>CM035124.1:136644754-137306684 GCA_020205555.1 Panax stipuleanatus | reverse complement strand
ATAGGTTCTTAAGTTAATACTTAAAGCCATTCAAGGACACGAACTCATATGGTCTACATGCTCGCTTTTTAAACACATAAGATTTTCATATAACTTGTATTAGGCATGCTCATGAGTACTCGTATCGCATATATGTAGCTAGCATTGTTATTATCTTGAAAACATGTTTCGTTTATGCTAAACTTTAATCACGGCACTAATCATGGTATATATACATGCATGACACATGAATGAGTCTAAGAGTACTATCACATGTGTCCAAATTATCAGATTCTAACTCTCGTCATAACATACCAAAGTTTACGTTCAAAGCTTATACTTGTTAGTTTTTAGTTCATTAATAAGGTCTATCTGTCCATGCTTCCTTATGAAACCTATAATATAAGTTAACATGCTTTTCATGCATTTCAAGGCCCTATAAACATGCTCGAAAAGTCAGAATGTTACATGGTCTTTACAGTCAATATCAACCTTCAAAACTTGTATTTTGTTAGATATGTTCATAGTGAGGTCTAACATGCTCTTGTCATACTACGAACCATATATACATAAGTTAATATGTCTTTTATGCATCTCTACCTCATACCGACATGCCTTGAAAATCAGAATATTAACATGCTTCATATATGTTAACGTTTCGTTTAGGAAACTTTAAGTTCGTTTCCAAACTATATGGTTTGGTTAACCATGCATGCGAATATACTAAAAACATGCTTACATTGCCTCATTAGGTTTTATATATGTATTAATCATGCTCCATGCTTTTTTAAACAAAAATCAAACAATTAGTACATAAAGTTTTGTTGCAGAATGCAGAAAACTGCACACAGAGGCCGGCGCTGCGGCGCGGCAACAGCAGCCACAATCTGGCGCGCGCGCGGGGGGTTGCGCTGCGGCGTGGGGATTGGCGCTGCGGCGCGGACAATGGAGCTGCGGCGTGGGGATAGTTTTTACATTTCACACTGCAGCCGAAACCGACCCAAAACCTCCCATTTCATCGATTTCAATACATATGCCATTACACTAACGTTTTTAACTTACTAACACATATATATGCTTATATAACAGTCAATTGCATTTTATCAATTCTCAATCATGAACCCTAACTATTTCACATGAATTTGATGCTTTACAAAAATTATAGAGCAACAATGGAAATGAAAGTCAAAGAAAGCTATATAGTGGTTCCATCAGGTATGTATGTTCATATAACAACAATATAAGGGTCCTACAAACCAATTATGAACCAATTTGGCATAATCAAGAATTTGAAGAAAACTTCAGAAACAGGAAAACGAAAATGAAGAACAAAGGAAGAGGGATTATACCTCTGTAAATGATTGAGCTTGCAGCTATTCAATTCTTACAATCTAGACTGATATTATATATGCTCTCAATTTATCAACTCAAGCAAACACTCAGCAAGATGAAATGTGAAGGAGAGATGCTTCATTTATAGTAAAATCAAAAACACAGTCTATGCTTCTGACTCTCAAAATAAACTAACGTATGTTTGATTTGCATGCTAGATAAGAAGAAGTTGGTAGATAGTTGTTGAAAGCCATCATCATGCCCACACCCCATTGTATGATTGCTATGAAGGCTTGCTGAGTTTTAAGGTTATAGGGGAGTATGATAGCTTGAGTATATCACGTGAAAGAGATAGTGGCTCTCTCAGCAAAACAAACTCAGCCTTCTAGCAACATACCACACTGATTCATTAGACACATATGTATTAAATACTTAGGCTATCTACACATATATATATTTTATATATATATATATATCTTTAATTGAAATGTTACACTATAATTCACATAATGTAGTAAGTGTGACTTGTACACATATATCCAGGTATATTTTTATCATACTGGTATAATTTTTCTCGAATATAATCACATCACACTGTATCCTTTATTATTAAGTTCTACTAATCAACAATTGTTTATCATATATTCATGATGTACTATTTTAATGTATACTTACATACATAGTGGTCACATAGGCATAAACATGTAGCTATATATTTCAATCAATATAATTGTTAATCTCCATAACAATTTAATTAACCCTTATATGATTAATTATCACTTAATATAAATCTTATTATATTTATAAACACGTTGCTCATTATTATTATGTTTCGCTCAATCTTCTTTTCAGTTCTTGAAAACTTTCTTCGCATTTGTCGGTCCATACAAATTTCACTGTCTTTCTAGTCAATTGGTCAACGGGGTTGCTATCTTAGAAAATCTTGGATGAATCTTCGATAGTACTCAGCTAACCCTAAAAGCTTCTCACCTCCATCGGTGTTCTCGGTTGTTCCCAATTACTTACTGCTTCGACCTTTGCAGGGTCTACTGAGATTCCATTCTTATCCACCACGTGGCCTAAGTATTGAACCTTCTCCATCCAAATTCGCACTTAGAACATTTTGCATACATCTTCTCCTTCCTTAGTGCCTCCAAAATAATCTTTAGATGTTCGGCGTGTTCTTCCTCTGTCTTCGAGTAGATCAAAATGTCGTCGATAAAAACCACTATAAATTTATCCAAGTATGGCTTGAAAACTCGGTTCATCAAGTCCATAAATGCTGCCGGAGCATTAGTCAATCCGAATGACATTACCAAAAACTCGTAGTGTCCATAACGGGTTCGAAACGCAGTCTTTGGTATGTCCTCATCCCTCACTTTCAGTTGATGATATCCTGTTCGTAGGTCGATCTTTGAGAAACACTTTGCTCCCTTTAGTTGATCAAATAAGTCGTCTATCCTCGGTAGCGGATATCTGTTCTTGATCGTTACTCTGTTTAATTCTCGATAATCGATACAGAGCCTCATTGATCCGTCCTTCTTCTTAACGAATAGCACTGGTGCTCCCCAAGGAGAAACACTCGGTCGAATGTAACCCTTATCCAATAACTCTTGCAATTGTATCATCAATTCCTTCATTTCTACTGGCGCCATACGATATGGAGCTTTTGAAATCGGTGCCGTTCCCGGTGCTAAGTCTATTACGAATTCGATTTCTCTATCTGGCGGAAGTCCAGGAAGATCATCCAGAAATACATCTTGGAATTTATTAACTACGGATATATCCTTAATTTCTACTCCCTTTTCCGAGTATCAACGATGTAAGCTAAATATCCTGCACATCCTTTCCTTAACAATTTCTTGGCCTGCATCATCGTAACGTAACACGATTGCTTAAGCGATGAGCTACCATAAAACACTACCTTAGACTTACTCGGAGTCTGAAGGTTCACACATTTGTTCTGACAGTCAATTATAGCAACATGGTTATACAACCAATCCATTCCCAGTATTATGTCAAATTCTCCCAGTCTAATAGGAATCAAGTTTACGCTCAGTTCATATTCTCTAATGTTTGCGCGACAATCTCGATAAACGTATTCTACAGAGATTATTTCCTTATTAGCAACTTCTATGACTAAAGGATTTTCTAATCGTTCACGGGGTGTACTAAGTTTACTAGCAAATTCTTCAGATATAAAGAACAGGTGGCACCTGAATCAAATAATACATAAGCACTTATATCATTGATTGGGATTATACCTGATACCACGTCCTTTGCAGCCACTGCGTCCTGGACGGTCATGTTAAAGGTTCTGGCGGTTGGGCGGTTGGATTGTGCCGGTCCACCGATCATCAGCTTGTTGCCTCCTTGCTGATTACTACCCCCGCCACTTCCCTTCTTTGGGCAGTCCTTAATTCAGTGCTCCGTCGAGCCACACGCAAAGCATCCTTGTATCTTCTTTGGTTTCGGACAGTTGGGCGAGATGTGCCCTTCCTGTCCGCAGTTGTAGCAAGTGCCACGTCCCTTCCAGCACTCGCCCTGGTGATTCTTCCCACACTTCGGGCATCCTTCAGCCCTCTTCTTGAAACCTCCACGAAAATTCCCTGATTGATTATTGTTGTTTTTGTTGTTGTTGTTGTTCTCCCACTTTCTCTTCCCAAGTTGCTTCCTCCACTGCTGCTTCCTCCAGTACGATTCTCTCCTCCAGTATTCTTTCCTTTCTTTTCTTTGTTATACAGACTTAAGGCCTCACTACCACCTTCCGCAATGATTGCTGTGACGCCCCCAAATTCTAAGACCGCCACTTGGTCTCTCGAATTCGGTTCATCACGTGCTCATGGTAATACATCACAATAATAATAACTAAATATTGCACAATCACAGCGGAAATTCTATTCTAGAATAATTTACAATGATTTATTATAATTATTCCCCCAAGTCTCGCAACCTACAGTACTTAATAGATAACATAATAATATCAATAAATGACTTATTACATAATCTAACTTAAGCTTAAACATAATCAAATCCAGTCTTACTACATTATCTTAATACAACATTAAAATATTAAAACATAAAAGAGACAAGCTAGTTGGTAGCCTTGCCCTTGCCCTTATCAATGCCCGAAGGTTCGCCATGCTCTGCCTTAACTGAAATGTTTTAGGGAAAAGCAAGAATGAGCACAAATTGCTCAGCAAGTAATATACAACAAGGGTAAATGATATAATTCTCAATTCTCGAAAGGGTATAGGAAAGTTTGATAGTTCAAGGATAGCAAGAATATCAACAGTTCTCAATAACAGTCACTAAGGACAGAATAATATCAATATGATTCAATAATAAATCAATTCAAGATTTCAAGATAACTGAATACTGAGCAGTCACTAAGGACTATGAACTTCCATAGGATTTGACAGTAATAAACTGAAAATCCAACAAAAACAGATACAACAGGTGATCAGCCTAAAGTACCCTCGTTATGCATAACAATCAATCATACTCAAGTGCGCGCGTCGGTTCTCCGACAGTTATAGTTTGTTCTTCTCAGTCATATATAAGATCCCGCACCAATCAATTGGTTTTGGGTCGCTTTTCAATAATGTAAGTCTAGCCGAATCAAATGGCATAGACACTTTCACAATATTCAAGAACAACACTAAGTTCAACATGAATAATAGCTTTAATGAAATAAGAGTTCAAGTATGCTAATTCAATTCAAACGATTAAGTAGGAAACTAGTTCGCAATACACAAGATAGGATACTTGCATAGTAAAAGAGTATAAGTTAGGAAACTTTCACAATCATAGATTTCCTTGCATAAGGTAAATGCGTCGGTTAGGATACTTGCACTTTAAAAGAGTGTAAGTAAGAGAACTTGCCTTTAGCGTAGTTTATCCACGAAAAGCAAATCAACACTTTCGAATTCCTATCGTAATACAGTTACGTATATATATGATATTCATTAGTCATATAATTTAACTTCACATTTTCTCTTTGAATATACGATCAACACATAAGCTAAGTTTACCTAGCTACACAGTTATATAGAATATAATTTCTATCCTTAACGTTCCTTCTTTAGAGTTTAAACGCATTCTCATATTATATAAGATCTCAGCAATTAGCAAACATGCTTGCATATTATTAATATCTCATAAGACCACAATCAATACTAAATATATTTCATTTTAGCAAGTTACGGCATCTCCTTAAGTTAACCGTCAAAATCGGGTTCAAGTAACATCATATAATATCACGTAGCATGTATTCATATTTAAAGGATACTTTACATGCTTGTATAACTTTTCCAAATCCAATCGTACATGGTATAGGTTCTTAAGTTAATACTTAAAGCCATTCAAGGACACGAACTCATATGGTCTAACATGGTCGCTTTTAAACACATAAGATATTCATATAACTTGTATTAGTCATGCTCATGAGTACTCGTATTGCATATATGTAGCTAGCATTGTTATTATCTTGAAAACATGCTTTGTTCATGCCAAACTTTAATCATGGCAACTAATCATGGTATATATACATGCATGACACATGAATGAGTCTAAGAGTACTATCACATGTGTTCATAAATGTCAAATTCTAATTCTCGTCATAACATACCAACGTTCACGTTCAAAGCTTATACTTTGTTAGTATAGTTCATTAATAAGGTCTATCATGTTCATGCTTCCTTATGAAACCCATATACACAAGTTAACATGCTTTTCATGTATTTCAAGGCCCTATAACATGCTCGAAAAGTCAGAATGTATACATGGTTTTTACATGTCAATATCAACCTTCAAAACTTGTATTTTTGTTAGAAAGGTGCACTAGTTGGGTTCACATGTCCATATTATATCACGGAACCTATATACATAAGTTAGTATGCATTTCATGTGTTTCTAGGTCATACTAACATGTCTCGAAAGTCAGAATATTAACATGCTTCATATATGTTAACGTCGTTCATGAAACTTTAAGTTCGTTTTCAAACTATATGTCGTTTGGTTAACCATGCATGCTAATATACTAAAACATGCTCACATTGCCTCATTAGGTTTATATATAAGTATTAATCATGCTTTCATGCTTGTTTAAACAAAAATCAAACAATTAGTTCATAACAGTTTTATTGCAGAATGCAGAAAAACTGAACACAGAAGCTGGCGCTGCGGCGCGGCACAGCAGCTCACCACTGGCGCTGCGGCGCGAGTGGCGCTGCGTGCGGCGCTGCGGCGCGGGCTGCGGCGCGTGTGGCGCTGCGGCGCGGGCTGCGGCGCGGGCTGCGGCGCTGCGGCGCCGAGGCAGTTTTCTGCAGTTCAGACTGCAGCGAAATCCGACCAAAGACCTCCCATTTCATCGATTTCAACATACCCAAATGCTATTAGACTTGTTTAACTTACTAATACATACATATATGCTTTTATAACAGTCAATAGCAATTATCAATTCCCAATTTCATGAACTCTAACTAATTTATGAATTTTGTGTATTCACAGAAATTAAAGAGGAACAATGGAAATGAAAGACTATTCAGTGGTTCTATCATGTGTGTATGTTCATATAACAACAATATAAGGGTTCTACAACCCAATCATGAACCAATTTGGCATAATCAAGAATTTCAACAAAACTCAGAGAACAACAATGGAGTTCTTTTGACAGAAAATGAAAGTGAAGAGCATGGAAATTGTATTATACCTTCTGCTAGAGCTTATTGCTGCCTCACTCCCTCTTTAACTGATATATATATATATATGGATACTCACTCTCTACTTTCCTTGCAAGAAATTCTCAGCAAAAGAAATGTGAAGGAGATGAGGCTATATTTATAGAACTCCCATTATACAGACAATGCAATTGTATCCCATATCAAACTAACGGATTATAGGAATGCATGAAGGTTATCAAAGGGTAGGTAATTAGTGGTTGGATTCATCATGAATCCCACTCCCTCCACAATCATGAGCTATGAAATGCTAGTTGCTGAGTTTGGGGAGAAGAAGAAGGAATAGGCCTTAGCTGTATGTCAAGCACGTGAAGAGCAAATGGGACACTTAAATGAGACAATTGATTTAACTCCTCAGCATTTGCAAATACTACACTTGTATATACACACCATATACATATGTTATATATATATGTACTCTTAGGTTATAATTTAAATCACAATGTACTTCACATAATGTAATAAGTGTAATTTACACACATATAATCCAGGTACGTTTATCTTACTGATATAATACCATCGGATACTACCACATTACATTATATCATATATTATTAAATTGTATTACTCAACAATTATTTATAATAGATCCATGATACATTATTTTAATGTATATCCACACATCATTTGTCACCTACACATATCATAACATATAGTTACTATACATTTAATTCGCATGCTTGCACATATAATTTCTCATCTTATAATTTGAATATTAATTAATAATATACACATATCCTACATCCATCAATATAATTGTTAACCTCCATAACAATTTAATTAACCCTTATATGATTAATTATCACTTTGATATAAATCTTATTGTATTTATAAACACGTTGCTCATTATTATTAAGTTTCTTGCAATAATAATAATCACATATTGTTAATCGATCCTCATTAGTATTTTATAACAGTTAATTAATATTCTTCGATTAACAATTAATATAGATTAATTGTTCACTTAAATTAATATAATCATTCTTATATTACGCCACTGTGCCACACAAGGCAATCAACGAGTTTATCACAAACTCCACCAATTTCTTAATTATTATAATTATTCAATTATATATAATTGAATTAATTCATCTCATAACACAAAATCATTTATATTCAAATAAATTCTCATTTCCATTAATATATTTATTTAATAATATATGGAAATTCTCGGGTATTACATCCTCCCCCCCTTATAAAATTCCGTCCCGGAATTGCTACAAGGTTACACAAATAGATGGGGATAGTCCCTCATCATCCTATCTTCTAACTCCCATGTTGCCTCCTCGACATCGTGGTTACGCCAAAGTACTTTTACAGATGAAATAACTTTATTTCTCAAAGTTTGTTCTTTCCTATCTAATATTTGGACAGGAATTTCTTCATACGCCAAGTTCTTCTCCACTTGAATGGGCTCGTAAGAAATCACGTGCTTGTAGTCGGCCTTGTACGGTCGCAACACGGAAATGTGGAACACGTTGTGGATATGCTCCAGTTCGGGTGGCAACGCAACTTTGTATGCCACTTCGCCCACTCGCTTCAGTATCTCGAACGGTCCTATGAATCTTGGACTCAATTTTCCTTTCTTGCCGAAACGGATTCTTCCCTTCCATGGAGATACCTTTAAGAATACGAAACTGCCGACTTTGAAGTCTCGGTCCTGCCGATGCAAATCTGCGTATTTCTTCTGGCGATCTTGAGCTGCTACAAGTCTGGCTCTTATCACTGTCACCACGTCTGCGGTTTGTTGAACTAACTCTGGTCCGAGTATTCGTCGTTCTCCGACTTCGTCCCAACATAACGGCGTTCTGCACTTTCTCCCGTAAAGAGCTTCGTACGGTGGCATGCCAATACTCGCATGGTAGCTATTATTATATGCGAATTCTACTAAGGGTAGGTGGTCGTCCCAATTTCCCTTAAAATCCATCACGCAAGTCCTAAGCATGTCTTCTAGCGTTTGTATTGTTCGCTCACTTTGTCCGTCTGTTTGAGGATGATAAGCTGTACTCAACCTCAACTGCGTTCCCATTCTTTCTTGCAAACTCTTCCAAAAATTGGACGTGAAGCGCGGATCTCGATCAGAGACAATTGACACCGGCACTCCATGTCGTGAAATAATTTCTTTTACATATAGGCTTGCTAATTGGTTCAAACTGTAGCGGATCTTGATTGGTAGAAAGTGTGCGGTCTTCGTTAGTCGATCCACGATAACCCAAATAGCATCATAACCTTTCTGTGTAACTGGAAGTCCTACCACGAAGTCCATGGTAATATGCTCCCATTTCCACTCTGGTATTTCTAATGGTTGTAGTAAACCACTTGGCCGCTGATGTTCTGCTTTAACGCGTTGGCAAGTCAAGCATTTACTGACGCACTCTGCGACTTCCCGTTTCAAATTAGGCCACCAAAAATGTTGCCTTAGATCTCGGTACATCTTTGTGCCTCCCGGATGAACGGAATATGTCGTATTGTGTGCCTCGTGCAAAATCTCTTCCCTCAACTCAGTTACCGCTGGTACCCACACTCTCCCTTCAAATCTCAAAATACCGTCTTTATCCATTCGAAATTTTTCTCCCTCACTTTCTGTGATCCTCTTTCGGATTTTCTCACACTCTTCATCCTTTTCCTGAGCTTCCTTTACTCTATTCAACAACGTCGGACAAGCTTCCATTACAATTAACTTCTCACCAGACTTTTCTGGTCCTTTTACTTCTATCTCCAATTTCTCCATCTCTCTTATCAACTCTTCCTGAGTCGTCAAATTAAACAACTTCTCCCTTCCTTTCCTGCTCAGAGCGTCGGCAACCACATTTGCCTTTCCCGGGTGATAAAGAATATCGCAGTCATAGTCTTTGATTAATTCTAACCACCTTCTCTGTCGCATGTTTAACTCCTTCTGTGTGAAGATATATTTCAGACTTTTGTGGTCCGTGTATATCTCACATTTTTCTCCGTATAGATAATGCCTCCATATCTTTAACGCAAAAACTACTGCCGCTAACTCTAAGTCGTGAGTAGGGTATCATTTTTCGTAATCCTTTAATTGTCGTGATGCATATGCAATGACCTTGCCGTGCTGCATAAGCACACAGCCAAGTCCCTTGTGCGATGCATCACTATACACCACAAAATTTCCCGCATCATCTGGTAATGATAACACAGGTGCTTCGCTCAATCTCCTTTTCAGTTCTTGAAAACTTTCTTCGCATTTGTCGGTCCATACAAATTTCACCGTCTTTCTAGTCAAATTGGTCAACGGGGTTGCTATCTTAGAAAAATCTTGGATAAATCTCCGATAGTACCCAGCTAACCCTAAGAAGCTTCTCACCTCTGTCGGTGTTCTCGGTTGTTCCCAATTACTTACTGCTTCAACCTTCGCAGGGTCTACAGAGATTCCATTCTTATCCACCACGTGGCCTAAGAATTGAACCTTCTCCATCCAAAATTCGCACTTAGAAAATTTTGCATACATCTTCTCCTTCCTTAGTGCCTCCAAAACAATCTTCAGATGTTCGGCGTGTTCTTCCTCTGTCTTTGAGTAGATCAAAATGTCGTCGATAAAAACCACTACAAATTTATCCAAGTATGGCTTGAAAACTCGGTTCATCAAGTCCATAAATGCTGCCGGAGCATTAGTCAATCCGAATGACATTACCAAAAACTCGTAGTGCCCATAACGGGTTCGAAACGCAGTCTTTGGTATGTCCTCATCCCTCACTTTCAGTTGATGATATCCTGTTCGTAGGTCGATCTTCGAGAAACACTTTGCTCCCTTCAGTTGATCAAACAAGTCGTCTATCCTCGGTAGCGGATATCGGTTCTTGATCGTTACTCTGTTCAATTCTCGATAATCGATACAGAGTCTCATCGATCCGTCCTTCTTCTTAACGAATAGCACTGGTGCTCCCCAAGGAGAAACACTCGGTCGAATGTAACCCTTATCCAACAACTCTTGCAATTGTATCATCAATTCCTTCATTTCTACTGGTGCCATACGATATGGAGCTTTTGAAATCGGTGCCGTTCCCGGTGCTAAGTCTATTACGAATTCGATTTCTCTGTCTGGCGGAAGACCAGGCAGATCGTCCGGAAACACGTCTTGAAATTCATTAACTACGTATATATCCTTAATTTCTACTCCCTTTTTCCGAGTATCAACGATGTAAGCTAAATATCCTACACATCCTTTCCTTAACAATTTCTTGGCCTGCATCATCGTAACGCAACACGATTGTTTAAGCGATGAGCTACCATAAAACACTACCTTAGACTTACTCGGAGTCTGAAGGTTCACACATTTGTTCTGACAGTCAATTATCGCCGCATGGTTATACAACCAATCCATTCCTAGTATCACATCAAATTCTCCCAATCTAATAGGAATCAAGTCTACGCTCAGTTCATGTTTACTAATATTTGCGTGACAATTTCGATAAACGTATTCTACAGGGATCACTTCCTTATTAGCAACTTCTATGACCAAAGGATTTTCTAATCGTTCACGGGGTGTACTAAGTCTACTAGCAAATTCTTCAGATACAAAAGAACAGGTGGCACCCGAATCAAATAATACATAAGCATTTATATCATTGATTGGGATTATACCTGACACCACATCCTTCGCAGCCACTGCGTCTTGGATGGTCATGTTAAAAGTTCTGGCGGTTGGGCGGTTGGATTGTGCCGGTCCACCGATCATCAGCTTGTTGCCTCCTTGCTGATTACTACCCCCGCCACTTCCCTTCTTTGGGCAGTCCTTAATTCGGTGCTCCGTCGAGCCACAAGCAAAGCATCCTTGTATCTTCTTTGGTTTCGAACAGTTAGGCGAGATGTGCCCTTCCTGTCCGCAGTTGTAGCAAGTGCCACGTCCCTTCCAGCACTCGCCCTGGTGATTCTTCCCACACTTCGGGCATCCTTCAGCCCTCTTCTTGAAACTTCCACGAAAATTCCCTGATTGATTATTGTTGTTTTTGTTGTTGTTATTATTCTCCCACTTTCTCTTTCCCAAGTTGCTTCCTCCGCTACTACTTCCTCCCGTACGATTCTCTCCTCCAGTATTCTTTCCTTTCTTTTCTTTGTTATACTGACTTAAGGCCTCACTGCCGCCTTCCGCAATGATTGCCTTCTCCAGTAATGTTGCAAAGGAATCAATTTGAAGAACTGATACCTTATTGAACAGCCATGGCTTCAACCCTTGTTCAAAGCGTCTAGCCTTCCTCTCTTCATCACCAACTTGGTGCTCCGCAAATCGCGCCAGTTCGTTAAACCTAGCCGCGTATTGCGCCACCGTCATCTCACCTTGTTTTAACTCTAGGAATTTCACCTCCATCCTATTCTTCATACTTTTTGGAAAGTAATTTTCGAAGAACAGTGTCTTAAACTTATCCCAAGCTATTATCCCTTCTCCAGCTCTTTGTTGATTAGCCTCCCACCAGTAGTTCGCTTCTCCCCTCATCATGTACGTGGCAAACACCGTCTTCTGATCTTCGCCTACGCTAGCTATAGTGAAAGCTTTTTCAATCTCTTTGATCCACGTTTGTGCGATGATTGGGTCGGTAGTTCCCTCGAACTCCGGGGGTCCTACACTCTTAAAGTCTTTAAAGGTTGTTACTGGCACAGTTTGAGGGTTCGGGCGAACGGGTTCATTGTTCCTTCCCCTTAAGGCTTCTCCTAACAAGTCTACCAGTTTCTGGATCGGGTCTACTTGTTCCCTCTCATTGTTTACTGACTCCTCAGGTGCAGTCAATCTACGCCTAGGCGGCATTATCTGTATCACAATTTTTCATTTTATTATTATTCAAGTATATTACTTAAGTATTTCTTTTAATACTAAAAGAAAACAAAATTTGTAACACATTTCTGAAATAAACTACATTTATATGCATATGCCAAATCGTTTCATTACATGATTTCCCTAGCATACTGCTATAAATGTTATCACATATATCCCCTAATATCACAAAAGACAGGGAATATACCAACCTACTACCATACTACCCCTCTAACAAAAGCTAACACGGGGTTCACATCATTATCCCTCATCTTACACAAAAGATCGGGATTACAACATAGAATGTACAACACATAGAGATAAATGCTACTAACTACTACTAGACTGTCTAAGGGAATCTCTTCCCATCATCCCGCGCTCCACTGCGCTCTTGTACTCCAACTGTGCTATATACGCAACCAGCTCTCGACTCATGGTGTGTAGGGTCTGTCCCTGTTCTGCCGGGTAGTGGTACACACCATCAAGCACTCTCTCAAATGCTGAACGGAACACGTACCCCATCTTGTTCATTTTCCTCTTCTTACATTTGACCTCATCTTCCAGGTCATCTGCTCTCTCATGGGCAGCCCCCCACTTCTCCTCGAAGTGTATCCTATCCATCACCTCTAATTCCAACTGAGTGCGGAGTGCTTCCTTCTCTGTCTTCTCACTCAGCTCCCTCTGCTCAACCTCTTCTAGCTTCTCTGCCAAATCTACATTCCTAGCCACTGACCCGTGAAACAGAGTCCCCATCTGGATCCCTGCCTCCTTACGGTAGGCGATCTCCACCTCTAACTCCTGCATAGCCAGCTTCCTCAGGTGGTCCTCGTCCCGCAGTTTCTGGAACTCAGACTCTCTCTCTTGGGCCTCTGCCTCCAGCTCCTGAACTCTGCAGTCTAACTCTAGGATCCGCTCCTCGTATTCTCCTAACATCTGCTCCTCTATAGTAGCCTCATCAGAGTCCTCTACTGGCTCATCCTCTATCGGCTCGTCCTCCATCGGCTCCTCCTCCGGATCAGACTCTATCTCAATCTCATCCTCGTCGTCAGACTCGAATGATGTAACTGCCTGTACTGGCACAGCCTCTATAGGTGCCTCGTATACTACATGTATATCCCTGGGCTCCTCCTCTGCCACTCTACTAGGTGCACCTGTGTCTGTCATCCTACAATCACAAACACAAGACAAACAAACAGCAACTCCATTAGAATGTTAAAAAAAATATAAGTTCATTGTATAAAATGAAGTTACATTTCATAACAGACTAAGCCTCTCAAGGAAAACTCTACATGAGTTTTATCTCCTTCCTAACTTCCAAGTTCGCCTAAGTTATAGTCTAAGGACACTCGTTCCTAAGGTTTATAACTACAGCTTTGATACCAACCTGTGACGCCCCCAAATTCCAGGACCGTCACGGGGTCTCTCGAATTCGGTTCATCACGTGCTCATGGTAATACATAACAATAATAATAACTAAATATCACACAATCACGGCGGAAAATCTATTCTAGAATAATTTAGAGAACCAACGAAACAATAATAAGGTCTTCTTAAATGAAGACATATGTAAGATGTACGCATCGTTTTAAATGCGATAGTCATGGGATTGCTCCTTCTGATGCTAAGCAAACTAGAACGAAGTTATAGGACTACTAATCACTTCTTTCTTTGACAAATTTATTGAACCAATGAAACAATAAGAAAGTCTCCTTAAATGAAGACATGTGTGAGATGTACGCATCATTTTTAACGCGATAGTCAATGGATTACTCTTTTTGATGCTAATCAAACTAGAACAAAATTATAGGACTCCTAATCACTTCTTTCTTTGACAATTTTAGTGCACAAATGAAATAATAAGAAGGTCTCCCTCTAAATGAAGATTTGTGTGAGATGTACGCAAAATTTTGAACGCGATAGTCATGGGTTTCTCCTTTTGACGCTAATCAAACTAGAACGAAGTAATACAACTCTTAATCAGCTCTTTCTTTGTAAATTTGAAACAATCAATGAAACAATATGAAGGTCTCACTAAATGAAGACTTGTGTGAGATCTACGAATCATTTTGGACGCGATATAGTAATGGGATTGCTCTTTTTGATGCTAATTTCAACTAGAACGAAGTAATAGGACTGAAAATCACCTATATTTTGACAATCTGAGAGAACTAATGAAACAATAAGAAGGTATCCTTAAATGAAGACTTGTGGGAGATGTACGAATCGTTTTGAAGGTACCAGTGAAAGGATTGATCCTTTTGATGCTAGTCAACCTAGAACGAAGTCATAAGATTTATTATCACCTCTTTCTTTGCCAATTTGAGATTACCAATTAAATAATAATAAGGTCTCCCTAAATTAAGACTTGTGTGAGATGTACACATCGTTTTTAATGCTATGGTCTTGAGATTACTCCTTTTGATGCTAATAAAATTAGAACGAAGTAATAGGACTCTTAATCACATATTTGTTTCTCAATTTTAGAGAACCAATGAAACAATAAGAAGGTCTCCTTAAATGAGACATGTGTGAGATGTACGCATCGTTTTGAACGCTATAGCCATGGGATTGCTCCTTCTGATGCTAATCAAACTAGAACGAAGTTATAGGATTACTAATCACCTCTTTATTTGACAATTGTAGAGCACCAATAAAACAATAAGAAGGTCTCTCTAAATAAAGACTTGTGTGAGATGTACGCATGGTTTTGAACGCGATAGTCATGGGTTTCTGCTTTTGACGCTAATCAAACTACAACGAAGTAATACAACTCTTAATCACGTCTTTATTTGTAAATTTGAAACAATCAATGAAACAATATAAAGGTCTCCCTAAATGTAGAATTTAGTGAGATCTACTCATCGTTTTGAAAGCGATAATGATGGGATTGCTCCTTTTGATGCTAATTTAAACTAGAACGAAGTAATAGGATTCATAATCATCTATGTTTTAACAATTTGAGAGAACCAATAAAATAGTAAGAAGGTCTCCCTAAATCAAGGCTTATATGAGATGTACGTATGGTTTTGAACGTGATAATCATGGGTTTCTCATTTTGATGCTAATCAAATTAGAACATAGTAATACAACTCTCAATCACCTCTTTCTTTGTAGATTTGAAATAACCAATGAAACAATATGAATGTCTCCTTAAATGAAGACTTGTGTGATATCTACGCATCGTTTTGGACGTGATAGTGATGGGATTGCTATTTTTGATGCTAATTTCAACTAGAATGAAATAATAGGACTCATAATCACCTATATTTTGACAATTTGAGAGAGCAAATGAAACAATAAGAAGGTCTCCCTAAATGAAGACTTGTGTGAGATGTACGCATGGTTTTGAACGCGATAGTCATGGATTTCTCTATTTGACGCTAATCAAACTAGAAGGAAGTCATAGGACTCATAATCACCTCTTTCTTTGACAATTTGAAAGAACCAATGAAACAATAAGAAGGTCTCCCTAAATCAAAACATGTATGATATGTACGCATCATTTTTAATGCGATAGTCATGAGATTGTTGCTTTTGATGCTAATCAAATTATAACGAAGTAATAAAAATCCTAATCACCTATTTCTTTCACAATTTTAGAGAACTAATAAAACAATAAAAAGGTCTCTTTAAATGAATACTTGTGTGAGATGTACACATTATTTTGAACGCGATATTCACGGATTTCTCCTTTTGACGCTAATCAAACTAGAACGAATTAATACAACTCTTAATCACCTCTTTCTTTGTAAATTTGAAAAAAACCACTGAAACACAATATAAAGGTCTTCCTAAATGAAGAATTATGTGAGATCTACGAATCGTTTTGGACGCGATAGTGATGGGATTGCTCTTTTTGATGCTAATTTCAACTAGAATGAAGTAGTAGGACTCATAATCACCTATATTTTGGCAATTTAAGAGAACTAATAAAATAATAAGAAGGTATCCTTAAATGAAGACTTGTGTGAGATGTACGTATCGTTTTGAAGGCACTAGTGATAGGATTGATCCTTTTGATGCTAATCAAACTAAAACGAAGTCATAGGACTCATAATCACCTCTTTCTTTGACAATTTGAGAGAACCAATGAAATAATAAGAAGGCCTCCCTAAATCAAGACTTGTGTGAGATGTGTGACGCCCCCAAATTCCAGGACCATCACGGGGTCTCTCGAATTCGGTTCATCACGTGCTCTTGGTAATACATCACAATAATAATAACTAAATATCACATAATCACAGCGAAAAATCTATTCTAGAATAATTTACAATGATTTATCATAATTATTCCCCCAAGTCTCGCAACCTACAGTACTTAATAGATTACATAATAATATCAATTAACGACTTATTATATAATCTAACTTAAGCTTAAACATAATTAAATCCAGTCTTACTACATCATCTTAATACAATATTAAAATATTTAAAAACATAAAAGAGACAAGCTAGTTGGTAGCCTTGCCCTTTCCCTTATCAACGCCCGAAGGTTCACCATGCTCTGCCTTAACTGAAATATTTTAGGAAAAGCAAGAATGAGCACAAATTGCCCAGCAAGTAATATACAATAAGGGTTTGTAATATAATTCTCAATTCTTAAAAAGGGTATAGCAAGGTTTGATAATTCAAGGATAACAAGAATATCAACAGTTTTCAATAACAGTCGCTAAGGACATAATAATATCAATGTGATTCAATAACAAATCAATTCAAGATTTCAAGATAACTGAATACTGAGCAGTCGCTAAGGACTATGACCTTCTACTAGAATTAACAGTAATAAACTGAAAATCCAACAAAAATAGGTACAACAGGTGATCAGCCTAAAGCACCATCGTTATGCATAACAATCAATCATACTCAAGTGTGCACGTCGGTCCTCCGACAATTATATATTCCCTTCAAAGAATGTTGTTCTTCTCAGTCAAATACAAGATCCCGCACCAATCAATTAGTTTGGGTTGCTTTCCAATAATATAAGTCTAGCCGAATCAAATGGCATAGACACTTTCTCAATATTCAAGAACAATACTAAGTTCAACAGGAATAATAGCTTTAATGAAATAAGAGTTCAAGTATGCTAATTCAATTCAACCGATTAAGTAGGAAACTAGTTCGCAATATACAAGGATAGAATACTTGCACAGTAAAAGAGTGTAAGTTAGGAAACTTGCACAATCATAGATTTCCTTGCATAAAGTAAATGCGTCGGTTAGGATACTTGCACTTTAAAAGAGTGTAAGTAAGAGAACTTGTCTTTAGTGTAGTTTATCTACGAAAAGCAAATCAACACTTTCGAATTCCTATCGTAATACAGTTACGTATATATATGATATTCATTAGTCATATAATTAAACTTCACATTTTATCTTCGAATATACGATCAACACATAAGCTAGGTTTTACCTAGCTACACAGTTATATAGAATATAATTTCTATCCTTAACGTTCCTCCTTTAGAGTTTAAACACATTCTCATATCTTATAAGATCGCAATCAATACTAAATATATTTCATTTTAGCAAGTTACGGCATCCCCTTAAGTTAACCGTCAAAATCGGGTTCAAGTAACATCCTATAATATCACGTAGCATGTATTCATATTTAAAGGATACTTTCATGCTTGTATAACTTTTTCAAATCCAATCGTACATGGTATAGGTTCTTAAGTTAATACTTAAAGTCATTCAAGGACACGAACTCATATGGTCTAACATGCTCGCTTTTTAAACACATAAGATTTTCATATAACTTGTATTAGGCATGCTCATGAGTACTCGTATCGCATATATGTAGCTAGCATTGTTATTATCTTGAAAACATGCTTCGTTTATGCTAAACTTTAATCACGGCAACTAATCATGGTATATATACATGCATGACACATGAATGAGTCTAAGAGTACTATCACATGTGTCCAAATTATCAGATTCTAACTCTCGTCATAACATACCAAAGTTTACGTTCAAAGCTTATACTTTGTTAGTTTAGTTCATTAATAAGGTCTATCATGTCCATGCTTCCTTATGAAACCTATATATATATAAGTTAACATGCTTTTCATGCATTTCAAGGCCCTATAAACATGCTCGAAAAGTCAGAATGTATACATGGTCTTTACATGTCAATATCAACCTTCAAAACTTGTATTTTTGTTAGATATGTTCAATAGTGAGGTCTAACATGCTCTTGTCATACTACGAACCATATATACATAAGTTAATATGTCTTTTATGCATCTCTACCTCATACCGACATGCCTTGAAAAATCAGAATATTAACATGCTTCATATATGTTAACGTTCGTTTAGGAAACTTTAAGTTCGTTTCCAAACTATATGTCGTTTGGTTAACCATGCATGCTAATATACTAAAACATGCTTACATTGCCTCATTAGGTTTATATATATGTATTAATCATGCTTCCATGCTTTTTTAAACAAAAATCAAACAATTAGTACATAAAGTTTTGTTGCAGAATGCAGAAAACTGCACACAGAGGCCGGCGCTGCGGCGCGACAACAGCAGCCACAATCTGGCGCTGCGGCGCGGGTGGCGCTGCGGCGTGGGGATTGGCGCTGCGGCGCGGACAATGGAGCTGCGGCGTGGGGATAGTTTTTACATTTCACACTGCAGCCGAAACCGACCCAAAACCTCCCATTTCATCGATTTCAACATACCCATATGCCATTACACTAACGTTTTTAACTTACTAACACATATATATGCTTATATAACAGTCAATCGAATTTATCAATTCTCAAATTCATGAACCCTAACTAATTTCACATGAATTTGATGCTTTACAAAAATTATAGAGCAACAATGGAAATGAAAGTCAAGAAAGCTATATAGTGGTTCCATCAAGTATGTATGTTCATATAACAACAATATAAGGGTCCTACAAACCAATTATGAACCAATTTGGCATAATCAAGAATTTGAAGAAAACTTCAGAAACAGAAAACGAAAATGAATAACAAAGGAAGAGGGATTATACCTCTGTAAATGATTGAGCTTGCAGCTATTCAATTCTTACAAATCTAGACTGATATTATATATGCTCTCAATTTATCAAACTCAAGCAAACACTCAGCAAGATGAAACGTGAAGGAGAGATGCTTCATTTATAGTAAAAATCAAAACACAGTCTATGCTTCTGACTCTCAAAATAAACTAACGTATGTTTGATTTGCATGCTAGATAAGAAGAAGTTGGTAGATAGTTGTTGAAAGCCATCATCATGCCCACACCCCATTGTATGATTGCTATGAAGGCTTGCTGAGTTTTAAGGTTATAGGGGAGTAGGATAGCTTGAGTATATCACGTGAAAGAGATAGTGGCTCTCCCAGCAAAACAAACTCAGCCTTCTAGCAACATACCACACTTGATTCATTAGACACATATGTATTAAATACTTAGGCTATCTACACATATATATATTTTATATATATATATCTTCAATTGAAATGTTACACTATAATTCACATAATGTAGTAAGTGTGACTTGTACACATATAATCCAGGTATATTTTTATCATACTGGTATAATTTTCTCGAATATAATCACATCACACTGTATCCTTTATTATTAAGTTCTACTAATCAACAATTGTTTATCATATATTCATGATGTACTATTTTAATGTATACTTACATACATATTGTCACATAGGCATAAACATGTAGCTTATATATTTCAATCAATATAATTGTTAATCTCCATAACAATTTAATTAACCCTTATATGATTAATTATCACTTTAATATAAATCTTATTATATTTATAAACACGTTGCTCATTATTATTATGTTTCTTGCAATAATAATAATCACATATTATTAATCAATCACCATTAATATTTTATAACAATTATTCTACGATGATAATTAATTAATATTCTACGATTAACAATTAATATAGATTAATTATTCGCTTAAATTAATATAATCATTCTTATATTACGTCACTGTGCCACACAAGGCAATCAACGAGTTTATCGCAAACTCCACCAATTTCTCAATTATTATAATTATTCAATTTTATATAATTGAATTAATTCATCTCATAACACAAAATCATTTATATTCAAATAAATTCTCGTTTCCATTAATATATTTATTTAATAATATATGAAAATTCACGGGTATTACAAGATGTACACATCGTTTTTAACGCGATTGTCTTGGGATTACTCCTTTTGATGCTAATCAAATCAGAACAAAATAATAGGACTCTTAATCACCTCTTTCTTTTACAATTTTAGAGAACTAACGAAACAATAATAAGGTCTTCTTAAATGAAGACATATGTAAGATGTACGCATCGTTTTCAACGCGATTGTCATGGGATTGCTCCTTCTGATGCTAAGCAAACTAAAACGAAGTTATAGGACTACTAATCACTTCTTTCTTTAACAAATTTATTGAACCAATGAAACAATAAGAAAGTCTCCTTAAATGAAGACATGTGTGAGATGTATGCCTCATTTTTAACGCGATAGTCAATGGATTACTCCTTTTGATGCTAATCAAACTAGAACGAAATTATAGGACTCCTAATCACTTCTTTCTTTGACAATTTTAGTACAAATGAAATAATAAGAAGGTCTCCCTCTAAATTAAGATTTGTGTGAGATGTACGCAAAATTTTGAACGCGATAGTCATGGGTTTCTCCTTTTGACGCTAATCAAACTAGAACGAAGTAATACAACTCTTAATAAGCTCTTTCTTTGTAAATTTGAAACAATCAATGAAACAATATGAAGGTCTCACTAAATGAAGACTTGTGTGAGATCTACGAATCGTTTTGGACGCGATATAGTAATGGGATTGCTCTTTTTGATGCTAATTTCAACTAGAACGAAGTAATAGGACTGAAAATCACCTATATTTTGACAATCTGAGAGAACTAATGAAACAATAAGAATGTATCCTTAAATGAAGACTTGTGGGAGATGTACGAATCGTTTTGAAGGCACTAGTGAAAGGATTGATCCTTTTAATGCTAGTCAAACTAGAACGAAGTAATAAGATTTATTATCACCTCTTTCTTTGCCAATTTGAGATTACCAATGAAATTATAATAAGGTCTCTCTAAATCAAGACTTGTGTGAGATGTATGCATCGTTTTTAATGCTATGGTCTTGAGATTACTCCTTTTGATGCTAATAAAATTAGAATGAAGTAATAGGACTCTTAATCACCTATTTGTTTCTCAATTTTAGAGAACCAATGAAACAATAAGAAGGGCTCCTTAAATGAAGACATGTGTTAGATGTACGCATCGTTTTGAAAGCGATAGCCATGGGATTGCTCCTTCTGATGCTAATCAAACTAGAACGAAGTTATAGGATTACTAATCACCTCTTTCTTTGACAATTTTAGAGCACCAATAAAACAATAAGAAGGTCTCTCTAAATAAAGACTTGTGTGAGATGTACGCATGGTTTTGAACGCGATAGTCATGGGTTTCTGCTTTTGACGTTAATCAAACTACAACGAAGTAATACAACTCTTAATCACCTCTTTATTTGTAAATTTGAAACAATCAATGAAACAATATAAAGATCTACTCATCGTTTTGAACGCGATAATGATGGGATTGCTCCTTTTGATGCTAATTTAAACTAGAACGAAGTAATAGGATTCATAATCATCTATGTTTTGACAATTTGAGAGAACCAATGAAACAGTAAGAAGGTCTCCCTAAATCAAGACTTATATGAGATGTACGCATGGTTTTGAACGTGATAGTCATGGGTTTCTCATTTTGACGCTAATAAAACTAGAACATAGTAATACAACTCTTAATCACCTCTTTTTTTGTAAATTTGAAACAACCAATGAAACAATATGAAGGTCTCCTTAAATGAAGACTTGTGTGATATCTACGCATCGTTTTGGACGTGATAGTGATGGGATTGCTCCTTTTGATGCTAATTTCAACTAGAATAAAATAATAGGACTCATAATCACATATATTTTGACAATTTGAGAGAACAAATGAAACAATAAAAAAGGTCTCCCTAAATGAAGACTTGTGTGAGATGTACGCATGGTTTTGAACGCGATAGTCATGGGTTTCTCTATTTGACGCTAATCAAACTAGAACGAAGTCATAGGATTCATAATCCCCTCTTTATTTGATAATTTGAAAGAACCAATGAAACAATAAGAAGGTCTCCCTAAATCAAGACTTGTATGATATGTACGCATCGTTTTTAACGCGATAGTAATGAGATTGCTGCTTTTGATGCTAATCAAATTATAACGAAGTAATAAAACTCCTAATCACCTATTTCTTTCACAATTTTAGAGAACTAATGAAACAATAAAAAGGTCTCCTTAAATGAAGACATGTGTGAGATGTACGCATCGTTTTTAATGCGATAGTATTGGGATTGCTCCTTTTGATGCTAATTAAACTAGAACGAAGTTATAGGACTTATAATCACTTTTTTCTTTGACAATTTTAGTGCACCAATGAAACAATAAGAAGATCTTCCTAAATGAATACTTGTGTGAGATGTACACATTATTTTGAACGCGATATTCATGGGTTTCTACTTTTGACGCTAATCAAACTAGAACGAATTAATACAACTCTTAATCACCTCTTTCTTTGTAAATTTGAAAAAAACCACTGAAACACAATATAAAGGTCTTCCTAAATGAAGAATTATGTGAGATCTACGAATCGTTTTGGAATCGATAGTGATGAGATTGCTCCTTTTGATGCTAATTTCAACTAGAATGAAGTAATAGGACTCATAATCACCTATATTTTGGCAATTTGAGAGAACAAATGAAATAATAAGAAGGTATCCTTAAATGAAGACTTGTGTGAGATGTACGTATCGTTTTGAAGGCACTAGTGATATGATTGATCCTTTTGATGCTAATCAAACTAAAACGAAGTCATAGGACTCATAATCACCTTTTTCTTTGACAATTTGAGAGAACCAATGAAATAATAAGAAGGCCTCCCTAAATCAAGACTTGTGTGAGATGTACACATCGTTTTTAACGCGATTGTCTTGGGATTACTCCTTTTGATGCAAATCAAATCAAAACGAAATAATAGGACTCTTAATCACCTCTTTCTTTCACAATTTTAGAGAACCAACGAAACAATAATAAGGTCTTCTTAAATGAAGACATATGTAAGATGTACGCATCGTTTTAAACGCGATAGTCATGGGATTGCTCCTTCTGATGCTAAGCAAACTAGAACGAAGTTATAGGACTACTAATCACTTCTTTCTTTGACAAATTTATTGAACCAATGAAACAATAAGAAAGTCTCCTTAAATGAAGACATGTGTGAGATGTACGCATCATTTTTAACGCGATAGTCAATGGATTACTCCTTTTGATGCTAATCAAACTAGAACGAAATTATAGGACTCCTAATCACTTCTTTCTTTGACAATTTTAGTGCACAAGTGAAATAATAAGAAGGTCTCCCTCTAAATGAAGATTTGTGTGAGATGTACGCAAAATTTTGAACGCGATAGTCATGGGTTTCTCCTTTTGACGCTAATCAAACTAGAACGAAGTAATACAACTCTTAATCAGCTCTTTCTTTGTAAATTTGAAACAATCAATGAAACAATATGAAGGTCTCACTAAATGAAGACTTGTGTGAGATCTACGAATCGTTTTGGACGCGATATAGTAATGGGATTGCTCTTTTTGATGCTAATTTCAACTAGAACGAAGTAATAGGACTGAAAATCACCTAAATTTTGACAATCTGAGAGAACTAATGAAACAATAAGAAGGTATCCTTAAATGAAGACTTGTGGGAGATGTACGAATCGTTTTGAAGGCAGTAGTGAAAGGATTGATCCTTTTGATGCTAGTCAAACTAGAACGAAATCATAAGATTTATTATCACCTCTTTCTTTGCCAATTTGAGATTACCAATGAAATAATAATAAGGTCTCCCTAAATCAAGACTTGTGTGAGATGTACGCATCGTTTTTAATGCTATGGTCTTGAGATTACTCCTTTTGATGCTAATAAAATTAGAACGAAGTAATAGGACTCTTAATCACCTATTTGTTTCTCAATTTTAGAGAACCAATGAAACAATAAGAAGGTCTCCTTAAATGAAGACATGTGTGAGATGTACGCATCGTTTTGAAAGCGATAGCCATGGGATTGCTCCTTCTGATGCTAATCAAACTAGAACAAAGTTATAGGAATACTAATCACCTCTTTCTTTGACAATTTTAGAGCACCAATAAAACAATAAGAAGGTCTCTCTAAATAAAGACTTGTGTGAGATATATGCATGGTTTTGAACGCGATAGTCATGGGTTTCTGCTTTTGACGCTAATCAAACTACAACGAAGTAATACAACTATTAATCACCTCTTTATTTGTAAATTTGAAACAATCAATGAAACAATAGAAAGATCTACTCATCGTTTTAAACGCAATAATGATGGGATTTGTAACAGATGAGATTTTTTTTTATGTTGTGATTCTGGGGATAGAATCCTTTTAAGGAGGGAAGACTGTAACGATTGAGAATTTTATATGTTAATTGTAAATATTTATTGAAGTAAATAAATATTTTATGGAATTTAATTGTGAAGATAAATAAATAAAGTGTTCGAGTGTTGTGGACAATTTAGTTAAGTGCTATATGATTAATTAAATTGATATGTTAGCATTGGTGTAGCATAATTTTAATTTAATTAAGAATGATTTAATTAGATTTAATGTTATGTGCTAAGTGATAATAATTTGTACACGAATTATGTTTAATAAAGGAAATTCAATTGTGTGACAATTTGGTATTATGTGAATGTTAGTTTATTTAATTGAATTAGAATGTTGTAATTTAATTAAATAAGTGTATTATTTAATCTATGAATTTAAAGAGTTATTAAAAGACTAGAAAAGAATTTTAAAGTGTTTTACCAAACAAGGCCCTTGTACTTGTTTAATCTTATTTCTTCCAAACAATGCCTTAGCACTAAAAACCTATTTTTCTAAGAGGTTGCCAAACGTGGCCTTACTCTTTTCAAATTCTATAACCTATGTAATTAATAATACTTATTATGGTTATAAATATTATACTTATTATTTATAAGTTACATATATGTATATGATTATATGTATAATATTATATATGTCAGTTAAAAACAAAGTTACGTTAGTTTTATAAAACAAAGAAAGAAAAGAAGAAGAGGGTTAGAGAGAATTGTCAGAGAATTCTCAGAGAAGAAGAAGAAGGCAAAGCAAGCCCAAGTTCATCTCTCTCTTAACCTAAAACTAGTAAGGTTATAATCTTAACCCTAGAACTAATTCTTATGTGTTGTGTTTTCTTCTTTGCCAAATTAGGTCTTTACAATCATGAAATTATATGTGTTATATGATGTTATATGTTTTCATATGAAATTGTATGCCATGAAAGGGTTTTCAAAATACAATTGTTGTAAAACAAGTTTTCAAAGCATATTCTTTTATGTTTTCATGGTTTTAGAACTCTATGTGAAAGTCTCTTTGTGAAAGCTATTTATTTTGATATGTGAATGGGATATGTATATATATATATATATATATATATGTTTACATGAGAGTTTCATAGTTGTTTAAGAATTTCAATACACAAGTATATGATGAACACTATGAAATTCATGTTCATAGTGTTAGATTATGAAGTTATGTTGAAAATTTCTTTAAATCCTTGAGGTGAGCATGAATTATGTGTAATAGGTGATATAACATGATTATATATGAGTTATATGATGATTCTAGCAATTCAATCCATGAATTTTTGATAAACAATAAGAAGCATGTTCATAGTGATTTTGGTGAAACTATTTCTGAAACGGCTTTTGAAACTATCAAATTGATGTTTGATTTTGAGTTATTGTTAAAATTGATCATGTATTATGTTAATGTGTTAAGAATATGAGTTAACACAATTGGAATCACTTGAATTGGATGAAAACGAATTCGTAGTAGCACCTTTCGTCAAGAACGCTTAAAATTGTATTTTTCTTTGAAAATCATGAAATCTTGTTTTGGATTATGTGTTTTATGGATTATATATGTTATGAGCATGATAATAAGTTTAAATTATTGTTAGTATCAAGTTTTATGTTTATCATGTTGGGAAAAAATCGAATTCGGTGTGAAGAAATAAGCCAAATTGGCTTAATTCTCCACCAGTTCGCGAGCCGGGCGTTGTGGCAGGGGGAACACCCGCCCCAGCGGGTGTTTTGCACTAGGAGGACCCGCCCCAGCGGGTGGGGCTGCTGCCAAGAAAATCTAGAATTTTGTTTTTGAGTTTTTATGCCCCGTTTGTTAAGCTAACTTGTTTCTAAGACTTGGAAAGTGAAATGTATAATAAGATAACATGTTTTTGATGTGTTTAAGTTAGATTGAAATATATTATGAATGTGTTACATGTGTGTGTATGTGTGTTGCTTTCACGAGGCACACAACACGATTACTTGAGTTATAGACTTGTAAATGTATGCCGTGAGTATAGACTCACGTACTTGACTAATTAGTAACCAATGTGGTAAATTATAATATGAGTTGGACTTGGATATGAAGTTCGATGGTTTAAATGTTATAGTTGGATACTAATAGATGGTTTGAATGCAATATAAATGTGTAGGGTGTTTGTGAAGTGCGTATAGTTGTTAAAGTGTAGCTTGCGCTTAAGGCAAGTTCTCTTACCCTTATTCTCTTATGTTAAACAAGTTTCTAAACTTGTTATTTATATTGTGCAAGTTCTTTAATCTACTCTTGAATGCTATACAAGCCTATTCATTGTATATTTTCATTGTGCAAGTTTCCTAACCCTTGCTCAATAAATCATGAAAGTTCATTCACTTGTTATATGTGGTATAAGTTATACCATACTCATAAAGCGTAAGTATTAAAGCGTTATTTTAGTAATATGATCTTGACTTAGTTGTTCAAGTAAGATCTACTTAGTCTATCAAATGCTTTAAGTTGTTTCTAAAAGCATGCCTATCTATTATGAAGTTTATTGTCATATTTTGCAATTTGTTCATGATTGAACTGTAAAGGACTGTAAGTCGATTCAACTACTCCTAGTTGAACTCTAAATTTCCCTTATCTATCCAAACCAAACTTTCTTTGGTGCGGACTTGTATTCAATTTCTGAGAAGGAACAACCCTATTAATTAGGGGAAATTTATGCGAAAGCGTTAAATGGTTTTGCACAATTCATGGTACAAAGGGTTGATCCCCCTGAGTACGAGTTAAGGGTCCATAGTCTTATTGACTGTTAAAGGTTTAAATAGAAATAGGAGAATGGTTCAAGGTCTTATGACCCTCAGATGATTTCATATTCGAATCCTATATATTGATGAAGAATTATATTTCAATTCTTTATATTGATGAAAGTAAAGTTATTCAAACTCTTTTGAAACGATTCACTTATGTCATATCACTGTTGTATATCCAAGTGAGCTTTTGTTTGCTCACTCTTGCCTGCTTTACCACCATTTGCAGTTAAGACCAAGAATGTTGACATAACGATGCAACAAACCCTAATGCAGTTCAGCAATTAGTGAACCTGCTGGCAGGAGCAGTGGCGAATCAGCCGCAAGTGCAAGCCACGACGTTTAAAGAGTTTAAGGCAGTAGGACCGCCGAAATTTAAGGGATCGACAAATCCTATAGATGCTCAGACGTGGATTATGGAAATAGAGAAGGTATTTGACGTGGCTAGGGTCAGTGAAAACCAGAAAATGGCATTTGCGACTTTTATGTTGAAGGCAGATGCTAGCTTCTGGTGGCAGGCGAATAAGACTAGAGAAGGAGATGGAGTCATAACGTGGGAACGTTTCAAAGAGATGTTCTACGAGATGTACTTCCCAGTGAGTTCACAAGATCAGATGGAGGTCCAATTCTTAGAGCTGAAGCAGGGAACGATGTCAGTATCGGAATACGCGGCAAAGTTTAATGAACTGGCCAGGTTCGCTACTTACCAGGTCAGCACGGATGTTAGAAAGGCGAGGAGGTTTGAGCGGGGACTGAAACCCTGGCTCTACAGCAAGGTCTCTATGTTCCAGCTAAATACGTTTGCAGCCGTTCTGGAAAAGGCTATTCTAGCTGAAGGGGGAAGCGAAGCGGTGAATAAATTCAACCAAGATAAGAAGAAGAAGAATGAAACGGAAACTAAGGCTAGTGGTAGCGGGGCTATTCATCAGAAAAGGAAGTGGAATGACAATAGCTCTGCTGGGAGTTAGCAGGGAGGCCATCAGAAGAGGAAGCTTGAAGAGTGTGCTACATGCGAAAAGATTCACACTGGAGTGTGCATGAAAGGGAAACGCGTATGCTACAAATGTGGTCAGGAAGGCCACATCGCTCCATATTGCCCAACCCTCAAGAAAGGTGTGACACCCCCAAATCCGGGTACTTCAATTTCCACGGGACTTGGTGTTCACTGTACAAATATCATCTATCTATCTACCCATAGTAAATGCAAACCATGAAATAAATAGAAATAATCCTCCCCTTATGGGGTTACAATATCTGAAAAGAAATACATCAATCCCAGGTCGTACTTAACCTTAAATATCAAATGCGGAAATATAACTAATTAAATAAGTTTTACACAACTTTAACATAAGTCTGAAACATAAACACATAAAATAAACAACAAGTCTTCATCACTTGTTGACTTTGCCCTTGCCTTTGCTAGTAGAAGGCTCGTCAGACCTTTCGTTCTTAACTGCAATGTTATTATTACGCAAGAGTGAGCACGGTTGCCCACAAGTATAATAATATGACAACAATATAATAACATGCGAGTGAATCAAGGACATCTGAATAAAGAAACTCAACTTTTGACTCAAGGATAATAACAGGAATCAAAATATCATCTGAGGGTCATAAGACCTTGAACTATGTCCTAGGTTGTAAAGTGTTTATACTTAAACCTTTAACAGTCATAAGACTATGGACTCTACTTCTCGTACTTAGGGGGATCAGCCCTTAGTACCATATTGTGCACAATATCTCAACGCTAAAGCGTAAATAATCCCCTTTTACAGGGTTGTTCATCTCAGTTTTGACATCAGAGTCCGCACCAAAGGAAGTTTGGTTTGGATAAGCTCAATAAGTATTTTGGAATTTAGAACGTTCATCAACTATGGACTAGTCGAATCAATAAGGGTTCACTAGTCCTATAAGGTTCAACAATAACATCGATATTCAACTTGAATAATAAATCTCAAGAGTATACAATCGAATAAGTATTGTATCACTGAATCATGCTTTTAAAAGAGTTACAATATGTAATATGAATTTCGAACTTGAACAATTAAAAACACGAGCTTACTCGATATAGAAACACAAGTCTAAGGCTTAATAAATGAATAAATTAGAATTTAGGGAACTTGCTAAATCAATAAGTTAGGGATAGGATACTTGCCTCTTGCACAAGCTACAATTATAATTCACGTTCTTTATTAACCCTACACATCAATACGTTCACAATACAAATTAATCAATAACTCGATATACGTATCGAATCACACACATCGGTCTTGAGCACGTTATTGGACTATACAATTAACGATTCAAGTCATGTAATTAACTTATTAATTACTCACGTAATATAAGTTATTAACCTCTTATTATATGTTTAATCATGTCTTTATGTTCATTACATTAGGTTTTAAACCACCTCTTAGAACACACGAACACTTAGCAAAAAAAAATTTCAAATTTCTGCAAGGGGCGCGGCCGCGCGCCAGTTACCCTTGGGACCAGCGCGGTCGCGCGGCAACGCAGACCCAGATTTCCAGTTCGCGAATGACACACAGAGCAACCCAAATAAATCCAAATTAAACTAACGTAATGAATTTAAGGCTACCCATAGATATAGAATTTACAGAAACATCATACCATGTTCTAAGCATGCTTTTAACACTTTAAATCACGGAATTACACAAATCACAACATTTAATTTCACTATTTTCAATATTTTATAAAGTTTTGAAAGAAAACAAGAATTCAACGTTACGGATTCGTTATAACACCGAATCCATTCGTTTAACTTCTATTTTGTTCGTTTAAATGTACACAATCACATTCAAGTGTTAATTTAAGTTAAATAAACGCATAAGGTGTGTAAATTTTGTACGTAAGGGCCATATGGGCCATATGTACAATTTCTACACTCTGTAACTTTTGAAAAATCAAATTAAGCATAACTACATGGATTTAATCGCACTAAATCATGCATACATGATATACAACATGTTATGATCATACAATAACACATATAAAATCATATCATACATTAATTATCAAATTAGTTATTCACAGAGAATCTAACATACGTTAATGGAAAACTTTAAGAACTTGAATTTAAAAACTTAGGAGAAGGAATTACCCTTGCTAGTTTGTGAAGATGATTCAAGGATGATGATATAAACTTTCTCAAATTCTTCTCCCTCAATCTTTTCTCTCAAAATTCTCTCTGATATGAATATATGAATTGATATAGTATATATGTATATAAGTATAATACGTATAATATATAATGGGTGAGTGGTTGTCAGTTGGTCCCTTAGTGGGTTAACTGACCAACTCCCCTTAAGGCCTTGTTTGGCTAGCTTAAGGAATCCCTTCTCATTTATTTTAATTAATTTATTATAATATAGTTAATTAATGTCACACCCAATTAAATCAAATAATGCTATTTAAATCAATTAAATAAAATAGCATAAATCTACATTAAATCACATAGTCACATAATTAAAATTCTTATTTATTAATTATGTCTAATCATAAATCTCTAATTAATTAATAAATTAATTAGAATAACATTATGCTTATTAATTAATATATTAATCAAATAAGCTCAATTAAATACATACTTTGAATATAAAAATTCACCACATTAATTTAACTAATGTGACACATATAATTAAATTAATCTACCATAAATTCATCAATTAATTATTTAACTCAATAATTAAATCATCAAAAAATATTTATTTAATTCAATAAATATTCAAAATAAATTACAAAAATCTTGTTTGTCACATCTTTCCCCCCTTAAAAGGATTCTGTCCCCAGAATCACGGTTCAATTAAATTTCGTCCCGTTACATTCTCCCCCCCTTACAAAGATTCTGTCCCCAGAATCGCATAAACAAAAAAATTAAGTAAATAAATCTGGGTAATTCTTCATCATATGCTCTTCGAGTTCCCACGTAGCTTCTTCAGCATTGTGGTTCCTCCAAATTACCTTAACAGAAGGTATAATTTTATTTCTGAGGACTTGCTCTTTCCTGTCAACAATCTGAACAGGAATTTCTTCATAGGATAAGTCTTTCTCAAAATGTAGGGGTTCATATTCAATCACATGTTTGTAATCGGGTTTGTAGGGGCGTAAAACTGACACATGAAAGACGTTGTGGACATTCTCAAGCGCCGGAGGTAAGGCTACCTCATACGCAACTTCTCCAATCCTTCGCAGTACTTCAAAGGGTCCAATGAACCTTGGGCTCAATTTTCCCTTCTTACCGAATCTGATCTTCCCCTTCCAGGGAGAGACTTTCAAGAACACATAGCTACCCGATTCAAACTCAACGTTCTTACGGTGTGGATCGGCGTATTTCTTCTGCCTATCCTGAGCTGCTACCAGTCTTGTTCTGATCACTTTGACTATCTCTGCTGTCTGCTGTACCAGTTCTGGACCTAATAGTTGTCTCTCGCCAACTTCATCCCAGTATAGCGGGGTTCTGCATTTTCTTCCGTACAACGCTTCGTAAGGCGGCATGCCAATACTAGCGTGGTAACTGTTGTTGTAACCGAATTCCACAAGCGGTAGGTGATCATCCCAATTTCCTTTAAAATCCATGATGCATGCTCTCAACATATCTTCCAATGTCTGGATCGTTCTTTCACTCTGCCCATCTGTCTGAGGGTGATAAGCCGTACTCATTCTCAACTGTGTCCCCATGCATTCTTGTAGTCGCTTCCAGAAGTTCGATGTGAAACGCGGATCTCTGTCGGAAACAATTGACACCGGAACTCCGTGCCTCGAAACAATCTCTTTCACATATAGCCTTGCCAACTGGTCTAAGTTGAATCTGATTTTAATCGGAAGGAAGTGTGCGGATTTCGTCAGTCGGTCAACGATAACCCATACTGCGTCGTAGCCTTTCTGAGTCGTCGGAAGGCCAACCACGAAATCCATCGTAATGTGTTCTCATTTCCATTCTGGGATTTCCAGGGGTTGTAGCAAACCACTTGGTCTCTGATGTTCTGCTTTCACTTTCTGACAGGTTAGACACTTTGCAACACACTCAGCAACATCTCGTTTCAAATTCGGCCACCAGAAGTGCTGTCGAAGATCCTGGTACATCTTGGTACTACCGGGGTGAATTGAATACCGTGAGCTATGAGCCTCTCTCAAAATGTCATCCTTAATCTCTGGCACTGACGGTACCCGAACTCTATTCTCAAATCTCAGTAGTCCCTCACTGTCTATCTTGAATCTCGGTTCGGTTCCTTCAGATATCTTTTTCTTAACCTTCTCACATTCTTCGTCCTGAAGTTGAGCTTCCTTAACTTTATCCAATAGGGTTGTACCAGCTTGAATCTGAAACAACTTCTCGTCAATCTCCATCGAATACTTCACTTCCAATTTCAGCTTTTCCATTGCTGAAATTAGTTCCTCCTGAGTAGTCAACATCATCAATTTCTCCCGACCCTTTCTGCTTAAGGCGTCGGCAACCACATTAGCCTTACCCGGATGGTATAAGATTTCACAGTCATAGTCCTTAATTAACTCCAGCCACCTTCTCTGGCGCATATTCAAGTCCTTCTGTGTAAAGATATATTTCAGACTCTTGTGGTCTGTATATATTTCACACTTCTCCCCATAGAGATAGTGTCTCCAAATTTTTAAAGCAAATACCACGGCAGCTAACTCCAAGTCATGGGTCGGATACCCCTTCTCATAGTCTTTCAATTGTCGTGACGCATACGCAATGACCCTGCCGTTTTGCATAAGCACACAGCCAAGTCCTTTATGCGACGCATCACTATAAACCACAAAATTGCCTGTGTCGTCCGGAAGGGATAACACAGGTGCTGAACTCAACCTCCTCTTGAGCTCTTGGAAACTTTCCTCACACTTCTCTGTCCAAACGAATTTCACCGATTTTCTAGTCAAATTTGTCAGCGGAGTTGCGATCTTGGAAAAGTCCTGAATAAATCTTCTATAATAACCCGCCAATCCAAGAAAACTCCTCACTTCCGACGGTGTTTTCGGCAGATCCCAGTTCATCACAGCTTCGACTTTAGAGGGATCTACCGAAATTCCGTCCTTGTCGATCACATGTCCAAGAAATTGCACTCTTTCAATCCAGAATTCACATTTAGAAAATTTGGCGTACAACTTCTCTCTTCTCAACGCCTCTAATGTTAACTTCAGATGTTCTACATGTTCTTCCTTGGTCTTCGAGTATACCAAAATATCGTCGATAAAGACCACCACGAATTTGTCCAAAAACGGCTTGAACACTCCATTCATTAAGCCCATGAATGCTGCAGGAGCATTCGTTAGACCAAATGACATTACCAAAATTCGTAGTGACCATATCGAGTCCTAAATGCTGTCTTTGGAACATCCTCTGGCCTCACCTTCAGCTGATGATAGCCACTCCTCAAGTCTATCTTTGAAAAGTACCTTGCACCCTTCAATTGGTCGAACAGATCGTCGATCCTCGGTAATGGATATCTATTCTTAATTGTGACCTTATTCAGTTCTCTGTAGTCGATGCAAAGCCGCATCGTCCCGTCCTTCTTCTTCACAAATAACACCGGCGCTCCCCACGGCGATACGCTCGGTTGGATGTACTTCTTGTCCAGTAACTCTTGTAGTTGTACCATTAACTCTTTCATCTCTACCGGAGCCATCCGGTATGGTGCCTTCGATATTGGGGCCGTCCCTGGCGCCAAATCGATCACAAACTCAACCTCTCTGTCTGGCGGAAGTCCTGGCAGATCATCCGGAAATACGTCTAAGAAGTCCCTCACGACTGGTATATCTTCTAATTTCGAATTTTCTTTACGACTATCGACTATGTAGGCTAAATATCCTACACAGCCTTGTCTTAACAACTTCCTGGCCTGCATCATCGTCAGACAACTCGCTTGTCTAGGCGATTTACTGCCATAAAACACAACCTTTGACGGGGTCATAAGGTTGATACACTTCCTCTGGCAATCAATTACAGCCCCATAATTGACTAGCCAATCCATTCCCAGAATAACATCGAATTCCCCAAGTCTAATCGGGATAAGATTTACGTTCATAATGTTACCCTTAATATCTACTCTACAGTTCTTGTGTACATACTTAACAGGGATTACTTCTCTATTCGCAATCTCTATATTCATGGGGTATTCTAACTCGTCCATAGGAAGTTCTAAGTTCTTAGCAAAGTCATCGGATATAAATGAACAAGTAGCACCCGAATCAAATAGTACATAAGCATTAACTTTATTGATCGGAATGATACCTGACACCACATCGCGAGACTGCACAGCATCCTGCACGGTCATGTTGAAGGTCCTGGCGGTTGGTCGGTTGGTTGCGGTTGGTCCCGTGATAGTTAAAGCACTTCCACCGCTGTTTCCCCTGTTTCCACCTGATCCTTCCCTTCCAGATCCCTTCTTGGGACAGTCCCTTGCCAGATGGTCCTTTGAGCCGCAAGTGAAGCAAGCGCCCTTCTTTGGGTTCGGACAGTTAGGTGCTATGTGGCCTTCCTGACCACAATTATAACATACTCGTTTTCCCTTCATACAGACCCCCAGGTGAGCTTTCCCGCAGGTCGAACAAGCTTCGATCCTCTTTTTCTGACCACCTTGCTGATTCCCAGTCGATGAGTTATCATTCCACCTCCTCTTCTGATTATTACTCCCTCCCGTGTTGCTACCACTAGCCTTGTTAATTCCTTCACCTTCACTCTTCTTCTTTTTCTGATCTTGGTTATACTTTGTAACTGCATCACTCCCGCCTTCAGCGAGAATGGCCTTCTCCAACACCCCAGCAAAAGTGTTCAATTGGAACATTGACACTTTGCTATACAACCAGGGCTTCAGGCCCTGTTCAAACCTCCTTGCCTTCCTCTGATCGGTGTGCACTTGATACGTGGCAAACCTAGCCAACTCATTGAATTTCGCCGCATATTCTGGTACGGACATATTTCCCTGTTTCAGTTCCAAGAACTGGACCTCCATTTGATTCTGCGAGCTGGTCGGAAAGTACATCTCGAAGAACATCTCCTTGAACCTCTCCCAGGTAATCACACCTTCACCTCCCCGGACCTTATTCGCTTGCCACCAATAGCTGGCCTCAGATTTCAGCATGAACGTTGCATAGGCGGTTTTCTGGTCCTCTCTGACTCTGGCGACGTCAAAAACTTTTTCCATCTCCATGACCCAGGTTTGAGCTTCTATCGGGTTCATGGTGCCTTTAAACTCTGGCGGTCCCACCGCCTTGAAGTCCTTGAACGTTGTGGTCGGTGGAGCTTGAGGTTGGTTGTTAAGCGCTCCAGCAAGTAAGTTCGCCAACTGCTGAACGGGGTTAGCATTGGCGTCGTTGTTGTTGTTAGTTGACCCTTCTTGGGCCTGTTGACGGTTAGATCGTCTCCTTGGCGGCATTTTACTGTTAAGAAATACGCGTATTAGAACTTTATTCAATCTTTTTAATATCTAAGGCTTAACTTAAACATTTAGACACAATCAGTCAACACATTATCTCAAATAAACTCTGATATATTACTAAATCAAAAGTTTTAACATAATACGATAGCATCACTGCTATTTACATCAACTATCCTGAGATAAAGAATCTACAGGATTTAAAACATAAAATATTCCTCTGTTTATAAACACATTGGAATTTACATTATTAACTACCAGATAGGTTTCACAAAATCAAATGTTCCTATCACTGCCCATTAAGGCGACGAACAGCTTTGCCACGCTCTTCTTCCATAATCCGAGACATCGTCCTGCGATCTAGCATGTACGACGGTAGTCCTTCAAACTGAATTGGGTACCTCATAACCCGATCCTGGGCCTCGTCAATTGCATACTGAAGTATAGAGTACGTCTCTTCAAGCTTGGCCTTCTTCGCCCGACAATTATCTTCTGCGAGATCTGCTCGTCGTGATTCCCTTACCCAAGCCTCCTCTGCTATGGCCAGCCTTGCTGATTTCTCTTTTAGTTCATTCTTCAATTCCTCAATTTCCTCTGACTTCTGCTCGGGTTGGCCCTTCTCGTGAGCCAAATTCCACTCTACATTTCCCAAACGTGTGTGAAGAGCCTCAACCTCTCCATCCCTCAGCTCGATGGTAGACTTTTGAGTAACCGACCGCTCCCTCAGCTCCTGAACAGTCTCCCTCAGCTCCTGAACAGTATCACGTAACTCTATGTTACGGTCATACAGCTCGTCATACATCTCAGCACTGATAGAGCTCGGCGGGAACTCTTCAGGGTCTTCCTCCTCCTCTTCAGCTGCCTCAGCCTGAACTTCAATCTCCTCAGGGTCTTCCTCAGAGTCCTCCTCTGAATTAGACACCGGCACAATCTCCTGACCAATGACTGTGATCAAGGGTGATGGCTCTCGTCGGACTAACTGCTCCCAAACTACGTGGATATCTCGGGGCTCCTCCTCTCTAGCCTCTAGGGGTACAAGGTCCCTGGACTGACTAGGTTCTCCAGCATTCGTCATCCTGACAAATAAAATTTTAAGTTTTAGTAATTACGTGATGCTAATCGAGACTCGAATATATAAGTATAAGCACGTAGCACATAAGGTAAGTTATTATCTTTCTTAGAACTCGATAAGAGTTATCATTACTATGTTCTCGATCTCTAAAAAGGCTACTATCCTAAGGTTTTTCCCCACCTAAGGTTCATAACCTACAGCTTTGATACCAACCTGTGACACCCCCAAATCCGGATACTTCAATTTCCACGGGACTTGGTGTTCACTGTACAAATATCATCTATCTATCTACCCATAGTAAATGCAAACCATGAAATAAATAGAAATAATCCTCCCCTTATGGGGTTACAACATCTGAAAAGAAATACATCAATCCCAGGTCGTACTTAACCTTAAATATCAAATGCGGAAATATAAATAATTAAATAAGTTTTACACAACTTTAACATAAGTCTGAAACATAAACACATAAAATAAACAACAAGTCTTCATCACTTGTTGACTTTGCCCTTGCCTTTGCTAGTAGAAGGCTCGTCAGACCTTTCGTTCTTAACTGCAATGTTATTATTACGCAAGAGTGAGCACGGTTGCCCACAAGTATAATAATATGACAACAATATAATAACATGCGAGTGAATCAAGGACATCTGAATAAAGAAACTCAACTTTTGACTCGAGGATAAATAACAGGAATCAAAATATCATCTGAGGGTCATAAGACCTTGAACTATGTCCTAGGTTGTAAAGTGTTTATACTTAAAACCTTTAACAGTCATAAGACTATGGACTCTACTTCTCGTACTTAGGGGGATCAGCCCTTAGTACCATATTGTGCACAATATCTCAACGCTAAAGCGTAAATAATCCCCTTTTACAGGGTTGTTCATCTCAGTTTTGACATCAGAGTCCGCACCAAAGGAAGTTTGGTTTGGATAAGCTCAATAAGTATTTTGGAATTTAGAACGTTCATCAACTATGGACTAGTCGAATCAATAAGGGTTCACTAGTCCTATAAGGTTCAACAATAACATCGATATTCAACTTGAATAATAAATCTCAAGAGTATACAATCGAATAAGTATTGTATCACTGAATCATGCTTTTAAAAGAGTTACAATATGTAATATGAATTTCGAACTTGAACAATTAAAAACACGAGCTTACTCGATATAGAAACACAAGTCTAAGGCTTAATAAATGAATAAATTAGAATTTAGGGAACTTGCTAAATCAATAAGTTAGGGATAGGATACTTGCCTCTTGCACAAGCTACAATTATAATTCACGTTCTTTATTAAACCCTACACATCAATACGTTCACAATACAAATTAATCAATAACTCGATATACGTATCGAATCACACACATCGGTCTTGAGCACGTTATTGGACTATACAATTAACGATTCAAGTCATGTAATTAACTTATTAATTACTCACGTAATATAAGTTATTAACCTCTTATTATATGTTTAATCATGTCTTTATGTTCATTACATTAGGTTTTAAACCACCTCTTAGAACACACGAACACTTAGCAAAAAAAAAAAATTCAAATTTCTGCAAGGGGCGCGGCCGCGCGCCAGTTACCCTTGGGACCAGCGCGGTCGCGCGGCAACGCAGACCCAGATTTCCAGTTCGCGAATGACACACAGAGCAACCCAAATAAATCCAAATTAAACTAACGTAATGAATTTAAGGCTACCCATAAGATATAGAATTTACAGAAACATCATACCATGTTCTAAGCATGCTTTTAACACTTTAAATCACGGAATTACACAAATCACAACATTTAATTTCACTATTTTCAACATTTTATAAAGTTTTGAAAGAAAACAAGAATTCAACGTTACGGATTCGTTATAACACCGAATCCATTCGTTTAACTTCTATTTTGTTCGTTTAAATGTACACAATCACATTCAAGTGTTAATTTAAGTTAAATAAACGCATAAGGTGTGTAAATTTTGTACGTAAGGGCCATATGGGCCATATGTACAATTTTTACACTCTGTAACTTTTGAAAAATCAAATTAAGCATAACTACATGGATTTAATCGCACTAAATCATGCATACATGATATACAACATGTTATGATCATACAATAACACATATAAAATCATATCATACATTAATTATCAAATTAGTTATTCACAGAGAATCTAACATACGTTAATGGAAAACTTTAAGAACTTGAATTTAAAAACTTAGGAGAAGGAATTACCCTTGCTAGTTTGTGAAGATGATTCAAGGATGATGATATAAACTTTTCAAATTCTTCTTCTTCAATCTTTTCTCTCAAAATTCTCTCTGATTCTTTAAGTTTTATTTCCTCTGATATGAATATATAAATTGATATAGTATATATGTATATAAGTATAATACGTATAATATATAATGGGTGAGTGGTTGTCAGTTGGTCCCTTAGTGGGTTAACTGACCAACTCCCCTTAAGGCCTTGTTTGGCTAGCTTAAGGAATCCCTTCTCATTTATTTTAATTAATTTATTATAATATAGTTAATTAATGTCACACCCAATTAAATCAAATAATGCTATTTAAATCAATTAAATAAAATAGCATAAATCTACATTAAATCACATAGTCACATAATTAAAATTCTTATTTATTAATTATGTCTAATCATAAATCTCTAATTAATTAATAAATTAATTAGAATAACATTATGCTTATTAATTAATATATTAATCAAATAAGCTCAATTAAATACATACTTTGAATATAAAAATTCACCACATTAATTTAACTAATGTGACACATATAATTAAATTAATCTACCATAAATTCATCAATTAATTATTTAACTCAATAATTAAATCATCAAAAAATATTTATTTAATTCAATAAATATTCAAAATAAATTACAAAAATCTTGTTTGTCACACCATCAATCTTTCAACTTCAAAAGAACACGTCATGATCTTATTCTATAATCATCTCCCTTATGATTCTTTCTTATCTCATTATCTTTTTGTTTTAAAGCTACTTATCTTTTCCTATCATCATGTCATATCATGATTTCATTATGCTTTAATCTTATAGACTTCGTCTATTCATTGTTATTCGTCATTTTTATTATTGGAGTTAGGTAACTCCTGATTCTTATCTTCATATCTCTTCAAGATTCTTCTTTGAATCTTCTTGTTTATTGATTAACTCTTCTTTTAAAAATTTCTAACTTCGTTCATAAAGTTCAACATTTTATTCGAGTTTTATTCCTCGTTATTCTCACCTTCTTCTTATAACATTTCTAGGACTTAACTCATCTTATACTTCTACGTATGTGAAAGGAATCACCTTTTCGTTATACGTAACCTAACTTTTCATTCTCTAAGATCATAGCCTAAGGTACTCTTACCTAAGGTGTATAACCTATCAGCTCTGATACCAACTGTAACAACCCCAAAATTCATAGAATATAACTCTCGACATCGATCGTTAACAATGCATCCTTATTGAGACTTTAAATCATTAATCAACGATACAATCACTAAAAATACAGAATATTTAAAACTTTTATATTATTCCTTCTTTATTTCCCTGAATCTCAACCTTTATCATTACATAACTTTGATTCAAATTTATTTCATGAATCGCTTCGTCAGAGTTATTATAAACTAAAACTTACAACTAGGTTCAATAACCTTTATACATCGGATAAAATTTAAACTTTACAACTCCACATCGGTTAACCATCATACATTCTCAAATACATTATCTGAAATCTTAAACAGGTTCTAAAATAATAACAATTCAGCCAAAGTATATAAATCTTCATACATTACATCTGATTCATTTCTTTCAAGTAGCACATAGCGTTACCTTGAATCCTTAACCTGCAAAAGTGATTATTTGCAAGAATGAGCTCGACAGCTCAGCAAGATCTAACAACTTTCATGCATCACATAGCACATAAATACATGCTCAACATACATCTCATAATAATTAAAGTAACATAACATACATGCTTTACTTCACAAACCAAATATAAAGATTGAGTTCCTTACTCAATCAACATACTTTAATCAATCAATATAGTCATAAATTTACTTTAACATTTCATGCTTACAACATATATACAACATATCATGCACTTTGCAAAATAATTTAAAAATAGTTCATCATCAAGTTCACGTAGAAAATAAGAACTGAAAGACTTGCCTTGATCGTTGTTTACCAATAACAGTTTAACAGCTTACAGATATCTACACTTCACGTGCCCTACACAATTATATAATCATGCACATCAATTATTAGTCACATAGCAAAGCATATTAGTTGTAATGTAAACTTTACTCTACATCTCATAAACCTTCCTATTATAAATACACAATGTTCAATTTGATTGTGTTAACTATCGACTTATATTTCACTATATTTCTTTTTCGTAATATTCAAAATTCATTCAAGTGTTTAGGTCTTCCTAGGACTACTTATTGGTTTTATACTAACCCCATTTCATATCTTATAATGTTCATTTCATTTGACTTAAAACAGTTTTTACATTCATTACACTTATCACGGCGTTTCGACGTTCATTCGTTACCCGCCCGAATTGTCTCTCTTGTGCATGCTTAGTGTGCTTATACAACTAATCTAATACATCATTTATTAATGTTAAACATCATTATATTTACTAAAATTCATGTTTCATAACTTATAACAACACTATTATCGTCGACAGCACTATACTTGCGTATGTGCATGTCTGACGCCCTCTGATTGCCTCTGAATACGCATCAGTCACAAAAATGACCATTTTGACCCTAGCTAACGACCTCAAATTGAAATAATTAAAGAACAAAATTTGTAGGTCTACTCGTGCTCGTTTCGAATAATCTTGAATCACTTCAATCCGACTCTGTATGAGAAAGTTATGGCTGTCCTACCACAGCAGGTCAAAACAGTGTTTGTTAGTTTGTTTTTTTCTGACCATGACCGACACAGCTGCTCCCCAAATGGCCTTGGGGGCTGCGCAGCTGCGCCACAAAGGGCGGAGGGAGGTTCCAGGCTTGATTCTTCTCGAATTTATGACCCTTTCCTCCTTCTAATCTTCATAAATCAAGCTACGCATATCTGATTGAGTTCGTTTTTGACTCTATGGATTCGTAATTCATAGAACTACACATCTACATGATAATTATAGCACTTCAAAAACCTTAGTGATTCATTATAAGCGTTCCAATTTAGTGTCACGGATTCGTTATTCAACCAAATCGATCCGTTTAACTTCCGTTGTTTTTGTATTTCAACGTATTAACAACATCCATCATCAATTTACAATTTAGAGTATGAATTCAAAACCAATTTTGACTCCAAAACAAACCATGTAATATATATATAAATTAAAACTCAAATTCTTCACTTTCAAATATGCTTTCATGAATTCGATACTTCAAAAATCATCTATAGACAACATATAACAGATTATGTAATCCCAATACACATAAAACTAATTTTTCAACAAATTAACTATAGAACTTTAATTATAGAGAACTTAGAAAATAAAACTAAGAACTCGAAACTTTAAACTAGATTGTTTACCTTTAATTAGCTAGATGATTAGAGAAGCTTGATTAATCTTCTTCCTCTTCTTTGATTCTCAGAATTTTCTTCTCAATTTACAGAAAATTCTCTCAATTTCTCTATTCCTCTCTTCTGTGTTCTTAACCTTAGAAAAATAAGTTACGTATATTTACTTAGCCCTCAGTTACACAAACCAAGAGTCTCATCAGTTAGAAAATACAAAGGGTCTCTAGGCCATGTTTAGCTAGAATTCAAAATCCCTTTTTAATTTATTTTAATATTCATCTATTATATGGTACATTTGTCACATATAACCAAACCAATCTTATAATTTCATATTAAGTTACATTGGATTTATTAATCACTTAATTTATCAAATCACTCCTTATCAACATAATAAATTTATTTAATAAATCATTCATCCTCTAATTTAATTATTTAATTAAATTAGAGCATTGTCATTCCATTAGCGTAATAAAATACGCACCGTTTATAAAATTATATATCATCAATTTACTTAATATCATCATACATGAATAAATTATTCCATAATAATTTTCATCAAATATTTACTTTATTTAATAAATATCTCAACTAAAATATTTATTTTACTCGATAATTATCTTAACTATTTACGAAATTCTCAATCAAATGACATTAAAATATTACATTTATATGTAACACATTACCCTCTCATTTTATTAAAACAAATATATTTACATTAATTCACTATTTTAATTAAGTGAATTACTCTCATTATTTATGAAATTTAATTCATAACAATTATAGTGCCAACAACGCATAATAGTCAAATTATATTATTCAATAATATGACTTCCAACTTAATTAACTTAATTCCCTTTTCAAACAATTTCGTTTCCCTTCTTTAATAGTGAAAATAAATTAACTACTAAACTTCATTCCTCTAACTTATGAATATGTATATATATATATATATCTTCTATATTCACACCACATCATATATTTCACCACATATAACACATCTATACACATATCCAAACTCAAAACATCTCGTAATAAGAATTTTATTTATTAAATTCTTATTATAATAATTTTTGAAAATCCGGGTTGTCACAGTATATCTTTTTGCATTTCTTATTATTGGGTAGATATATTTTTTTTTATATAGTGAACATCAAATCATGTGAAAACGAAGTACCCGGATTTGGGGGTGTCACAGCCACTACTACCACCAGGTGTTCCCGGTTTTGTGTGAGTTTGGGCTTGCTTCCCTTTAAGGGCCTTGTTTTGTTCTCTCAGAAAACATGCCAATTCGGCTATCTGACTTCTCAGTCCTTCAAACTCTTCCTTAGATACAGGGGTATATTCTGGTTGAGCACTCGAAGTCTTGTCTGTGGATGGACGTAGTGCCTTCTTAGCCTTAAATCTAGTGACAAAACCAATTTTTCACCTACAACAAAACGTATGCATGTCATTTTCCTGAGGTAGGTAAGGATGATGCATGTTATGATGTGGTTTTTAATCTTTTCCTGCAAAATAGAGGTCAGTTGTTTTGATGATAGGATGACAAGAGATATATGACAAGAAATGTAAATCTTTCATTATGATATTTACATTGAAAACTTGATATTGAATTGAAAGAGGAAGGCATGAAGAAGCTTCCCGTCGGATTTGGTTAATCAGAGGTTTACCTATCTTAGGTTACTCTTGTGCGGCTTTTTGGCATGAAGGTCCCCAGATCATCGCAATCTACTATAGGGGAAATTAATCCGATCTTTTAACTGGAGCGAATCTGGGTGGTGCATTTTCATGAGCCCTAGAGACTTAGCCGATCCCTAGAGACATTACTTATCACCGACGGGTTTTGCCTCCTTGTGAGAGGAACACAACATATATTCACATACATCTCCCTCACCGTATGCATATGATGACAGTTGGTGTGAAGTACTAATATGGGTGCGAAGCACTAAAAAGCAGGGAAGCATTCATTCACATTCATTCAATGTAAAGACGCAGTATTCACGCATTCATTCCATGTAAAGACGCAACATTCATGCATTCATTTAATGTAGAGATGCAGAATTCACGCATTCATAGTTTTGAAAAGGGAAATGCTTTGAAAAGATTTGAAAGTGGCCTAAGCCCTCTACTGTCCCCAGCAGAGTCGCCACCTGTCGACGTCGGGAAAAAATTTATGGGTCGGGTCACAACCCGGATCTTTCTCTCTTCCTAAGTTATCTCTACCTTTACTCTTTTTATTTCAAAAAAGGTTTTGAAGGGTTTTTTAGGAAAAAGCCAACATGTATCATGTTGACGATTGAACGTTTTTACAGAGTCGCCAGTTGGTAGATTTGAAATGGTTATACCAACTCAATCGAGTTTTGATTGAAAGAGGCCCAATTGCTGGAAACTGTCAAAACTTGATCTTTGAAAACAAAGTTTTGAGCTCGGGGGCTTGGTTAAGTGTGAGGAAGGTGTTAGGCACCCTACGACTCCCGTGTAAACACGGTACCGCATCTTTTTAATATTTTCCTTAAAACTAAAATGCGTGTGTGAATGCTGTTTGAAAATTGGGCCTATGTTTGATTGATTGATTAAAAGTAGTGCTTTGCTTCGTTGAACCTATATACGAAGGTTTTGATTTGATTTGCAAAAGACTTTGATTTAATTTTCAAAAGTGTTTAATTTGATTTGCAAAAGCTTTTCTTTTGATTAAATTAAAAATGATGTTTTGAAAGCTGGTTATCAAACCCTTACGCTAACATAAGAATTAAAGCCTGTTGATACTTCCATTTTTATCTTTATAGCCTTAAGGTTTGCATTTGAATGCTGATTTATCGGGCTGCGAAGCATCCTTGACCACAGAAATAAATACAAGTGTCAGTCTCCTCATGGGAATCATATTCCGATCAGTTTGATCACGAATCCCACGATTCTTAGGCTCACATTAGAGTAGCCAATAAACCTACACAATTCAAATTTGTACAGAAAAAGAAATATATCCCAAATGTCGCCAGAATCGAGGGTCCATTCAATAAATCCGGGTTCGCACGGCCGAAGCGCTTCATTCCCATTAGATAGCAATCTGAGGGATGCGAGGTTGCTTTTGTAACTGAAAAATGCTGCATTTGTTAATGCCGATTCATATCAAATGAATATTTAAAGCAGCAGTTTAATAAAGCGAGTAAAGCAATATATATACAATTATATATAAGCAAGCTATAAAGGGCGATGGGTTTTCACATCGGTGCCCGGATTGCAATTTAAATATATATATATATATATATATATTTATAAAAAAGTAGTCAACCAAGATTGGGAAGAGAACCCAGTGGTGGTGAAGGGTGCACACAACAATATAAAGGCCACAGAATGATCCAGACCAGACTGAAATATATAAATATATATAGAGAGACAGAAACGTAGTCAACCAAGACTGGGAAGAGAACCAGTGGTGGTGAAGACTGCTTATGTATGCATATTTTTATATAAAAGTAGTAAACTACCTCAGATTTGACATTCGGGCTTGATATAATTGAAAAATTAGTATATATATATACAGTTAAATATATACAAAAAAAAAAGTCAAACCCGGACTGGGAAGATAACCCAGTCCGGCGAAGTTGCTTAAAACGAAGGTGCTAGTGTACTAAAGTTGTTAGAGCTGACGGATCGTCAATCCGAGTTGTAAAAATGCCAGAAAACGCATTTATGTACAAAAAAATACCAATTTTTGATAAAAACGGCCACAAAACTGAGTTTTGAGCATATTTAGAAAACGAAACTTGATATGCAAGTGCAAATCAGTGCAAAGAAGTAATATTAACTTTCTTATCGTAAAAATACTCACAATGAACTGCTACACGGGCTTTTTGCCAAATCATAGGCTCTAAATGTCCAAATCTACCGGTTATTTTCTGATATATGGTAGTATGTGGGTATATCTACGTGTTAGAGTGAAAAAATTTGGGTTTAGAAGAGGTGAAAAAGTCAGAAAATCAAACGGGCAGAGGTTCGTTGCGTTTTAAAATTCTTCAAAATGAGGGGGTCACCTCATATATATAGGCCAAAGAGCCTCTGCTCTACCTGCTGCTACCGCAAGTAGAGGTACGGTTCCCCTGGTGGGGCCCACGTGTCTGGTTGAATCATCTCGAAGTACGTGCACTCTGAGCAACGCGAGGTCAAAGTCGAAACATTTTAACTTTTGATCGGAGCGTCGGTTTGAGGCGTGTTGTACCTTTCTGGAAAGCCCTCGCCGAGAGTGTCACAATGATAGGGGATAAAACATTTTTTGGGACCAAGAAGACGGGTTTATAACCAGGTCTTCGATTCCCCGCAGTTTGTCCGTTGAGCTGTCTTGCGCTGTTTGCACTCGGGATCATCGTTATGGTTCGTTCTGACCTTGGTGGCATCAATTTAGTTTGATTTTGACCGAATAGGCTTATGGTTGGAAAAATAACCGTTTTGCCCCTCCCGGGGTTGCCCTTAGTGTCGGCATGGCCTTTGGTTGACTTTCGAGAGTTATTTCCAAGACTTGGATCCCACTCGAGTCTGTTTGTCCTCAGTGTTGTCTTTGGGGCTGACTTGGTCATTCCAGATTTTCCTTTGGAGATGTTTTGAGGCTTCAGGTTTGTTCCCGAAGTTGGATTGACTTCCCGATTTGAGACCAGGTCTGACCTGCACTTCTCGGGTTGAGACCGGGGCTGACCTGTACCTCCTGGGTTGAGACCGAGGCTGAGTTGACATCTCGAGACTGGTGATCGAGGCTAGGGTTGTCCCGGTATTAGTGACCAGGATTGAGTTAACATCCCGGTATTGAGACCGAGGTTGATTTGAAGGCCCGATATTGAGATCGGGGTTGATCTGATGGCCCGATTTGAGATCGGGGGTTGATATGATGGCCCGATATTGAGATCGGGGTTGATCTGATGGCCCGATATTGAGATCGGGGTTGATCTGATGGTCCGATTTGAGATCGGGGTTGATATGATGACCCGATATTAAGATCGGGGTTGATCTGACGGCTTGATTAGAGATCGGAGTTGATATGATGACCCGATATTGAGATCGGGGTTGATCTGACTGCTCGATTTGAGATCGGGGTTGATATGATGGCCCGATATTGAGATCAGGATTGATCTAACGGCCCGATTTGAGATCAGGGTTGATATGATGGCCTTATATTGAGATCGAGGTTGATTTGACATCCCGATTTGAGATCAGGGTTGATCTGATGGCCCGATATTGAAATCGGGGTTGATATGATGGCCCAATATTTAGATCGGGGTTGATTTGATGACACGTTTTGAGATCAAGGTTGATATGATGGCCCGATATTGAGATCAGGGGTTATATGATGGCCCAATTTGAGATCGGGGTTGAATTGATGGTAGTTTTACCCTCCTACAGTGTTAGTAACAGGGAAAGGAAATTTTGAGTGTCTACACGCATGTATGAATAGTAACGTATATATGAATAGTACCTCGACATGAAAAGGTAAAAATTTTATAAGAAAGTTCAGACCAATATTCCGGTGAAATGATATTAGATGAAGCGCAAAACTCAAGAAATTTCTAATCATTTCAGTAATTATAGAAGCAATACTTACCGTAGTAAGTTTAAATTTAAGAATATGAAATGAAATATTATCACTTTCATAATATGGAATATCAAAGAAAATAAAATTATTTACGAATATTGAAAGAAAATAACATCATTTATGAGAAAAATAATATCCTTTACCTTAATAGAATACCAAATCTGACTGGAATAACAGAGATTATGTTGAGAAAATCTTGCACTGTTATCCACACTCAAAATATCTTTATACTCGCAAGAAATACGCTCAATATTATAGAGAAAGAATTTTCTGATTCTAGTATGATTTTTATTTTTTAACTAAGCAACATATTTATAGGAAAATGCCAAAACACCAATGTTGACAAAATGTACCTACGGAGGATTTTTTGCAACACACCACTTTTGAAAGATCTACAGCTCACCAACAAGGAACAGAACTCCAATTCTCCACCCCATTTCAAATGTTTTTTTATATATATTAAAAACATTTTTGGTACAGAATTCAAATACAAATCTTCATATTCCAACTATTACTCTGTCGTGCATAATACTACCACACAAACTGTGAATAACAATACTCATACTCCTTATTAATTATATGTTACATAAAGGTACAGTCAATAACTGTTTTAGGAATTAAAATCTTTGGAAAATGCTCAAGGAAACCTTCGTACATGGGAGACTATGTTTCTAAATTATAATAGATATCGTATGACTTGAGAATTATCCTTGGATGACCCAATAGACCCCAACGAAGAACAAGAATATTACTATCTTGTTCATTCCAATGGTGGGTATTCTCTTGCCATAGAATTATCTTCATTATCTCAAATTGAGGATTATATTCCAACCATACTCCAAGATTATATAGGTAGTGCTCATAGATATAATCAGCAAGTGGATACGCACAACCATGTCTTATGATAACACGAAGTCGTATGTGGTTAGACATCTTGTATGATAGTGGCAACACACCCTTCCAAAGTCGGGTTCTCATCACCCTATTGTTGTTCACCAAAATCAACTGTTAAATTACGTATAAAATACGACACACACATTTTAAATCTTCAATACAATTATTCTCATACTGCTTTATGGGAAACTTCAACAGTTATATACCATCGTTCTATTCTCCTGTTATCCCTGCTAGACCCAGTTACACTCTTATAACCTGAAAGGAATTGTGAAGAAAAAGTGTGAGCACAAATAGCCCAGTAAAGAATATCATGACTAAAGATAATTAAATTATCAATAGCGTTCATCAGTAATAATTCAAATATTTAGAATATATGATAGATGATAAAAGTTTTCAACCATAATTGTAACGGAACGAACAATCTAATAGAAGAGTCAAGTAGAACATAATGTCTACTATCTTCCCCAAATTAAAAGTCCATCATCGATATTTTATTCATGTAACACCAATCAACATTTCTTCGTTGTACCCAAGATAAAGATAACTTTCACCACCTGTCTTTACCTGAAACACCAAAAATCATGGTTATACCAAATCACAATTCATGTTCATTATCATGCTAATAGATTTATCTTTGCACTTGGGCTAAAGATATTCATTTGTAACATCAATGGTCATGATCATACTAGTCCACAGCCTTTAATCATAATCATGTCAGTCAATTCATCTTTGCACTATGGGCCAAAGATATTCAATAGTAACATCAATGGTCATCTTTGCACTACGGGCCAAAGATATCAATCAACAGTTCATCTTTGCACTACAGGCTAAAGATATCAATCAATAGGTCATCCTTGCACTACGGACCAAAGATAACTTTCACCACAATTTAATTCTGATGATTATGACAATGATATAAAAAATGAATCAAGTGAGATCAAGGACAAATATTAGAGATTAATAATTTAATTTATCAAGAGTTCAATAATGTCCAAATTGTCCACATGAAGATAAAAATATGGATTCAACTTCAAGAATACATTTCATAAAAGATAATTTACACAAAGAAAAGAAACTAAATTTCGTCAAATTGTACCCCGGATGTGTAAGAACCCAGATTTTTGAGAATTATTAAAATAAGAATTAAATAAATAAAATTCTTATTAAATGATATATTGTGGGATATTATTGCATATGTGGGTAAGAACTATGCAATATGTGATGTTTATGTTAATAAATATATTAGAAGTATATATTTATTACTTGTAAATAAATTGTAGGAGCAATTTATTAATGGAAATAATTAGTTTAAGTATACAAATATTATGGTATACTTTAATTAAAAGATATTAAAATAAATTCTATCATTGAATTATTTTAATAAAGAGAGAATATTATTTTAATAATATATATAAATAAATTGACATAATTCAATTTATAATGTGAGGGAATAAATTTATTAATTATTTTCTAGATGTGATGGAAGTATATGAGTATTACTTGGAGTATTTGTAATAAATATATTTATAATATTTATATATATTCATTATGCAAGAAAATGAAATTGTTGAGAAATTTGTGTAATGAAGCAAGGAGATGGTAGGTATATAATATTTTTATACTTTACCCAAGAGCATTAAAATTAATTCTTGCATGGAATTATTTTAATGAGGAAAGAATATTATATTTAATATAATATCTTATGTAATTGAGTAATTTTCTTTATATAGAAAATTATAAGTAACACAATCATTTTTACACATATAAGGTGAAAATGTAATAAAAACATTTTATATTATGTTTTATTTATGGAATATATAGTTTATATATTAATGATGATATATATTTTATATACTTTCAAGAGGGTGTAAATATTTTATGAGTGAGTTATGTAGTAACTTAATAAATAAAATTAAGTTACCAAGTATTGGGTAATTAAGTTACTTAATAAAGACTTAAAGAGAATAATTGGTTTAATTATTTAAGTAAGTAAGTTGGTTTAATTCTTAATTAACAAGGTTACTATTGCAAGCTTAGTTCCCAAGCTTGGTTTTATTTTTTTCCAAACCGTGAATGAGAAGGAGGAAGAGAGGAGTATAGCATACTCCATAATTCATCTTGGGCACCAAATTTTTGACTTGAGAAAATTGTAGAAAGTCTCCCATCTTCTCTCCCTAACCGAAGCCTTTCCTCTCCCAAATTTCTTGGAAATTTGTAAGTTCAAAAATGGCTAAGTGAAGAAATGGAGAGTTAGAGAGAGCTTGAGCAAAGTGGAATCAAGATATAGATAACTAGAGAAGATAACTAGCTTGGAATAATGGAGTTATGGAGTTTAAGGTATAAATTCCTTATTTAACTTTTAGTTAAATTGAAATTACAGAATATATAATTTTAATGCTAAACATGAGATTTTTGGTAGTTTTGTGGCTTATAATGAAATTATTTATGGAATTTCCTTGTAGCTAATCCATATTTGATTTATGTATATGGATTATGTGATTGGAATTGATTTATAAGCTAAAGAACAAAATTTATGTTTTGTTAGTAAGCTTAAGCTAACTAAAAAAAAATCATTTTAGTCAATTTTATGCTTAAATTATTAATGGAATGGTGAGTTTTAGAGACTTGGTGGCTAGGTATGGGTTGTGGGATGTATAAGGTTGAAAAATATGTTATAATCGCTAACAAATCGATAAGAAATCGAGTCGAACAAATAACGCACGTTATATGTTCGATAAATGACCTTAAAGAACCAACGCGGCTAAAACAAAGAATTTAACGAAGCCGACACTTGGAACAAGTCTTATTATGTTAATAGAGATTTATTTGTGAAGAAATTCGGGTTAGAACGGAGCGAGGCGAGTTTTGAACGTTAATTGCAAAGTAGAAAAACCAGTGCGAATAGCCTTTTTGGACGCATTATTTGAACAGGTTAAAATACCCAAATATCAGTGGTGATATTTTTTAAAACTACTTTGATATGCCAAGTATAACATATCCAAAAATCAGATTAATCCAATAAACGAGCAACGCGTACGAAAATCACGAAGTGGCTGCGTTGATAAGAAGTCGAGCAGATTTCAGCACGCCGCCGTGCGCAGCAGCGCCCGCTCGCGCGCGCCCGCCGGCGGCAGCGTGGCGTTGGGCTGGAAATGTGTTCTGACATCATTTTTAAGCGCGTTTTTGATGAGTTCTCGTGATCCGTTTTTAAAGTTTGAAATTTTTCTAAAATACTATGACATGAGGTCTATAACATGCCCGAAAAATTTCTGTTATACGACTTATGATTTGAAAATTAAAAATGAGCGAACATGTATGTCAGAACTTAAAATTTGGGCGACGCCGAGCGTCGACTCGCCGAGCGATTTTGACGTTCGACGTTTCGAATCGCGTTCCGGCGGAATAATAAGTCATAATAAATCTAATAATGTCTTACATGGCAAGATTTGACTATAAATGATATTTTATGCCGAGAAACTTTCTTTCGGACATAAATAAAGCAATAAAAATATGTAATAAATATAAATTTACATATTTAAGCGAAATAAAAACCAATGTTGCCTATAAAATTATTTTATGGTGCAACAAAAAGTGAGAGACCTGTAAAAATTTGTATTAATCATAAAAATATTATTTTGAGGTTTTCGGAGTTCAAAATGAGATTTTTGAGCTAAAAATTTATATAGCGGTATATATGTGTATATATATATATATATATATATATGTGTGTGTGTGTGTATATAGTGAAAACGTGAAATGAAAAGTGTGGATCCGTTAAAAATAATATAATGGTCCTAAGAATAATGAAACGAAGGTTTTCGGAATTCGAAACGAAGATTCTTGAATAAAGAATTTCCTAACGGACTTTACATATATATTTAATATATATATATAAAGTGAGAATGCGAATTAATCATGAGAATAAATACGAAGTAAATTTGTTAACGAAGTAAAATATTTGCGTATGAGGCAATGGTTTGAGCTAACTCATGAGTGGACAAAAAGTTATAAAAATTATTTAAATCAAGAAATAATATAGTAAATTGAGTTTTTACTATAAAAGATATATAATATCTGTTTAAAACCTAAATTCGCAAATAAAGGCAAAAGATATTCCTAAAGTGGAATATAAATGATTTAAGCTTCGATATGTAATATAGTTACATATGAAAATGTGAGGGACCTTTATTTAGCATAAAAAGGTTATAAAAAGAATTGTGTTTTTAAATAAACTACTATTCTTTTTGAGTTAGAATAAATAATATTAGTTTGTGTAAACTAATAATTATTATTAATAAATATACATGCATGTTTTGATTACATAAATGGTTACCTAATATGTGTGTATATGTAAACACGATTGTGTAAGAATTGTGGAGAAACTAAAGTTAAATTTTAGCCGTAATCTCCAATCAAGGCAAGTTTTTCAGTTCTGTTATGTTTGTGGATTGTATGTGATTATATGGTGGGTTGTATACCATGTTTATTAAATTGTTAAAGTCAAAATATGACTAAGTCAATTGGGTTATGGAACTCAATTGCTATATGTGATTTGTGATAGCATGTTTTGTGAGAGAATGTAATACGTAAAAAAAAAGGCATGTATAAATGTATTGCATGAAATTATAGAACTGTGATATGTCTAGTAGAAGATTTATTGATGCATGTAAAATATGCATAGTAAAGAAAGTATGTTGCATGTAGAGTTGTGTGCTATGTGAAACATGATAAACTGTTAAATTTGCTGGGCCGTCGAGCTCAATCTTGCAAACATAAATATTTTGCAGGTTAACGATGTTAAGCAATATTTCATGCTGTATAGATGATGAAGATTGATGGATGTGCGAAATGGATACACTTTCTTACATTAGAAATGGTAGAAACCTATGACTGATGGTTTAATATATGTAATCAACAGCTATGTATAGTTTAAAATATTCAATAAAGAATAATTGTTTTAGATGTGTGGGAATGAATACTTTATAAAAATAAAGTGATATAGTAACATTACTATATAAGAAAGAATTAATATTGAGTTATATATATTAATATAACTCTGATAAGAGAAATCATCAAATAAATATGATTTCATTATAAAAGAGAATCGTAAAGGTTGAGATTCAGGGAACGAATGATTGGAATAAAACAAAAAAAAATTATTCCCCATTTTTTAGCTATTTTTAACATTAAATAATGTTTTAAAAGCTAGAACAAGATAATATTAACACACAAGATCGGGAAGAGGAATAGTCCTGATTTTGGGGTCGTTACAGGATGAATAGTACTGCGGTATGAATAGTATCCCGGATTAATAGTACTCCGGCATGAATAGTACCCCAGATGAAAATATTAAAATTTGATAAAAAAGTTCAAACCAGTATTCCGGTGAAGTGATGTTAGATGAAGCACAAACCTTAAGGAAGTTCTAATCATTTCAGGAATTATAGAAGCAATACTTACCATAGTAAGTTTTAATTTAGGAATATGAAATGAAATAATATTACTTACATACTATAGAGTATGGAAGAAAATAATATTCCTTATGAATATTGAATGAAAACAACATCCTTTACGAGAAAAATATATCATTTACCTTAATAGGAGAGTAGTTCTGACTGGAATAACGGAGATTATGTTGAGAAAATCTTGCACTGTTATCCACACTCAAAATATCCTTATACTCACAAGAAATACGCTCAATATTATCGAGAAAGAATTTTCTGATTCTGGTGCGATTTTTATTTCTTAACTAAGCAACCTATTTATAGGAAAATGCTATCACACCAATGTTGACAAAACTTCACACGGTTTGATATGCACCATGCCACTTTTGAAAACTCTGCAGCATACCAACAAGGATAATTTCAAGTCTCATCCACATGTTTTTTTTCTTTTATTAAAAAAACATTTATAATTATTAAAAAAATTCAAATTCAATTTATTCTCTTCCTCCTCATTTTATTTTTTATACCATAAATTTATTATAATAATATTACCATTTAAATTATAAAATTATACTATTATATTATCACATTATACTAGTATAATGTAATATTATAATAATATATAAATATTTTATCGGAGAAGATAAAATGCCAACTTTCAACAAACGTCTCATACTAAAAATTCCTCCATTTATATCAAAATTGAACAAATATTTACTTATCATATCTATCAACAATCAATTACTAATCACAATTAATATTACAGAATCACAATATTAACAACCAGGTCGTTCCTAGGAAAGAAGAGGCTTTCCAATAAGAATTTCTCTTCATTGGAGCATGATTATATAACCTAACCCCTTTCCTCGACAAAACTTTCTAGACATTGTCAATAATGTTATCTAATAATATCATTCCAATAATATGAGTGGCAATTATTGATTTAATAATATAAAATAATGTGTAGTGGTTACTGTGATAATTATTGAATCAATAATATAAAATAATATGCAATTATCAATGTAGCAATTATTAAATCAATTATATAAGATATTAAACAGTAATTACTGTAACAATTATTGAATGAGTGACTTCTTACGTAAGAATCAGTAATTAGAAATACTGTGCAATATTTTTTCCTACTGTGCAATACCGTTTTCTACTGTGCAACAACGCATATTACTATACTTTTTTTACTGGGTATTTCAACAGTTTAACGGTAAAAGTTTCGCCGTAATTTTTTATAAAAAGGTTACTTCTATCGCTTTCTATATCCGACAGTTATTCTATTATGGTGTCAACTAATGATTATGCCGTAGTACGAATATTCTCCGACAAAAAGAATATTCCCCGACCAAATGAATATTTCCCGGTACAACGAATATTTTATGACAACTTGCTTACTTTGTAAATTTGCACATATAACCTTTAACTTTAACCTTTTATCAATTTAACTATTTACTGAATAGAATAATAATTATAAAAAAATTGAATAATTTTATTTCATAAAATTCGGGGTCTTACAATCTCTCCTCCTTATGAAATTTTGTCCTCGAAATTTACGTACCTGGTAGTTCGAAAAGGTGAGAATACCTTGCTTTCATTTCAGATTCTATCTTTCCGGTCATTTCTTCTGTATTATGATTTCTTCATTACTCATCTCTTGGATTTCAGATATCATTCCAGAATAGCTTCAAAACAAATATTAATTGACATATCACAATTTTTTAATTTATTAAGTAAGAAAATTCAGCTTAGGTAAGTCACACACTAGCGAATGATATTACTCGTCTCTCCCCTCCTAGTTCTAGTCTCATATATCCGCCAACGACCATATCCTTAAGCTCTGATACCAACTGTGACGCCCCCAAAATAGGTCCACACCACCTATTCTGAGTCGCCAGAAATACATGGTACAGAATTCAAGTATAAATCTTCTTATTTCAACTATTACTCTGTCGTGTATAATACTACCACACATAAACTGTGAATAACAATACTCATACTCCTTATTAATGATATGTTACATAAAAGTACAGTCAATAACTGTTTTAGAAATTAAAATCTTTGAAAAATGCTCAAGGAAACCTTCGTACATGGGAGGCCATGTGTGACGCCCCCAGAATAGGTCCAATCAACCCAACCCATTCTGAGTCGCCAAACACATAGTACAGAATCCAAATACAAACTTTTATATCAAAAGGTCGTGAGCAGTACAACCATACAAGATGTGAGTGTCACTACAAATCGTATATAATACGAAATATAAACACTCAAATTCAGTTCTCAATAGTTACAATTATTTTCACACTATTATACAAAAATAGTGAGGACTACTACTGCTCTAACTCTGCCTATCACTCTGTTTCCCGACTAGTCCCTGTAACATTCTCATTTCCTAAAGAGGACAATAGATGAAAAGGGTGAGCTCAACTAGCCTAGTAAAGAATATTATGACTAAGATAATGCAGAATAATTTATCGTTAGTCTTCAACACATCAGATAAAATATTATGGATAACAAGTTTTAGATTAACAACTGCAGCGGAATTAACAATGCATCAGAAGAGTTAAGTAGAAAATAATGTCTACTATCTTCTATGATTTAAAAGTCCATAATCATTATTTTATCCCTGTAACATCAATCAATATATATCTTGAATCAAATATTAATCTTTGCACTACGGACCAAAGATATTCATTTGTATCACCAGTTGGTCATGTTTGTCTCAACACCTGTTCATCTTTGCACTACGGGCAAAAGATATTCATCAGGTAATCATTCATCTTTGCACTACAGGCCAAAGATATTCATCAAATAATCATCCATCTTTTCACTACAGGCCAAAGATATTCGTTTGTATCACCATTTAAGACTGAAAATGATGAAAAATATTTTAAAGAACGAATCCAGCGAGATAAAGGACAAAATTAGGGATTCGTAATTTAGTTTCTCCAAGTTTAAGAATACTCTATAATAATTAATTGTGGAGCAAAATTCAAGAATGAAGGTCAAAACTTGCATCTAATCAAATATAGGAACCATAATAGCCAACTTTGACAAAGAAAATAAAATTTTATTTTTTTGTGAATAGTATTGTATTCGTGAATAGTGTCGTATACGTGAATAGTGTCGTATATGTGAATAGTAACTCCAATATGAAAAGATAAAAATTTCACAATAAAATTCATACCAATATTTCAGTGTCATGATATTAAAAGTGTTAGTTTCTAGTAGGCACAGAATAGATCTAGAAGAGGGGTTGAATAGATCCTTTTTAATTTCAAATACTTTTCCATATTATTTTGTATTACTAAGTAATTAGCATATGATAAACATAAGAATCTTTTCAAGCACAGCAAAATAAGTAAAAGATCCACTTCATTGATATATTTATAAACACAGTTACACATTGTTCTTGGAGTTAGTTAAGTTGTAAGTAGTTAATACATACATAGCAGTTATACCAGTTAAGTGCATAATGTAATGACAGAATATAAAAGACACAGGGGATTTTAAGTGGTTCAGAAACTCAAGCACCTAATCCACTCTTCTGCTTCTCCAGCAGGAAATCCACTAAGGAAAGGGCAGCACCCTGAATCACTAAGATTCCTTCAGGGCAAGCAGCCTTGGAACTTCGGTTCACTAAGAACTCTTCAAGCCCAGCAGGCTTAAAACTTCATTTAGTCTCTCCGGACAAGGACCCCTAAAGCCCTGGCTACTTGTTGTTGTTATAGTTGTTGTTGTTGCTTTGTTTCTAAGATGTCTTGAAGCTTTATCATCTTTGTACTTAGCAGTTTGGTGTGGTCCTCTTTGCATTATGCATAGAGTCTGGACCACCTCTTCTCCGATACAGCTGATCTTCATTCTGTTCAGCTCATCTTCATTCGATGTCAGCTGTGCACCATCACCACATAGGACTGCTAAGGCTTTTCATTGTGGGTCACCTTCTTCTGGTCCTTAGTAGCCCTTGAACCATCCTTGATTGATATGCAGGCATGGTTTTGTATATTTTCTTATTTAACTTCTAGTTCTTTATGATGATCCGTAGAGTGGCTCTCTAGATCTTCTTTGTGCTCTGCCACCTTCAAGTGTGATCTACGATCTCTGCCTCTGATATGATCAGTAGACTCCACTACTTCAAGTGTGATCTACGATTCTTGACTTAGCTCTGGCAGATGCTCGATCGGCTCATAGACAGGTTGTCTCTATAATTCTGAACATGACTTCCTCAGCAGACTACGGCTTTGAGAAAGTTCTTCTTGACACACTACGATCCGTCCTCGTTTCTTCTTGCAGACTACAAACTTGAAGATCTACTATCTTGCAGACTACGATTCCGCCTTGATAGTTCTCGAGTCTTCCTTATCTCTCTTGGCAGACTACGATGCTGGTGCAGTGCTCGACGATCAGACAAGCCTATCTATTACACTTTATAAGATCAACCTAACAAGCTTGATCTTTCTATATTTATAGTCCTTGTACATCATTTCTTTTTAAGGACTTTACAACGCTGTTTCGCTTATGTAGGATCAACCTAACATATTTGATCATTTCAGTCTAAGTCCTTGTACATATATTTCTATTATCTATCAAAGGACTTTACAGCTTTTGTCAATGCAAGAATACTTGCATATTCATTCATTTATATCATAATCAAATAATATATAAATAGGAATACCATTCTCATGAATATTCCTAACAGAAAGAAATAACATCATTTTTGAAAAAAATAACATCTCTTATCTCAAAAAAATAGTACTTCTGACTGGAATATCAGATATAATGTTGAAGAAAACTTATACTGTATAGTAACGCTCAAAGTATCGAAATACTCACAAAAATACGCTCGATATTATAGAGAGAGAAAACTTCTTATTCTGATGTGATTTTCAAATTCTAACTAAGCACCCTATTTATAGGAAAATGCTTAGAACGCCAAAGCAGAAAATTTAATAAAATAATATTTTATAAAAAAAAATTCACGCCCACCCTTGACCAAATTCATCAGCACACCAGTGGGGCCCACTAACATTTAAAAAACATTTTTCTTTTAAAAAATATTTATAACCCCAAAAATCAATTCAGACCCAATATTCCGGAACTTCAATAATTCATAATAAATAGCTCTTTTATCAGAAAAATACGAACTTTATGTCTATTTTATAGAAAATTTAATTCTCTACAACTCTGCAGAAGAAAGTTTTTCCAAATTCCTAACGAAAAATGACCCAAATTTACATACGGATGAATTTGCAGGCTATAATCAAACTTCAGTCAAAAACGGGTCCCACCAACATATTTAACATATTTTTTGTAACAAAAATACTCCGGACCCAATTTGCTCTCTTTCTCCTCATTTTATTCACATATCGTGCATTCATTGTAAAAATATCACCATTATTATATTATTATATTATTACATCATACACTTATAATGTAATATTACAAATAATATATTTGAATGAATTGTTTTATCGAAAAAGATAAAATATCAACTCTCAATAATTGTCTCTTTAAAAATTCCTCCATTAAATAAATATTTCCTTATCATTTTCATCAATAATTAATTATTCACAAATAATATTACAGAATCACAATAATGACAAACAGGTCATTTCCAGGAAAGAGGGGGCTTTCCGATAAGGATTTCTCCTTACTGGCGCGCAATAAGATTAACTAACCCCTTTCCTAGACAGAACTTTCTAGACATTGCCAATAATGTTGTCTAATAATATTATTCAAATAATATGAATTATTGATTTGATAATGTAAAATATTGTGTAGTGACAATTATTGAAACAACAATAATATAAATTATTGTGCAATACCGTGTGCTACTGTGCAACAACGCGTATTACTTTATCTTAACCACCGGGTATTTCAACAGTGTTAACGGTAACCGTTACGTCGTTATTTATAGAAAACTTATTCTTTTCGTTTTCTTCATCTTACAGTTTTCCGTTATAGGGCCCACAAATGGCTGCGCCGTCGTACGAATATTCCCCGACAACAAAAATATTCCACGACCAAACGAATATTCCCCGACAACAATGAATATTTTATAACCACTTGCTTATTTTGAAATATTTGCGCATTTTAACCATAACTTCCCACATTTATCAAATTATTCCAAAATAATATAAAGAGAAAATTCAATTTTATTCATAATAAGTTGGGGTCTTACAACCTCCCCTCCTTATGAAATTTTATCCTCGAAATTGACGTACGTACCTGGTGTTTCAAAAAGGTGAGGATACCTTACTTTCATTTTCGATTCTAACTCCGAGGTCATTTTCTCAATAACATGATTCCTCCACAAAACTTTGACTTGTGGTATAACCTTTGTGCATAGGACATACTCCTTCCTATCCAAGATCTTGACAGGTACATCCTCATACGTTAAATCTTCGACTATCTCGTCTGGTTCTAACTCAATAATATGGTTTGGGTCTTTCACATATTTACGTAGCGCGAATATGTGAAACACGTTATGAACACGAGAAATGCTTGGAGGTAAAGCGAGTCTATAGGCCACATTTTTTACTCGGTCAAGAATCTCAAATGGACCAATAAATCGTAGGTTGAGCTTTCCTCTCTTCTCGAATCTTGTAACTCCTTTCCACAGAGCAACACGTAACAGTACATGATCCCCAACATTAAATTCCACGTCCTTTCGATGAAGATCCGCATAACTCTTTTGTCGATCCTGTGCCGTTTATATACGTTGTCGAATCATTTAGATCTTTTACGTGGTCATACGTACTAACTCCGGTCCCAACAATGTTGCTTCACCCACCTCATCCCAACGTACTGGAGAACGACACTTTCGTCCATACAACACCTCGAATGGAGCTACGCCTATACTTGCTTGATAACTGTTGTTGTAGGAGAATTCCACCAATGGTAGGTACTTATCCCAACTCCCTTTGAAGTCTAGAACACAGAGTCTCAATAGATCTTCAAGAGTTTGAATAGTCCTTTTCGATTTCCCGTCCGTTTGAGGATGATATGCCGAATTGAATCGTAAATCCGTGCCCATAGCTTTCTGGAAACTGACCCAAAATCATGAAGTGAATCTTGGGTCACGATCTAAAACTATGGATACGTGCATGCCATGCAATCTCACAATCTCATTCACGTACATATGAGCAAGACGCTCAAGGGAATAAGTCTCTCGTATCGGCAAGAAATGAGCAGACTTGGTTAATCTATCAACAATAACCCAAATCGCATCTATGCCTTGAGAAACCTTAGGAAGACCCGTAACGAAATCTATAGTAATGTGTTCCCACTTCCACTTTGGAATCTCAAGTGGTTGCAATGGACGCTTTGGCACTTGATGCTCCGCCTTGACACGTTGACACGTTAAACACCTCGAGATAAACTCTACGATCTCTCTCTTCACATTGCTCCACCAAAATGTATGTCGAAGTTCACGACACACTTTGGTACTCCCAGGATGGATTGCAAACGGTGTGTTGTGTGCCTCCATCAGGATTCTATGCTTCAAGTCAGAATCGTTAGGAACACAAAGTCTGGAATTAACTCGAAGTATTCCTTCTTTATCGATTCTTGCTTCTGGAATAGCACCTTCTTGCATCTTCTTCCTCATCTTCATCAGCTCCGAGTCTTTAGCTTGAGCAGCTTTAACTTTATCAATCAACGCTGGTTCTACGCGTATACTTGACATCATCATGTGGGTCCCTGGAGTCTTGAACTCTATCTCAATCTTTTGTAAGTCACACAAAATAGGCCTTTGTGTTGACAGCATCGCACTCGTTCCCGCATATGATCTTCTACTCAATGCGTCAGCTACCACGTTCACTTTTTTATGATGGTATTGAATGGTATTTTCGTAATCTTTCAACATCTCGAGCCAACGTCGTTGCCGCATATTGAGTTCGTTCTAAGTAAAGAAATATTTGAGGCTTTTGGAGTATATTAGGATGTCATCAATAATGACAACCACGAAATGATCCAAATATTTCTTAAATATTCGGTTCATCATGTCTATGAACGTAGCATGGACATTGGACAAACAAAAAGATATAACTAGAAATTCGTAATGCGCGTATTGAGTTCAAAAGGCAGTCTTTGGAATGTCATCGGTTTTAATTTTTAACTGATGATATCCAGAACAAAGATTGATCTTTGAGAAGAATTGTGCACTTTGCAAATGGTTGAACAGGTCATCAATACGAGGTAACGGATACCTATTCTTGATGGTGACATGGTTCAACTCCCGATAGTCAATACCAAGTCGTATACTCCCGTCTTTCTTCTTTACGAATAAAACAGGAGCACCGCAAGGAGATGTACTAGGACGAATAAAATCGATGTCCAACAACTCCTGTAGTTGGACCTTTAACTCCTGAAGTTCAATAGGAGCCATTCGATATGGGGTTTTAGAAATGGGCTTTCTACCGGGTTCAAGGTCAATAAAGAATTCAACTCCACGTTCTAGGGTAGACCAGGAAGTTCTTTCTAGAAATACATCAGGAAACTTATTGACAATAGAAATATCATTCAAATCTGACGCATTCTGATTTAGATCAGTGACATGGCTAAGAAAGCTTGACATCCATTTTTTCATAAACTAATAGCTTTATGACTTGAAATGACATTGATTTATTTTAGTGGTCTGGTTGTTTGAATGAAAGCTAACAACCTTACGAAACAATTAATTTTGGCATGATGAATGGTTAACCAGTCGATTCAAGAAATCACATCAAATGCAAGTATTTCCAAAGATATAAGATCAACAGGTAGGGTGAGGGTACCAATTTGAATCAAGAAGGATTTGTAAACAGTAGATGTAACAAAGGTTTTTCCCAACGGAGTTTCAACAAATAAGTCAAAGTCTAATTTCTCAAATGTCAAGTTCAAATGTTGAGCACAAGCAGGTGAAATAAAAGAATGGGTAGCACCGGTATCTAATAAGGTATAAATTTCACAAGAGTTTACGATTAGCTTACCCGTGATCACCTCGTTCGGGTTCCTCACATTTTGGGTAGTCACGACAAACGCTCTTCCAGGAACCACCGACTTTGACTTGTCCGGGACAACATTTGGAGTCACCATCCCCGCTGGACTTGGTTTCGCTACAGGACAATCTCGAGCTATATGACCTTCTTTTCCACAGTTATAGCACACCTTGAATTATTATGGGCAGTTTGGACTGATGTGTCCCTCTTGTCCACATTTATAGCATACGACCGGTGGTCGTTCTCCTCTCCTAGAAACAGTTGCTGCTAGTGCTGCTGTCGACGTCTTCACGTTCTCATTGTTATACCTTCTCTTCTTGAAATCTCCCCCTGACTCACTTCTTTTATTATCATGGCCACGATTACCACCGGAGTGGTTACCGCTTCTATCATGATACTTTCCTCCCTGCTGGTTATCATTAATCCAATGATTGCTGCCACCAGTAAGACCCTGGTTGTGGTCCCTTGGTTGAACAGACTCATTATCTCATTCTAATAATTGAGCCTTGTTCACAACATCTGAATATAAAGAAAATTTATGAGAAATGAGGTATTGACAAATTTTGGGTTTCAAACCTCTCAGAAACATCCGTGTCATACGTTCCTCATTTTCCACCAAATGAGATGCAAACCGGGATTACTCCGCGAACTTAGCCTCGTACTGGGACACAGTCATGTTGTTCTATTCCAGACTGATAAACTCTATCTCCTTTATATGATGAATACTTTCTGGAAAGTACTTGTCCTTGAATAGTTTCTGGAACGCTTTCCAAGACATCTTGAGTGCGGTAGGCTGGGTACGCTTCATAGATTTCCACCAGTAATCTGCCTCTCCACAAAACATATAGGTGGCGAATGGAACCTTCTGTTCCTTCGTGCATCCCAAGACATCAAATATCTTAGTAATTTGTTTAACCCACGTTTCCGCCTTGATCGGATCCGGCTTTCCCAAAAACTCTGGTGGTCCCAACTATTTGAACTACTTGGCAGTGACAAGCCACGAGTTACTATTATCTCCACCTGTATTTTGCACCCGAGTCTCCCTCGTCTGGTTTTGCATGAACTGCAAAAAGCTTCTAAACATCCCATCATTCATCGTTCGATCGGTGGGGTTATTTACAGTAGGAATATTGCCTTCCTGTTGCACGTTCTCCTGGTTGGTGATTAAAGGTGTCTCAACGGTCTCATTCACTCCATTGTTAACATTCTCATTTCTTGAAGAGAACAATAGATGAAAAGGATGAGCTCAACTAGACCAGTAAAGAATATTATGACTAAGATAATGCAGAATAATTTATCGTTAGTCTTCAACAAATCAGATAAAATATTATTGACAACAAGTTTTAGATCAACAACTGCAGCGGAATTAACAATGCATCAGAAGAATTAAGTAGGAAATAATGTCTACTATCTTATATGATTTAAAAGTCCATAATCATTATTTTAACCCTGTAACATCAATCAATATATATATATCTTGAATCAAATATTCATCTTTGCACTACGGGCCAAAGATATTCATTTGTATCACCAGTTGGTCATGTTCATCTCAACACTTGTCCATCTTTGCACTACGGGCCAAAGATATTTATCAGGTAATCATTCATCTTTGCAATACAGGCCAAAGATATTCATCAAATAATCATCCATCTTTGCACTACAGGCCAAAGATATTCTTTTGTATCACCATTTAAGACTGAAGATGATGAAAAATATTTTAAAGAACGAATCCAGTGAGATAAAGGACAAAAATTAGGGATTCGTAATTTAGTTTATCCAAATTTAAGAATACTCCATAATAATCAATTGTGGAGCAAAATTCAAGAATGAAGATCAAAACTTGGATCCAATCAAAGATAGAAACCATAATAGCCAACTTGGACAAAGAAAAGAAAATTTAATTTTTTTGTGAATAGTACCGTATTCGGGAATAGTGTCGTATACGGGAATAGTAACCCCAATATGAAAAGATAAAAATTTCACAATAAATTTCATACCAATATTTCGGTGTCATGATATTGAAAGAAATAACATCATTTTTGAAAAAAATAACATCCCTTACCTCAAAAGAATAGTACTTCTGACTGGAATATCGGATATAATGCTGAAGGAAACTTGTACTGTATAGTAACACTCAAAGTATCGAAATACTCACAAAAATACGCTCGATATTATAGAGAGAGAAAACTCCTTATTTTGGTGTGATTTTCAAATTCTAACTAAGCACCCTATTTATAAGAAAATGTTTAGAACACCAAAAGCAGAAAATTTAATAAAATAATATTTTATAAAAAAAAAATTCACGCCCACCTCTTGACCAAATTCATCAGCACACCAGTGGGGCCCACTAATATTTAAAAAATGTTTTTCTTTTAAAAAATATTTATAACCCCAAAAATCAATTCAGACCCAATATTCCGGAACTTCAATAATTCATAATAAATAGCCATTTTATCAGAAAAATACGAATTTTATGTCCATTCCATAGGAAATTTAATTCTCTACAACTTTGTAGAATAAAGTTTTTTCAAATTTTGAACAAAAAATGACCCAAATTTACATACTGATTAATTTGCAGGCTATAATCAAACTTCAATCAAAAACAGGGCCCACCAACATATTTAACATGTTTTTTGTAATAAAAATACTCCGGACCCAATTTGCTCTCTTTCTCCTCATTTTATTCACATATCGTGCATTCATTATAAAAATATCACCATTATTATATTATTTTATTATTACATCATACACTTATAATGTAATATTATAATAATATATTTGAATGAATTATTTTATCGAAGAAGATAAAATATCAACTCTCAATAATTGTCTCTTTAAAAATTCCTCCATTGAATAAATATTTCCTTATCATTTTTATCAATAATTAATTATTCACAAATAATATTACAGAATCACAATAATGAAAACCAGGTCGTTCCTAGAAAAGAGGGGGCTTTCGGATAAGAATTTATCCTTACTAGCGCGCAATTAGATTAACTAAACCCTTTTCTAGACATAAATTCCTAGACATTTCCAATAATATTGTCTAATAATATTATTCAAATAATATGAATTATTGATTTGATAATGTAAAATATTGTGCATTGACAATTATTGAAACAACAATAATATAAAATACTGTGTAATACCGTGTGCTACTGTGCAACAACGCGTATTATTTTATCTTAACCACCGGGTATTTAAACAGTGTTAACGGTAATCGTTACGCCGTTATTTATAGAAAACTTATTCTTGTCGTTTTTTTCATCGGACAGTTTTTCGTTATGGGGCCCACAAATGGATGCGTCGTCGTACGAATATTCTCCGACAACAAAAATATTCCACGACCAAACGAATATTCCCCGACAACAATGAATATTTTATAACCATTTGCTTATTTTGAAATATTTGCGCATTTTACCCATAACTTCCCACATTTATCAAATTATTTCAAAATAATATATAGAGGAAATTCAATTTTATTCATAATAAGTTGGGGTCTTACACCATGTTTCTAGTAAAGAATATTATGACTAAGATAATGAAGAATAAATTATCGTTAGCCTTCAATAAATCAGATAAAATATTATGGACAACAAGTTTTAGATCAACAACTGCAGCGGAAATAACAACTCATTAGAAGAGTTAAGTAGAGAATGATGTCTACTATCTTCTATGATTTAAAAGTCCATCATCAATATTTTATCCTTGTAACATCAATCAATAAATATTTCAAATCAATAATTCATCTTTGCACTACGGGCCAAAGATATTCATTTGTATCACCAGTGGTCATGATCATGTCAAACACCTGTCCATCTTTGCACTACAGGCCAAAGATATTCATAAATTAACAACTCATCTTTGCACTACGGGCCAAAGATATTCATAAATCAACATCTCATCTTTGCACTACGGGCCAAAGATATTCATCAATCAACCGTTCATCTTTGCGCTACAGGCTAAAGATAACTTTCACCACAATTTAAGTTTGAGGATTATGACAATGATATTAAGAATGAATCAAGTGAGATCAAGGATAAATATTAGAGATTTATAATTTAATTTATCTAGAGTTCAAGAATATTCAAATTGTCAATATGAAGATCAAAACATGGATCCAATTTCAAGAATAAGATCCATAAAAGATAACTTGGACAAAGAAAAAAAAAGCTAATTTCATTGTGAATAGTACTTATGAATAGTACCGTATGTATGAATAGTACCGTATGTATGAATAGTACCCCGGCATGAAAAGGTAAAAATTTTATAAGAAAGTTCAGACCAATATTCCGGTAAAATGATATTAGATGAGGCGCAAAACTAAAGGAATTTCTAATCATTTCAGGAATTATTGAAACAATACTTACCGTAGTAAGTTTAAATTTAGAATATGAAATGAAATATTATCACTTTCATAATATGGAATATGAAAGAAAATAATATTTTTTACGAATATTAAAAAAAATAACATCATTTACGAGAAAAATAATATCCTTTACCTTAGTAGAATACTAGATCTGACTGGAATATCAGAGATTATATTGAGAAAATCTTGCATTGTTATCCACACTCAAAATATCCTTATACTCACAAGAAATACGCTCAATATTATAGAGAAAGAATTTTCTGATTCTAGCTATAACGGAATAATTGTCGGATATAGAAAGCGACAGAAGTAACATTTGTATAAAAATAACGGCAAAACTTTTACCGTTAAACTGTTGAAATACTCGGTGACAAAAGTACAGTAATACGCGGTGTTGCACAGTAGCACACAGTATTGCACATAACTTTTAATTATTGATTCTTACGAGAAAAAAAAGTCACTCATTCAATAATTGTTACAGTAATTATTGTTCAGTATTTTATATTATTGATTCAATAATTGTTACATTGATAATTGCATATTATTTTATATTATTGATTCAATAATTGTCACAGTAACCACTACACAGTATTTCACATTATTAAATCAATAATTGTAACTTATATTATTGGAATGATATTATTAGATAGCATTATTGACAATGTCTAAAAAGTTCTATCGAGGAAAGGGCTTAGGTTATATAATTGTGCACCAATGAGGAGAAATTCTTATTGGAAAGCCTATACTTTCTTATGAACGACCTGGTTGTCAATATTGTGATTCTGTAATATTAATTGTGAATAATAAAAATTGTTGATAACTATGATAAGTAAATATTTGTTCAATTTTGATCTAAATGGAGGAATTTTTAGCATGAGACATTTGTTGAAAGTTGGCATTTTATCTTATCCGATAAAATAATTCATTCAAATATATTATTATAATATTACATTAAACTAGTATAATGAGGTAATATAATAGTATAATTTTATATTTTAAATGGTAATATTATTATAATAAATTTATGGTATAAGAATAAAATGAGGTGGAAGAGCAAATAAATCAACAGTTCATCTTTGCACTACGGGCCAAAGATATTCATCAATCAACCGTTCATCTTTGCACTATGATCCAAAGATAAATTTTACCACAATTTAAGTTTGAGGATTATGACAATGATATTAAGAACGAATCGAGTGAGATCAAAGATAAATATTAGAGATTTATAATCCAATTTATCTAGAGTTCAAGAATATTCAAATTGTCAATATGAAGATCAAAACATAGATCCAATTTCAAGAATAAGATCCATAAAAGATAACTTGAACAAAGAAAAGAAAAATTAATTTTATTGTGAATAGTACTCATGAATAGTACCGTATGTATGAATAGTAACGTATGAATGAATAGTACAGTATAAATAGTACCACGACATGAAAAAGGTAAAAATTTCATAAGTTCAGACCAATATTTCGGTGAAATGATATTAGATGAAGCGCAAAACTCAAGGAATTTCTAATCATTTCAGGAATTATAGAAGCAATACTTACCGTAGTAAGTTTAAGTTTAGGAATATGAAATGAAATATTATCACTTTCATAATATGGAATATGAAAGAAAATAATATTCTTTAAGAATATTAAAAGAAAATAACATCATTTACGAGAAAAATAATATCCTTTACTGGGCTAGTTGAGCTCACCCTTTTTTTTCATTGTTCTCTTCAGGAAATGAGAATATAGCTAGGACTAGTTGGGGAATGGAATGATGGTCCGATATAGTTCTATAGTAGTCCTCACTATTTTTGTAAAATAGTGTGATAATAATTATAATGAGGACTTAATTTGAGCGTCTATATTTTCTACATAATATCTGTATTGAAGCTCACAGTTTGTATGGTCGTCTTTTATACGACAGTTTAATAGTTGGAATAGGAAGATTTGTATTTGGATTCTGTATCATGTATTTGGTGACTCAGAATGGGTTGTGTAGACCTATTTTGGGGGCGTCACAGTTGGTATCAGAGCTATTAGTAAAGAGCCTCGAGCCTCTCGCTGGTGACTCCCTTATGTGAGATGCACCGAAGCCAGACACTCCGTAGGAAACGCCGTGAATAACGATGACAAGCTGATAGGTATCACTGTGAGGTGCTATCCAAGGTTAAGATGTGGCCCGTAGTGCAAACACGAACTGTTGATTGATATCTTTGGCCCGTAGTGCAAAGATGGACAAGCGTATGTCATGGTCATGACCACTGATGATATAAATGAATATCTTTGGCCTGTAGTAGAAAGATAGATAGTTGATTGGTATGATCATGACCATGGTTGTTATGTTTGAATATTTTTGGAATATGGTGTAAAGACGATACGATTATTAAGTTTATTTAGCCTTTGTAGCAAGGACGTTGAGTGAAAGTTCTATTAAGCCTTTGTGACAAGGAGAAACTGTTGATTTACATGATTATGAACATAATTTTTAAATTAATATAACCATAAATTTTGGTGTTATAGGTAAAGATAGATGATGAAAATTATCTTCGTCTTGGGTGCGAAAAAGAATTTATCAACATAATTATGATCATGAACTATTTACATGATTGTGGACATGAACTGTTGATTGATGTTACAGGGATAAAATATTGTTGGTGGACTTTTAACATGGAGAAGATAATAGACATTATAGTCTATTTGACTCTTCTAATGAATTGTTTGTTCCGCTGCAACTATGGTTGAAAACTTTTATCATCTACCATATTGATAAGTACACAATATTCATGATTTGTTATTCCTTTACGTTTGGTTTTATTGCATGTTTCATGTGTATATGAGCTTAATAAGTTGTTTAATTATTTTCAGGTGAATTACAGCTTATAGGAATAAAGCAAGCTAAAAGAGGTGATCAGGCAAATAGGCGCGGGGCGCGCTAGAAGTATATTAAAAGAAGAGCGGGCCGCGCCGCATCATAGAAGACTTCCTGCCCTAGTAGCGCAGGGCGCGCCGCCTTGTGAAGGGACCGGGCGCGGGGCGCACCAGTCGGACGGATCTGGCTAGATTTAGTTATGTAAAACATGAAGTTGAGATGGAAAAGGATTGCAGACTTGCCTATTTGTACTAGGGTTTGTTTAGACTATAAATATTAGTTATTCTCTTAGTAGAAGGGGATCTTCTGGGATCTTTCATCTTGAATCTTGGAACTAGAAGGAGGCTATTCATTCATTCAAACCCTAGTTTTGGAGAATCAAATCATGTCAAGCTAATCTTCTCAATTCAATTCTGAAGGGATGTTTAACCTTATTCATAATTAATGGTTTGATCAAGTTTACTTTATTTATTTCTTCATATGTGAGATTTATTCTGATTATCTACATAAACTTCTTATATGCTATACTATTTGATTAATTTGATATGGCCAATTAGATTAATCTGATAAATATCATCTGCTAGATTAAGATATATATTAAGCAAACGATGTATGTCTAATCATAAGTAGTAATTAATTATAGTTGATTGTGGACAAGCTTTTGGGTATTGTTAAGGTTTTTAGAAAACAAGTTAAATAATTCCTTATTATGCAATTGTTGCTTGGAACAATCTAATTCTCATTCTTCATGCTTCTATTGTATTAAATCTAGACTAATAGTTCTAGGTTATATGATAGTTAGGATCTTTTTTTGGCAATCGTCGCATTAGATTTACACATAAGGAGAATTTCGGATAATTAGCGATCGTGGTTATCTAAGGTTGTTAATCTCATTGAAAGATGAATATTGTAAAACTTGATTAATCCATGATTGTGAAAAGGTGATACTGAACTAAAGAATTGAAGATTTTTACGTATTGATATTTCTTCTAAATTTACTTTTGTTAATTTAGTTATTCAAAACAAAACTCTCAATTCATTGGAAAATCATTGGATAAATATCAAACAAAACACTCTCTGTGGGATCGATCCTTGCTTGTTACTATACTAATTCTTGAGTTAGTGGAATAGGAGTAAGGTTAAATTTTGAGTGCTAAACGACAGCTACCAAATTTTGGCGTTGTTGTTTGGGAGTGTTATTTGTTTTTGTTTATTCTTTTTTTTTCATTTTTCATTTTTTTTATTTTTTTATTTTGTTTTATAATTCAATTCTCTCACTCTATTGACTTAAATTTTGATCAAGAGATAGAGAAAATTGCAGATACAGAAGAAGCTCTTGTTCCAACACTTGAAAAGGAAAAGATGGAGGTAACAAGAAACAATAGAACTTTAAAAGAACGAGATACTCCTGACCTTGATCAACCATCTTTGTGTATTGACTATCCTACTTCAGATGTTGCTTTCGAACTTAACTCTGGACTAATTCATCTTTTGCCTATTTTTTGTGGTCTTACAGGTGAAAATCTATATAAGCATCTAAAGGAGTTCCATGTGGTGTGTTCCACAATGAAATCACAAGGAGTGACAGAGGAGCAGATAAAGCTTAGACTTTTTTGGCTTTCATGAGCAGATTTGGCTAAAGACTAGTTATACTATCTTCCTTCAGGATCAATACGATCATGGCCTGAGATGCAAAAGTTATTCTTGGAGAAGTACTTTCCTGCGTCGAGAGTTGCTAACATAAGGGATGAGATATGTGGAATTATGTAGTTTAACAGAGAGAATCTCTATGAATATTGGGAAAGGTTTAAGAAGTTGTGTTCCAGCTGTCCACCTCACGAAATCGATGACTATCACTTGATTCAGTACTTCTATGAGGGGTTACTACCAATGGATAGAAGTATGATTGATGCAGCAAGTGGAGGAGCACTGGTAGACAAGACTCCAGATGTTGCAAGGAATTTAATTGCAAACATGGCAGCTAACTCACACCAGTATGGAACTAGGATGAAACATACACCTCAAAGGGTAAATGGGGTAAGTACAAGTAATATTGAACAATAAATTTCTGAATTAACTGCTTTGGTTCGTCAAATGGCTACAGGGAATATGCAAGTTGCAAAAGAGTGTGGAATTTGATTAAAGTCAGAACATACCAGTGATGTTTGTCCAATATTGCATGAAGATGAAACTGTGCAACATGTCAATGATGTGGGAACATTCTTAGGACATCATCAGCATCAATATGATCCTTGGGCAGAAACTCACAATCCCGGATGGAGAGATCATCCCAACTTGAGCTACAAAGTATTTGCTAATTCTGGAACGTCTATGGAGGATATGTTCAAAGCTTTCATGAATCAGACGTAACAGTTCCAGCAAGAGACAAGGACTTCTATCCACATGCTGGAGAATCAGATAAGTCAGCTTGCTACCACCATTAGCAGTATGGAGTCTCAAGGCTTAGGGAAGTTAACTACTCAGTTGGTTGAGAGCTTAAGTGCAATGGGATGTGACGAAGAGGAGCAGGAGGATTCAGTGCTTACTTCAGGAACATATAGTGATATAAAATTTGATAAAGAGAAGGAACAAGAGGAAGAATGGAAGGATTTGATAAGTTATGCAGATCTCTACAAGAAAGACGTGGATTCATCTCAATCAATACAACCAACAGAAACAATGAGTGATACACACCATCGAACCTTTACCATAGAATTAGACAATGCAAAGTTCTAGTTCAACGCATATAAGGCTAAAAGGTATCTAGGTAATGTTAAATCTGTTTTTGCTATTGATGTTGTGGATTATTCAGTGCAGGAATCTTGTGATCGAATACATTTATACAAGGAGGATTTGATGGCTGGAAAAGAGCAGGATCGTGAAGTATAAAATGTTCCTAATATAGAGCTGAAACTGTTACCAGTCCACTTGAAGTTCACAAGTCCAATTATATAAAATGAGAGGAAAGATGTCAAGCCAATGACAATAAACAAGGGCAGCTTCTTGGGAGGCAACCCAAAATCTCATATTTAATTTTTCTATCCCTTTCCTTATTAGTTTTTTTTTATTTACAGGTAGTTCTTTCTTCTTTTCATGATTTTCTTACATTGGGGACAATGTAAGGTTTGAGTGTGGGGGGGGGAGAAGATTTAGGTTTTTAATTTTTTTTGTTTTATTTTATTTAGGGATATTGATCCGATTTTGATTGAAAATTTGATGCCTTCGAAATTTTTTGAAAAATTTGAGTTCCATAATTCTATTTATCTATGTGTTCGAAGGTTAAAAGTTAAAAAAATTAAAAATCAATGCTAAATTTCAAAATCTGTTTGATGCTTAATTGGTTAATGATTGAGAAAAACTAAGTCATGATCCATAGTAATTGATTTAAATTGAATTTGTGTCACATGAGTACTTGAACATGTGATACTTGCTTATTTGACTGAGTTATCTATGGAGTTGTCTATGTGCACTAATCTCATACTTCAGAACTATTGAATTGCTTATGTTATTTATAGGACCATGTGAAAAAATCAAAAAAGTTGAAAATCAAAGAAATTGTTAAAAAAAGAGAAAAAGAAGCTAAAGAGAAACCATGTGGTGGGATGAAATGGAGCGTAAAACGCACTCTCCCATAAACACGTGCGAATAAGTAAGACGGAGCATAAAATGCACTCACTCACAAAAAAAAAATTGAGGAAGGTGAAACAGAGCATAAAATGCATTCACCGAAAATAAAGAAGAAAATAAAAGGATTCTGGTAAAAGATAAAGCAAGAAAAGTATGTTTTGAGTGGTGTGCACGATTTTTGCTCCATGGTAACTAAGTTGAGTAAGTGTGTGGATCATAGAAGAGTGCTTATGTGGATACAATTTGACTAAATGAAATTCATTGGTGAAGTGGCAAGATGGTTATCTTGAGTTGATTAATGAAGCATTGATTATATTTTTATGGTTTTAGTGTTGATAATCATGATTTGATCTTGAAATCTTTTGAGATTATGGTTGAGTGGAGTTTTTATTGGAAATCAAACTTTTGGTTTACACGAGGACGTGTAAAAGACTAAGTGTGGGGGAATTTGATAAGTACACAATATTCATGATTAGTTATTCCTTTACGTTTGGTTTTATTGCATGTTTCATGTGTATATGAGCTTAATAAGTTGTTTAATTATTTTAAAGTGAATTACAGCTTATAGGAATAAAGCAAGCTAAAAGAGGTGATCTGGAAGATAGGTGCGGGGTGCGCTAGAAGTGTATTGAAAGAAGCGTGGGCCGCACCGCATCGTGGAAGACTTCCTGCCCTAGTAACGCAGGGCGCGCCGCCTTGTGAAGGGTCGGGGCGCGCCAGTCGAACGGATCTGGTCAGATTTAGTTATGTAAAACATGAAGTTAAGTTGGAAAAGGATTCCAGACTTGCCTATTTGTACTAGGGTTTGTTTAGACTATAATCATTAGTTATTCTCTTAGTAGGAGGGGATCTTCTGGGATCTTTCATCTTGGATATTGGAACTAGAAAGAGGCTATTCATTCATTCAAACCCTAGTTTTGGAGAATCAAAGCATGTCAAGCTAATCTTCTCAATTCAATTCTGAAGGGATGTTGAACCTTATTCATAATTATGGTTTGATCAAGTTTGCTTTATTTATTTCTTCGTATGTGAGATTTATTCCGATTATCTACATAAACTTCTTGTATGCTATACTATTTGATTAATTTGATATGGCCAGTTAGATTAATCTGATAAATATCATCTGCTAGATTAAGATATATATTAAGCGAACGATGTATGTCTAATCATAAGTAGCAATTAATTATACTTGATTGTGGACAAATTTTTGGGTATTGTTAAGGTTTTTAGAAGACAACTTAAATAATTCCTTATTGTGCAATTGTTGCTTGGAACAATCTAATTCTCATTCTTCATGCTTCTATTGTATTAAATATAGACTGATAGTTCTGGGTTATATGATAGTTAGGATCTTTTGTTGGCGATCGTCGCATTAGATTTATACATAAGGAGAATTTTGGATAATTAGCGATCACGATTATCTAGAGTTGTTAATTTCATTGAAGGATGAATATTGTAAAACTTGATTAATCCATGATTGTGAAAAGGTGATACTGAACTGAAGAATTGAAGATTTTTACTTATTGATATTTCTTCTAAATTTACTTTTGTTAATTTAGTTAATCAAAACAAAACTCCTAATTCATTGGAAAATCATTGGATAAATATAAAACAAAACACTCTCTGTAGGTTCGATCCTTGCTTGTTACTATGTTAATTCTTGAGTTAGTGGAATAAGAGTAAGGTTAAATTTTGGAGTGCTAAACGACAGCTACCACATATGTTCTAAATATCTGATTTATTACTAATGAAGGCTATTGATAATTTAATTATATTTAGTCATGATATTTTTTTCTGGACTATTTGTGCTCATTCTTTTGCTTCACAATTTCTTTCAGGCAATACGAGTGTAGCTGGGTCGAGCGGGGATAACAGGGAAATAGAACGATGGTCTATAACTGTTAAAGTTTCCCATAAAATAGTATGGAATTAATTGTATTGAGGACTTAAAATGTGTGTGTCATATTTTACAAATTAAATAATAATTGATTTTGGTGAACAACAATAGGGTGATGAGAACCTGACTTTAAAAGGGTGTGTTGCCACTATCATACAAGATGTCTAACTACATACGACTTCGTGTTATCATAAGACATGGTTGTGCTTATCAATTTGAGACAATGGAGATAATTCTATGGCAAGAGAATACCCACCATTGGAATGAACAGGATAGTAATCTTCTCGTTCTTCTTTGGGGTCTATTGGGTCATCCAAGGTTAATTCTCAAGCCATACGATATCTATTATAACTTAGAAACATGGCCTCCCATGTACGAAGGTTTCCTTGAGCATTTTCCAAAGATTTTAATTCCTAAAACAGTTATTGACTGTACCTTTATGTAACATATCATTGATAAAGAGTATGAGTATTGTTATTCACAGTTTATGTGTGGTAGTATTATGCACGACAGAGTAATAGTTGGACTATGAAGATTTGTATTTGAATTCTGTACCATGTATTTCTGGCGACTCAGAATAGGTGGTGTGGACCTATTTTGGGGGCGTCACAGTTGCTATCAGAGCTTAGGGATATGGTCTCTGGAAGAAATCTGAGACTAGAACTAGGAGGGTAGAGACGAGTAATATCCTTTGCTAGTATGTGTCCTACCTAAGCTGAATTTTCTTACTTAATAAATTGACAAATTGTGATATATTAATTAACCTTTGTTTTGAAGCTGTATTCTAGTATGATATCTGAAATCTAAGAGATGAGCAATGGAGAAATCATGATACAGAAGAAATGACCGGGAAGATAGAATCTGAAATGAAAGCAAGGTATCCTCACCTCTTCGAACTACTAGATACGTAAATTTCGAGGACAAAATTTTATAAGGAGGGGAGATTGTAAGACCCCGAATTTTATGAAATAAAAGTATTCAATTTTTCTTATAATTATTATTCTATTCAGTAAATGGTTAAATTGATAAAAGGTTAAAGTTAAGGGTGATATGTTCAAATTTTACAAAGTAAGCAAGTTGTCATAAAATATTCGTTTGGTCGAGAAATATTCTTTTTATCGGAGAATATTCGTACGACGGCGCAATCATTGGTTGACCCCATAACGGAATAATTGTCGGATATAGAAAGCGATAGAAGTAACCTTTTTATAAAAATTATGGCAAAACTTTTACCGTTAAACTGTTGAAATACCCGGTAGTTAAAGTACAGTAATACGCGTTGTTGCACAGTAGCATACGGTATTGCACAGTAATTTCTAATTATTGATTCTTACGTAAGAAGTTACACATTCAATAATTGTTACAGTAATTATTGTTCAATATTTTATATTATTGATTCAATTATTGCTACATTGATAATTGCATATTATTTTATATTATTGATTCATTAATTGTCACAATAATTACTGCACGGTATTTCATATTATTAAATCAATAAGTGTCACTCATATTATTGGAATGATATTATTAGATAGCATTATTGAAAATGTCTAAAAAATTCTGTCGAGGAAAGGGGTTAGGTTATATAATTGTGCGCCAATGAAGAAAAATTCTTATTGGAAAGCCCCCTCTTTCTTGGGAACGACCTGGTTGTCAATATTGTGATTCTATAATATTAATTATGAATTATAATTGATGAATAAAATAAAAATTGTTGATAATTACGATAAGTAAATATTTGTTCAATTTTGATATAAATGGAGGAATTTTTAGCATGAGATATTTGTTAAAAGTTGACATTTTAACTTCTCCGATAAAATAATTCATTCAAATATATTATTATAATAATACATTATAAATAGTATAATGTGATACTATAATTGTATAATTTTATAATTTAAATGATAATATTATTATAGTAAATTCATGGTATAAAAATAAAATAAGATGGAAGAGAGAGCAAATTGAATTCGAATTATTTTAATAATTTTTAATGTATTTAATATATATATATATATATATATATATATATATATATATATATAAACATGTGAGAAATGTTGCAGGAGACCAAATTGCTTTGAAATGCCTTTTTCAAAATAAGCATACTGCAAGTACAATTTTCAAAACCGTGTGATTTTGTCAAACCAGGTATGCTAAGCTTTACCTATAAATAGGTTCTTTAGTTAAGAAATAAAAATCATACCAGAATCAGAAAATTCTTTCTCTATAATATTGAGCGTATTTCTTGTGAGTATAAGGATATTTTTAGCGTAGATAACAGTGCTAGATTTCCTCAACATAATCTCCGTTATTTCAGTTAGAACTACTCTCCTATTAAGGTAAATGATATTATTTTTCTCGTAAATGATGTTATTTTCGTTCAATATTCGTAAGAAATATTATTTTCTTCCATAATCTATAGTATGAAAGTGAGAATATTTCATTTCATATTCCTAAATTAAAACTTACTATGGTAAGTATTGCTTCTATAATTCCTGAAATGATTAGAAATTCCTTAAGGTTTGTGTAAGAACTGTGAATTTCATGAATAAATATTAATATTGATATTAATAAGAATATGAATATTAATTTATTTATATAAATATTTACATAGCATGAAATGAGTAACTCAATTTAATTAAATTGAATTGATGATAATTAAGAAAAATATGGAGATGTGTAATAGACTTCGTAGAATGCCTTGTGTGGCACGATGATGATAATTATGATGGTTTAATTAATGAAAGAAGAAATTAATAAGTGGATGATTAATTAATAATATATTATTAATTAATGGTTATTATGAGTAACAACATATTAATGAATAAATAATTAATTAATAGTATAAGGTTAATGTTTGTTCAATTAATTGCTAAGTGTATCGATATGTAATCACATATTATATAGTAACTACATCTATATAATATAAAGTGTAGTGTGACATTGTGATGTGACTATGTAATATAGGAACTATATGGTAAAATAAAGTAAGTCACATGAATTACATAAATGGACCTATGTGAATACATGTTATGTGTACATTGTGCAATATTGAATTGAACTATATAAATAGTTGGTATTAATAATTATTTCAATAATTATGTATAATTGGAATAATAAAGTTTATGATAATGTGAAAGATAATACTCAATTAGATTATATTAGGTGTTATAAAAATATACATGGATTATATATTGATGTGTATACATATACCCCCAACTTAATATTATGTAATATTGTTATCTCATTAAGAGTCCATGTATACACCTAATTGAATTTGAAACCTAAGTATTCATATATGTATAATAAACCTAAGTATTGGTGTTATATCATTTTGCCAAATGCTGAGAATGAGCTTGTCCCACAATGAGAGTCACTCTCTTCTTCTACACGTGACAGGCCAATGGTCTATGCTACTCTTCATTATCAAACTCTAGCTTCAATCAAATGATGAGAGGGGAGTGGGTGATGGGGGTGGTTGGGGCACTATTCTACCAAATTTCCCTTACCAATGTATTCTTCTTCCTTCCAATAGTTTGATTCTTGGTGTAAAGGCTTGGCATGGTCCTTGAATTCTCTATAAATATAGCCATCCTCTTCCCATAATCAAGTTGCTAGAATATTTGCTAAGTTACTATAGAGAGTATTGAGGGAGTAATCTGATATTGAGAGGAAGCTCTGTCCAAATTCAAAGCACAAAGGTATAATATTACATTGTGTTCTTAATTCAAGTTTGATTAATGCTTAAATGTGCATAAATTCTTGTTAATTAGATATGTAACATAATGTTAGTAAGTTGGTAGAGTTGTATACATGTTATTGATGTAATGTAGCTGTGTGTAAACTTGTTTCACGAATTAATTTGAGAGTTTCCATGAAGCTCTACAATAGCAGAAAAGCAGGCTGCCTGGAACCGGAGTGGTGCGGTCGCGCCACTCCCTAGTACAAACAGGGCGCGACCGCACCCTTCTGCAGAAGCAAAAGATAATTTTTATGCTTTTTGAATAATGGAGCATGCTAGTTTAACTTAAATAAGACTATTTAGGTCCCTGACTTGCTAGTTTAGGTGGCCTTGCATGTAGTCACTTACCATAGCTTGGTTTCTAAAAGAAACTTGAGTTTTCAAAGTGCAAACTCAATGAACTATGTACACTTTAAATTCTAAACTTGAAAACATGCTTATATGGTCTGATTACGTATGTACATGAGCATGAAACATGGTATGTTTAATTTGCATGCTTAAATAATTTTGGTAACCTTCTAATAGAAACTTAGAGTTTCAAATACAAACTTGACGAACTGCGAACACTTTGAGTTCTAAACTTGTAAACATGCTTATATGATCTAGTATGTGTGAACATAAGCATGATGTATAATATGTAAAGTTACTTTGCATGATGAGTTGGTTTAACATAAGGTTTCAAAGAAAACTTAAGAATTTGGGAAACTAATTTGGTTGATAACCACCTCGCATGTATTCTGAAATTATAACCATCATGTTAGGATATCATACGCATGTAGACATGATTGAAATGTATGCCTAACTAGCCACGTTCCTTATAAACTAGTTGAGCATAATTTAGAATGAGTTTTTAAGAAGTAAAGCCATGTAACATGAAATACATGACTAAAATAACTTGAGCATGTATAATTAAAGCTTATTGACCTCATTGCATGTGTATAATGACTAAACGTGAGAGATTTGTTAAATGAACACTTAAAGCCTTGATTAGATGAGAATTGATAACAAACTATGTTATTTGATTTCATAGAGTCTTACAAACTAATTTTTGTACTATGTGTATGTAAGTACATAATGACGTACGTATAGGATTATACGACTAAGTTAGAATAGTATGTGTGTGTTTAACTTACATATCAAGTATGTGTATCAAATGTACGTATCTAATAGATATCTTATATACGTAACTATGTTATAATAGGATTCGAAAAGTATCGATAAGCTAAAGGTTGATAAACTACGCATAATGCAAGTTTTCTATCTTACACAACTTCGAATATTGTGCAAGTTCCTAACCCTACTCTTTATTGAGCATTACTTAAGCTTGTGCTATTATTGGTGGTACGAGTAAACCATTGAAAGTATGATTCATGTCTTATGACCTCATGCTTCGTAACTAAGATAGAGTTGTTTACACTCATTGAACTTTAATCTCGAGTATTGAACTTATAATTGTTCTTATATACATTGAAAGAGCAGTCTATGCCACTTGATTCGGCTAGACCTATATCATGAATTTGAAAGCTATCCAAACCAATTGATTGGTGCAGAATCTTATAATTGACTGAGATGAACAACCCTCTTGAAGGGGAAACTATATATTGTCGGGAGACCGACGTGCGTACTTGAGTACGATTAAATGTTATGCATAATGTAGGGTACTTTAGGCTGATCATCTGTTGTACTTGTTTTGTTAGATTATCAGCATATTACTATTAATTCTAGTAGAAGTTCATAGTCCTTAGTGACTACTTAGTACCCAGATTCGAAGGAAGAGTCTGGATACCAGCGGTAATAAGATGTACCAGGATTTGAGGCAACATTTTTGGTGGCCTAACTTGAAACGGGAAGTCGCAGAGTGCGTCAGTAGATGTCTTACTTGCCAATGGGTCAAAGCAGAACACCGGAGGCCGAGTGGTCTACTCTAACCGTTGGAAATACCAGAGTGAAAATGGGAGCACATTACGATGGACTTCGTGGTGGGACCTCCAGTCACGCAGAAAGGTTATGATGCCATTTGGGTTATCATGGATCGACTAACGAAGATCGCACATTTTCTACCGATTAAGATCCGATATAGTTTGAATCAGTTAGCGAGTCTATACATAAAGGAGATCATTTCAAGACATGGAGTGCCGGTGTCAATTGTCTCTGATCGAGATCCGTGGTTCACGTTAAACTTTGAGAAAAGCTTGCAAGAAAGGATGGGAACACAGTTGAGGTTGAGTACTGCTTATCATCCTCAGACAGACGGACAAAGTGAGAGAACGATACAAACGCTGGAGGATATGCTTAGAACTTATGTGATGGACTTCAAGAACAATTGGGATGATCACCTACCCCTAGTAGAATTTGCATATAACAATAGTTACCATGCGAGTATCGGCATGCCACCGTACGAAGCTCATTATGGGAGAAAGTGCAGAAAGCCATTATGTTGGGATGAAGTCGAAGAACGACGAATTTTGGGACCAGAGTTGGTACAACAAATCGCAGACGTGGTGACAGTGATAAGAGCCAAACTGGTAGCAGCTCAAGATCGCCATAAAAAGTACGCAGATCTACATCAACAAGACCGAGACTTTAAAGTCGGTAGTTTCGTATTCTTGAAGGTATCTCCCTGTAAAGGAAAGATACGATTCGGCAAGAAGGAAAAATTAAGTCCAAGATTCATAGGACCATTCGAGATATTGAAGCGAGTGGGCGAAGTAGCATACAAAGTTGCATTACCACCTGAGTTGGAGCACATCCACAACGTGTTTCACATTTCCATGCTGCGTCCATACAATCCCGACTACAAGCACGTGATTTCCTATGAGCCCATTCAAGTAAAGAAGAACCTGGCATACGAAGAAATTCCTGACCAAATACTAGATAGGAAAGAACAGACATTAAGAAACAAAGCTATATCTTTTATAAAAGTACTTTGGCGTAACCACGATGCCGAGGAGGCCACATGGGAATTAGAAGATATGATGAAGAGGGACTATCCCCATTTATTTGTGTAATCTTGTACCAATTCCGATGACGAAATTTTTATAAGGGGGGGAGGATGTAAGAACCGTGAATTTCATGAATAAATATTAATATTGATATTAATAAAAATGTGAATATTTATTGTTATATATAAATATTTATATCTCAATTCAATTAAATTGAATTGATGATAATTAAGAAAAATATGGAGATGTGTAATAGACTTCGTAGAATGCCTTGTGTGGCACGATAATGAGAATTATGATGGTTTAATTAATTAAAGAAGAAATTAATAAGTGGATGATTAATTAATAATATATTATTAATTAATGGTTATTATGAGTAATAGCATATTAATGAATAAATAATTAATTAATATTATAATGTTAATATTTGTTCAATTAATTACTAAGTGTATCGATATGTAATCACATATTATATAGTAACTACATCTATATAATATAAAGTGTAGTATGACATTGTGATATGACTATGTAATATAAGAACTATATGGTAAAATGACGTAAGTCACATGAATTACATAAATGGACCTATGTGAATACATGTTAAGTGTACATTGTGCAATATTGAATTGAACTATATAAATAGTTGGTATTAATAATTATTTCAATGATTATATATAATTAGAATAATAAAGTTTATGATAATGTGAAAGATAATACTCAATTAGATTATATTCGGTTTTATAAAAATGTACATGGATTATATATTGATGTGTATACATAAACCCCAACTTGCTATTATGTAATATTGTTATCTCATTAAGAGTCCATATATACACCTAATTGAATTTGAAACCTAAGTATTCATGTATGTGTAATAAACCTAAGTATTGGTGTTATATCATTTTGCCAAATGCTGAGAATGAGCTTGTCCCACAATGAGAGTCACTCCCTTCTCCTACACGTGAAAGGCCAATGGTCTGTGCTACTCTTTATTATCAAACTCTAGCTTCAATCAAATGATGAGAGGGGAGTGGGTGATGGGGGTGGTTGGGGCACTATTCTACTAAATTTCCCTTACCAATGTATTCTTCTTCCTTCCAATAGTTTGATTCTTGGTGTAAAGGCTTGGCATGGTCCTTGAATTCTCTATAAATATAGCCATCCTCTTCCCATAATCAAGTTGCTAGAATATTTGCTAAGTTACTATAGAGAGTATTGAGGGAGTAATCTGATATTGAGAAGAAGCTCTATCCAAATTCAAAGCACAAAGGTATAATATTACATTGTGTTCTTAATTCAAGTTTGATTAATGCTTGAATGTGCATAAATTCTTGTTAATTAGATATGCAACATAATGTTAGTAAGTTGGTAGAGTTGTATACATGTTATTGATGTAATGTGGCTGTTTGTAAGCTTGTTTCACGAATTAATTTGAGAGTTGTCTTGAAGCTCTGCAATAGCAGAAAAGCAGGCTACCTGAAACCGGAGTGGCACGGCCGCGCCACTCCCAAGTACAAATAGGCTACAGAACCAAAAGATAATTTTAATGCTTTCTGAATAATGGAACATGCTAGTTTAACTTAAATAAGACTATTTAGGTCCCTAACTTGCTAGTTTAGGTGGCATTGCATATAGTCACTTACCATAGCTTGGTTTCCAAAAGAAACTTGAGTTTTCAAAGTGCAAACTTAATGAACTATGTACACTTTAAAATCTGAACTTGAAAATATGTTTATATGGTCTGATTATGTATGTACATGAGCATGAAACATGGTATGTTTATTTTGCATGCTTAAATGGTTTTGGTAACCTTCTAATAGAAACTTAGAGTTTCAAATACAAACTTGACGAAATGAGAACACTTTGAGTTCTGAACTTGTAAACATGCTTATGTGATCTAGTATGTGAGTACATAAGCATGATATATAATATGTAAAGTTACTTTGCATGATGAGTTGTTTTAACATAAGGTTTTAAAGAAAACTTAAGAATTTGGGAAACTAATTTGGTTGAAAACTACCTTGCATGTATTCGGCAATTATAACCATCATGTTAGGATATCATACGCATGTAGACAAGATTGAAATGTATGCCTAACTAGCCACATTCATTATAAACTAGTTGAGCATAATTTAGAATGAGTTTTTAATAAGTAAAGCCATGTAACATGAAATACATGACTAAAATAACTTGAGTATGTATAATTGAAGCTTATTGACCTCATTGCATGTGTATAATGACTAAACGTGAGAGATTTGTTAAATGAACACTTAAAGCCTTGATTAGATGAGAATTGATAACAAACTATGCTATTTGATTTCATAGAGTCTTACAAACTGATTTTTGTACTATGTGTATGTAAGTACATAATGACGTACGTATAGGATTATACGACTAAGTTAGAATAGTATGTGTGTGTTTAACTTACATATCAAGTATGTGTATCAAATGTACGTATCTAATAGATATCCTATATACGTAACTATGTTATAATAGGATTCAAAAAGTATCGATAAGCTAAAGGTTGATAAACTACGCATAAGGCAAGTTTTCTATTTTACACAACTTCGAATATTGTGCAAGTTCCTAACCCTACTCTTTATTGAGCATTACTTAAGCTTGTGATATTATTGGTGGTATGAGTAAACCATTGAAAGTATGATTCATGTCTTATGACATCATTCTTCGTAACTAAGATAGAGTTGTTTACACTCTTTGAACTTTAATCTCGAGTATTGAACTTATAATTGTTCTTATATACATTGAAAGAGCGGTCTCTACCACTTGATTCGGCTAGACCTATATCATGAATTTGAAAGCTATCCAACCCAATTGATTGGTGCAAAATCTTATAATTGACTGAGATGAACAACCCTCTTGAAGGGGAAACTATATATTGTCGGGAGCCCGACGTGCGCACTTAAGTACGATTAAATGTTATGCATAACATAGGGTACTTTAGGCTGATCACCTGATGTACTTGTTTTGTTGGATTATCAGCGTATTACTGTTAATTCTAGTAGAAGTTCATAGTCCTTAGTGACTGCTCAGTATTCATTATTTTCAAATCTCGAAATAATTAAGCGTTGGATCTTATTGATATCTTTCTGTCCTTAGCGACCATTATTGAGAACTATCGATACTTCTTGTTATTCTTGAACTATCATTTATTGTTGTACCCTTGGGAAATTGAAAACCATATTGATCCTGTGACACTCCCAAATTCGGGTACTTCGTTTTCACACGATTTAGTTGTTTTCACTTTCTAAATAAAACATACATCTACCCAATAATAAGGAATGCAAAATAAATTACAACCTTATAATTAAATAATAAAAATCTTTCTTGAAAAGGAATTACAACCTTATCCAAAATCGTCCCAGGGTTTATCTAACCTTAACATAAATAATAATGTGGAAACAAAAACAATCATAAAGTCTTATTACAATCGAAATCAAAAGATAACAAGTCTTCACTTGTTCATTCTGCCTTTCCCTTTACTTGTTAACGGTACGTCAACGTTCTCGACTTTAATTGCAAGGGATTATTAAATACGCAAGAGTGAGCAAACAACAGCTCACTAGAATACAATAATAATAAGGATATATTTGAATAGTTTCAATAGATTTAAATAACTTTACTTTCATGAACCATAAAGAATTGAATAATAATTCTTTCATTAATAACTAGAATTTGGAATATTGAAATCATCTGAGGTTTATAAGACCTTGAACTTTTGTCCTAGCTTATAAATATTTCTATTTAAAACTTTTAACAGTCATTTAGACTATGGACCTTAACTGGTACCTAGGGGGATCAGCCCTTCGTACCATGTATTATGCACAAACATCTTAACGCTTTTGTATAGTAACCTCCCCTAGTAAATAGGGTTGTTCATCTCAGTATTTGAATACAAGTCCGCACCAAAAAAAGTTTGGTTTGGATAAGCTTAGAATGATAATTTAGAATTCAACGTTCATTAACTAAGGAATAGTTGAATCGACTTACAACAATCAAGAATAATTCACAAATAATAGATTATGGATAACTTATATGCTTTAGAATCAAACTTAAAACATTTAAAAAATAACATAGACCATGCTTGAACAATTAAGTCAAGGTTATGTTAATTCAATAATAAACTTTGATAATATTTACTCAATATAAAATTTATAAAGAGTACGAATAATTAGCATCATTATGATCAATAAAAATAACTCAAGTAAGGTTTGAGTTTAGAGGACTAGCACAATATAAGAATTAAAGAACTTGTATATAATTGACGAGTTTAAGGATAGAAAACTTGCCTCAAGCGCAAGCTACTATTAAAATCACGTTCTTTAACACTTCCTACACACATATATTTAATCACAATAATCTAAATTAGTTAACACATAACTAATTCACATAATTAGTTAACCCATCTAGGTTAACTCATTCTTGTTTAATTATTAAGTTAATAATTTATTAATCACATCACATAATCATATTACTTGCTCACATAATTAAATCAAATAATAATTATGTACTCATATTATAATTAAACAAATTATAATTTAAACATTCACTTTAATTATAATTAATCAAATTATAATTACATCTTATATTAATTAAATTATAATTAAACAAATTATAATATATAATTAATCAAACTACATCATTAAATTATAGTTAAACAAATTATAATTTATATTAACATTCAATTGATTAAAATTAATCAAACTATAATTATAATGAACCAATTATAATTTAAACCTTTGCTTTAATTATAATTAATCCAATTATAATTACATATTATATTTTATTCATATAATATATTACTATTCATTTAGCATTTTAATGTATGCATATTATGTCATAAAATTTATTACATACAATTAGCTTTTCAAAATATACAAAAAAAATAAAAATTATTATTTTCTGCAACCCCCCCGTCGGGGCAGGGGTTTTGGCCTTGACATCGAGTTCTGAATTCAGCCAACATAATACATATAACACTTTATAGAAAACAAAATATTAAAGTTTCTAACATGTTTTAACACATTAAATCATTAAAATACATAATAAAAACTTAATTTCATGATTTTTGAAGAAAAGTCATTGTTAAGTGTTCTTGATAAAATTGAACACTGAACTTTTGTTTTTAAACTAATTCACACAATTTCAAGTATAGTAATTAAATCCTTAAACAGGCTATCATCATCTACAATTAAATTAAACAAAATGAACAATCAAACATAGATTCCTTTGATTTTTAAGAGAAAACTATATATATATATATATATATATATATATATAATTTCAAAATCTTTCACTGTAACTCTTTGAAGAAAATGAATTCCTCATGTTCATCATATATACATGAATTAACAACTAAACCAAGCATACAATAATACATAAACATGCTATAAAACAATATATATATATATATATATATATATATATATATATATATATATATATACCATGATCATACAATTTCCATGAAATTTCATGTTTACAGAGAATCACTATATGAAAAACATAAAACAACATATATAAACTGAATTTAGAGGATATACCCTTTGATTAGTGCTAGGAGAAAAGATGAAGATAATGGTGTTGAATTTCTCAAACTTGCTTCTCCGTCTCCTTCTCTCTCTTCTTCCTTTTCTCTCTATCTTTTCTCTCTTCTCTGTATTCTCTTTTTTTTGTTTTGTTCTAACACTGACTAACCTTTCTAACTAACGTAAATATAATACATATATTATACATATAACATATATACATATAACTGATAATAATATAATAATTATATTAATTGATAATTAAATCCCATACTAATTACATCAGTTATAAATTTTTGAAAATCAAAAGTCATAAGGCATTGTTTGGCAAAAATAGTTTATTTTTAAAAACTAACTTTTTGAGCTTAAGGCCTTGTTTGGTAAAACAATATTAAAACAAAAGTAAGGGCCTTGTTTGGGTAAAACTTATTTAAAAGCCTTTTTTTTTTCTTTTAATAAATTCTTTAACACATATTTTAATGTTACATTTTAATTAATTAAATCCTTAACATCTAATTTAATTAATTAAAAGCTAACATCAATTAACCACATAAAAATGCCACATAACAATTATAATTACTCGCTAATTATAATCTCATGTAACAATCATCACATAAACTTCATCTAATTTAATTATCTCAATTAAATTAGAACTACTCCATAAAATCATCACACATCAATTAAATAAAATATTAAATATTAATTTAATTAATATATAACAATTAATTAAATCACTCTATAATAATCACATTATTTATTTATTTAACTCAATAAATAAATCAAATCAAATATTTATTTAATTCAATAAATATTTACAATTAATATATAAAATTCTCATTCGTTACAATCTTCCCTCCTTAAAAGGATTCTGTCCCCAGAATCACAAGTAAAAAAACAAAATCTCGTCTGTTATATTTTTCCCCCCCTTAAAAAGATTCTATCCCCAAAATCGGTATATAAGGATTTACACAAATAGCTAAACAAATAATTGGGGATACGTTTTCTTCATTACATCTTCGAGTTCCCACGTGATTTTTTCAGCACTGTGGTTCCTCCAGATTACCTTAACAGAAGGTATCACTTTATTTCTAAGTACTTGTTCTTTTCTATCGACTATTTGAACAGGCACTTCTTCGTATGTTAAGTCTTTATTGAACTATAAAGGTTCGTATTCTATTACATGCTTGTAGTCGTGTTTTTAAGGTCTCAACACAGAAATGTGAAAGACGTTGTGTATATTCTCTAGCTCCGGAGGTAATGCCACCTCGTAAGCTACCTCGCCCACCTTTTGTAGTACCTCGAAAGGTCCAATAAATCGGGGACTCAGCTTCCCCTTCTTGTCGAATCTAATCTTCCCCTTCCAGGGAGATACATTCAGGAAAACAAAACTTCCTGGTAAAAATTCTTGGTTCTGTCGATGTTGATCGGCATATTTCTTCTCTTTAGTCTTAGCAGCAACCAATCTTGTTCTGATCAGCTTCACGATTTCGGCGGTTTGTTGTACTAGTTCCAGTCCCAACAGTTAACGTTCTCCGACTTCATCCCAGCACAAAGGCGTTTTGCATTTCCTGCCGTATAACGCTTCGTAAGGCGACATGCCGATACTCGCGTGATAACTATTGTTGTAGGCGAACTCTACCAATGGTAGATGATCATCCCAGCTTCCTTTGAAGTCCATAACACAAGCTCTCAGCATGTCCTCTAGCGTCTGAATCGTTCTCTCGCTTTGGGCGTCGGTCTGAGGATGGTATGCAGTACTCATTCGCAATTGCGTTCCCAAGCACTCTTGTAGTCTCTTCCATAAATTTAACGTAAAATGCGGATCTCTGTCGGACACAATCGACACCGGAACACCGTGTCGAGAAATGATTTCCTTCACGTAGAGTTTCATTAACTGATCCAAGTTGAACTTAATCTTCATTGGTAAGAAATAGGCTGACTTCGTCAGTCGATCCCCAATTACCTAAATTACGTCGGAAACCCTTCTGAGTCGCTAGAAGACCAACCACAAAATCCATCGTGATATGCTCCCACTTCCATTCTAGAATCTCCAGCGGTTGTAGCAATCCGCTAGGTCTCTGGTGTTCTGCTTTGACTTTCTGGCATGTCAAGCATTTCACAACACATTCAGCAACGTCCTTTTTCATATTCGGCCACCAGAAATGATGTCTGAGATCCTGTTACATCTTCGTACTCCCAGGGTGAATCGAATATCTCGAACTGTGAGATTCGTTCAAAATCTCCTCCTTAACTTCTGGTACTGGCGGTACCCAGATTCTTCCTTCAAATCGTAATAGTCCTTCGTTATCGATCTTGAACTTGAACTCTTCACCATTGGCTATTCTTTTCCGGATCTTCTCGCATTCTTCAGCGTGAAGTTGTGCTTCTTTCACTTTATCTACCAGAGTAGAACCAGTAGTTACTTGAAACAATATCTCATCCGATTCCTTCGGATACTTCACTTCTAGTTCCAATCTAGCCATATCTTCAATTAACTGGTCCTGATCAGTTAACATATTTAGCTTCTCTGGACCCTTTCTGCTCAAGGCGTCGGCGATGACGTTAGCTTTACCTGGATGGAAAAGTATCTTGCAGTCGTAATCCTTGATCAGTTCCATCCATCTTCTTTGGCGCATGTTTAAATCCTTCTAGGTAAAGATATACTTCAAACTCTTATGGTCCGTGTATATCTCACACCTTTCTCCATAGAGGTAGTGTCTCCAAATCTTTAGAGCAAACACTACTGCCGCCAATTCCAAGTCATATGTCGGATACCCCTTCTCGTAATCCTTCAGCTGAAGTGACGCATAGGCAATGACTTTACCGTTCTGCATCAGCACACAGCCTAATCCCTTATGTGACGCATCATTGTATACTACGAAATTTTTCGTACTATCCGGCAAAGACAACACAGGCGCAGTACTCAACCTCTTCTTCAGTTCCTAAAAACTTTCCTCACACTTTTTCGTCTAAGAAAATTTAACTATTTTACGAGTCAAATTCGTAAACGGAGTTGCGATCTTTGAAAAGTCTTGGATAAATCTCCTGTAATAACCGTCAGTCCCAAGAGACTCCTCACTTCAGACGGCGTCTTCGGCTAATCCTAATTCATCACGGCCTTAACTTTCGATGGATCTACCGAAATCCCATCCTTGTCGATCACGTGGCCAAAAAATTGCACACATTCTAACCAGAATTCACATTTCGAGAATTTCGCATAAAGCATTTCTCGTCTCAGCGATTCTAACGTTAGTCTCAAATGTTCGGTGTGTTCCTCCTCAGTTTTGGAATAAATCAGGATGTCATTTATGAACACCACTACGAACTTATCCAGGAATGGCTTAAACACTCGATTCATTAGGTCCATAAATGCAGCTGGGGCATTTGTTAGATCAAATGACATCACCAAGAACTCGTAATGACCATACCGAGTCCTAAAAGCCGTCTTCGGTATATCTTCCCTTCTCACCTTCAACTGATGATACCCACTCCTCAAATCGATTTTCGAGAAGTATTTAGCACCCTTCAACTGATCAAACAAGTCATCGATCCTAAGTAAAGGATACCTATTCTTGATCGTAACTTTGTTCAACTCCCTATAATCAATGCAAAGCTGCATCGATCCATCCTTCTTCTTCACGAATAAAACTGGAGCTCCCCACGGTGAAACGCTCGGCTGAATATACTTCTTGTCCAGCAATTCCTGCAGTTGAACCATCAGTTCCTTCATCTCGACTGGAGCCATTATGTACGGAGCATTTAAAATTGGAGCAGTTCCCAGCGCTAAGTCGATCATGAATTCTATCTCCCTATCTGGCGGAAGTCCTGGCAAGTCGCTCGGAAAAACGTCCACAAACTCCTTAACCACTGATATCTCTTGTACCTTCGGGCTCTCCTTACGCGTATCTACTATGTATGCTAGATATCCTACACAGACTTGCATAAAAAGTTTCTTGGCTTGCATAACCGTCAGACAACTCGCTTGTCTAAGCGATTTGCTACCATAGAACACCAACTTCGACGGAGTTGTAAGGTTTACCGACTTCTTCTGTACAGTCGATTAATGCCCCATGGTTGAACAACCAATCCATACCCAGTATGACATCGAATTTCCCAAGTTTTATCGGAATTAAATATACCCTCAACTCCTGACCCTTAATGTCCAATCTACAGTTCTTGTATACAAACCTAACAGGAATAACTTCCCTACTCAAAATTTCTATGTTCAAGGGGTAAACTAACTCCTCTCTAGGTAAGTCTAGGGTCTTAGCAAAATCATTAGATATGAATGAACAAGTAGCACCCGAATCAAATAATACATATGCATTTATACTATTGACCGGAATAATACCTGCCACCACATCTTTTGATTACACAGCATCCTGCACTGTCATGTTGAATGTTCGGGAAGTGGGTCGAACAGCCTGCAATGGTGCAATGATAGTCAAGGTACTGCCGCTCCCATTTCCTCCGCTCCCTACTTACCCTCCAGCTATCTTCTTAGGGTAACTACGGGCCATGTGATCCTTGGATCCACATGTGTAGCAAGTTCCCTTCTTCGGGTTCGGGCAATTCGGCGCAATGTGGCCTTCCTAACCACAGTTGAAGCACACCCGCTTCCCCTTCATGCACACTCCAGTGTGATTCTTCCCGCATGTAGCACATGCTTCGAACTTCCTCTTCGGCTGGCTTCCCTGCTGACTCCCAGCAGAGGTGTTGTCGTTCCATTTCCTTTTCTGGTTGATAGCCCTGCTACCACCAGCCTTGGTTTTTGTCTCATTCTACTTCTTCTTATCCTGATTGAATTTGGTTACCGCGCCGCTTCCTCCCTCAGTGAGTATAGCCTTTTCCAGCACAGCTGCGAATGTGTTCAGCTGGAACATAGAAACCAAGCTGTAGAGCCAGGGCTTCAGTCCCCGTTCAAACCTCCTCACCTTCCTAGCGTCGGTACTGACCTGGTATGTAGCGAACCTGGCTAGCTCGTTGAATTTCGCGGCATACTCTGACACCGTCATCCCTCCACTAGTACAAAAATGACCTTTAGACACGGTTGAGAAAAATTAAAGGGACACGGTGGCAGCAAAATCTGTGACAAAATAATTTTTTTAATGGTAATGGTCACGGGATTAGGTAGTCAAGTTTAGTTACGGTGATTCATCGTGACTAGTATCGATATATAATTTTTTGGTCACGGTGGTTTGTAATTAATGTGACTATTTTTATTTATGAATTTAGATACGGTTTGCTCACCGTGACTATTAAATTATTGTCACGGAAAAAGTATGTGCCATGACTAATTTTGTATTTTTTGAGACACAATATTTTATGTTCATGTGACCAATGTAGAGTTTGTAATTTAAACACTGATGGTACACCCATATCTAAATTTGTTTATAGCTCAATATTTAGATACGGATTAGGACACCCGTGTCTATTTCAAAATATTTATCAAATAATTAAGAGTTAACTCATTAGATTTGGTTTATTCTGTTCGTCAATTCATCTTCTCTTCCTCCTCTTCAAAATCAGTCGACTCCTTCTCTTCAAAGACGAAGAGATTCAATTTTTTGTGTTTCATTTTCCTCTTCATCTACCCATCTCTTCATCTCTTCCTCTATAAATCCACCCAAATCCTCTCTTGATCCCTCCCTCTCCACCACAAAAACACCAATTCTAGCACCCTACACAACTTGAAGGCGGCTTTGTCATAAGCCCAGCCTCGTTATTCGGATCTCGGATCTCACGAGGCTTCAAAATCGTTCGTCAAATCTGCTATTAAATTGAATACTCAAACAGCTTCCAAAGCTTCCATGGACAGATCTTCGACTTCTTCGTTCTCGAAATTCTCTATCCCAACCAAGTCGACATCATCACCGTTTCACCGATTCTCAGTCGCCAGGTCTATCTCTCTATATATATTATACACACAATATATGTGAATTGACAATATGTAACTGCTTCAAATGTATTTCCCTTTTATTTAGATCTCCGTCGAAACTTGGAGCCGTGCTGTTGTTGTTGCCTCTGCACAGTGCAGTTGCTGCATTGTGGATTGACGTCATTTTCTAGGTTATTGCTATACGAGTGAGGAACTCCGCCATTAACGATCCAGGTACTCATCCTCTTTTTATTTTTTTTGTTCTTTCTCTTCTTGTTATATGAGTTATTGGAGGATTTACTCCATTACCCTCTCTGTACCTACTAAAATTCATATACTATACATACCTAGCGCAATTATTATTTTTATTTGGTTTTGAAAAGGGGATTTAAACTCCATGTGTTTGTAAAAATTCCAGAGTGAGACATGTTTGTATGGTCAGTTTTATTGGTGTAAAATTCCCAAATTTAATGTTTTTTTCCATGAACTCTTTCTTCCTTGTTTGATTTGTGCAATTCTTTGATTTTATTATGATAGGGGATGTATATCTTTCATAACTATTTGAATATAATTGTTCTTGTTTGGATGGCATAGTTGAATATTAGATGATGTAACAAATCCTGAGAATAGAGTAAGTTGCAACAGCAAATACCACGAGTTAAGCAATCCCACACTACTTTTAAAATTTTCTCAGCAAATGTTGCAACTCTTTCATCATCAGTTAAAGAAGTTTCAAGCTCTGTTAAATCACTAGACGCCTCACCTGTATCTGGCTGATCATTGTCTTTTAGTATACCCAGCTGCTTAAGAAACTCATTCAGTGGAAAACTCCACATCTTTAGCCTTTGTTTCAAGATTTGCAGTCACGATGGGAGTTTCTTCATTTTTCGGGTCACTAGAGGTTTGTTGGAAGGAAACCATTTGAACTTCTGCGATTTGTTTAAAGGGTTAAAGTTTGTTCTCAAATGAGGTAAATTGAGGCAAGCATCCAGACCGTATAATCTTCTTGCAGCTTCATCATACATCACAGCTGCGTCTTCGACTGTGGCGAAAGAACCCAGCCAGATTCTGGTTCTTTTCTTGGTTAAATTCTTCGATTTCTTCCTAACTAATAGGCCAATAGTATTCCCATGTTGTTAAAAGATGTTTTTATAACATTTCATTAATTAAGTTTGGTTTGGAATTCTTTCCCATCTATATCTTCTCCTCAACCTCATAAGCACATAGTTCGTTTGACGAATTTCTTTGAAATTTCCTCAGATATCTGGTAGTATATTTGCTCTTTCTGATATGCAGCTACTTGTTTATCCTTCATTCATTATCGAGATACTTGTAAGATTGAATTGTTGCATTTCATTATTGTGAGATTGCTAATAATTTGTATCATTTTTGTTGCATGTATGGGATGGACTGCAGAGGACATACACTTATGCTATGTTTGGATTGATGGAATAAGAGGGAGAATGGAATAAGTTATTCCATTGGAATGATGAATGGTCTGTTTGGTTGCACATTCGGAAAGGAATACTCTATTCCTGCCGGAATATTAGTAAGCCTGAATTAAAAAATTTCATTCCAGGAGGGAGGGTCTGGAATAAGTTATTCCATCTTCTAATTTTGGTCCATTGACAATAATACCCATCCAGTCGATGGATTCTTTTCCCGATCGAGAGTAGGAGAGCGGCGAGAGGAAGAGAAGATGAGAGATCTTGAGACTGGAGCGCGAGAGGAAGAGAGCGGCGAGAAGAGAGAAGATAAGAGATTGATCATTGGCTGAGATCGGTACATGACCACAAATCTTGATTTCATCTCAAATTTATCAGATCTCAAATCCTTGGCTAATCGTTTTATTTCTTTCTTTCTTTCTATTTATCAGGTAATTATTAAGTCCTTCCAAAGCTTTGAATTGAAACAAATAGCTTCCAAGTCTCTCTATAATTCTGGTATGATTTTTGATTATTGATATATATCCATCTATAAATGGAGATAAACTGTTTGGTCGTATTTTTGCTTTGATTTTGTGGTGATTTTGACTGTTATATTATGGTAAGTAATTTGTTCTGGTTTTGTCTTCCTTCTTCAGTGGATTTAGACTTGATTTTTTTTCTCCTTTTCATTTTTTTCTTGATGATTTTCGAAATTATAAATTATTGGGGTAATAAAGAGACATTATAATCTAAAAATGAGAATGGGATAACAGTTCAAGTGTCCTTGGGGTTAACAACCATGTTCAGATCTCAAAAAGATGATGAACTAATATTTAGGGCCACTAAATGGAGTTGAAACAGAGAATTAATCAAAAAGATGCTAAATTGTGCAAAAGTTGTGAAAAATAGAGCTATTTTTTTTGTTCTTAAAGCGGAGGCTTTGTTGTAGAATTTTAAAAAGGTTAGTGTACATATTTTTCTGTACCTAGAATGTATGAAGATCCTCTTAAAAAAATTATGTCTGCTTGACTCCCAAAAGAATTTAGTTGGTTAACTAGCAGCTCAATCAAGCATATGGATAGGTTAAAGAATTTACATTCATTGTGTTTTGAGTCCCCTGGCATCATATGAAAAAGAGAAAAAAAAAGGAGCATATTATGGTATGAAGTTGGATAAGGTCTCAAATGGGGATGCAGGGGATTGTCCGGGGAAAAAGTCTGCGCTTAATCGGTTATGGAATGAGGATGATGAAATTGTGATATTGAAAGGAATGATTGATTACCAGAAGGAGAAAGGGTCTGACCCGTATTTGGATATGACCGCGTTTCATGAGTTTGTTAAGGATTTGCTTAGCGTGGATGTTTCGAAGAGTCAGTTGACGGAAAAGATTAAGAGGTTGAAGAAAAAGTATTAAAACAATGCTGAGAAAGGAGAGATTGGTGAGGATCCTGTCTTTTCTAAGCCACATGAATATAAGGCATTTGAGCTTTCAAAAAAGATTTGGGGTGGTAGAGTTGGTATTAATGGAGTGGATGAAAGTAAGGTTATGAGTAGCAAGAGGAAAGATAAGAAGAAAGATGATAAAGTGGTTAATAAATTTGATAAATTTAAGAATTATGATGTATTATGGTGAAGTTATAGATTAATATGAATTGGCATTGTTTTTGATAGATTATGTTTCATGGCTCCAAAATTTTGGTTATAGCTCTTGAATCTGGTCATGACAGAACATTTTATGTTGAAGTTATAATTTGGTTTTTATTATGTCCAAGCTTACTTTTATTCAATGGATATTAGACTTGAAATTTACTTTGTGTGTATGTTTTTGAGTTTGCTCTTACTTTTTCTATTGAATTGCAGTCATGGCTCGTCGTAAATTAGACAAACAGAAGAGGATGAAGAGATTAGTTGTTTTTTTTCATTTTTGGTCCGAAATAGTTGCCATGGTTAACTTATTCATGCAATTTGTTATATCTATGGCACAACATAGACGTATGAGCGCACTTACTCGACCAAAGTACACCCTTTCTTGCTCGAGTGGCCTAAAATTTATGAGGGAGCTAGTGTATGATAGTGACATTACATGCCACAATTATCTTAGAATGGATAGGGCAAGTTTTACCAAATTATGTGATATTTTACATACCACGGGCAAGCTTAGTAGTACAAAGTACCTTCAAATAGATGAACAAGTTGCCATTTTCTTGTAGGTGCTAGCCCATCATGTGAAAAATCGTGTAATAGTGTTACAATTTTATCGATCCGGTGAAACAATTAGTAGACACTTCAACAACGTACTCAATGCCGTGATAAGATTGGAAGGCCAGCTTTATAAGAAACCGGAACCTATACGTGAAAACTCTACGGACGATAAGTGGAAATGGTTCAAGGTATTACTTTAACTTGTATATTTATTATCTTACTAGAACAAGTTTTTTTTAAATTACATATTTATCGTTATGCTTTTGAAAAAGATAAGTATTTCTTACTAGGGTTGTCTAGGGGCTTTGGATGGAACATACATAAAGGTTCATGTCCCTGAAGAAGATAAACCTAGGTATCGAAATCGAAAAAATGAGATTACAACTAACGTGTTAGGTGTTTGCTCCCAGGAAATGCAATTTATGTATGTCTTAACCTGGTTGGGAAGGTTCCGCGGCAGATGGTAGGGTACTTTATTCTGCAATGCATCGTAATCATGGTTTGAAAGTAAATCGAGGTAAGAAATAAGAAATATCTTAATATAATTTAATATTTATAGAATTACACGCACTAACAAACACAAACAAACACACAACCCCATATATATATTCAATCAACTTTAACATCTTTTTTATTTGGTTTAGGTAACTACTACCTTGTAGATGCTGGATATACCAATGGAGAGGGGTTTCTTGCACCTTTTAGAGGTCAAAGATATCATTTAAATGATTGGTTAGATGAGCATCGACCTACGACTGCCAAAGAATTGTTTAACATGAAGCACTCCTCGGCTAGAAATGTCATAGAGCGTTGTTTTGGCATTCTAAAGAAAAGATGGAGAATTCTTAGAAGTCCTTCATTTTATCCTATTCGAACACAAAATAAAATAATTGTTGCTTGTTGCCTAATGCACAACTTTATAAGGCAAGAAATGGCTATTGATCCGTTTGAAGATGAGGAGATAGAAGTCAACCATGAGGAAACTAGAGTTGATAAAGACTACATTAATACAGTTGAGACATCCCATGTGTGGACAAACTTTAGAGAAAATCTTGCAGTTGAGATGTTTGATGTGTGGACGGCTAGCCATAATTTATAGTTTAAAATCTAGATCTGTATCTTGTTAGTATCTGTATTGATTATAACTTTTGGGTTCTGCCATGTTACCATGAGCCATTGTGTGCAGATTCTGCTTTCCAGACATCTGAATGTAGTTATTGCTACGGGAGCATTCATTATTCCTGTATCTCTTTACTTTGCACTCAAGGTTTCTCTCTCTCTCTGATAAGTAATATCGAACTATTATATCTTGCAATCTGCTGAATCATTCATCAATTGATCATTGAATGTTTGTTATATACCAACTCAGAACCATCACAATAATGCTAATTATAATATATAATAATTAGTTCTTGCTTATTATGTATTTTCATTAATTCTTCTTAGGGTGGTCTATGGAATATACACTGTTAGAAATTTCACTAATTATTCATATTTCATAATGCATGTTTAGTAAGAATCTTTAATCAGTAAAGGAGCCCCTGCATCTCTTGCAAGAGGAGCCATGTTAGGTCCTGACCAGACTGTAATTCTACATCTGCTTCATATTGAACCTGCTGCAGAGGCCTTGAATGGAGTTAAAATGGAATTAATTGATGCAGCATTTCCTCTTCTAAAGGGTCAGATTTTTCTGAATGGTAAAAAATGTTTCTGAATGGTCTATAAAAATGTCTTGGGTCATGGATGACTGGAGAGCCGATGAATCAATGTAGGGGATATTCTGCTGTATGTTACTATGTGCTGCATATCACCTTATTGCTGATATTGTTATAATTCTACTGGGGTGTTGGGTTATGTCTGGACAGCAGCTATTGTTGTGTTGTAGGTGTATTGATATGGGGTCTGTGGCTAGGGGCCATGTTCTGAATTTCTTTCTTCTTCTCTGGTTCTGCAGGGCTGCTTATCTATTCTTGTGGGGCCATTTTGGATTTGTTTGGCTATCTAGGGCTGCTTTATTTTATTTTGTTTGGTGATATTGTTTATTATGTGCAGCTGCTGGTCAAATTCCTACTTTGCTGTTATGTGCTGATGTTGCAGATGTTATGTGATGTTATGTGTTACCTACTGTGTATTATAGGGGCTGGTTTGGTATTGGGCCTGCTATGCTTTCTAGATAATTTGCTTCGGTATGAAGTGGGGGTGTTGTTGCTTTGGCCGAGGTCAAAGCTGCTGTCCATGCTCTTTGGTTGCTGCTTTTGTTGCTGCTAGACTTCCCAAAATTTCTGGGCTGCCGTGCTGCCAGTCCTCTTTGGCTGCTGAATTGTTTCTTATGCTGCTGGGATCACCCCTTTATTTGCTAGTGTTGCTAATTGGTATTGATATCATATGTAAAAATCCTCAGAACAGTTATGTAATTTTCAATGTTGGGCACATGACCTTGTAATCTTTATATTCTGCTGCATGTTATTTGGATTTATCATCAGTTTATATTATTAAGTTGGATGTTATACTAGTTGATTTAGTTTTGTTTAATTGTATTTTATTTTACATTACTTATCTTTAGTTTTAATAAATTAAAATAAATAATTCTAAAGAAATAAAAAAAATTATAAAAAATAAATAAATTATTAGTCAGAAAAAAATTTACAAAAAAAATTATAAGTAGAAAAAAAAGGAAGAAAGATAGAATTATAATTTTTTTTTTGCAAAAATATGAGTCAAATTTTAAATATAAATTGAATTTAAGTTAAATTTGAATATTTGGAGGGTATTTAGGTCACTTTCTAATAATTTATTTCATTCTTGGATGTATTCCTAACATCAACTAAACATGAACATGGAATATTTCATTACCTCTCTTATTCTATTCCCTCCACTATTCCATTCCCTCTACTATTACATTCATTCAATCCAAACGTAGCATTACTGTGAGAGGTAAATCCTTAAAGCTGCATATGTAATTTTTCTTGGTAGAAAAAATTGCTTTGAATGAACACGTGCAGTCCGTCCTAGTGTTTCAATATTTCTTTCTCCTATTTATTATGTACAAAAATTATCTTTACCCCATGTTTGTTTAACTATTTCTATTTGGAATAGAGATGCTACGATGTATGCCCTTGGTGTTGGAGCATGTTCAAGAAATGCCTTGGATGATAAAGAGCTCAAATATGTTTACCATGAAGATGGGCAGATTTTCTTATGGAACACATATTTCGGAAATACCTGTGTTATCGTAAGTATTTTTATTACATTTTTCACTCAGTCTCATTTCTTTGTCTGCATTTTACCTTGAATTGCAGAAATTTTATTAATCAGTCTGACTTATATGTTGCCAGATTTGATCCACGTCTTTTATTGCGGATAGCAGTTCATAGAAATATACAGGCCTTTGCCTATTCATGGTTGTGTAAGGTTCTTGACTACAAGTTCTGAATGATTCACATTGTGTGCTTATATTTGAATGCATGTTTACCTCTTTTATTTTAATGGTATTTTTACCTAAAATCCTTAAAATTCTTGCGTCTGGTTGAGAGATTTCAACTTTTATGACCTGCCAATCTAAATTTTTATCATCCTTCTCGATTCATAACTCTTATATTTTTCTTTCCTATTCTCGACACTGTTATTGATGCAGATACGAAATAAAGCAAGCGTTGTTGGATTGCATGATAAAGGTTTGATAAAAGGAGAAACACTACTAGTTATGAGTATCTTTATTGTATGTTGGTTTATTCAAATTTTAGATATAACAAACGAGATAAAACAAAAAATGATGTAGAGAAGAAAATATATATCCTTGTTGGAAATTTTTTTAGCATTTGAATTTACTCGCAATGATTTTCCTATTTTCCTGTTTACTGTCGCACAAAATAGATTTTTTCTTTTTGTCCAACTAACACGCACAATTATTATATTCTTTTAATATTCCTTGATTGGGGAAATAAGTTTCCTTTTCTTCTTATTAATGAGTTTGTTTTCGATTTTTAGGAAAAGCAGCCATAATTGAAATTATAAGTTATGCGGAGTCTATTGAACCACTCTGCGTGAACCGATAAGTTACCAAGCAAGTGATTGATATAGATATGATTTATATGCAGTTGACCAAGTAAATATCTTGCTCTGCTATTTGAGGGGGGCAGCTGGCTTCTCAAAATCATCGCACCCATATTCCTATTCGATATCCCAAAAATCAGATCTTAGCTTTTAAACATCCTAAAAGTCAACCATTTGCAGTTTATGAGGAATGCACTTAACCCTCCCAGGCATGTAGCATTTTTTGTTATCCTTTGATATTGTGAAATGGCCATTTTATCTCTACCTATTATGGGTCTGTTAAACCATTGATCTTTATTTTTTTTTATTTTTTTTGACATTTGGATTAGATGAGGTGGACCATTAATACTGACATTGGCTTAGTTGCTTCATGTTTGATGTATATTAGAATTGAAGCACGACCATGATATACCTTCTTGGTGTGATTTTTCATGAAAATTTCCAAATGTTAGGTTGAAGCTTTCATCCATTTTGAGGATGACACTGAGGAACTGCAGCAGTGGGATCAACATATGATTTATTTCTTTTCTATAGCTTGTTGCAACGTGCCTGAAATTTTTTCAGAAAGTAGAATTTAGCTTCTTGTTAGGATATATAATTGATTGATATTGCGAATGCTATTCATTTTATTTTCCTCGTTATCTTCCTTACTTGATACTACTTTGTAGCTCCAACCCCTTGCTCATCTTCTAACCAGATCCCTGTGTATTTGCTTGTTTATGGCACAGATTGTTGGACTTTGCCAGACATTGAATGACATTCTGGACAGCATGGCGAAGAAGGGCTTGCCAATCCCCGTGTGAAGTCGTAATTTTTTGATTCACTTAATTTTGTAAACTTGATTGGTGTATGAATGTTATTTGCTATTTGGTACTGATGTAGATATTATTAGTACAAGTCTTAGGTTGTGTTTGTTTAGGTCTGAATGCCTCTTAATAGATGTGCCACTGATTCGGTCAGAGGCTAATGATAATTTTTTTTTTGCCTCTTAATACTTCTTAATCGGTAAGATACAAAATTAAATCTTAACTATTTAGAGGTACATCTGAATGAGTTTATATTTTTTTGGACAAAAATAACCTCTTTAATATTACAAAATCCCTCTTATATCTCTCTAATAAAATAGACAAAGTAAAGAACAAAGCAAAGAAACAGGAGTGAAGATCGGTCTTGGCCGCATGTCGATTCGGATGGTTGTTCCTTTTTGGTCGCCAATGATAAAGATCGAGAAATCAGGGGTAATCAAAAACAGGGGAAGTTCGGGCTTGGCTCTAATCTTATTGAATCGGTCCAGTCGGGTGGGTTTGTGCATCTTAACGTTCATTAGCAGATAAGCAAAACTTCTCTCATTCTTTTTTCTCTATAAAGGAACTGGAAAGACATGGGAGAGAGAAAAATGTTATTGCTTGATTTTTTTTTTTATTAAACCAAATCACAATCACTTACAAACAAAATCAAACTACCCCACGCAAATGAGATGAGATGAGCCCCAACTCCCATAAAGCTACAAAATAAGCAAATACCCAGAAAGTCGTAACAAGAGAATAAGCAAAAGAAACTAAAATCAAATTAAAGAAAAACCATCTTACCTGATGTAGAAATGTACTGGCATGTGAGAAAGAAGAAAGATAATGACCCAAGAGCTGATCCCCAATAGATTTTAAGTTAAAAGAGCAAATGGGTATTTGAGAAATTTAGATTTTAGAGTACCAAATGTATCAATTAATGAGCATAGTCATTTAACAAGTTTTGCTTAAATAGTTCATAGGGCTAAAATGATAAAATACTATTATTCAGATATTTTGAAAAGATTAATTATCAAACAATATTTTTTCATTCAGATACAATTCTATTCAGATGCTCTACATTATTCAGATGTCTAAACTGTTCAGGTCTTAACATTCTATTTTATCAAACACAACCTTACAGTCCCAATTTTAGAGGGCATAAGCGCATAAGCCACTTATAAGTCATAACTAAATGTGTTCTTTTATATTTTTGACAAACTAATGAAATTTATGACTTATAAATAATTGATATATAAGTAATTATGTACAAGTTTGGGTTAAGGTGTCTCAAGGTTTATATATATTGTTTGTTTTTGGATTCATATTTATTTGTAGGTTATTGGTGATTGATATTGTGCCACAAAAATTATTTTTTTTTTAAAAAAAATGGAACCTTTTAGATACGGTGAAAAATCAAAACTAATGTTTGTTTCGTCACGGTTGAAAATTGGTTACCAATCATTAGACACGCATTTTAATTCATTGTTGTGAACATTTTTGTAATTTAGATACGGTTTTATAAACCTCATGTGACGAAAAAAAATCGTACATTTATATTGGTCCCGGGTTGAACTTCCAAACCGTGACCATAGGCTATAAAAAAAAATTTTAGATACGATTTTTATAATATTCGTGTGACAAAACAATTATAAACGTAGATATTGGGCACGGTGTTATAATTACCACCGTATCCAATACCTACATATATTTTCTATTGATCATCATTTTAGTCATGGGGTGAAATTAGATACGGTTTAAAGAAAAAAAGCGACACGGTGGAATCACCGTGACCAAAATTGGTCACGAAGCATGTAGACACGCAACTTATGAAATGAAAATCTGTATCTAAAAGCAAATAGTCACTAGTTTATGACCGTGTCCAAATGTCATTTTTGTACTAGTGCTCCATGCTTAAGCTCTAGGAACTGGACCTCCATCTGGTCCTGCGAACTAACAGGGAAGTACATTTCAAAGAACATCTCTTTGAAAAGTTCCCACGGTATGACTCCTTCACCCTCTCTGGTCTTGTTGGCTTGCCACCAGAAACTAGCATCTGACTTTAACATGAAAGTCGCGTATGCTGTATTCTGGTCTTCACCGACTCTAGCTACGTCGAAGACCTTCTCTATTTCCATTACCCACGTCTAGGCATCTATCGGGTTTACCGATCCCTTGAACTCCGGTGGTCCTACTACCTTAAACTCTTTGAAAGTCGTGCCCTGCACTTGCAGCTGATTCACAAGTGCCCCCGTCAGCAGGTTCACCAACTGCTGCACCGAATTAGGGATTCATCCCATCGTTATTATTGTTATTGTTCGTCGAACCCTCAGGATTTTGTCGTGTAGGTCTTCTTCTAGGAGGCATTTTCTGTTAAGAAAATATTATTATTAGATCCTTTTTGCAATTCTTAAGTATTCAAGTTCATACTTAAACATTTAAATAACTCAGTTCATATAGAACACATAGCACGTCAATAAACTTCTTTTATGCATTCATACGTAGTTTTAAAACATCAAATAGATAACATTTTTGCTATTTACATCATCTTTCCTAAACTAGAACAAGTTGCAGGATCTTATCTCAGTCTTATCTCAATTTATGAGATTACATTTATTTATTATAAAAAGAAGCACATAATTAAGAGCTCTACTACCTAGGCATGTTAAGACGTCGCACAGCCTCTCTGCGTTCTTCCTCCATCACCCGAAACACCGTCCTTTTGTCCACCATGTACCATGAAAAACCTTAGAACTGAGCTGGGTAATAGAAGACACGATCCTGTGCTCTATCTATCGCCGTATGGAATGCGTATTCTGTTTCCCTTAGCTTGGCCCTTTTGGCTTCAGCCTCATCTTCAGCTCGGTCGGCTCGTTGAATAGCCCTCAAGCCTGACTCTTCGGCTCTGGCACGCTTCGTCGACTCCTCTTGGATGTCTTGCTTCAGCTTCGCTAGCTCGGCCCGTGCCTCGTCTCTATCATTCTCTACATGGATTAGCTTCCACTGCACTTCTCCTAGCTCACTATCCATCTCCTTGATAGTCTCATCCCGCTGCTGGATGGTTTCTTCGAGCTCTCCGACTCGACCATGTAGCTCCACGTTACTGTCGTAGATTGCCTCATACATCTCAGCACTAGTAGAGTGAGGCGAAAATTCCTCCTCGGGATCCTCTTCCTCCTCTGACCCCTTTAACTCATCCTCGGCCTCCTCCTCTGGAATAGGTGTCAGCTCATGCTCCCGACCAGCTACGGTGATCACTAGAGATGGCTCTCTCCTAACCAACTGCTCCCAGACAACATGGATGTCTCGTATCTCCTCCTCTCTAGGCACCTGAGGTAACTCCTCTCTAGCCTGACTAAACTCTCCAACGTTCGTCATCCTGACAAAAGAATTTTAAAGTTTATTATTACGTGATATCGAGTCGTCACTCTTCGAATACTTAAACGTAAACACATAGCACATAAGGTAGTTTATTATCTTTACCTATCACCAGTATCTTTTCGATCTTACTATAAGGCTACTACCTAAGATTTTTTCCCCCACCTAAGGTTCATAACTTACTGCTTTGATACCAACCTGTGACACCCCCAAATATGGATACTTCGTTTTCACACGATTTGATGTTCACTTTCTAAATAAAATATACATCTATCCAATAATAAGGAATGCGAAATAAATTACAACCTTATAATTAAATAATAAAAATCTTCCTTGAAAAGGAATTACAACCTTATCCAAAATCATCCAGGGTTTATCTAACCTTAACATAAATAATAATGCAGAAACAAAAAGAATCATAAAGTCTTATTACAATCAAAATCAAAAGATAACAAGTCTTCACTTGTTCATCTTGCCTTTCCCTTTACTTGTTGACGGTACGTCAACGTTCTCGACTTTAACTGCAAGGGATTATTAAATATGCAAGAGTGAGCAAACAACAGCTCACTGGAATACAACAATAATAAGGATATATTTGAATAGTTTCAATAGATCTGAATAACTTTACTTTCATGAACCATAAAGAATTGAATAATAATTCTTTCATTAATAACTAGAATTTTGAATATTAAAATTATCTGAGGGTCATAAGACCTTGAACTTTTGTCCTAGGTTATAAACATTTCTATTTAAAATCTTTAACACTCATTTAGACTATGGACCTTAACTCGTACTTAGGGGGATCAGCCCTTTGTACCATGTATTGTGCACAAATATCTTAACGCTTTCGCATAGTAACCGTCCCTAGTAAATAGGGTTGTTCATCTCAGTATTTGAATACAAGTCACCACCAAAGAAAGTTTGGTTTGGATAAGCTTAGAAGGGTAATTAGAATTCAACGTTCATTAACTAAGGAATAGTTGAATCGACTTACAACAATCAAGAATAATTCATAAATAAAAGATTATGGATAACTTATATGCTTTACAATCAAACTTAAAGCATTTAAAAGACAATATAGACCCTGCTTGAACAATTAAGTCAAGGTTATGTTAATTCAATAATAAACTTTGATAATATTTACTCAATATGAAATTTATAAAGAGTACGAATAATTAGCATCATTATGATCAAAAAAAAAATAACTCAAGTAAGGTTTGAGTTTAAAGGACTTGCACAATATAAAAATTAAAGAACTTGTATATAATTGACGAGTTTAAGGATAGAAAACTTGCCTCAAGCGCAAGCTACTATTAAAATCACGTTCTTTAACACTTCCTACACACATATATTTAATCACAATAATCTAAATTAGTTAACACATAACTAATTCACATAATTAGTTAACCTATCTAGGTTAACTCATTCTTGTTTAATTATTAAGTTAATAATTTATTAATCACATCACATAATCATATTACTTGCTCAAATAATTAAATCAAATAATAATTATGTACTCATATTATAATTAAACAAATTATAATTTAAACATTCACTTTAATAATAATTAATCAAATTATAATTAAATCTTATATTAATTAAATTATAATTAAACAAATTATAATCTATAATTAATCAAACTACATCATTAAATTATAGTTAAACAAATTATAATTTATATTAACATTCAATTGATTAAAATTAATCAAACTATAATTATAATTAAACAATTATAATTTAAATATTTGCTTTAATTATAATTAATCCAATTATAATTACATATTATATTTTATTCATATAATATATTACTATTCATTTAGCATTTTAATGTATGCCTATTATGTCATAAAATTTATTACATACAATTAGCTTTTCAAAATATACAAAAAAATAAAAATTATTATTTTCTACAACCCCCCTGCCGGGGAGGGGGTTTTGGCCTTGACATGCCCGCCGGGGCGGGCCCTTTGCAGCGAACGCAGACAGTTCGAGAACTGTGCCCAAAAAAAGTTAATTTGACTTATTTCTTCACATCGAGTTCTGAATTCAGCCAACATAATACATATAACACTTTACAGAAAATATAATATTAAAGTTTCTAACATGTTTTAACACATTAAATCATTAAAACACATAATAAGAACTCAATTTTATGATTTTTGAAGAAAAGCCATTGTTAAGTGTTCTTGATGACATTGAACACTGAATTTTATTTTTAAACCAATTCACACAATTTCAAGCATAGTAATTAAATCCTTAAACTTGTTATCATCATCTACAATTAATTTAAACAAAATGAACAATCAAACAAGGATTCCTTTAATTTTTAAGAGAAGACTATATATATATATATATATATATATATATATATATATATATATATATATATATATATATAATTCCAAAATACTTTCACTATAACTCTTTGAAGAACTTGAATTCTTCATGTTCATCATATATGCATGACTTAACAACTAAACCAAGCATACAATAATACATAAACATGCTATAAAATAATATATATATATATATATATATATATATACCATGATCATACAATTTTCATAAAATTTCTTGTTTACAGAGAATCACTATATGAAAAACATAAAATAAAGTATATAAACTGAATTTAGAGGTTATACCCTTTGATTAGTGCTAGGAGAAAAGATGAAGATGATAGTGTTGAATTTCTCAAACTTGCTTCTCCTTCTCCTTCTCTCTTCTTCTTTTTCTCTTTATCTTGTCTCTCTTCTGTATATTCTCTTTTCTTTATTTTGTTCTAACACTGACTAACCTTTCTAACTAACGTATAATATAATACATATATTATACATATAACATATATACATATAACTGACAATCATATAATAATTATAATAATTGACAATAAAATCCCATACTAATTACATCAGTTATAAATTTTTGAAAATCAAAAGTCATAAGACTTTGTTTGGAAAAATAGTTTATTTTAAAAACTAACTTTTTGAGCTTAAGGCCCTGTTTGGTAAAACAAGTTTAAAACAAAAGTAAGGGCCTTGTTTGGGTAAAACTTATTTAAAAGTCTTTTTTTTCTTTTAATAAATTCTTTAACACATATTTTAATGTTACATTTTAATTAATTAAATCTTTAACATCTAATTTAATTAATTAAAAGCTAACATCAATTAATCACATAAAAATATCACATAACAATTATAATTACTCGCTAATTATAATCTCATGTAACAATCATCACATAAACTTCATCTAATTTAATTATCTCAATTAAATTAGAACTACTCCATAAAATTATCACGCGTCAATTAAATAAAATATTAAATATTAATTTAATTAATATATAACACTTAATTAAATCACTCCACAATAATCACATTATTTATTTAGTTAACTCAATAAATAAATCAAATCAAATATTTATTTAATTTAATAAATATTTATAATTAATATATAAAATTCTCATTCGTTACAGATCCTGTAACGATTGAGATTTTATATATTGAGTGAATAAATATTTTATTAAATTTATTTGTTGAGATAAATAAATAAATTATGTGATTGTGTGGACTGATTTAATTAAGAGTAATATTTAATTAAATTGATATGTTGTAGCATAATTCTAATTTAGTTGAGAATAATTCAATTAGAATTAATGTTATGTGCTAAGTGTTAATAATAATTTGTTACATGAATTATGTTTAATAAAGGAGTTACAATTGTGTAACAATTTGGTATTATGTATTTTTATTAATTAATTGGTGTTAGTTTTTATTTAATTAAATTAGAATATTGTAATTTAATTAAATAATGGTAGTATTTAATCTATTGATTTAAAGAGTTATTAAAAGAATAGAAAAGGGTTTCAAGTGGTTTACCAAACAAGGCCATTGTACTTATTTAATCTATTTTACCCAAACAAGGCCTTAGCTAATAATCTGTTTTTAAAAGATAAAGGGTTTGCCAAACATGGCCTTGGGCTTTTCAAATTTTGTAACCTATGCTATTAGTAAGAGTTAATATGGTGATAAGTATTATACATATTACTTATAGGTTACATATATATTATATATGTATATGTATATTCTACAATATATATTAGATAAGTTAGTACGTAAGTTTATTCTAGCCTAAGTCTAAAACAAGAGAAGAGAAGAGAGAATTATCAGAGAAGAAGTAGAGGAAGAAGAAGAACAAGGGAAACCTTGAGAAAACTAGAGAAAAGCTTTCATCATCTCCATCTCTCTCTTAATTCAACCTAGAAAGGTATCACACTAACCCTTATACTCAATTAAGATGTTTTGTATTTAATCTTTGTAAAATTAGGTTTTCATGATTATGAATTTATATGTATATATGGTGTTCATATGTTTTCATATTTAATTGTATGCCATGAAAGAATTTTCAAAATATAATTATTGTAAAAACAAGTTTTAAAATCATGTTCTTCTATATTTTCATAGTTTTAGAATTCTATATAAAAATCTTTTGGTGAAACTTCATAATTTTGATGTGTATGGAATGTCATAATTTTGATGTGTATGGAATGTGTATGTGTGTGTGTGTATATATATATATATATATATATATATATATATATATATATATATATGCTTACATGAGATTTTTATAGTTGTTTAAGAGTTTCAATTCACAAAGATATGATGAACATGATGAAATCATGTTCATAGTGTTTGATTATGAAGTTATGTTGAAAATTATTTTTAAATCATGGATGGAAGCATGAAGTTATGAGTAGTATGTGATATAGCATGAGTATATATGAGTTATATGGTTTCTCTAGCAATTCAATTCATGAAATTTTGATAAACAAGAATAATTGTGTTCATAATGATTTTCTGTGAATTAATTTCTGAAAAATAGCTTTTAAAACTATCAAATTGGTGTTTGATTATGGGCTATTGTTGAAATTGATCATGTATTATGTTATTATGTTAAGAATAAAAGTTATTATAATTGGAATTACTTGAATTGATTGAAAAACGAATTTGTAATAGCAATTTCCGTCAAGAACGCTTAATATTGTGTTTTTCTTCAAAAATCATGAAATCTTAGTTTTGATTTTGTGATGTATGAATTTTATATGTTACAATCATGTTAAAGAGTTTAAAATATTGTTTGTATCAAGTTTCATGTTTATCATGTTGTGAAAAAAATCGAATTCGGTGTGAAGGAATAAGCTAAATTGGCTTATTTCTTCACTAGTTTGCGAACCAGCTCCTTCACCAGGGGGTGACCCACCCCAGCGGAGCTTCTAGGCCTATAGGACCCACCCCAGCGGGTTAGGTTGCTATTCGAAAAAGTTGGTTTTTGCTTTTTGAGTTTTCGTGCCCCGTTTGTTTAGCTAACTTATTTCTATGACTTGGAAAGTGAAATAAGTAATAAGATAACATGCTTTTTATGTGTTTAAGATAGATTGACGTATTTCATGAATGTGTTACATGTGTGTGGGTGTGTTACTTTCTTAAGGTACACAACACGATTGATAGCGTTATAAGCTTATGAAATGCATGTCGTGAATGTACACTCACGTATTTGACTAGTTAGCAACCAATGTGGTAAATTACATTGTGAGTTGGACTTGGATATGAAGTAAGATTGTTTAGACATTGTAGTTGGATACTAATAGACGTTTTAAACGTAATGTGATGTGTAGGATAATTGTGGAAGTGACTGTAGTTATTAAAGTGTAGCTTACGCTTGAGGCAAGTTTCCTATCTCTAAACTTATTATTGTGCAAGTTTTCTAATCCTTATTCTCTTATGTTAAGCAAGTCCATTTCGAACTTGTGGTTTACTTTGTACAAGCTTTGTTGTATTCTAATAATTTTATTGCACAATTATTGAAATATTGTTGAAGCATTGTCATCTTAACTTAGTTGTTCAAGCAAGATCTACTTATTCTTTCAGTTGCTTTGAGTTACTTCTAAAGTACGCCTATCTATTATGTAGATTTATTCTATATCTTGCAATTGGTTCATGATTCTTATATTATCGAACTGCTAAAGTACTATAAGTTTATTCAACTACTCCTAGTTGATGATAGTTGAAACTCTAAAGTTCCCTTATCTATACAAACCAAACTTTCTTTGGTGCGGACTTGTATTCAAATACTGAGAATGAACAACCCTAATTACTAGGGGACATTTGTGCGAAAGCGTTAAGATTGTTCTGCACAATTCATGGTACAAAAGGTTGATCCCCCTGAGTACGAGTTAAAGGTTCATAGTTTTATTGACTGTTAAAGGTTTAAATAGAAATATTTATAACCTAGGACATAATTCAAGGTCTTATGACCCTCAGATGATTCTATATTCGAATTCTACATATTGATGAAAGAATTATAATTTAATTCTTTATTTTGATGAAAGTAAAGTTATTCAAACTCTTTTGCAACTATTCACTTATGTCATATCACTGTTATATTTTCAAGTGAGCTTTTGTTTGCTCACGCTTGCATGTTTTACCACCACTTACAGTTGAGACCAAGAATGTTGACATACCGTCGACAAGTAAAGAAAAAGGAAAGATGAACAAATGAAGGCTTGTTGTTTCAAGTTTTTATTATAATAAGACTTAGTCGATTATGTTATGTTTTATTTCCGTATTTATTGTTTGATGTTAAGGTTTAGTTAACCTTGGAATTTTATTGGCAAGTTGTAATCCTTTTTAAAGGAAGATTTTTACTAAGGTTTATGAAGGTTGTAATTTACTTTGCAATTCTTTATTATTGGATAGATAAATGTTTTATTAGAAAGTGAACACCAAATCATGTGAAAACGAAGTACCTGAATTTAGGGGTGTCACAGGTTGGTATCAAAGCTATAAGTTATGAACCTTAGGTGGGGGAAAAACCTTAGGTAGTAGCGTTATATGAAGATTTGTATTAAGGTTTATGAATGTTGTAATTTACTTTGCAATTCTTTATTATTTGGTAGATGTATTTTTTATTAGAAATATTTTTATTTAAACCTTTAACAGTCAATCAGACTATGGACCTTTAACTCGTACTCAAGGGGATCAACCCTTTGTACCATGAATTGTGCACAACCATCTTAACGCTTTCGCATAAATGTCCCCTAGTAATTAGGGTTGTTCATTCTCAGTATTTGAATACAAGTCCTCACCAAAGAAAGTTTGGTTTGGATAGATAAGGGAACTTTAGAGTTTCAACTATCATCAACTAGGAGTAGTTGAATCAACTTATAGTACTTTAACAGTTCGATAATATAAGAATCATAAACCAATTGTAAGATATAGAATAAATCTATATAATAGATAGGCATACTTTAGAAGTAACTCAAAGCAACTGAAAGAATAAGTAGATATTGCTTGAACAACTAAGTCAAGGTCACAATGCTTCAACAATATTTCAATAATTGTGCAATAAGAATATTAGAATACAACAAAGCTTGTACAAAGTAAATCAAAGCCAAAAACCCCACCCCGGCGAGGGGTATGCAGAAAAGAAAAAAATGTTTATTTTGTGTATTTGCTTGTATCATAAAAGTTAACTTAATGTGATAAATTGTATGAATTGAAGCATACATTAAAATGCTAAAATAATAGTAATGAATTATATTAATAAAATATAATGTGTAATTATAATTTGAATAATTATAATTATAGTAAATGTTTAATTTAAATTATAATTTGTTAAATTATAATGAATATAGTTTGATTAATTATAATCAAAGTAAATATTTAATTTTAAGTATAATTTGTTTAATTATAACTTAATATATGATTATAATTTGGAATAATTATTATTAAGGTGAATGTGTAATTTAAATTATAATTTATTTAATTATAATTTAATGAGTGCATGAATTAAAATTGATTATTTATAATATAAGTAATTTTTTAATTTAAATTATAATATGTTTAAATTATAAGTTAATGCATGATGTAGTTCGATTAATTATAAATTATAAATTATTTAATTATAATTTGATTAATTATTATTAAGGTAATGGTTTAAATTAAATTATAAATTGTGTAATTATAATTTGATTAACATAAGATGTAATTATAATTGATTAATTATAATTAAAGTGGATATTTAAATTATAATTTATTTAATTATAATTGAATATGAGTATGCAATTATTAATTGATTAATTATGTGAAATATAATATGATTATGTGATATGATTAATTATGTGGTAATTAATTATTAATTTATTAGTTAAAGAGGAATGAGTTAACCTAAATTGGTTAACTAACTATGAGGATTAGCTATGTGATAATTAACTTATATTGTTAATTATACATATAAATTTGACAGTGTGTGTCAAATAAATGGGAGAGAACTATGAAGTGTAAATTAGAATTTACTTAAGCAATTGCTAAGCGTTGCTAGGTGACTAATAGTTGATGTGTATGGTAATACGTTATGTAGGATTCATGAAGCAGATAATTATAAGCTATTTTCGGTAATCGGTAATCTACGAGCCAGGCAAGTCTTTCGGTTCCTATTTTCTACGTGAACTTGATGATCTGTTTTAAATTACATGATATGTTATATATGTTGTAAGCGAGCATGATATGTTATATATGTTGTAATCATAAAATGTTAAAGTCAATTTATAACTACATTGTTTTGGTTAAATAATGTTGATTGAGTAAGGAACCCAATCTTTATATTTGTTATGTGAATTAAGACATGTATGCTATGTTACTCTAACGATTATGAGATGTATGTTGAGCATGTTATTTATGTGCTATGTGATGCATGAAAACTGTTAGATCTTGCTGAGCTGTCGAGCTCATTCTTGCAAATAATCATTTTTGCAGGTCAAGGATGAAAGGTAATGATACGTGCTAGTTGAATGTTGTCTGGGAGCAGCTGGTTAGGAGAGAGCCATCTCCAGTGATCACCGCAGCTGGTCGGGAGCGTGAGCTGACACCTATTCCAGAGGAAGAGGACGAGGACGAGTCTGAAGAGCAGGAAGAGGAGGAAGAGGATCCCGAAGAGGAATTTCCATTTCACTCTATTAGTGCTGAGATATACGGGGCAGTTTACGACAGTAATGTGGAGCTTCATGGTCGAGTCGGAGAGCTCGAGGAAACCATCCAGCAACGGGACGAGACTATCAAGGATATGGCTAGTGACCTAGGAGAAGCACAATGGAACCTAATACACGCAGAGAATGATTAAGACGAGGCACGAGCCGAGCTAGCAAAGTTGAAACAAGATATCCAGGAGGAGTCGACGAAGCGTGCCAGAGCTGAGGAAACAAGCTTGAGGGCTACTCAACGAGCCGATCGAGCTAAATATGAAGTTGAAACCAAGATAGTCAAGCTAAGGTAAACAAAATACGCTTTCCATACGGCCATAGATAGGGCCCAAGACCGTATCTTTTATTACCCAACTCAGTTCCAAGGGTTACCATGGTATGTGGTGGACCGAAGGACAGCGTTTCAGGGTGATGGAGGAAGAACGTAGAGAGGCTGTGCGATGTCTTAATATGCCTAGACATTAGAACTTTTAAATTATGTGTTTCCTTTTGTAATAAATAAATGTAAATCCCATAATTTGAGATAATAATGGGATAAAGTGATGATGTAGTCCTGTAACTTGTTCCAGTTTAGGAAAGATGATGTAAATAGCAGAAATGCTATCTATCTGATATTTTTTTTAAACTACGAGTAATGAATAAAAGAAATTTATTGCTGTGCTATGTGTTCATATATGAACTGAGTTATTTAAATGTTTAAAGTTGAACTCAAATACTTAAGAATCGAATAAAGGATCTAATAAATATATTTTCTTAACAGAAAATGCCTCCTAGAAGAAGACCAACACGTCAAAACCCCGAGGGTTCGACGAATAACAACAATAGTAACGATGGAACAAACCCTAACTCAGTTCAGCAGTTAGTGAACTTGTTGACATGAGCGATGGGGAATCAACCACAAGTGCAGGCCACGACGTTCAAAGAGTTAAAGGCAGTAGGGCCGCCAGAGTTTAAGGGATCGACAAACCCTATAGATGCTCAGACGTGGGTTATGGAAATGGAGAAGGTCTTTGACATGGCTAAGGTCGGTGAAGACCAGAAGACAGCATTTGCGACTTTCATGTTGAAGGCAGATGCTAGTTTCTGGTGGCATGCGAATAAGACCCGAGAGGGAGAAGGAGTCATAATGTGGGAACGTTTCAAGGAGATGTTCTACGAAATGTACTTTCCAGTGAGTTCGCAGGACCAGATGGAGGTCCAATTCTTAGAGCTGAAGCAGGGAGGAATGACAGTGTCAGAAAACTGCCGCAAAGTTCAACGAGTTGGCCAGGTTCCCTACTTACCAGGTCAGCACGGACGCTAGGAAGGCGAGGAGGTTTGAGCGGGAACTGAAACCTTGGCTCTACAGCAAGGTCTCTATGTTCCAGCTGAACACGTTTGCAGTTGTGCTGGAAAAGGCCATTCTAGCTGAAGGAGGAAGCGAAGCCGTGACTAAATTCAACCAAGATAAGAAGAAGAAGATTGAGACGGAAAATAAGACCGGTGGTAGCATAGCTATTTATCAGAAAAGGAAGTGGAATGACAACACCTCTGCTGGGAGTCAGCAGGGAGGGCAACAGAAGGGAAAGCTCGAAACATGTGCTACATGCGGGAAGACTCACACTGGAGTGTGCATAAAAGGGAAGCGTGTGTGCTACAACTGTGGTCAGGAAGCCCACATCGCGCCAAACTGCCCAAACCCGAAGAAAGGAGCTTGCTATACATGTGGATCCAAGGATCACATGGCTCGTAATTGCCCTAAGAAGCCAGCGACAGTGTCAACAGGGAATGGAGGAAACGGCAACACTCTGACTATTGTCGGACCGTCGCCATTGCAAGCCAGTTCGACCCACTGCCCGCACATTCAACATGACGGTGCAAGACACAGTGCAATCAAAGGATGTGGTGGCAGGTATTATTTCGATCAATAGTATAAATGCATATGTATTATTTGATTCGGGTGCTATTTGTTCATTCATATCTGATGATTTTGCTAAAACCCTAGACTTACCTATAGAGGAGTTTGTTTACCCCTTGAACATAGAAATTGCGAATAGGAAAGTCATTCCTGTTAGGTTTGTATACAAGAACTGTAGATTGGATATTAAAGGTCAGGAGCTGAGGGTAGATTTGATTCCGATAAAACTTGGGGAATTCGATGTCATATTGGGGATGGACTGGTTGTTCAACTATGGGGCGATAATCGACTGTCAGAAGAAGTCAGGTAAACCTTACGACTCCGTCAGAAGTGGTGTTTTATGGTAGTAAATCGCCTAGACAAGCGAGTTATCTGACGGTGATTCAAGCCAAGAAACTTTTAACGCAAGCCTGTGTAGGATATCTAGCCTATATAGTAGATACGCGTAAGAAGAGCCCGAAGGTAGAAGAGACATCGGTGGTTAAGGAGTTTGTGGACGTGTTTCTAAGCGACTTGCCAGGACTTCCTCCAGATTGGGAGATAGAGTTCGTGATAGACTTAGCGCCGGGAACTGCTCCAATTTCGAAGGCTCCGTACCGAATGGCTCCAATTGAGATAAAGGAACTGATGGTTCAACTTCAAGAATTGCTAGATAAGAAGTATATTCAACCGAGCGTTTCGCCGTGGAGAGCGCCAGTGTTATTCGTGAAGAAAAAGGATGGAACATGCATCTTTGCATTGACTATAGAGAGTTGAACAAAGTTACGATCAAGAATAGGTATCCCTTACCTAGGATCGATGACTTATTTGATTAACTGAAGGGTGCTAAGTACTTCTCAAAAATCAATTTGAGAAGCGGGTATCATCAATTGAAGGTAAGGAAGGAAGATATACTGAAAATGGCTTTTAGAACTCGGTATGGTCATTACGAGTTCTTGGTAATGTCATTTGGTTTAACGAATGCCCTAGCTGCATTTATGGACCTAATGAACAGGGTGTTTAAGCCGTTCCTGGATAAGTTCGTAGTGGTGTTCATAGATGATATCCTGGTTTATTCCAAGACCGAGGAGGAACACGCTGAAAACTTAAGGCTAACCTTGGAATCGCTGAGATAAGAGAAGCTTTATTCAAAATTCTCAAAATATGAATTCTGGTTGGAACGTGTACAATTTCTTGGTCACGTGATTGACAAGGATAGGTATTCGGTAGATCCGTCAAAGGTTGAAGCTGTAATGAATTGGGATCAGCCAAAAATGCCGTCTGAAGTAGGAGTTTCTTGGGATTGGCAGGTTATTACCGGAGATTTATCCAAGATTTTTCCAAGATTGTAACTATGTTGACGAATTTGACTCGTAAAACGGTTAAGTTTGTTTGGACGGAAAAGTGTGAGGAAAGTTTCCAGGAATTAAAGAAGAGGTTGAGTATTGCACCTGTGTTGTCCTTACCGGATAGTACGGGGAATTTCTTGGTATATAGTGATGCCTCACATAAGGGCTGTGTGTTGATGCAGAGCGGCAAGGTCATTGCTTATGCATCACGTCAGCTGAAGGATTACGAGAAGGGGTATCCGACCCATGACAATTGGCGACAGTAGTGTTTGCTCTAAAGATTTGGAGACACTACTTATATGGAGAGAAGTGTGAAATATACACAGATCACAAAAGTCTGAAGTATATTTTTACCCAGAAGGATTTGAACATGCGCCAAAGAAGATGGTTGGAACTGATCAAAGACTAAGACTGCGAAATACTTTACCATCTGGGTAAAGCTAATGTTGTCGCCGACGCTTTAAGTAGAAAAGGTTGGGAGAAGCTGAATATATTAACTGATCAGGATCAGTTGATAGAGCAGATGGATAGATTAGAGCTGGAAGTGAAGTTTCTAAAGGAATCGGATGAGAAGTTGTTTCAAGTAACTACTTGTTCTACTCTGGTAGACAAAGTGAAAGAAGCACAACTTCACAATGAAAAATACGTGAAGATTTGGAAGAGAATAGCCGATGGCGAAGAGTTTAAATTCAGAATCGACTGTGAGGGACTGCTATGATTTGAAGGTAGAATCTGGGTACCGCCTATACCAGAAGTTAAGGAGGAGATCTTGAGTGAAGCTCACAGTTCAAGGTATTCAACTCACCCTGGGAGTACAAAGATGTACCAGGATCTTAGGCATCATTTTTGGTGGTCGAATATGAAAAGGGATGTTGCTGAGTGTGTTGCGAAATGTCTAACTTGTCAGAAAGTCAAGGCAGAATACCAAAGACCTAGCGGGTTGCTGCAACCGTTAGAAATTCCAGAATAGAAGTGGGAGCATATCACGATGGATTTCGTGGTTGGTCTTCCAATAACTCAGAAGGGATTTGACGTAATTTGGGCGATTGTGGATCGACTGACGAAGTCAGCCCACTTCCTACCAATCAGGATTAAGTACAACTTGGAACAATTGGCGAAAGCTGTATGTTAAGGAAATTGTTTCTCGACACGATGTTCCAGTGTCAATTGTGTCAGACAGAGATCCGCGTTTTACGTCAAATTTCTGGAAGCGTTTGCAAGAGTGTCTGGGAATGCAATTGCGAATGAGTACAGCATACCATCCTCAAACTGATGGCCAGAGCGAAAGAACGATTCAGACACTTGGAAGATATGCTGAGAGCTTGCGTAATGGACTTTAAGGGAAGATGGGAGGATCATTACCGTTATTGGAGTTCGCCTACAACAATAGTTATCACGCAAGTATCGGCATGCCGCCTTACGAAGCGTTATACGACAGAAAATACAGAACTCCCTTTTGCTGGGATGAAGTCGATGAACGTCAACTGTTGGGACCGAAATCGGTATAACAAACTACTGAAATTGTGAAGCTGATCAGAACAAGATTGGTTGCTGCTCAAGATAGACAAAAGAGATATGCCGATCAACATAGACAGAACCGAGAATTCTTACCAGGGAGTTTTATTTTCCTGAAAGTATCTCCCTGGAAGGGGAAGATTCGATTTGGCAAGAAGGGGAAGCTGAATCCCTATTTATTGGACCTTTTGAGGTACTATAAAAGGTGGGCGAGGTTGCTTATGAGGTAGCATTACCTCCAGAGCTCGAGAATATACATAACATATTTCATATTTCGGTGTTACGACCTTACAAGCACGACTATAAACATGTAATAGAATATGAGCCTTTACAATTTGATAAAGACTTAACTTATGAAGAGGTTCCTATTCAAATAGTTGATAGGAAGGAACAAGTACTTAGGAATAAAGTGATACCTTCTGTTAAGGTAATTTGGAGGAACCACAGTGCTGAAGAAGCCACGTGGGAACTCAAGGATGTAATGAGAAAATCGTATCCTCAATTATTTGCTTAATTGATTTGTGTAATCCCTTATATATCGATTCTGGGGACAGAGTCCTTTTAAGGGGGGAAGAATGTAACAGATGAGAATTTTTATGAGAATTTTTTTTTATGTTGTGATTCTGGGGACAGAATCTTTTTAAGAAGGGAAGATTGTAACGATTGAGATTTTATATATTGAGTGAATAAATAATTTATTGAATTTATTTGTTGAGATAAATAAATAAATTATGTGATTGTGTGGACTAATTTAATTAAGAGTAATATTTAATTAAATTGATATGTTGTAGCATAATTCTAATTTCGTTGAGAATAATTCAATTAGAATTAATGTTATGTGCTAAGTGTTAATAATAATTTGTTACATGAATTATGTTTAATAAAGGAGTTACAATTGTGTAATAATTTGGTATTATGTGTTTTTATTAATTAATGGGTGTTAGTTTTTATTTAATTAAATTAGAATGTTGTAATTTAATTAAATAAGGATAATATTTAATCTATTGATTTAAAGAGTTATTAAAAGAATGGAAAAGGGTTTTAAGTGGTTTACCAAACAAGGCCCTTGTACTTGTTTAATCTATTTTACCCAAACAAGGCCTTAGCTAATAATCTGTTTTTAAAAGATAAAGGGTTTGCCAAACATGACCTTGGGCTTTTCAAATTTTGTAACCTATACTATTAGTAAGAGTTAATATGGTGATAAGTATTATACTTATTACTTATATGTTATATATATATTATATATGTATATGTATATTATACAATATATGTTAGATAAGTTAGTACGTAAGTTTATTCTAGCCTAAGTCTAAAACAAGAGAAGAGAAGAGAGAATTATCAAAGAAGAAGTAGAGGAAGAAGAAGAAGAAGGAAAACCTTGAGAAAACTAGAGAAAAGCTTTCATCATCTCCATCTCTTTCTTAATTCAACCTAGAAAGGTATCATACTAACCCTTATACTCAATCAAGATGTTTTGTATTTAATCTTTGTAAAATTAGGTTTTTATGATTATGAATTTATATGTATATATGGTGTTCATATATTTTCATATGTAATTGTATACCATGAAAGAATTTTCAAAATACAATTGTTGTAAAAACAAGTTTTAAAATCATGTTCTTCTATATTTTTATAGTTTTAGAATTCTATGTAAAAATCTTTAGGTGAAACTTCATAATTTTGATATGTGTATGGGATGCGTATGTATATATATATATATATGCTTACATGAGATTTTTATAGTTGTTTAAGAGTTTCAATTCACAAAGATATGATGAACATAATGAGACCATGTTCATAGTGTTTGATTATGAAGTTATGTTGAAAATTGTTTTTAAATCATGGATGGAAGCATGAAGTTATGAGTAGTATGTGATATAGCATGAGTATATATGAGTTATATAGTTGCTCTAGCAATTCAATTCATGAAATTTTGATAAACAAGAAGAATTGTGTTCATAATAATTTTTTGTGAATTAATTTCTGAAAAATGGCTTTTGAAACTATCAAATTGGTGTTTGATTATGGGTTATTGTTGAAATTGATCATGTATTATGTTAGTACGTTAAGAATAGAAGTTATTACAATTGGAATTACTTGAATTGATTGAAAAACGAATTCATAATAGCAATTTCCGTCAAGAACGCTTAATATTGTGTTTTTCTTCAAAAATCATGAAATCTTGATTTTGATTATGTGATGTATGGATTTTATATGTTATAATCATGTTAAAGAGTTTAAAATATTGTTTGTATTAAGTTTCATGTTTATCATGTTGTGAAAAAAATCGAATTCGGTGTGAAGGAATAAGCCAAATTGGCTTATTTCTTCACCAATTCGCGAACCAGCTCCTTCACCAGGGGTGACCCGCCTCAGCGGGGCTTCTAGGCCTATAGGACCCGCCCCAGCGGGTTAGGTTGCTGTCCAGAAAAGTTGGTTTTTGCTTTTTGAGTTTTCGTGCCTCGTTTGTTTAGCTAACTTATTTCTATGACTCGGAAAGTGAAATAAGTAATAAGATAACATGCCTTTTATATGTTTAAGATAGATTGAAGTATTTCATGAATGTGTTACATGTGTGTGGGTGTGTTACTTTCTTAAGGTACACAACACGATTGATAGCGTTATAAGCTTATGAAATGCATGTCGTGAATGTAGACTCACATATTTGACTAGTTAGCAACCAATGTGGTAAATTACATTGTGAGTTGGACTTGGATATGAAGTAAGATGGTTTAAACGTTGTAGTTGGATAGTAATAGACGTTTTAAACGTAATGTAATGTGTAGGGTAATTGTGAAAGTGACTATAGTTATTAAAGTGTAGCTTGCGCTTGAAGCAAGTTTCCTATCTCTAAACTTATTATTGTGCAAGTTTTCTAATCCTTATTCTCTTACGTTAAGCAAGTTTCCATTTCGAACTTGTGGTTTACTTTGTACAAGCTTTGTTGTATTCTAATATTATTATTGCATAATTATTGAAATATTGTTGAAGCATTGTGATATTGACTTAATTGTTCAAGTAAGATCTACTTATTCTTTCAGTTGCTTTAAGTTACTTCTAAAGTATACCTATCTATTATGTAGATTTATTCTATATCTTGCAATTGGTTCATGATTCTTATATTATCGAACTGTTAAAGTACTATAAGTCGATTCAACTACATCTAGTTGATGATAGTTGAAACTCTAAAGTTCCCTTATCTATCCAAACCAAACTCTCTTTGGTGCAGACTTGTATTCAAATACTGAGAATGAACAACCCTAATTACTAGGGGACAGTTATGCGAAAGCGTTAAGATGGTTGTGCACAATTCATGGTACAAAGGGTTGATCCCCCTGAGTACGAGTTAAAGGTCCATAGTCTTATTGACTGTTAAAGGTTTAAATAGAAATATTTATAACCTAGGACATAGTTCAAGGTCTTATGACCCTCAGATGATTCTATATTCGAATTCTACATATTGATGAAAGAATTATAATTTAATTCTTTATTTTGATGAAAGTAAAGTTATTCAAACTCTTTTGCAACTATTCACTTATGTCATATCACTGTTGTATTTTCAAGTGAGCTTTTGTTTGCTCACTCTTGCATGTTTTACCACCACTTACAGTTGAGACCAAGAATGTTGACATACCGTCAACAAGTAAAGGAAAAGGAAAGATGAACAAATGAAGGCTTGTTGTTTCAAGTTTTTATTGTAATAAGACTTAGTCGATTATGTAATGTTTTATTTCCGCATTTATTGTTTGATGTTAAGGTTTAGTTAACCTTGGGATTTTATTGGCAAGTTGTAATCCTTTTTAAAGGAAGATTTTTATTAAGGTTTATGAAGGTTGTAATTTACTTTGCAATTCTTTATTATTGGGTAGATGTATGTTTTATTAGAAAGTGAACACCAAATCATGTGGAAATGAAGTACCCTAATTTGGGGGTGTCACAGATCCCCTTATTGCTATATTACTTGCTGAGCAAACTTGTTGCTCATTCTTACTTTCCCTAAAAACATTTCAGTTAAGGCAGAGCAAGGCGGACCCTCGAGCACTGATAAGGGCAAGGTCAAGGCTACGGAGTAGCTTTGTACTTATTTTAAAATACAATGATAATGTAATAAGATTATATTATATTATGTATTAGTTAAGTTTAAGTTATGTTTAAACTATGTATGAGATGTTTAAGTTACGAAACCTTGGGACGTGAATGATTATATTAAATAAATATAATGTATTTTGTATAATTCCGTTGCGCGAGATGATATTTAGTCATTGGATATTTAGAAAGTGACAAACCGAATTCGAGGCGCGTGCGGTCCGAATTTAGGGGCGTCACAGTTTTCTCAAAATCCCAATTCTTCATATTCTTGAATTTATATCACATTATCATCAACAATCATATTTATGCATATATCAGATTTAGATATGACATTTATAATGCATGATGGTGAGTGTGTGAATGATTAACCATTTTGCTATGACAATCTTTTTCTTTAGTTGTTTCACCCTTTGCTTGGTTATGTCCACGGATTTTGAATATTCATAGAGTAGGAATCAACTCTATTGCTTATTTGTATCTGGTTGATTCATGGAGATGATAAGTTTCTAAGAATCTTCAAGATACTCCTTTAGTGTTGATCATACTCTACATTTTATCAAAAGCACAAAACATTGGTTTGTATATATATTTACATACATACCAACCCTTCAGCAAGGGTTAATCCAGTTAACCTTAGTTAGATTTAGATTAACTTATGTCATACTCCAGACTTCTTTCAAGATGTTATCTTCAACCTAAAATGTGGGTGGAAAGAAAGTTTGTTGACAATTAAGTTTTTTATTGTAATGTACTTTCTCTCTTCCCCTTTTTAGGAAGAGTATGGTCTCTTGATAGAGTACTGTTGTAGTATATAAGGTGATGCAACATGATGTACATATAAATATTAATGAGGAACTGTACCTTTATACTGTCAGTTCCTTGACAGTCATTTGTCTTGCTATAATGAGGTTAGGCATTGATGAGCATATCTTTGCATTCATTGATGACAGCTTGTTGCGCCTTTTGACCTTAGATCAATCAGGCATAGTCTTGGAGTTAAAAGCATAGGAAAGTCTTGGCAGCTTGAGTTCTTTGACAACCTTGAACCTCAAGGTTCAGATCCAACTGGTTAGCCAAGTACATATCGAAAGAAATCTTCTTTCTCTCTGGATAAGCATTGCATTGCATGTATAGGCTTTTCATCTTTCAGAACAGTGGATGACAGACTCTTTGCTTTTGATGCCTTTTAACTTCCCATCACTGATCTGCAGACTGCTGATTGAGTTTGGACACAAATTGGCCTTGTTGCTATAGCATTTAAGAACAGGGACCAATCTGAGCAGCTTCAGTTGAATATACACATTTACCTGTACGTATAGTTTCAATGTGTGAGCTCATCTGCAATCACAAGTGACTTACTACTAAACTAAGTTTAGAACATGGTTTGTGCCTAAGATCAGACTTAAAGCGTTAGCTTTATGATATAGCATGAGAACCTGCTCTGATACCAATTATTAGTTCCCAGAGGGCACACAATAGATCTAGAAGGGGGGTTGAATAGATCCTTTTTATTTTCAAACATCTTTTCCATGTTATTTTGTATTGCTAAGTAATTAGCATATGACAAACATAAGAATTATTTCAAGTACAGCGGAATAAGTTAAAGATCCCCTTCATAGATATCTTGTTAATCCATTGTTCTATAGTTAGTTTAGATGTAAGTGGTTATTACAGTTATGGCAGTTATAGCAGTTAAAGATACATAATGTACATGACTGAATGTAAAAGACACAAGAGATTTTAAGTGGTTTAGAGACTCAAGCTCCTAATCCACTGTTCTGCTTCAACAAGCAGGAATTCCACTAAGGAAGTCTTTACATCTTTGAATCACTAAGATTCCTTCAAGGCCAGCAGCCTTGGAACTTTAGTTCACTTTAGAACTCTTCAAGGCCAGCAGCCTTGGAACTTCAGTTCACTAAGAACTCTTCAAGTCTAGTAGACTTGGAATCTCTTGTACCCTCTGGTACAGCAAGTCCAGCAGACTTGAATTTGATTTAGTCCCTCGGACAAGGACCCCTTAGGCCCTGGCTACTTGTTGATGTTGTTGTTGGTGCTGGGCTGCTAAGATGACTTCAAACTTGTTCATCCTTTAGTACTTAGCAGCTTGGTGTGATCCTCCTTGGATTCTGCATCGAGACTGGATCACCCTTTGATGAACTACTTGGATGTTCATGAAGCTTGACATCTTTGAGTACTTAATAGTCCATCACTCCTTTGGTTCTGCTGATCTTTTGGTTGAAGCTTGTCTTCATCAGATCTCAGCTTTGCACTCTTTCACCACTTGAGGTCTGCTAAGTCTTTGCACTTTTGGTAGACTCCGTCTGGCACTTAGCATCCCTGAACCTTGCTTGACTGATGTGCAGATCTGGTTCTGCATCTATTTTTCTTCAGCTCTTGGTGGTTCATGGTGATTCGTAGAGTGGCTCTTTGAATCTTCTTTCTGGTATGGCACTCTTCTTGCTATCTTCTTGGCCTTCTCAGCTCTCAGCTTAGCTGCCATTCTGATTGGCATTCTCATTGTTGTTGAGTGAAGCCTTTATATGTTAAAGCTCTTCTCTTAGCTTGCTTCACTTCTACTTTTGTAGTCTCACCGCCACTGAGACGTATTCTGTTCAGCTCTGTGAAACTCGTAGAGTCAACAACTTATCAGCCCAATAACTCTTCAACTCAACAACTCTTCATATTTGAAGCTTCAGCTGTTAAATACCCTTCCATAAGCTTTTTGTTGGAATATAGGCGTTAGAAGCTATTTGAATTGCTTCGCAGATCTCGAGTTATTTGGTGTAGATTGCTGATGTGACGTGACAGCCCCTTTTAACTTTTATGACACAGCAGTCTACTATTTCACCTACCACATCAGAGATGTCACTTTAACACGTCAGGTTGGTAGTCACCTTTATTTCTTCTTTCTGACTCCTCGATCAGAACATCAGGAGCTGTCCTTCTGCATCGATGCTCTCAATCAGCAACGTTCGAATGTCAGTCATTATATTGAGACGTTGTCAAGGCTTCAATACTCAGATGACCGAACTTTACGATTCTGATGCAGATGACCTTGAGTTTGATCGTAGTTTGTCTGATGAATGTTGCTCGCTGACTGGTTGAGACAACACTACGATTCGGAGAGTGTTCTTCGGATTTGCAATGTAGAACCTCTCTTTCTTTACTCGTGCAGTGCTTCAACACTTCTGCTTGCCTTGACTAATCTCAGGAACTGACAACTTGTCTGAATGCTTTGGCCCTTCTGGATTGCAAGACTCTTCTGATTAGTCATGCTCAGCTCTCTTTCTCTTTGTGATCTCCTGTTCACATATCATCAATGTGACGCCCCCAAATTCGAACCACTAGCGTCACGAATTCGGTTCGTCACGTTCTAAAAATCTAACAACATAAGTAACATCTCGTGCAACGAAAATCAAAGAATAGATTATATTTATTTAATATAATCATTCATGTCCCAAGGTTTCGTAACTTAAACAAAGTAAAACGTAGCTAATACATAATCTTATTACATCATCATAATATTTTTATCTAACTACAAGCTACTCTGTAGCCTTGCTCTTGCCTTTGTCGGTGCCCAAGGGTCCACCCTACTCTGCCTTAACTGAAATATTTTTAGAGAAAAGCAAGAATGAGCAACAAGTTTGCTCAGCAAGTAATATAGCAATAAGGGGTCAATATAGTTTTAAATTCCTAAGGGTACAACAATAACTGATAGTTCAAAAATAGCAAGAAGTATCGATAATTCTCAACAATAGTCGCTAAGGACAGAAATATATCAATAAGATTCAACGCTTAATCATTTCGAGATTTCAAAATAATGAATATTGAGCAATCACTAAGGACTATGAACTTCTAATAGAATTAACAGTAATATACTGATAATCCAACACAAACAAGTACAACAGGTGATCAGCCTAAAGTACCCTATGTCATGCATAACATTTATTCGTACTCAAGTGTGCACGTTGGTCTCCCGACAATTATATGTTTCCCCTTCAAAGAGGGTTGTTCATCTTAGTCAATTATAAGATCTCATGTCAAACACCTGTCCATCTTTTGCACTACAGGTCAAAGATATTCATCAATCAACAACTCATCTTTGCACTATGGGCCAAAGATATTCATCAATCAACCGTTCATCTTTGCACTACGGGTCAAAGATAACTTTCAACATAATTTAAGTTTGAGGATTATGACAACGATATAAAGAACGAATCAAGTGAGATCAAGGATAAATATCAAAGATTTATAATTCAATTTATCCAGAGTTCAAGAATGAAGATCAAAACATGGATCTAATTTAAAGAATAAGATTTATAAAAGTAAATCTAGACAAAGAAAAGAAAATAAATTTCGTCGTGAATAGTACTCATGAATAGTACTGTATGTATAAATATTACCCCGACATGAAAAGGTAAAAATTTCATAAGAAAGTTCAGACCAATATTCCGGTGAAATGATATTAGATGAAGGGCAAAACTCAAGGAATTTTCAATGATTTCAAGAATTATAGAAGCAATACTTATCGTATTAAGTTTAAATTTAGGAATATAAAATGAAATATTATCACTTTCATAATATGGAATATGAAAAAAAATAATATTCTTTACGAATATTGAAAAAAAATAACATCATTTACTGAGAAAAATAATATCCTTTACCTTAGTAGAATACTAGATCTGACTAGAATAACGGATATTATGTTGAGAAAATCTTGCACTATTATCAACACTCAAAATATCCTTATTCTCACAAGAAATACGCTCAATATTATAGAGAAAGATTTTTCTGATTCTGGTGTGATTTTCATTTCTTAACTAAGCAACCTATTTATAGGAAAATGCTAGCACAGAATCTCTGACAATGTTCACACGGTTTTGAAAAAACTTCAGCATACCAAAAAGGAATTCAAACTCCTGCAACTTACCTCCACCTTTCCACACATGTTTTAAAAAATTTTAAAATATTTATAATTATTAAAAGAATTCAAATTCAATTTGCTCTCTTCCACCTCATTTTATTTTTATACTATTAATTTATTATAATAATGTTACCATTCAAATTATAAAATTATACTATTATATTATTACATTATACTATTATAATGTAATGTTATAATAATATATTTGAATGAATTATTTTATCGGAGAAGATAAAATGCCAACTTTCAACAAATGTCTCATGCTAAAAATTCATCCATTTATATCAAAATTGATCAAATATTTACTTATCAAATTTATCAATAATTTTTATTTTATTCATCAATTATTATTCACAATTAATATTATAGAATCACAATATTGACAATCACGTCGTTCCCATAAAAGAAGGGGCTTTCCGAAAAGAATTTCTCCTCATTGGCGCGCAATTATATAACCTAACTCCTTTTCTCGATAGAACTTTCTAGACATTATCAATAATGCTATCTAATAATATTATTTCAATAATATGTGTGACAAATATTGATTTAATAATGTAAAATACTGTGCAGTGGTTACTGTGACAATTATTGAATCAATAATATAAAATAATATGCAATTATCAATGTAACAATTATTGAATCAATAATATAAAATACTGAACAATAATTAATGTAACAATTATTGAATAAGTGACTTCTTACGTAAGAATCAATAATTAGTAATACTGTACAATACCGTGTGCTACTGTGTAACAACTCGTATTGCTGTACTTTTATCACCGGGTATTTCAACAATTTAACGGTAAAACTTTTGCCCTAATTTTTATAAAAAGGTTATTTCGGTCGCTTTCTATATCCGACAATTATTCCATTATGGGGTCAACCAATGATTGCGCCGTCGTACGAATATTCCCCGACAAAAATAATATTTTCCGACCAAACGAATATTTTCCGACACAACGAATATTTTATGATCATTTGTTTACTTTGTAAAGTTTGCACATATCACCCATAACTTATCACATTTATCAAATCAATACCTTACTATTTAAAATAATATATAGAGGAAATTGAATTTTATTCATAAAAAGTTGGGGTCTTACAACCTCTCCTCCTTATGAAATTTCATCCTCGAAATTGACGTACGTACCTATTATTTCGAAAAGGCGAGGATACCTTGCTTTCATTTTACATTCTAACTCCCATGTCATTTCCTCAATATCATGATTTTTCCATAAGACTTTGACTTGAGGTATAACCTTTGAGCGTAGAATATGTTCCTTCTTATCCAAGATCTTGACAGGTACCTCCTCATACGTTAAATCTTCTGCTATCTCGTCTGGTTCTAATTAAATAATGTGATTTGGATCTTTCACATATTTACGTAGCATGGATATGTGAAAAACGTTATGAACACGAGACATACTTGGCGGTAAGGCGAGTTGATAGGCCACTGTTCCTACTCGATCGAGAATTTCAAATGGACCAATAAATCGTGGGTTAAGCTTTTCTCTCTTTTCGAATCTCGTAACTCCTTTCCATGAAGCAACACGTAATAATACATGGTCTCCAACATTAAATTCCACGTCTCTTCGATGAAGATCAGCATAACTCTTTTGTCGATCTTGTGTTGTTTGTATACGTTGCCAGATCATTTGAATCTTTTCCGTAGTCATACGTACTAACTCCGATCCCAACAATGTTGCTTCACCTACCTCGTCCCAGCATACTAGAGAACGACACTTTCGTCCATACTATGCCTCGAATGGAGCCATGAGTCGGTTCTACTCGTACATTTGACATCATCATCTGGATTCTTGGAGTCTTTAACTCTATCTCCATCCTTTGTAAGTCATACAAAATGGGCCTTTGTGTTGATAATATCGCACTTGTACCTGCATACGATCTTCTACTCAACGCGTCAGCTACTACGTTCGCTTTTCCAGGATAGTATTGGATGGTATGATTATAGTCTTTCAACAGCTCAAGACAACGTCGTTGCCGCATGTTGAGTTCCTTTTGGGTGAAAAAATATTTGAGGCTTTTGCAGTATATTAGGATGTCATCAATAAAGACAACCACGAAATGATCCAAATATTTCTTGAATATTCGGTTCATCATGTCCATGAACGCAGCATGGATATTAGTCAATCCGAAAGACATAACTAGAAATTCGTAATGCCCGTATCGAGTTCTAAAGGCAGTCTTTGGAATGTCATCACTTTTAATCTTTAACTGATGATATCCATAATGGAGATCGATCTTTGAAAAGAATTACGCACCTTGCAACTGGTCGAGCAAGTCATCAAATACGAGGTAACAGATACCTCTTTTTGATGGTGACATGGTTCAACTCCCGATAGTCAATACAAAGTCGCATACTCCCGTCTTTCTTCTTTACGAATAAAATAGGAGCACCCCAAGGAGATGTACTAGGACGTATAAAGACGATGTCCAACAACTCCTATAGTTGGACCTTTAAATCTTGAGGTTCAATAGGAGCTATTTGATATGGGTTTTTGGAAATGGGTTTTGTAACGGGTTCAAGATCAATAAAAAATTTAACTTCACGTTCTGAGGGTAGGCCAGGAAATTCTTTGGGAAATACATCAGGAGATTTATTAACAACAAGCAATATCATTCAAATCTAACTTATTCTTGTTTAAATCGGTGACATGGGCTAAGAAAGCTTGACATCCGTTTTTCAATAAACGAATAGCTATAAGACTTGAAATGACAGTGATTGCTTTTAGTGGTTTGGTTATTTGAATTCGCATAACAGGTTGGTTAGGAATATGAAAGCTAACAACCTTACAAAAATAATCAATTTTAGCATGATGAGTGGTTAACCAGTCAATTCCTAAAATCATATCAAATGCAAGTATTTTCAAAGATATGAGATCAATAGGTAATGTGAGGGTAGCCAATTTGAATCAAACAAGATTTGTAAACTGTGGATGTAACGAAGGTTTCTCCCAACAGAGTTTCAACAGATAAATCAAAGTCTAGTTTCTCAGGGGTCAAGTTCAAACGTTGAGCATAAGCAGGTGAAATAAAAGAATGGGTAGAACCGGTATCTAATAAGGTATAGACTTCGCAAGAGTTTATGATTAACTTACCCGTGATAACTTCGTTCGGGTTCCTCGCATTTTGGGAAGTCTTGACAAACACTGTCCCTTGAACCACCGACTTTAACTTGTCTGGGACAGCCTTTTGTGTCACCATCCCAGCTGGACTTGACTTCGCTATAGGGCACACTCGAGCTATGTGACCTTCTTTTTAGCAATTATAGCATACCTTGGATTGTTGTGTGTAGTTTAGACTGATGTGGCCCTCTTGTCCGCATTTATAACATACGACCGGTGGTCGTTCCCCTACCCTAGAAACGGTTGTTGCTGGTGCTGCTACTGATGTCTTCCCGTCGTCATTGTTGTATCTTGTCTTTTTAAAACTTTCCACCCGACTCACTTCTTCTATTATCTTGACCATGATTACCACCGAAGTGGTTACCATTTATGGCATGATAATTTCCTCCACGCTGGTTATCACCGTTCCGATGACTGTTGCCACCGGTGCATTTGGTTGTTGTCCTTTGGTTGAACAGTCTCATTATCTCAGCTCCAATAATTGAGCCCTTATTTACATCTCGGACCATCACTCCATTTTCCCGGCTAGTCCCAACTATATTCTCATTTCCTGAAGAGAACAATGGAAGAAAAAGGTGAGTTCAACTAGCCCATTAATGAATATTATGACTAAAATAATGAAGAATAAATTATCGTTAGCCTTCAATAAATTAGATAAAATATTATAGACAACAAGTTTTAGATCAACAACTGCAGCGGAAATAACAATTCATTAAAAGAGTTAAGTAGAGAATGATGTCTACTATCTTCTATGATTTAAAAGTCATTCATCAATATTTTATCCCTGTAACATCAATCAATAAATATTTCAAATCAATAATTTATCTTTGCACTACGGGCCAAAGATATTTATTTGTATCACCAGTGGTCATGATCATCCCAAACACCTGTCCATCTTTGCACTACGGGCCAAAGATATTCATAAATTAACAGTTCATCTTTGCACTACGGGCCAAAGATATTCATCAATCAACCGTTCAACTTTGCACTAAAGACCAAAGATTACCTTTACCACAATTTAAGTTTGAGGATTATGACAATGATATAAAGAACGAATTAAGTGAGATCAAGGATAAATATTAGAGATTTATAATTCAATATATCCAGAGTTCAAGAATATTTAAATTGTCAATATGAAGATCAAAACATGGATCCAATTTCAAGAATAAGATCCATAAAAGATAACTTGGACAAAGAAAAAAAAATTAAACTTTGTTGCGAATAGTACCGTATGTATGAATAGTAACGTATGTATGAATAGTATCGTATGAATAGTACCCCGACATGAAAAGATAAAAATTTCATAAGAAAGTTCAGACCAATATTCCGGTGAAATGATATTAGTTAAAACGCAAAATTTAAGAAATTTTTAATCATTTCAGGAATTATAGAAGCAATACTTACCGTAGTAAGTTTAAATTTAGGAATATGAAATGAAATATTATCACTTTCATAATATTGAATATGAAAGAAAATAATATTCTTTACGAATATTGAAAGAAAATAACATCATTTACGAGAAAAATAATATCCTTTACCTTAGTAGAATACTAGATCTGACTAGAATAACGGATATTATGTTGAGAAAATCTTGCACTGTTATCAACACTCAAAATATTCTTATACTCACAAGAAATACGCTCAGTATTATAGAGAAAGATTTTCTGATTCTGGTGTGATTTTTATTTCTTAACTAAGCAACCAATTTATAGGAAAATGTTAGCACACCATCTCTGACAAAGTTCACACAGTTTTGAAAAAACTTCAGCATACCAAAAAGGAATTCAAACTCCAGCAACTTACCTCCACCTTTCCACACATGTTTTAAAAATTTTATAAACATTTATAATTATTAAAAGAATTCAAATTCAATTTGCTCTCTTCCACCTCATTTTATTTTTATACCATTAATTTATTATAATAATGTTACCATTCAAATTATAAAATTATACTATTATATTATCACATTATACTATTATAATAATATATTTGAATGAATTATTTTATCAGAGAAGATAAAATGTCAACTTTCAACAAATGTCTCATGCTAAAAATTCATCCATTTATATCAAAATTGATCAAATATTTACTTATCATATTTATCAATAATTTTTATTTTATTCATCAATTATTATTCACAATTAATATTATAGAATCACAATATTGACAAATCAGGTCGTTCATAGAAAAGAGGGGGCTTTTCGAAAAGAATTTCTCCTTATTGACGCGCAATTATATAACCTAACCCCTTTCCTCGACAGAACTTTCTAGACATTGCCAATAATGCTATCTAATAATATCATTCCAATAATATGAGTGACAATTATTGATTTAATAATTTAAAATACTATGCAGTGGTTACTGTGGCAATTATTGAATCAATAATATAAAATAATATGCAATTATCAATGTAGCAATTATTGAATCAAAAATATAAAATACTGAACAGTAATTACTGCAACAATTTTTGAATGAGTGACTTCTTACGTAATAATCAATAATTAGAAATTACTGTATAATACCGTGTGCTACTGTTCAACAACGCGTAATAATGTACTTTAACCACCGGGTATTTCTAACAGTTTAACGGTAAAAGTTTTGTCGTTATTTTTATAAAAAGGTTACTTCTGTCGCTTTCTATATCTGACAATTATTCCATTATGTGGTCAACCAATGATTGCGCCGTCGAACGAATATTCCCCCACAAAAAAATATTCCCCGACCAAACGAATATTCTCCGACACAATGAATATTTTATGCCAACTTGCTTACTTTGTAAAATTTGCACATATCACCCTTAACTTTAACTTTTTATCAATTTAATCATTTACTGAATAGAATAATAATTATAAGAAAAATTAAATACTTTTATTTCATAAAATTCGGGGTCTTATAATCTCCCTTCCTTATGAAATTTCGTCCTCATAATTTACGTACCTGGTAGTTCGAAGAGGTGATGACACCTTGCTTTTATTTTAGATTCTATCTTCCCAGTCATTTCCTCTGTATCATGATTTCTCCATTGCTCATCTCTTGGATTTCAGATATCATTCTAGAATACAGCTTCAAAACAAAGGTTAATTGACATATCATAATTTATCAACTTATTAAGTAAGAAAATTCAGCTTAGGTAGGACACACACTAGCGAAGGTTATTACTCGTCTCTCCCCTCCTAGTTCTAGTCTAATATCTACGCCTAGAGACCATATCCTAAGCTTTGATACCAACTGTGACGCCCCCAAAATAGGTCCACACAACCTATTCTGAGTCGCCAAATACATGGTACAGAATCCACATACAAATTTTATTATATTCCAACTATTAAAATGTCATACAAAATACAACCACATAAACTGTGAGTTTAAATACAAATATTATAACAACAGTATTACCATTTAAAATTATACTATTATATTATCACATTATACTATTATAATGTAATATTATAATAATATATTTGAATGAATTATTTTATCGGAGAAGATAAAACGCCAACTTTCAACAAATGTCTCGTGCTAAAAATTCCTCCATTCATATCAAAATTGATCAAATATTTACTTATCATATTTATCAAAAATATTTATTTTATTCATCAATTATTATTCATAATTAATAATATAGAATCACAATATTGACAACCAGGTCGTTCCTAGGAAAGAGGGGGCTTTCCGATAAGAATTTATCCATATTGGCGCGCAGTTATATAACCTAACCCCTGACGCCCACAAAATAGGTCCACAACACCTATTCTGAGTTGCCAGAAATACATGGTACAGAATTTAAATGCAAATCTTCATATTCCAACTATTACCATGTCGTGCATAATACTACCACACATAAACTTTGAATAACAATACTCATACTCCTTATCAATGATATGTTACATAAAGGTATAGTCAATAACCGTTTTAGGACTTAAAAACTTTGGAAAATGCTCAAGGAAACCTTCGTACATGGGAGGCCATGTTTCTAAGTTATAATAGATATCGTATGACTTGAGAATTAACCTTAGATGACCCAATAGACCCCAAAGAAGAACGAGAAGACTACTATCCTGTTCATTCCAATGGTGGGTATTCTCTTGCCATAGAATTATCTCCATTGTCTCAAACTGAGGATTATATTCCAACCATACTCCAAGATTATATAGGTAGTGTTCATAAATATAATCAGCAAGTGGATGTGCACAACTATGTCTTATGATAACACGAAGTCGTATATGGTTAGAAGTCTTGTATGATAGTGGCAACACACTTTTCCAAAGTCAGGTTCTCATCACCTTATTGTTGTTCACCAAAATCAACTATTAATTAACGTATAAATTACGACACACACATTTTAAGTCATCAATACAATTAATTCCATACTATTTTATGAAAAACTTCAACAGTTATAGACAAGCGTTCTATTCTCCTGTTATCCTCGCTCGACCCAACTACACTCTTATCGCCTGAAAGGAATTGTGAAGCAAAAGGATGAGCACAAATAGCCCAGTAAAGAATATCATGACTAAGGATAATTAAATTATCAATAGCCTTCATTATTAATAAATCAGATATTTAGAACATATGGTAGATGATAAAAGTTTTCAACCATAGTTACAACGTAACGAACAATCCATTAGAAGAGTCAAATAGACCATAATGTCTATTATCTTCTCCATGTTAAAAGTCCACCAACAATATTTTATCCCTGTAACATCAATCAACAGTTCCTGTCCACAATCATGTAAATAGTTCATGATCATAATTATGTTGATAAATTCCTATTCGCACCCAGGACGAAGATAATTTTCATCACCTATCTTTACCTGTAACACCAAAGATTATGGTTATATTAATTCACAGTGTATGTTCATAATCATGTAAATCAACAGTTTCTTCTTGCCACAAAGTCTTAATAAAAATTTCACTCAATGTTCTTGCCACAAAGGCTAAAGACACTTAATAATCGTATCATCTTTTACACCATACACCAAAAAATATTCAAACGTAACAACCATGGTCATGATCATACCAAACAACTATCTACCTTTGCACTACAGGCCAAAGATATTCATTTGTATAATCAGTGATCATGAGCATGTCATACACTTGTTCATCTTTGCACTACGGGCCAAAAATATTAATTAACAGTTCATCTTTGCATTACGAGCTAAAGATATCAATCAACAGTTCAACTTTGCACTACAGGCCAAAGATATCAATCAACAGGTCATCTTCGCACTACGGGCCAAAGATATCAATCAACAGTTCATCTTTGCACTACAGGCCAAAGATATCAATCAACATGTCATATTTGCACTACGGACCAAAGATAACTTTCACCACAATTTAAGTCTGATGATTATGACAATGATATTACAAATGAATTAAGTGAGATCAAGGATAAATATTAGAGATTAATAATTTAATTTATCCAGAGTTCAATAACGTCCAAATTATCTACATGAAGATAAAAATATGGATTCAACTTCAAGAATAAGTTTTATAAAAGATAATTTGGACAAGAAAAGAAATTAAATTTCGTCATGAATAGTACTCTAGCATGAATAGTACCCGAATGAATAGTAATCCAGTATGAATAGTACCCCAGATGAATAGTACTCTGGTATGAATAGTACCCCGGATGAAAATATTAAAATTTGATAAAAAAAAAAGTTCAAACCGTATTCCGGTGAAATGATATTAGATGAAGCGCCAAACTCAAAGAATTTCTAATCATTCCAGGAATTATAGAAGCAATACTTACCATAGTAAGTTTAAATTCAGGAATATAAAACGAAATAATATTACTTACATACTATAGAGTATGGAGAAAAATAATATTCCTTACAAATATTGAACGAAAACAACATCCTTTACGAGAAAAATAATATTGTTTACCTTAATAAGAGAGTAATTCTGACAGGAATAACGGAGATTATGTTGAGGAAATCTTGCACTGTTATGCACACTCAAATTATCCTTATACTCACAAGAAATATGCTCAATATTATTGAGAAAGAATTTTTTGATTCTGGTGTGATTTTTATTTCTTAACTAAGCAACCTATTTATAGGAAAATGCTAGCACACCAATGTTGACAAAACTTCACACGATTTGATCAGCAGCATGCCACTTTTAAAAACTCTGCAGCATACCAACAAGGACAATTCCAAGTCTCACCCACATGTTTTTTTCTTTTATTAAAAAATATTTATAATTATTAAAAAGAATTCAAATTCAATTTGTTCTCTTCCACCTCATTTTAGTTTTTATACCATACATTTATTATAATAATATTACCATTTAAATTATAAAATTATACTATTTTATATAATATTATAATAATATATTTGAATGAATTATTTTATCGGAGAAGATAAAATGCAAACTTTTAACAAACGTCTCATGCTAAAAATTCCTCCATTTATATCAAAATTGAACAAATATTTACTTATCAAATTTATCAACAATCCATTATTTTTCACAATTAATATTACAGAATCACAATATTGACAACCAGATCGTTCCCAGGAAAGAGTGGGCTTTCCGATAACAATTTATCTTCATTGGCGCAATTATATTACCTAACCCCTTTCCTCGATAGAACTTTCTAGATATTGTCAATAATGTTATCTAATAATATCATTTCAATAATAAGTGTGACAATTATTGATTTAATAATGTGAAATACTGTGCAGTGGTTACTGTGATAATTATTGAATCAATAATAAAAAATAATATGCAATTATCAATCTAGCAATTATTGAATCAATAATATAAAATACTGAACAGTATTTATTATAACAATTATTGAATGAGAGACGTCTTACGTAAAAATTAATAATTAGAATTAATGTGCAATACCGTGTGCTACTGTGTAACAACGCGTATTACTGTTCTTTTATCACCGGATATTTCAACAGTTTAACGGCAAAGATTTTGCCGTTATTTTTATAAAAAGGTTACTTTTGTCGCTTTATATATTCGATAATTATTCCGTTATGGTGTCAACCAATGATTGCGCCGTTGTACGAATATTCCCCGACAAAAATAATATTCTCCGACCAAACAAATATTCCCCGACACAACGAATATTTTATGACAACTTACTTACTTTGTAAAATTTGCACATATCACCCTTAACTTTAACCTTTTATCAATTTAACCATTTACTGAATAGAATAATAATTATAAGAAAAATTGAATACTTTTATTTCATAAAATTCGGGGTCTTACAATCTCCTCTCCATATAAAATTTCGTCCTCGAAATTTACGTACCTGGTAGTTCAAAGATGTGAAGATACCTTGCTTTTATTTCAGATTCTATCTTCATGGTCATGTCCTCTGTATCATGATTTCTCCATTGCTCATCTCTTGGATTTCAGATATCATTCCAGAATACAGCTTCAAAACAAAGGTTAATTGACATATCACAATTTGACAATTTATTATGTAAGAAAATTCAGCTTAGGTAAGTCACACACTAGCGAAGGATATTACTCGTCTCTCCCTTCTTAGTTCTAATCTCAGATCTCCTCCATCGACCATATTCCTAAGCTCTGATACCATTTGTGACGCCCCCGAAATAGGTCCACACCACCTATTCTGAGTGGCCAGAAATACATGGTACAGAATTCAAATACAAATCTTCATATTCCAACTATTACTCTGTCGTGCATAATACTACCACACATAAACTGTGAATAACAATACTCATACTCCTTATCAATGATATGTTACATAAAGGTAAAGTCAATAACTATTTTAGAAATTCAAATCTTTGGAAAATGCTCAACGAAACCTTCGTATAGGGGAGGTCATGTTTCTGAGTAATAATAGATATCGTATGACTTGAGAATTAACCTTAGATGACCCAATAGACCCCAAAAAAGAATGAGAGGATTACTATCCTGTTCATTCCAATGGTGGGTATTCTCTTGCCATATAATTATCTCCATTGTCACAAACTGAGGATTATATTCCAACTATACTCCAAGATTATATAGGTAGTGCTCATAAATATAATCAGCAAGTGGATGCGAACAACCATGTCTTATGATAACACGAAGTCGTACGTGGTTAGACATCTTATATGATAGTGGCAACACACCCTTCCAAAGTCAGGTTCTCATCACCCTATTGTTGTTCACCAAAATTAACTGTTAATTGACGTATAAAATACGAAACACACATTTTAAGTCCTCAATATAATTAATTCCATACTATTTTATAGGAAACTTTAACAGTTATAGACCATCGTTCTATTCTCCTATTATCCCAGCTCGACCCAGCTACACTCTTATTGCCTGAAAGGAATTGTGAAGCAAAAAGATGAGCACAAATAGCCCAGTAAAGAATATCATGACTAAAGATAATTAAATTATCAATAGCCTTCATTATTAATAAATCAGATATTTAGAACATATGGTAGATGATAAAAGTTTTCAACCATAGTTGCAGCGGAACGAACAATCCATTAGAAGAGTCAAATAGACCATAATATCTATTATCTTCTCCTTGTTAAAAGTCCACCAATAATATTTTATCCCTGTAACATCAATCAACAGTTCCTGTCCACAATCATATAAATAGTTCATGATCATAATTAATTTGATAAATTCCTCTTTAATAAAACTTTCACTCAATGTTCTTGCCACAAAGGCTAAAGACACTTAATAATCGTATCGTCTTTACACCCTACACCGAAAATATTCAAACGTAACAACCATGGTCATGATCATACCAATCAACTATCTATCTTTGCACTACAGGCTAAAGATATTCATTTGTATCATCAGTGGTCACGATCATGCCATACACTTGTCCATCTTTGCACTACGGGCCAAAGATATCAATCAACAGTTCATCTTTGTACTACGGGCCAAAGATATTCATCAATCAACAGTTCATCTTTGCACTACGGGCCAAAGATAACTTTCACCACAATTTAAGTTTGAGGATTATGACAATGATATAAAGAACGAATCAAGTGAGATCAAGGACAAATATTAGAGATTTATAATTCAATTTATCTAGAGTTCAAGAATATTTAAATTGTCAATATGAAGATCAAAACATGGATCCAATTTCAAGAATAAGATCCATAAAAGATAATTTGGACAAAGAAAAAAAAATTTAATTTCGTTGTAAATAGTACTCGTGAATAGTACCGTATGTACGAATAGTGCCGTATGTATGAATAGTACCGTATGGATAGTACCCCGACATAAAAATGTAAAAATTTCATAAGAATGTTTAGACTAATATTCCGGTGAAATGATATTAGATGAAGCGCAAAACTCAAAGAATTTCTGATCATTTCAGGAATTATAGAAGCAATATTTACTGTAGTAAGTTTAAATTTGGGAATATTAAATGAAATATTATCACTTTCATAATATGGAATATAAAAAAAATATCTTTTACAAATATTTAAAAAAAATAACATCCTTTACGAGAAAAATAATATACTTTACCTTAATAGAATACTAGATCTGACTGGAATAACGGAGATTATGTTGAGAAAATCTTGCACTGTTATCCACACTCAAAATATCCTAATACTCACAAAAAATACGCTCAATATTATAGAATTTTTTTTTGATTCTGTTGTGATTTTCATTTCTTAACTAAGCACCCTATTTATAGGAAAATATCAGCACACCAAGATTGACAAACTATACTCACGGATGATTTTCCAGCACTACACTTTTAAGTCGCCCCCAAAATAGGTCCACACCACCTATTCTGAGTCGCCAAAAATATATGGTACAGAATTCAAATACAAATCTTCATATTCCAACTATTACTCTGTCGTGCATAATACTACCACACATAAAGTGTGAGTTTCAATACACATACAGTACCCACACTCCTTATCAATGATACGTTACATAAAGGTACAGTTAATAACTATTTTAGAAATTAAAATCTTTAGAAAATGCTCAAGAAAACCTTCGTACATGGGAGACCATGCTTCTAAGTTATAATAAATATCATATGACTTGAGAATTAACCTTGGTTGACCCAATAGATCCCAAAGAAGAACGAGAAGATTACTATCTTGTTCATTCTAATGTTGAGTATTCTCTTGCCATATAATTATCTCTATTCTCTTGCCATATAATTATCTCTATTGTCTCAAGGTATGGACCTCCCGCTGGGGCGGGGACGCGCATACACAAGTGATGAGTTCCTTTAGTGAATTGGATTCGGGAGTAATAAAGGAGGAGCAGCTAAGGCATAGAAAAAGGCTAGGTTTTAATAGTTATAAATAAGGACTTGAGCAAACAAATAGAGATATCTTGTTCTCATCTTGTATTCAATTAATAAAATACTTCTCTTTATATTTCTTTGGTGTTTTCTATGGCTATGTATAGCTAAACTCTTGTTCTTGGATTAAGGAGACGGAAGCCTTAGATTAATACACTGTGAGATCTAATTGATTTTATTTGTTCAATTAATATTGTGAGTACTGATTATTCTTCTGCGCTTTAATTATATAATTGATTTGTTTAATTACTAGGATGCATACTAGTTTATTATTCATTGAAATCTACTGCTAAATTAGACATCGAATACGTAATTGTTTGATCACTTTAATTTGTGAAGTAACTAAGATTAATAATTGACTGCAGATCACGAGATTATTATATCTTAGGAAGAATATTCAACTAAATTAAATACAACCGCTTGTGCTTGTGTTGTTTAGCTTCATTGGTTTTTGTGATTCTTAAAGTTTCTACTAGATTAAACTTTTAGCGCTTGTCTGAAGTTATCTAGTAGATAGGGTTATTTAGATTGCTTGTTTCTATCTAACTAAAATTAAGGAAAGACATGGAATAATTCTGAATGGTGAATTAATTCTAAAGATGAATATTCAAAGTATTAATTGTATATACTTGAGTCAATGATCAGTGTATGTTTCTAAGGTGGAAGTTGACTTAACCCATGGTTTGTTCTCCTGATTTAATTTGTTACAGTAGTTTACACATTAGTTTATTTTAATTAAACAATATTCAAAAACCCCCTCTTTTGGAATACAAAGTAGAAAAATAGATTAATCAGTCTCTGTGGGTTCGACTCTTACTTGCACTACTACATAATTATCTTTCGCAGTAAGGTTTTATTTTTGGTTGTCTATGACAGCACACCAAATTTTGGCATCATTGTCGGGGAACTGATTTTAGTTTATTTTTATATTTTTGTGATCCTTATTTTATTTTAGTTTTTTTCTTATAGGTATTTTGAATTTCCTTGATTGTTTATGCCCGAAACTAGATCTACTAATTAAGGTGATTTAAAGTTTGATCCAGAGATAGAGAGAACTATTCAGGGATTAAGGAAGGATGCTCAAGCGAATCGTGCAGAAAAGGAAGCCATGGCAACAAATCGAACTCTGAAAGAGCTTTCGGCTCCTGATTTGAACAAACAACTCTTATGTATAAATTTCCTAATCTTGATACTAATACTCATTTTGAATTGAAATCTGGACTAATACATCTTCTATCCTTCTTTTTATGTTTTGGCAGGTGAAGATCCCCACAAACACTTGAAGGAATTTCATGTGGTATGCACGAGTATGAAACCTACTGAAGTAACCGAAGAGCAGATCAAACTAAGAGCCTTTCCATTTTCTCTGAAAGCTTCAGCTAAGGATTGGTTTTACTATCTACCCTCCAGGAAGTATCACCACATGGGAAGAGATCAAAAGACTCTTTTTAGGGAAATATTTTCCAGCTTCAAGGGCAGCCAATATTCGAAAGTCAAGTTGTGGCGTGAGGTAGAACAACGGAGAATCCCTACATGAGTATTGGGAACGTTTCAAGATATTGTGTGCTAGTTGCCCTCATCACCAAATCAGTGATCAACTTCTCATCCAATATTTCTATGAAGGTCTTATTTGTACCGATAAAAGCATGATTGACGCTACTAGTGGCGGAGCATTGGTGGATAAGACACCCGAGGCTGCAAGAAACCTAATTACAAATATGGCAGCCAAATCTCAATAATTTGGCACTAGACATGATTCTGCACCTAGGAATACTAGTGAGGTACAAATTTATGCTATTGAACAACAACTTGCGAGTTTAACTTCTCTTGTTCATCAAATGGGTGCAGGTAACACACAACAGGTGAAAGCTTGCAGAATTTGTGCGGTAGTCGGACATTCGACAGATATGTGCCCAACTCTCCAAGAGGAATCCGTTGAACATGAAAATGCAGCAGGAGGATTTCCTGGGCAACCACAAAGGAAATATGATCCCTTTTCAAATACATATAATCCTGGATAGAGGGATCATCCTAACTTTAGCTACGATAATCCACAAGCAAGTCAACCCGTACCTCAAACTTTTCCAAATCAGCAGTATAAACCATCGTATCCCAATAGACAACAACAGGGCCTAATCTTCTAACCCTAGTATATCTTTAGAAGATATTGTTAAATCACTTGCCACTAATACTTTAAATTTTCAATCGGAAACAAGGGCAAGTATTTAGAATTTGGGTACGCAAGTGGGACAAATGGCGACTGCGATCAGTCGATTGGAAGCGCAAAGCTCTGGAAAATTACCCTTTCAAACAGTGGTGAATCTAAAAGAAAATGCAAGTGCAATCACTTTGAGGAATGGTAAAGAGATAGCAATTCCAGAAAAGACAATGCCTACACCACAAGAGCAAGACAATGCAGATGAGAAAAGTAAAGAAGTAGACAGCAGTGTTCCGAATGACAAGGATGAACCTAAGCGTAAATTTTCCCCCTCTCTCTGACTATAAACCGGTACCTCCTTTCCCTCTTGCTTTAACAGAAAATAGAAAATATAAGAAAAGATCAGATTTGTATGAAACTTTTCATAATTGCGAGGCAAATATTCCATTGTTAGATGCTATTAAACAAGTACCTCGTTATGCTAAATTTTTGAAGGACCTATGTACACACAAGAGGAACACAGGAAATTAAAAAATATGAAAAGGTATGGGTATGGGAAAATGTCTCAGCAGTCATTCAAAGAAAGCTACCTAATAAATGCCCAGATCCGGGAATGTTCACTATTCTGTTCACAATAGGTAGCACCAGATTTGAAAAAGCCATGTTAGACTTAGGAGCGTCCATAAACGTCATACCATATTCTATATATGCTACTTTATCACTTGAACCTTTGAGTAAAACTGGTATTGTAATACAGCTGGCTGACAGATCTAATGCTTATCCCAAAGGTATAGTTGAGGATGTTCTGGTGCAAGTTAATGATTTGATCTTCCCTACTGATTTTTATGTGCTTGATATGGAAAACGGTGACCAAAACGCTCCTATTTTGTTAGGATGACCATTTTTAAAAACATCAAAGACTAAAATAGATGTTCATAGTGGTACACCTTCAATGGAGTTTGATGGCGAGATTGTTAAATTTAATATTTATGATGCTATGAGATATCCCACTGATGATAACTCTGTTTATTCAATTGATGTGATTGACTCTTTAGCACAGGAAGTCTTTGAACTTGATGTAAAGAATGAATTGGAAACTGCACTTAGTAAGAACAACGATGAAGAAAGTGCGAATTTAACCTTGAGCACAGAGTTGCAAGCAACTGTAACAGCTTTGAATGACACTCCAACATCAGGTAACATCTTTTAATTTGAATTGTCGATTTCTAACGAGAAGTCTTTACCCTCTGTTTTGCGGGCACCAATTCCCGATTTGAAACCTCTTCCTAGTCATCTCAAATATGTGTTCCTTGGAGAAGGAGAAACATTACCAGTGATCATCTCCAATACACTTGGAGCATCATGAGAAGAGAAACTCATGCATGTTCTAAAGGAGCATAAGAAGGCCATTGGATGGACGATAGCTAATATTAAAGGAATAAGCCCTTCTACATGCATGCATCAAATCTTGCTGGAGGATGAAGTGAAACCTTCCCGTCAACCATAAAGGAGATTGAACCCTCCCATGATGAAGGTCGTGAAGAAAGAAATTATCAAACTTCTTGAAGTCGGAGTGATCTACCCTATTTCGGATAGCAGTTGGGTTAGCCCAGTTCAAGTGGTTCCTAAGAAGACTGGAATAACTGTTGTGAAAAATTAGAATGACGAGTTGGTTCCCACCCGAGTTCAAAATGGGTGGAGGGTTTGTATAGATTATAGAAAATTAAATGCTGTAACCCGCAAGGGCCATTTTCCTTTACCTTTTATTGATCAAATGCTTGAACGATTAGCTGGTCATTCTTATTATTATTTTCTTGATGGTTATTCAGGTTACTTCCAAATTGCAATCGCCCTAGAGGATTAAGAAAAAACTACTTTTACATGCCCATTTAGTACTTTTGCGTATCGCCGCATGGCCTTCGGACTTTGCAACGCACCGGCTACTTTTAAGAGGTGTATGGTTAGCATATTTTTAGATTATATTGAGCATATCATGGAAGTTTTTCTGGATGATTTTACAGTTTATGGAGACTCATTTGATAAATGTTTGCATAACCTTACACTAATTCTTCAAAGATGCATAGAAACTAATCTTGTCTTAAACTCTGAAAAATGTCATTTTATGGTTGAACAAGGTATAGTTTTGGGTCATGTTATTTCATCTAAGGGAATTGAAGTAGATAAAGCTAAAATTGATGTTATTCTATCTCTTTCATATCCTACTAGTGTGCGGGAAATTCGTTCTTTTCTTGGACATGCAGGTTTTTATCGGAGATTCATCAAGGACTTTTCCCAAATAGCATCACCCTTATGCAGTTTACTACAAAAGGATGCAAAGTTTGAATTTGATGAGGGGTGTCGCAAGGCGTTTGACAAATTGAAGGAGTCACTGACATCCACTCTAGTTATTCAACCACCTGATTGGACCATGCCTTTTGAGATAATGTGCGACCCAAATGATTATGCCGTAGGAGCTGTTTTGGGCCAAAGAATCGGAAAAGCATCACATGCCATTTATTATGCGTCGAGGACTTTGAATGATGCCCAACGAAACTATTCTACTACGAAAAAAGAGCTTTTAGCTGTTGTTTTTACTTTAAAAAAATTCGATCTTATTTGCTTGGTACTAAAGTTATTGTGTATTCTGATCATGCAGCTCTTCGTTACTTGATGACAAAGAAAGAGGAGAAACCAAGATTGATAAGATGTATACTTCTCTTGAGTGAATTTGACTTGGAAATAAAGGACAAAAAAGGAGTAGAGAATAGTGTTGCGGATCACTTGAGTCGTTTAGTAAATGTGCAGGATAAACTTCAACTGAAAGAAGAGTTTCTAGATGCACAATTATTTTCTGCAAGTACAACCATGTCGTGGTATGCAAATATCGTGAATTATTTGGCTACTAACATTTTACCTTCTGGTTTGTCTAAGGCTCAAAGAGATAAAATCAAGAGTGATATCAAGCACTATATGTGGGATGATCCCCACTTATGGAAGCATTGTGCAGACCAAAAAATAAGAAGATGCGTCCCTGAAAGTGAAATTACTTCTATTCTCACTTTTTGTCATACTTATGCCTGTGGAGGTCACTTCGGAGCAAAGAGAACAAGGAAAGTATTAGAAAGTTATTTCGTTTGGCCATCTCTTTTCAAAGATTCATATGTATTTTGCAAGTCATGCTATAATTGTCAAAAGACAGGTAATATATCGCTACAAAATGAGATGTTGCAAACCCCCATATTATATTGTGAAATTTTTGATGTTTGGGGAATTGATTTCATGGGGCCGTTTCCTGTCTCTTTCGGTTATACTTATATATTGCTTGCTGTTGATTATGTTTCGAAGTGGGTGGAAGCCAAAACCACCAGGACTGGCGACTCTAGAGTGCTTGCAAATTTTATCCAGTCTAACATCTTTTCTAGGTTTAGCATTCTAAGAGCTCTAATCAGTGATCGAGGGACTCACTTTTGTAATCGGACTGTGGGGGCATTATTGAGGAAGTACCAGGTGACTCATAAGGTGTCAACTGCTTACCACCAGCAGACGGCGCAATCATTGGTTGACCCCATAACGGAATAATTGTCGGATATAGAAAGCGACAGAAGTAACATTTTTATAAAAATAAGGGCAAAACTTTTACCGTTAAACTGTTGAAATATCCGGTGGTTAAAGTACAGTAATACGTGTTATTGCACAATAGCATATGTTATTGCATAGTAATTTCTAATTATTGATTCTTACGTAAGAAGTCACTCATTCAATAATTGTTACAGTAATTACTATTCAGTATTTTATATTATTGATTCAATAATTGCGACATTGATAAATGCATATTATTTTATCTTATTGATTCAATAATTGTCACAGTAAACATTGCACAGTATTTCACATTATTAATTCAATAATTGTCACACATATTATTGAAATGATATTATTAGATAGCATTATTGACAATGTCTAAAAAGTTTTATCGAGGAAAGAGGTTAGGTTATGTAATTGAGCACCAATGAGGAAAAATCCTTATCGGAAAGCCTCCTCTTTCCTGGGAACGACATGGTTGTCAATATTGTGATTCTATAATATTAATTATGAATAATAATTGATGAATAAAATAAAAATTATTGATAAATATGATAACTAAATATTTGTTCAATTTTGATATAAATGGAGGAATTTTTAGTAGGAGACATTTGTTGAAAATTGGCATTTTATCTTCTCCGATAAAATAATTCATTCAAATATATTATTATAATATTATATTATAAATAGTATAATGTGATAATATAAAAGTATAATTTTATAATTTAAATGGTAACATTATTATAATAAATTCATGGTATAAAAATAAAATAAGGTGGAAGAGAGAGCAAATTGAATGTGAATTCTTTTAATAATTATAAATATTTTTACTATATATATATATATAACATGTGAAAATGAGGTGGAATTTTGTTCCTTTTAGGTGTGCTGCCAACCTTTTCAAAACAGGTATGCTGAGAACCATCCGTTGGTTCAATTGTCAAGCTTGGAGTTCTGGCAGCAATTATTAAATCAATAATGTAAGATATTGAACAGTAATTACTGTAACAATTATTGAATGAGTGATTTCTTACGTAAGAATCAATAATTAGAATTACTGTGCAATATCGTGTGCTACTGTGCAACAACGCGTATTACTATACTTTAACCACCGGGTATTTTAACAGTTTAATGGTAAAAGTTTTCTCGTTATTCTCGTGAATAGTACCCCGTGAATAGTACCGTACGTATGAATAGTACCCCGACATGAAAAGGTAAAAATTTCATAAGAAAGTTCAGACCAATATTTTGGTGAAATAATATTATATGAAGCGCAAAACTCAAGGAATCTCTAATCATTTCAAGAATTATAGAAGCAATACTTACCGTAGTAAGTTTAAATTTAGGAATATGAAATGAAATATTATCACTTTCACAATATGGAATATGAAAGAAAATAATATTTTTACGAATATTGAAAGAAAATAACATCATTTACGAGAAAAATAATATCATTTACCTTAGTTGAATACTAGATCTGACTGGAATATCGGAGATTATGTTGAGAAAATTTTGCATTGTTATCCACACTCAAAATATCCTTATACTCACAAGAAATACGCTCAGTATTATAGGGAATTTTTTTTTGATTCTGGTGTGATTTTCATTTCTTAACTAAGCACCCTATTTATAGAAAAATGCCAGAACACCAATGTTGACAAAACTTACCAACGGATGAATTCCCAGCACCATACTTTTGAACAATTTGCAGCACACTTCTTTTGACAAAGGAATTCTAAAGCCTCCAAAATTTCCCACATGATTATATATATATATATATATATATTAAAAACATTTATAATTATTAAAAGAATTCCAATTATATTTGCTCTCTTCCACCTCATTTAATTTTTATACCATGAATTTATTATAATAATGTCACCATTTAAATTATAAAATTATACTATTATATTATCACATTATACTATTATAATGTAATATTATAATAATATATTTAAATAAATTATTTTATCGGAGAAGATAAAATGCCAACTTTCAACAAATGTCTCATGTTAAAAATTCCTCAATTTATATCAAAATTGATCAAATATTTACTTATCATATTTATCATCAAATTTTATTTTATTCATCAATTATTATTCACAATTAATATCATAGAATCACAATATTGACAACCAGGTCGTTCCCAAGAAAGAGGGGGTTTTCCAATAAAAATTCTCTTCATTGGCGCACAATTATATAACCTAACCCCTTTCCTCGACAGAACTTTTTAGACATTGTCAATAGTGCTATCTAATAATATCATTTCAATAATATGAATGACAATTATTGATTTAATAATATAAAATATTGTGCAGTGGTTACTGTAACAATTATCTAATCAATAATATAGAATAATATGCAACTATCAATGTTTCAATTATTGAATCAATAATATATAATACTGAACAGTAATTATTGTAACAATTATTGAATGAGTGACTTCTTACGTAAGAATCAATAATTAGAAATTATTGTGCAATAACGTGTGCTACTGTGTAACAACGCGTATTACTGGACTTTAACCACTAGGTATTTCAATAGTTTAACGGTAAAAGTTTTGCCGTTAAATTTATAAAAAGGTTACTTCTGTCGCTTTCTATATCCGACAATTATTCCGTTATGGGGTCAACTAATGATTGCGTCATCGTACGAATATTCCCCGACAAAAAAAATATTTCTCGACCAAACGAATATTCTCCGACACAACGAATATTTTATGACCACTTGTTTACTTTGTAAAGTTTGCACATATCACCCATAAATTATCATATTTATCAAATCAACACCTTACTATTTAAAATAATATATAGAGGAAATTAAATTTTATTCATAAAAAGTTGGGGTCTTACAACCTCTCCTCCTCATGAAATTTCATCCTCGAAATTGACGTACATACCTGGAATTTCGAAGAGGTGAGGATACCTTAATTTCATTTCAGATTCTAACTCCCAGGTCATTTTCCTCAACAAAATTAAATAACGAGGACTATTATAGCACTATCTCGGACCATCACTCCATTTTCTGGCTAGTCCCAGCTATATTCTCATTTTCTGAAGAGAATAATGGAAGAAAATGATGAGCTCAACTAGCCTAGTAAGAATATTATGACTAAGATAATGAAGAATAAATTATCGTTAGTCTTCAATGTATCAAATAAAATATTATGGACAACAAACTTTAGATCAACAACTGCATCGGAAATAACAATTTCATTAGAAAAGTTAAGTAGAGAATGATGCCTACAATCTTCTATGATTTAAAAGTCCATCATCAATATTTTATCCCTGTAACATCAATCAATAAATGTTTCAAATCAATAATTTATCTTTGCACTATGGGCCAAAGATATTCATTTGTAGTGGTCATGATCATCCCAAGCACCTGTCCATCTTTGCACTACAGGCTAAAGACAATCATAAATCAACAGCTCATCTTTGCACTACGGGCTAAAGATATTCATAAATCAACAGCTCATCTTTGCACTACGGGTCAAAGATATTCATCAATCAACCGTTCATCTTTGCACTACGGACCAAAGATAACTTTCAGCACAATTTAAGTTTGAGAATTATGACAATGATATAAAAAACGAATCAAGTGAGATCAAAGACAAATATTAGAGATTTATAATTCAATTTATCAAGAGTTCAATAATGTCCAAATTGTCTACATGAAGATTAAAACATGAATTCAACTTCAAGAATAAGTTTCATAAAAGATAATTTGGACAAAGAAAAGAAACTAAATTTCGCCGTAAATTATACTCCGGCATGAATAGTACTGTAAGAACCGTGAATTTCATGAATAAATATTAATATAGATATTAATAAGAATGTGAATATATATTTTTATATATAAATATTTATATAGCATGAAGTGAGTAACTCAATTTAATTAAATTGAATTGATGATAATTAAGAAAAATACGGAGATGTGTAATAGACTTCGTAGAATGCCTTGTGTGGCACGATGATGAGAATTATGATGGTTTAATTAATTAAAGAAGAAATTAATAAGTGGATGATTAATTAATAATATATTTTTAATTAATGGTTATTATGAGTAATAACATATTAATGAATAAATAATTAATTAATAGTATAAGGTTAATGTTTGTTCAATTAATTGCTAAGTGTATCGATATGTAATCACATATTATATAGTAACTACATCTATATAATATAAAGTATAGTGTGACATTGTGATGTGACTATGTAATATAGGAACTATATGGTAAAATAAATTAAGTCACATGAATTACATAAATGGACCTATGTGAATACATGTTATGTGTACATTGTGCAATATTGAATTGAACTATATAAATAGTTGGTATTAATAATTATTTCAATAATTATATATAATTGTAATAATAAAGTTTATGATAATGTGAAAGATAATACTCAATTAGATTATATTCGGTGTTATAAAAATGTACATGGATTATATATTGATGTGTATACATATACCCCCAACTTGCTATTATGTAATATTGTTATCTCAGTAAGAGTCCATGTATACACCTAATTGAATTTGAAACCTAAGTATTCATATATGTGTAATAAACTTAAGTATTGATGTTATATCATTTTGTCAAATGCTGAGAATGAGCTTGTCCCATAATGAGAGTCACTCTCTTCTCCTGTACGTGAAAAGCCAATGGTCTACGCTACTCTTCATTATCAAACTCTAGCTTCAATCAAATGATGAGAGGGGAGTGGGTGATGGGGGTGGTTGGGGCACTATTCTACCAAATTTCCCTTGCCCAATGTATTCTTCTTCCATCCAATAGTTTGATTCTTGGTGTAAAGGCTTGGCATGGTCCTTGAATTCTCTATAAATATAGCCCTCCTCTTCCTATAATCAAGTTGCTAGAATATTTGCTAAGTTGCTATAGAGAGTATTGAGGGAGTAATATGATATTGAGAGGAAGCTCTGTCCAAATTCAAAGCACAAAGGTATAACATTACATTGCGTTCTTAATTCAAGTTTAATTAATGCTTGAATGTGCATAAATTCTTGTTAATTAGATATGCAACATAATGTTAGTAACTTGGTAGAGTTGTATATATGTTATTGATGTAATGTGGTTGTTTGTATGCTTGTTTCACGAATTAATTTGAGAGTTGCCTTGAAGCTCTGCAATAGTAGAAAAGCAGGCTGTCTGGAACCAAAGTGGCACGGCCGCATCACTCCCTAGTACAAACAAGGCGCTGGCTGCGCCCTTCTGCAGAACCAAAAGACAATTTTTATGCTTTCTGAATAATGGAGCATGCTAGTTTAACTTAAATAAGACTATATAGGTCCCTGACTTGCTAGTTTAGGCGGCCTTACATGTAGTCACTTACCATAGCTTGGTTTCCAAAAGAAACTTGAGTTTTCAAAGTGCATCCTCAATGAACTATGTACACTTTAAATTCTGAACTTGAAAACATGCTTATATGGTCTGATTACGTATGTACATAAGCATGAAACATGGTATGTTTACTTTGCATGCTTAAATGTTTTAACCTTCTAATAGAAACTTAGAGTTTCAAATACAAACTTGACGAACTGAGAACACTTTGAGTTCTGAACTTGTAAACATGCTTACGTGATCTAGTATGTGTGTATATAAGCTTGATATATAATATGTAAAGCTACATAGCATGATGAATTAGTTTAACATAAGGTTTCAAAGAAAACTTAAGAATATGGGAAACTAATTTGGTTGATAACCACCTTGCATGTATTCTTAAATTATAACCATAATGTTAGGATATCATACGTATGTAGACATGATTGAAATATATGCCCAACTAGCCACGTTCCTTATAAACTAGTTGGGCATAATTTAGAATGAGTTTTTAAGAAGTAAAGCCATGTAACATGAAATATATGACTAAAATAACTTGAGCATGTATAATTGAAGCTTATTGACCTCATTGCATGTGTATAATGACTAAACGTGACAGATTTGTTATATGAACACTTAAAGCCTTGATTAGATGAGAATTGATAACAAACTATGTTATTTGATTTCATAGAGTCTTACAAACTAATTTTTGTACTATGTGTAAGTACATAATGACGTACGTATAGGATTATACGACTAAGTTAGAATCGTATGTGTGTGTTTAACTTACATATCAAGTATGCATATCAAATGTACGTAACTAATGGATATCCTATATACGTAACTATGTTATAATAGGATTCGAAAAGTATCGATAAGCTAAAGGTTGATAAACTATGCATAAGGCAAGTTTTCTATCTTACACAACTTCGAATATTGTGCAAGTTCCTAACCCTACTCTTTATTGAGCAATACTTAAGCTTGTGCTATTATTGGTCGTACAAGTAAACTATTGAAAGTATGATTCATGTCTTATGACCTCATGCTTCGTAACTAAGATAGACTTGTTTACACTCTTTGAACTTTAATCTCGAGTATTAAACTTATAATTGTTGTTATATACATTGAAAGAGCGGTCTATGCCACTTGATACGGCTAGACCTATATTATGAATTTGAAAGCTATCCAAACCAATTGATTGGTGCGAAATCTTATAATTGACTGAGATGAACAACCCTCTTGAAGGGGAAACTATATATTGTCGGGTGACTGACGTGCGTACTTGAGTACGATTAAATGTTATGCATAATGTAGGGTACTTTAGGCTGATCAGCTGTTGCACTTGTTTTGTTGGATTATCAGCATATTACTGTTAATTCTAGTAGAAGTTCATAGTCCTTAGTGATTGCTCAGTATTCATTATTTTGAAATCTCAAAATGATTAAGCGTTAAATCTTATTGATATCTTTCTGTCCTTAACGACCATTGTTGAGAACTATCGATACTTCTTGTTATTCTTGAACTATCATTAATTGTTGTACCCTTGGGAAATTGAAAACCATATTGATCCCCTTTTTGCTATATTATTTGCTGTGCAAACTTGTTGCTCATTCTTACTTTCCCTAACATGTATAAGATCCCGACAAGAGTTGAGAATTACTGGAGTTAAGCGTGATGTAGCAAATGTTTTAAGAAATTAACTAGAAATGGATTTTTGAAAAATACTAAAGGAAATTGAAAAATTATTTTTGTGTATGAAATACATGTATTTATGTGTGGACATAAGATAAAAAATAATAATAAGATGATTTGGTTAGAAAGGGGGAATCCAGCTTGCTGGATTGCAATCTGGTTTGCTGGATTGGCCATCAAGTTGCTGGATGAGAGGTTTGGATAATCCAAGAATGCTGAATTGGTCTGTTTGGATAATCCAGGTTACTGGATTAGATGTCAGTTTGAATCCAGGTTGCTGGATTGTGGGATTGTGTGAATCTAGGTTGCTGGATTATAGTTCAGTTTGAATCCAGGTTGCTGGATTAGGAATTCGACTTACTTAGTTATAAAGGACTTATAAAATGAAAATATTAAGTGTTAATTCATAAGTTGTATGATACAGTAGTGTTAAGTCTAAGATAGTGCAATCGTACCCTTTAATGGTTGATGTATAGTAGCTGGGCTAAATGACTCTTTCATATGGGGAAGGGATCTATGAATTAGTAACCAATCTAACTCACTGTGAAAATAGTGTAGACTAGACAGAAACTAATTTGTTAGTTGTTTGTGAAAAATCACTCAGTATACTACATTGAATATTATTAAAGACTCGATGTATGCCTAGGTTTAGACTTGTGTATATGTATGGTATTGAGGATATCTAATATTTGAATATGTGTTTAAATGTTAGATAGTATAGTAATAGAATTATGGAATAAGATATGTTATGCTAATTGAAAGATATATCTTATAACTGATAGGTCTTTTCAATAAAGCGATTAAATTAGATTGCGTAGCAGTAATAGACGGTTCAGGCAAGTTTTTCTCTAACTCAACTTTGAGTTATATTTTAAAGCATGTTCGTGATTAATTATTGTTAATTATTCACATCTATACTGATTATTGATTCGCACTTAGTGCATGTTGCATATGCTCATCAGGTATGAAATGCTGATCACCTTCATTACCTTAAAGTTCAGTTAAATTTATTCATGTTTATTGTTGGCCATTCATTATTATTGTCTCGGTCATTCAGTTATGTAAATTGATTCATGTTCTTTCACCAATATTATATTGTTGAAAGTTTGTCAGCTTATTATTCTTTTCAATCATAATATATCTTCATTTGAACTTAAACTTGATGGGCAAACTTGTTGCTCACCCTTGCTATATCATGATAAACATTTCAGATTAAAGAAGAAACTTCAGACACGGTCAAAGGTAAAGACAAGTTCCAAGATGGAATTATTATACAGTTGAAATGGTAATAGTATTGGATACAAATGACATTGTATGTCGTATAGGATATTGAAGGCAGGTATTAAGTTAAGGTTACAGACCTTGGGAATTATGTTGCAAAATTTATTGTATAAACAATTTATGTTTATATCTTCCGCATTAATTATAGAAATGATGTATCGTAATGTACCAGGTCCGAGGTTATGGGGACCCGGATTTGGGGGCGCCATAGTTGGTATCAAAGCTGTAGGTTATAAACCTTAGGTAGGGGTACCTTAGGCTATAACCACAGAGATAAGGAATAGGAATAAACTCAAATAGAGTTTAAGTTCTAAGCAATGAATTTGGGTAAGGTATTAATAAGTCAATAAGATTCAAAGAAGAATCCTGACAAGTAGTAAAGATCTAGAGTTACCTAACTCTGATAATAAAGATAAATAGTAGTAATGAATAGATAGAGTCTAAAAGACTAAAAGTATAAAGGGAAAGAAGATCGTAAAACAAAATGATCCTAACATAAAAAGAATCGTAATATAATACAATTATAATATCAGATTATAATGTGATCTGATGAGGTCATAAGAGGACAGATGATCAATCTATTGATTGAATACTTTATAATAGAATTGCTATACGAATATGGTACTATGAAATTGTACTATTAAAACTCAGGAAAGAGTTGTGAATTATAGATACGGATTAAATAAAATTCGTATTGAGCAAAGAGGGAGCTAGGAATATGTGGGATTTCAGTTGAGGACTCATGTGATAGCTGAGTTGTACAAACCTTTGTATGGGCAGAGGTTTTGTGCTTGGTCTAACGACTACTTAGTTTATCATTTTGATAATCATTGAAATGTCGGTGTCGCGCTATTCGCTATATGTATGATGAGAAGGTGATTCTTTTCTCATGTGTATAACGGATAGGTAGAGAATATAAATTAGGTGCGAGTTGTTTAAAATCACACTTATAGTAAGTTCGTGACTCATAATCGTATGGTGGAACCCCTCAGCGAACAGACGACTTTGGTCTGACTAGGATAAGTTCCAAAACCCATAAGATTGTGGTAAGTTCCTAAACTTATAACGTGTGGTATGTTTGATGAACTATACGGGGGTATAGAAAAATTGTGAATGAAGGATTGAGGATAATAGAAATAGATAGAATTATTAAGCAATCGATGATTAGAAAAATTGATTTTGATGGTGGAAGCATAGGTATTCCAAATCTTCTAGCTATGCTAGACTTAGAAATTTTTGACATCAAGCTAAATTCGCACTGATGTGCCTTTAAAAATATAAATAAATTTTTGTTATTAGCAACATATGGTTACAATTGTGTAGAAGTGGGCTTCGTACCACTGACACGTCGTTACCTGTTGTGGTATGATAACACCAAAAATAAATTTTTGGTTATCTTCAAAACATGGTTACAATTGTTTATGTGTGGACTTCGGGACCCTAACACATCGTTACCTGTTGCGACATGATAATTCCAAAAATATTTTTCAAATATTTTTGAACCGTTTAATAAAAAATTCTATGCTAATTGTTTCAGCTAGACACAAATGATTTAAGATATCAAAATATATTTTATATATCATCAATGCATCATGGAACTTAATGCAAGGATGATAAAAATGATGGAGTCATTAATGCAGTATTGCCTAGTGTTGGATGTGATCTAAAGATCGTCAGCCCACTATGGTATATTGCTGTATGACAAAGTCACAAAAATGACAGAATCTAAAACAGATTGTAAATACAGTGCGGTATCTTGACATCATAAAATTATTTTCAGAATTTTAAAGAAAAGTCAAGTGCCAATTAAATTTGGCCAGACACATGTTTGATTGATATTGGAATTATTGGTATACTTCTAAGCTAATTGATTCAGCTAGACAATATTTATGAAAATTTAAGTATCTTTTTGAGAACTTATCCCGAACCATATTGTTTTGATTCGGACTCCAGACTGAGTATGAACATCCCTAAATTGGAAAATATTTTTGTGCCGAATGGCAGTGATGTGGAATGCAAATGTCATTCAAATTGTGTCGAATGGCAGTGATGTAGCATTTGATCAATGCAGGGCATACGGGCTGATCACCCAATGTGTCCGTAAGAACAGAGCGGTTTACAGATGAATTTCTGTTTAAACCTTTTCGAAATTGAAAAATGAAAGTTCATGGCCACTCAGCATTTTATGAAAAGTTATTTAACTCCTTGGAGAGAAGTCTAGGTAGAATGTGATGATAGAATAATTTATCATAGAAGGAAGCCTTATGTACTCATTAAATGAGAATGAAATCAGATAAAGGTTAAGTTGAAAATCTAGTTTTGGTGAATAGAAGGAGTAGGGATCAGTGGGCTGTAATTTCGAGGACGAAATTCTTAGAAGAAGGGGTGAATGTGACAACCCGAGAATTTATAAGATTTTAAATGATTAAAATAAAGGTTAAGGAATAAAACCTATATGGAAATTAGAGGAATAATTTAAAAATTGTTAAAGAACCTATATGGTTTGATGTGAATTCTTAATATATGTTTATGTATATTTAGTGATGTGCTATATATATTTTAGCAAAATGAATGAAAAGAATAAAGATAATATGAGATTTGTGGTACATTTCTCAAAGTATTAAATTATTTGGTATGTGTTTGTATAATATTTGATTACTTATATTTGTTTATTATATAATAAGCAAATAAAAGAAACTAATGTAACCTAATATATATATTAGGTATGAGAATTAAATAACTTAAGGGTTATAATATGTAAGGATGTTAGTATTTAGAATATTAACTAACACTGAGAGATTAAGTTTATTATCTCAATTAATTAATTTTGTTAAAGCAAGTCTAATTGGGTTAAGTAATTACATGAGTAAGGATTTGATTTACAATTTAGTGTAATAGAAACCCTAATTATATAATTAGGGTAGAATAGAATTAAAATTAGTGGACTATGTTAATTAAGCAAGCCCAAAAGAATTAATTTGGAGCCCAAAACTTTAGCCCAATTGTTAAGGGATTTTTGGTGGGATATTTGTTAAGTGGATAAAATATTATAAAGAAAATAAACCAACTAGGGGCAAAATGAAGGGCAATATTCGGTCAAGTGAAGAAGGAGAGAGGGAAGGGCCATGTGGTGTAATGATTAAATTATACCAACTTCCACCAACTACTTACCTACCCACCTATGTGTCACCTTAAGACTGGTCCACTTATTTTAGCCATTCTTGCAAGCAAACTCAAGCTTATAAGCAACAACTTAATGATGGAGGAAGAGAGAGAAGTGGAAAGATAATATAGATATACCAATGATATATCTATACACTTTTACAAATCATCTAAACTCTCTCTCTCTCCTAAAAAAAATCATTTTTACCTACTAAGGAAAAAGGAAATAAGAAGCAATAGTCTCTCACGTTTCTCTTCCTCCCACCCTCCACTTAGAAGAGAAAATAGGGAGAGATCAGCCATGTATGAGGTAAAGAGAGAGAAGGAGGTAGCCATAGAAGGAGGTAGCCATGGAAGGAGAAGAGCTTGCACACAAAAGGTATAAAATATCCTAAACTAATTTGTTTCCTTTTTGTTTAGATTGTTTTGATGGAATGGAGATCTAATATTTTAAAACTCTAAAACCTTATACATACATGTTAATAAGTGTTTTACGTGTAGATTTATCACTTTTAATGATCAAAAGTTGGACCAAAAGCAAGAAAAAGGAAACTAGGTTTCAAAAGTTAGAAAATCCTAATTTTTCTTAGCATAGATTATGATTTGCTTCGATTTGGTGGAAGTTTGATGGAATAGATCATGGATCATGGTAGATCCATGAGTCTTAGAGGTATTAGTATGTATTTATGATGGTTTATGATGTTTAATATTTGATTAATCAAGAAATCATGGAAGATTTCTTAGAAATAACCAAGTTTGGAAAATCAGATTTTTGGAAAACGCAACATAAAATTCAAACAACTATATCTCTTAGTGTATTTTGAATTTTTGAGTGTGGTTAATTTTTAGACTTAGATCTATAAGTCTTCTAATAGATCCAAGTGGAATCACTGAGAAATTCCTTGTATATTTCTGTCTGGACAATTTTTAGCAAAGAACGCGAAAACTGAAAATGACAAAAAGCTTGCTGTCCGAATATTTCAGGGGCAGTTTCATCCATTTAAATTATGAAATAAATTCCAATATTTTGGGACATAAAAATATATGTTATAAAGTAGCTTGTGTCCAAAAATGAGCTTATTCCAACTTAAATTGAGCAAGTTATGACTATTTCAATATTTGAGTTTTTTCGACGAAAAACGGTATAACCTGGAGTTCTGTAACTCCGATGGCCACGAAATTTAAACTGGAGGCTCACGATAACATTTATAAAATCCAGCCATGAGTTGGGAATTTCTGGAGTTAAGCTGTGATGTAGCAAATTTCTTAAGAAATTAACTAAAAATGGATTTTTGAAAAATACTAAAGGAAATTGAAAAATTTCTAAAAAATTATTTTTGTGTATGAAATATATGTATTTATGTGTGGACAAAAGATAAAAAAATAATAAGATGATGTGGTTAGAAAGGGGAATCCAGCTTGCTGGATTGCAATCTGGTTTGCTGGATTGGCCATCAAGTTGCTGGATGAGAGGTTTGGATAATCCAGGATGCTAGATTGGTCTATTTGGATAATCCAGGTTACTGGATTAGATGTCAGTTTGAATCCAGGTTGCTGGATTGTGGGATTGTGTGAATCTAGGTTGCTGGATTATAGTTCAGTTTGAATCCAGGTTGCTGGATTAGGAATTCGACTTACGTAGTTATAAAGGACTTATAAAATGAAAAGATTAAGTGTTAATTCACAAGTTGTATGATACAGTAGTGTTAAGTCTAAGATAGTGCAATCGTACCCTTTAATGGTTGATGTATAGTAGCTGGGCTAAACGACTCCTTCATATGGGGAAGGGATCTACGAATTAGTAACCGATCTAACTCACTGTGAAAATAGTGTAGACTAGACAGAAACTAATTTGTTAGTTGTTTGTGGGAAACCACTCAGTATACTATATTGAATATTATTAAAGACTCGATGTGTGCTAGGTTTAGACTTGTGTATATGTATGGTATTGAGGATATCTAATATTTGACTATGTGTTTAAATGTTAGATAGTATAGTAATAGAATTATGGAATAAGATATGTTATACTAATTAAAAGATATATCTTATAACTGATAGGTCTTTTCAATAAAGCGATTAAATTAGATTGCGTAGCAGTAATCGACGGTTCAAGCAAGTTTTTCTCTAACTCAACTTTGAGTTATATTTCAAAGCATGTTCGTGATTAATTATTGTTAATTATTCACATCTATACTGATTATTGATTCGCACTTAGTGCATGTTGCATATGCTCATCAGGTATGAAAGGCTGATCACGTTCATTACCTTAAGGTTCAGTTAAATTTGTTCATGTTTATTGTTGGCCATTCATCATTATTGTCTCGGTTATTCATTTATGTAAATTGATTCATGTTCTTTCACCAATATTATATTGTTGAAAGTTTGTCAGCTTATTATTCTTTTCAACCATGATATATCTTCATTTGAACTTAAACTTACTGGGCAAACTTGTTGCTCACCCTTACTATATCATGATAAACATTTCAGATTAAAGAAGAAACTTCGTACACAGTCAAAGGTAAAGACAATTTCCAGGATGAAATTATTATACAATTAAAATGGTAATAGTATTGGATACAAATGACATTGTATGTCATATAGGATATTGAAGGCATGTATTAAGTTAAGGTTACAGACCTTGGGAATTATGTTGCAAAAGTTATTGTATAAATAATTTATGTTTATATCTTCCGCATTAATTATAGAAATGATGTATCGTAACGTACCAAGTCCGAGGTTATGGGGACCCGGATTTGGTGGCGCCACAGATAGAACTCGTGTAGAGTTTTTCCTAGGGAGACTTAGTGTGTTATGAAATATAATTTTATTCTATACAATAAACTTATGTTTTATTTAAATTCTAATGGAGTTTGTTGTTTGTTGTCTTGTGTTTGTGGTTGTAGGATGACAGACATGGGAGAACCTAGTAGAGTGGCAGAAGAGGAGTCCCGTGATATACATGTAGTATATGAGGCACCTCTAGAGGCTGAGCCTATGCAGGTAGTTGCACTATCCGAGTTTGACGACGAGGACGAGATTGAGGTAGAGTCAGATCTAGAGGAGGAGCCCGTGGAGGATGAGCCTATGGAGGATTCTGATGAGGCTACTATCGAGGAGCGCAGAATGTTGGGATGAGACCCTTTAGTTAGTGGTAATAGTATTAGTAGTTTCTGTTATGTGATGTGTATATTGTGATGTAGTCCTAATCTTTCGTGTAAGATAAGGGATAGTTGTAACCCCAGATAGGCTTATGTTAGAGGGGTAGTATGTTAGTGTTTTTCCCCATCTTTTGTGATATTAGGGGATATTTGTTGACATTTATAGAAGTATGGTAGGGATGATCATTTTGATGTAATGATTTGGCATATGAATATAAATGATCTTATTTCAGAAACGTGTTGTAAATTCTATTCTTTTTGGCATTAAAGAAATGTTTAAGTAATATAATTAAATAATAAAAATGGAAATTTTGTGATGCAGAAAATGCCGCCCAGGACGTAGATTAACTGCACCTGAGGAATCAGTGAACAACGAAAGAGAGCAAGTAGATCCCATTCAGAACTTAATTGATTTGTTAGGAGAGGCTCTTAAGGGAAGGAACAATAAACCCATTCGCCCCAATCCCCAAGCAGTTCCAGTCACAAACTTCAAAGACTTTAGGAGCGTAGGACCCCCAGAGTTTGAGGGTACTACAGATCCGATAATGGCACAAACATGGGTAAAGGATATCGAGAAGGCCTTCACTATCGCTCGTGTGGGTGAGGACCAAAAGACGGTGTTTGCCACCTACATGATGAGGGGCGAGGCGAACTACTGGTGGGAGGCAAATCGGCAAAGAGCAGGAGAAAGGATAATAGCATGGGAGAGGTTTAAGAAGCTGTTCTTCGAGAACTATTTCCCGAAAAGCATAAATAACAGAATGGAGGTGAAGTTCTTAGAACTTAGGCAAGGAGATATGACGGTGGCGCAATACGCGGCTAAGTTCAATGAGCTAGCCTGGTTTGCAGAACACCAGGTAGGGGATGAAGAGAGGAAAACTAGATGTTTTGAACAAGGACTAAAACCTTGGTTGTTCAACAAGGTGTCGTTTCTTCAGATCGATTCATTTGCGACGTTACTGGAAAAGGCGATTATTGCAGAGGGAGGTAGTGAAGCTTTGAGTCTGTATAACAAAGAGAAAAAGGGTAAGAACACGGGAGGAGAAATCTATGGAGGAAGCAGCAGCGGGGGAAATAACTTAGGAAAGAGGAAATGGGAGAATAACAACAACAACAACACCAACAAAAACAATCAGGAGGGATGCCCGAAGTGTGGGAAAAATCATCAGGGCGAGTGCTGGAAGGGGCGCAGTACTTGCTACAACTTTGGCCAGGAGGGGCACATTTCACCCAACTACCCGAAGCCAAAGAAAATCAAAGGGTGTTTCGCTTGTGGATCAGCTGAGCACTTGATCAACGACTTCCTAAAGAAAGGGAGCGACAGAGGAAGTGGCCAACAAGGGGGAGGCAACAAGCTAATGATCGGCGGACCGACACAATCCAACCTCCCAACCGCCAGGACCTTTAACATGACCGTCTAGGACGCAGTAGCTGCAAAGGACGTGGTGTCAGGTATTTTCCCAATCAATGATATAAATGCATATGTATTATTTAATTCGGGTGCCACCTGTTCATTTGTGTCTGAAGAATTTGCTAGTCGGTTAAATTCACCCCGAGAACTGATTAGGAAATGTTTTGAACATAGAAGTTGCGAATAAGGAAGTAATTCCTGTAGAATTCATTTACCGAAATTATCGCGCAAACATTAGAAATCATGAACTGAGCGTAGACTTAATCCCGATTAGATTGGGAGAATTTGACGTAATATTGGAAATGGATTGGTTATATAACCATGCTTGGATAATTGATTATCAGAATAAAAGTGTAAACCTTCAGACTCTGAATAAGCCTAAGGTTGTGTTTTATGGTAGCTCATCGCTTAAGCAATCGTGTTGTCTTACAATGATGCAGGCCAAGAAATTGTTAAGGAAAGGATGTGTAGGTTACTTAGCTTATATTGTAGATACTCAAAAAAAGGAGTAAAAATTAAGGATATATCCGTAGTGAGAGAATTCCAAGATATGTTTCCAAACGATCTGCCTAGTCTTCGGCCAGGCAGAGAAATCAAATTCGTAATAGACTTAGCACCGGGAATGACACTAATTTTGAAAGCTCCATATCGTATGGCGCCAGTAGAAATGAAGGAATTGATGATAAAATTGTAAAAGTTACTAGATAAAGGTTACATACGATCGAGTGTGTCTCCTTGGGGAGCACCAGTGTTGTTTGTTAAGAAAAATGATGGATCGATGAGGCTCTTTATTGATTGTAGAGAATTGAACAGAGTAACGGTCAAGAATAGATATCTGTTACCAAGGATAGACGACCTTTTCGACCAATTGAAGGGAGCGAAGTGTTTCTCAAAGATTGACCTACGGGACAGGTTATCACCAGTTGAAAGCACGGGAGGAAGACATACCAAAGATGGCATTTTGAACCCGTTATGGGCACTACGAGTTTTTGGTAATGTCATTCGGATTGACTAATGCTCCGGTAGTATTCATGGACTTGATGAACTGAGTTTTCAAGCCCTACTTGGACAAATTTATGGTAATCTTCATCGACGACATCTTGATCTACTCGAAGACGAAAGAAAAGCACGCCGAACATCTGAAGATGGTTTTGGAAGCGCTAAGGGAAGAGAAAATGTATGCAAAGTTTTCAAAGTGTGAATTTTGGATGGAGAAAGTTCAATTCTTAGGACACGTGGTAGATAAGGATGGAATTTCAGTAGACCCTGCAAAAGTAGAGGCAGTAAGTAATTGGGAGCAGCCGAAGAGACCAATAGAGATAAGAAGTTTCGTAGGGTTAGCTGGGTACTATCGAAGATTCATCCAAGATTTTTCTAAGATAGCAACCCCGTTGACCAATCTAACAAGAAAGACGGTGAAATTCGTATGGACGGAGAAATACGAAGAAAGTTTTTAAGAGTTGAAGAAGAGATTAAGCGAAGCGCCGGTATTATCATTACCAGACAATGCGGGAGGTTTCGTGGTGTATAGTGATGCATCACACAAGGGACTTGGCTGTGTACTAATGCAACACGGCAAGGTCATTGCGTATGCATCGCAATAGTTGAAGGATTACGAAAAATGATACCCTACTCACGACATAGAGTTAGCGACAGTAGTTTTTGAGTTAAAAATTTGGAGACATTATTTGTACGAAAAGAAATGTGAGATATACACGGACCACAAGAGTCTGAAATATATCTTCACACAGAAGGAGTTGAACATGCGACAAAAAAGGTGGTTAGAATTAATCAAAGATTATGACTGCGATATTCTTTATCACGCGGGAAAGGCGAGCGTAGTTGCCGACGCGCTAAGCAGAAAAGAAAGGGAGAAATTGTTCCAATTAACAACTTAGGAAGAGTTAATAAAAGAGATGGAGAGATTAGAACTAGAGGTAAAGGGACCGGGGAGGTCTGAAGGAAAATTATTTGCAATGGAAGCTCGTCCGACATTGTTGGATAGAGTGAAGGAATCACAAGAGAATGATGAGGAATACGAGAAAATAAGAAAAAGGATAATAGAAAATGAAGAGGAAAGATTCAGAATGGATAAGGATGGTATCTTGAGATTCGAAGGAAGAGTCTAGGTACCAGCGGTAATCGAACTGAGAGAGGAGATTTTTCACGAGGCACACAATACGACGTATTTCGTCCATCTAGGAAGCACAAAGATGTACCGGGATTTGAGGCAACATTTTTGGTGGCCCAATTTGAAACGAAAAGTCGTAAAGTGGTCTTACTTGCCAACGGGTCAAAGCAGAGCACTAGAGGCCGAGTGGTCTACTCCAACCGTTGGAAATACCATAGTGGAAATGGGAGCACATTACGATAGACTTCGTAGTGGGACTTCCAGTCACGCAGAAAGGTTATGATACCATTTAGGGTTATCATGGATCGACTAATGAAGATCGCACATTTTCTACCGATTAAGATCCGATATAGTTTGAATTAGTTAGCGAGTCTATACGTAAAGGAGATCGTTTCACGACATGGAGTGCCGGTGTCAATTGTCTCTGATCGAGAACCGCGCTTCACGTCAAACTTTTGGAAAAGCTTGCAAGAAAGGATGGGAACACAGTTGAGGTTGAGTACTACTTATCATCCTCAGACAGACGGACAAAGTGAGCGAACGATACAAACGATGGAGGACATGCTTAGAACTTTCGTGATGGACTTCAAGGGAAATTGGTGTAATAAACCAAGATTTTTATATAATTAAATAAAAAATTTGCGTATAATTTTTTTTTATTAAATATTATTTCCATCAAAATAAATGTGAGAATATGTGTAAGGTAAAACATATGTGAATATGTGATAAATATATATTTATTTATTGCATGAATGATTTCAAATAAGTTTTTCGAAAAAGGAATTGTTGATTATCATAAATTATATTCTTATAATAAAGTAATTTGGAAGTAAAAATATTTTATTATTTAATTTACATGAAAATATGATTAATATATTATTTAAATAATGTATGAAATAATTTCTAGAATTATTATAATAATTATTTTATTATATGAATTTATCAAGATTAGTTAAGTTAATTATTTTAACTTAATTAATAATGGTATATGAGTGTAACTATAGATCAAAATCCTAAATTTTGATCTATTTTATGAAATTTCATGATTAATACAATTATTGTATAATTGTATTTAAAAGGAAAGTATAATTATGTTATGAATAATAAGAAATTATTTTCTTAAGGAATTTGAATATTAAATGTGATTATTAATTATATTTGTATTCAAATATATGTAAGTATATTAATATGATTTATGGTTATATATTTTAATTATAACTATGATTATTGAAATAAGTATGCGAATATATATTAAGAATTTATTTATTTTATTTAAATATTAAACATAGTAATTAAATATGTTTGTATTTAAATGAAAGTGTGGATATTATGTGATTAAGGATAATGATTAGAAAATCCTAATTCATAAATTTGGGAACCCTACTAATATCAAGAAACCCTAATTTTTAGAAAACCGTAATTTCTATTGAAAACCCTAATTTTTAATTAGTGTATTATAATTAAATTTTTATTTAATTCCTAGATAATTTTCTTAAACCCAAAAATTATTGGGTAAACATTAGGTGTTCAAATCTATTGATTAAACCCTAGATTCAAGTACTATGGACAAGAATGCCCTTAAAATAATTTGCTAGATTACTAAAATAACCTTTTTGGATTTATTAAATTAAGCTGGATTACAAATCTTGCCATAATCTATGACTCAACACAATCTAAGATTGCCCACATGCTCAAATCTCATTTAATCAGCTGAAAGTTGACACCTAGCACATCTAAGTTCATTGAATCAAAAGGATAGCAATTAAAGATAGAAAAAAAAAAGAAAACTTTCAATTATTTTCACCCACACAAACCAAAATATTTTCTCTCTCTAAGATGTAAGACCCCAACTTTTATGAATAAAGATTTAATTTTCTTTATATATTATTTCGAAATAGTAAGGTGTTGATTTGATAAATGTGAAAAATTATGGGTGAAATGTGCAAATATTTCAAAATAAGCAAGTGGTTATAAAATATTCATTGTTGTCGGGGAATATTCGTTTGGTCGTAGAATATTTTTGTTGTCGGAGAATATTCGTACGACGGCGCAGCTATTGTGGGCCCCACAACGGAATAACTGTCGGATATAGAAAGCGACAGAAATAACCTTTTTATAAAATAACGGCGTAGTTGTTACCATTAGTACTGTTGAAATACCCGGTGGTTAAAATACAGTAATACGCGGTGTTGCACAGTAGCACACGGTATTGCACAGTATTTTGAATTATTGATTCTTACGTAAGAAGTCACTACTCAATTATTGTTACAGTAATTACTGTTCAATATTTTATATTATTGATTCAATAATTGCATGATATTTTATTGGTTCAATAATTGCTACGTTGATATTTTATATCAATAATTGCTACGTTGCTATTTTATATGATTGATTCAATAATTGTCACTACACAGTATTTCACATTATCAACTCAATAATTCATATTATTTGAATAATATTATTAGATAGCATTATTGATAATGTCTAAGGAAGTTCTGTCTAGGAGGAGTTATTTAATTGCGCGCCAGTAAGGAGAAGTCTTTATCGGAAGGCCCCCTCTTTCCTAGGAACGACCTGGTTGTCAATATTGTAGTTCTGTATTATTATTTGTGAATAATTAATTATTGATTTATATGATAAAAAAATATTTATTTTGTGGATATAAAAGAAGGAATTAGTGCTGATGTATTTTTATCAGTATTTTGGTGTGAAAAATTATCCGTTTATGGATTTCGGATAATTTATGTTTGGAATTTAGAAAAACTTCCTTCTACAAAGTTGTAGAGAATTAAATTTCCTATAGAAGGACATAGAATTTGTATTTTTCTGATAAAAGGGCTATTTATTATGAATTATTGAAGTTTCAAAAATAAATGTTTTTTTAAATAAAATGGTGGGCCCCACTTTTGTCATTTGTTGAATGTGGAATTTTCTTTCTCACGAGGTGTGCTGGGTGAAAGCCGCCGGCTCAAAAGTCTACTTTGGCATCCTAAGCTTTTCCTATAAATAGGGTGCTTAGGTTAGAATTGAAAATCACAGCAGAATCAGAAATTTTCTCTCTCTATAATATCGAGCATATTTTGTGAGTATTTAGATACTTTGAGTGTTGCTATTCAGTGCAAGTTTTCTTCAGCCTTATATCTGATATTCCAACCAGAAGTACTATTCTTTTGAGGTAAGGGATGTTATTTTCTTTCGTAAATGATGTTATTCTTTTCAATATCATTATACCAAAATATTGGCATGAATTTTATTATGAAATTCTTACTTTTTTCGTCGGGGTTACTATTCACGTATATGGCACTATTCACGTATACGGCAATATTCACAGAAAAATTAAATTTTCTTCTGTTTGTCCAAATTGCTTGTTAAGGTTCCTATCTTTGATTGGATCTAAGTTTTGTGCTTTATTCTTGAATTTTGCTCCACAATTGATTATTACGAAGTATTTTTGAATTGGATAAACTAAAATATGAATCCTTAGTCTTTGTCTTTTATCTTACTGGATTCGTTCTTTAAAATATTTTTCATCATCCTCAGTCCTAAAAGGTGATATAAATGAATATCTTTGGCCTGTAGAGCAAAGATGAATGATTACCTGATGAATATATTTGGCCGTAGTGCAAAGATGGACAGGTGTTGAGATGAACATAACCACTAGTGATACAAATGAATATCTTTGGCCCGTAGTGCAAAGATGAATATTTGATTTGAGATGTATATTGATTGATGTTACAGGGATAAAATATTGATGATGGACTTTTAAATCATAGAAGATAGTAGACTTCATTCTCTACTTAACTCTTCTAATGAATGGTTATTTTCACTGCGAATATTGATCTAAAACTTGTTGTCAATAATATTTTATCTGAATTGTTGAAGACTAACGATAATTTATTTTTCATTATCTTAGTCATAACATTCTTTACTGGGCTAGTTGAGCTCACCCTTTTCATCTATTGTCCTCTTCAGGAAATGAGAATGTCGCGGGAACTAGTAAGGGAAACAGAGTGATGGTCCGAGTTAGAGCAGTAGTAGTCCTCACTATTTCTGATAAATAGTATGATAATAATTGTAATGAGGACTTAGTTTGAATGTTAATATTTTGTACATATTTGTATTGACACTCACAGTTGTGTGGTCGTATTTTGCACGATCGTGTGATATAAAAGATTGTATTTGAATTCTGTACCATGTATTTGGCGACTCAGAATGGGTTGGGTTGACTGGACCTATCCTGGGGGCGTCACAGTTGGTATCAGGGTTTAGGGATATGATCTCTGGCGGAGATCTGGGAATAGAACTAGGAGGGGAGAGACGAGTAAATCGTTCACTAGTATGTCCTACCTAAGCTTATGTGGTATTTAATTGGTCAGCCGGAGCATAGGGTTAATATGTGGTATGTTAATTTATTTATTTAACCCTTGTTTTATGGCAGTATTTGAGAATGGCAGCTGAGAATGTTAACAATGAAGTGAATGAGACCGTGGAGACACCTTTAATCACCAACCAGGAGAATGTGCAATAAGAAGGCAATGTTCATCCTGAAAACAACGCTCGTCAGACGATAAACGATGAGATGTTTAGAAGTTTTTTTGCAGTTCATGCAAAACCAGACGAGGGAAACTCGTGTGCAAAACACAGGTGGAGATAATAACAATTTGCGGCTTGTCACTGCCAAGCAGTTCAAAGAATTGGGACCACCAGAGTTTCTAGGAAAGCCAGATCCAATCAAGGCGGAGACGTGGGTTAAGCAAATTACCAAGATATTTGATGTCTTGGGATGCATGGAGGAACAGAAGGATTCCATTTGCCACCTTTATGTTCCGTGAAGAGGCAGATTACTGGTGGGAGTCTGTGAAACGTACCCAGCCTACCGCACTCAAGATGTCTTGGGAAGCGTTCTAGAAACTGTTCAATGACAAGTACTTTCCTGAAAGTATTCGTCATATGAAGGAGGTAGAGTTTATCAGACTAGAACAAAACAACATGATGGTGTCCCAGTACGAGGCTAAGTTTGCGGAGTTGTCCAGGTTTGTACCTCATTTGGTGGAGAATGAGGAACGTATGACGTGGATGTTTCTGAGAGGTTTGAAACCTGAAATACGTCAATACCTCATTTCTCACAAATTTTCTCTATATTCGGATATAGTGAACAGGGCCCAGTTGTTAGAACGAGATAGTGATTATATTCAACCAAGGGACAACAACCAAGGTCGTAACGGTGGCAGCAGTCCTCGGAGCAATGACAACCAGCGGGGAGGAAAGTATGACAGAAGCGGTAACCACTCCGGTGGTAATCGTGGCCATGATAGTAGAAAAAGCGAATCGGGGGGAGATTTCAAGAAGAGAAGGTACAACAATGAGAACGTAAGACGTCAACATTAGCACCAGCATCAACTGTTTCTAGGGGAGGAGAACGACCACCGGTCGTATGTTATAAATGCGGAAAATAGGGACACATCAGCCCAAACTGCCCACAATAATTCAAAGCATGCTATAACTGTGGAAAAGAAGGACATATAGCTCGAGATTGTCCGATAGCGAAACCAAATCCAGCGGGAGTGGTGATTCCCAAGGCGATTTTGGACAAGTCAAAATCGGTGATTCCTGGAAGAGCGTTTGTCGTGACAGCCCAAAACGCGAGGAACCCACACGAGGTGATTACGGGTAAGCTAATCATAAACTCTTGCGAATTTTACACCTTGTTAGATACCGGTGCTACCTATTTTTTTATTTCACCTGCTTGTGCTCAACGATTAAACTTAACTTCTGATAAATTAGACTTTGACTTATCTGTTGAAACTCCGTTGGGAGAAACCTTTGTTACATCCACAGTTTACAAATCTTGCTTGATTCAGATTGGTACCCTTACCTTACCTGTTGATCTTATATCTTTGAAAATACTTGCATTTGATGTGATTTTAGGAATTGACTGGTTAACCACTTACCATGCCAAAATTGATTATTTTCGTAAGGTTGTTAGTTTTCATATTCCTAATCAACCTGTTGTGCGAATCCAAACCACCAAACCACTAAAATCAGTCAATATTATTTCAAGTCACAAAGCTATTCGTTTATTGAAAAACGGATGTCAAGCTTTCTTAGCTCATGTCACTGATCTAAACCAGAATACGTTAGGTTTGAATGATATTTCTGTTGTTAATGAGTTTCCTGATGTATTTCCTAGAAGAACTTCCCGGTCTACCCCCAGAACGTGAAGTTGAATTCTTTATTGACCTTGAGCCCGGTACAAAACCCATTTCTAAAACCCCATATCGAATGGCTCCTATTGAACTTCAGGAGTTAAAGGTCCAATTACAGGAATTGTTAGACATCGGTTTTATTCGTCCTAGTACGTCTCCTTGGGGTGCTCCTGTTTTATTCGTAAACAAGAAAGACGGGAGTATGCGACTTTGTATTGACTATCGGGAGTTAAACCATGTCACCATCAAGAATAGGTATCCGTTACCTCGTATCGATGACCTGTTCGACTAGTTGCAAGGAGCACAATTCTTTTCAAAGATCGATCTTCGTTCTGGATATCATCAGCTGAAGATTAAAACTGAGGATATTCCGAAGACTGCCTTCAGAACTCGGTACGGGCATTATGAGTTCTTAGTCATGTCTTTTGGATTGACTAATGCTCCTGCTGCTTTCATGGATATGATGTACCGTGTATTTAAGGAATATTTGGATCAGTTCGTTGTTGTCTTTATTGATGACATCCTCATCTATTCTAAAAGTCGTGAAGATCATGAGCACCACTTGAAGCTGGTACTTCAAAAGCTTCGTGAGAACAAGCTATATGCCAAGCTGAAGAAATGCGAGTTCTGGCTTGAGGAAGTAGCATTCCTTGGGCACATGGTATCGAAACGTGGAGTATCTGTTGACCCAACGAAGATTGAAGCAATACAAAGCTGGGAGCAACCTAAGTCGGTAACCGAAGTACGAAGCTTTCTGGGCTTAGCTGGTTATTATCGGAGGTTCGTAGAGGGATTTTCTCGAATCGCTACTCCATTAACTCAGTTGACTCGAAAAGATACAAAATTCATTTGGAGCGAGGAATGCGAAAAGAGCTTCCAAGAGCTCAAGAGAAGACTTATCTCGGCACCTGTTCTGACAATACCATCTGGTTCGGATGGATTTTTTATCTACAACGATGCTTCAGGCAAAGGATTAGGATGTGTTCTCATGCAACATGGGAAAGTCATAGCCTATGCCTCGCGATAACTCAAAGAATATGAGAGGAATTATCCTACTCATGATCTAGAGTTGGCAGCTGTCGTTTTTGGCGTTGAAGATCTAGAGACATTACCTGTATGGAGAGAAAGTGGAGATTTATACGGATCATAAGAGCCTTAAATATTTCTTCACTCAAAAGGAACTCAACATGCGGCAACGACGTTGGCTTGAGCTGTTGAAAGATTACGATCATATCATCCAATACCATCCTGGAAAAGCGAACGTGGTAGCTGACGCGTTGAGTAGAAGATCATATGTGGGAACGAGTGCGATGATGTCAAGTATATGCGTAGAACCAGCTTTGATTGATAAAGTTAAAGCTGCTCAAGCTACAGATCCGGAGCTAATGAAAGAAGGTGCAAGAAGGTGCCATTCCAGAAGCAAGAATCGATGAAGAGGGAATACTTCGAGTCAACTCCAGACTTTGTGTTCCTAACGATTCTGACTTGAAGCATAGAATCATGATGGAGGCACACAACACACCGTTTGCAATCCATCCTGGGAGTACCAAAATGTATCGTGATCTTCGACATACATTTTGGTGGAGCAATATAAAAAGAGAAATCGCAGAGTTTATTTCGAGATGTTTAATGTGTCAACGTGTAAAGGCGGAGCATCAAGTGCTGAAGGGTCCATTGCAACCACAGGAGATTTCAAAATGAAAGTGGTAACACATTACGATGGATTTCGTTACAGGTCTTCCCAAGGTTTCTCAAGGCATAGATGCGATTTGGGTTATTGTTGATAGATTAACCAAGTCTGCTCATTTCTTGCCGATACGAGAGACTTATTCCCTTGAACGTCTTCCTCGTATGTACATGAATGAGATTGTGAGATTGCATGGCATGCCAGTATCCATAGTTTCGGATCGTGACCCCAGATTTACTTCACTATTTTGGATCAGTTTGCAGAAAGCTATGGGCACGGATTTACGATTCAGTTCGGCTTATCATCCTCAAATGGACGGACAATCGGAAAGGACTATTCAAACTCTTGAAGATCTATTGAGACTCTGTGTTCTAGACTTCAAAGGGAGTTGGGATAAGTACTTACCATTGGTGGAATTCTCCTACAACAACAATTATCAAGCAAGTATAGCCGTAGCTCCATTCGAAGTGTTGTATGGACGAAAGTGTATCTCTCCAGTATGCTGGAATGAGGTGGGTGAAGCAACATTGTTGGGACCGGAGTTAGTACGTTTGACTACGAAAAAGATCCAAATGATCCGACAACGGATACAAACCGCACAAGATCGACAAAAGAGTTATGCGGATCTTCATCGAAAGGAAGTGGAATTTAATGTTGGGGACCATGTGTTATTACGTGTTGCTCCGTGGAAGGGAGTTACGAGATTTGGCAAGAGAGGAAAGCTCAATCCACGATTCATTGGTCCATTTGAGATCCTTGACCGAGTAGAAAATGTGGCCTATAGACTCGCTTTACCTCCAAGCATGTCTCGTGTTCATAATGTTTTTCACATATCCATGTTGCGTAAATATGTGAAAAATTCAAACCACATTATTGAGTTAGAAACAGACAAGATAGCCGAAGATTTAACGTACGAGGAGGTACCTGTCAAGATCTTGGATAGGAAGCAGCATGTCCTACGCTCGAAAATTATACCTCAAGTTAATGTTTTGTGGAGAAACCATGCTATTGAGGAAATGACCTGGGAGTTAAAATCAGAAATGAAAGCGAGGTATCCTCACCTTTTCGACATACCAGGTACGTACGTCAATTTCGAGGACGAAATTTCATAAGGAGGGGAGGTTGTAAGACCCCAACTTTTATGAATAAAGATTTAATTTTCTTTATATATTATTTCGAAATAGTAAGGTGTTGATTTGATAAATGTGAAAAATTATGGGTGAAATGTGCAAATATTTCAAAATAAGCAAGTGGTTATAAAATATTCATTGTTGTCGGGGAATATTCGTTTGGTCGTGAAATATTCTTGTTGTCGGAGAATATTCGTACGACGGCGCAGCTATTTGTGGGCCCCACAACGGAATAACTGTCGGATATAGAAAGCGACAGAAATAACCTTTTTATAAAATAACGGCGTAGTTGTTACCGTTAGTACTGTTGAAATACCCGGTGGTTAAAATACAGTAATACACGGTGTTGCACAGTAGCACACGGTATTGCACAGTATTTTGAATTATTGATTCTTACATAAGAAGTCACTACTCAATTATTGTTACAGTAATTACTGTTCAGTATTTTATATTATTGATTCAATAATTGTATGATATTTTATTGGTTCAATAATTGCTACGTTGATATTTTATATCAATAATTGCCACGTTGTTATTTTATATGATTGATTCAATAATTGTCACTGCACAGTATTTCACATTATCAATTCAATAATTCATATTATTTGAATAATATTATTAGATAACATTATTGACAATGTCTAAGGAAGTTCTGTCTAGGAGGGGTTATTTAATTGCGCGCCAGTAAGGAGAAGTCCTTATCGGAAGGCCCCCTCTTTTCTGGGAACGACCTGGTTGTCAATATTGTAGTTCTGTAATATTATTTATGAATAATTAATTATTGATTTATATGATAAAAAAATATTTATTTTGTGGATATAAAAGAAAGAATTAGTGCTGATGTATTTTTATCAGTATTTTGGTGTGGAAAATCATCCGTTTATGGATTTCGAATAATTTATGTTTAAAATTTAGGAAAACTTCCTTCTATAAAATTGTAGAGAATTAAATTTCCTATAAAAGAACATAGAATTTATATTTTTCTGATAAAAGGGCTATTTATTATGAATTATTGAATTTTTAAAAATAAATATTTTTTAAATAAAATGGTGGGCCCCACTTTTGTCATTTGTTGAATGTGGAATTTTCTTTCTCACGAGGTGTGCTGGGTGAAAGCCGCCGGCGCAAATGTCTACTTTGACATCCTAAGCTTTTCCTATAAATAGGGTGCTTAGGTTAGAATTGAAAATCACACCAGAATCAGAAATTTTCTCTCTCTATAATATCGAGCGTATTTTGTGAGTATTTAGATACTTTGAGTGTTGCTATTCAGTGCAAGTTTTCTTCAGCCTTATATCTGATATTTCAGCCAGATGTACTATTCTTTTGAGGTAAGGGATGTTATTTTTTTTCGTAATTGATGTTATTCTTTTCAATATCATTATACCAAAATATTGGCATGGATTTTATTATGAAATTCTTACTTTTTTCGTCGAGATTACTATTCACGTATACGGCACTATTCACGAAAAAATTAAATTTTCTTCTGTTTGTCCAAATTGCTTGTTAAGTTTCCTATCTTTGATTGGATCTAAGTTTTGAGCTTTATTCTTGAATTTTGCTCCACAATTGATTATTACGGAGTATTTTTGAATTGGATAAACTAAAATATGAATCCTTAGTCTTTGTCCTTTATCTTACTGGATTCGTTCTTTAAAATATTTTTCATCATCCTCAGTCCTAAAAGGTGATATAACTGAATATCTTTGGCCTGTAAAGCAAAGATGAATGATTATCTGATGAATATCTTTGCCCGTAGTGCAAAGATGGACAGGTGTTGAGATGAACATAACCACTAGTGATACAAATGAATATCTTTGGCCCGTAGTGCAAAGATGAATATTTGATTTGAGATGTATATTGATTGATGTTACAGGGATAAAATATTGATGATGGACTTTTAAATCATAGAAGATAGTAGACTTCATTCTCTACTTAACTCTTCTAAAGAATGGTTATTTTCGCTGCAAATATTGATCTAAAACTTGTTGTCAATAATATTTTATCTGAATTGTTTAAGACTAACGATAATTTATTTTCCATTATTTTAGTCATAACATTCTTTACTGGACTAGTTGAGCTCACCCTTTTCATCTATTGTCCTCTTCAGAAAATGAGAATGTCGCGGGAACTAGTCGGGGAACAGAGTGATGGTCCGAGTTAGAGCAGTAGTAGTCCTCACTATTTCTGATAAATAGTGTGATAATAATTGTAATGAAGACTTAGTTTGAATGTTAATATTTTGTATATATTTGTATTGACACTCACAGTTGTGTGGTCGTATTTTGCACTACCGTGTGATATAAAAGATTGTATTTGAATTCTGTACCATGTATTTGACGACTCAGAATGGGTTGGGTTGACTGGACCTATTCTGGGGGCGTCACATATGACCCATGAAATTTTCTCTCAAACTTGGTCATAATATCAGCAAAGAACATCCCATACACTAACCCATAACAGATCAAAGATCAGAAATCAAAAGATTGCTCAAGAAAATGTATAAAACCCTAACCAAGCTAGATCTTTAATTTTCATTAGATGTTATGTTTAAGTGTTAATATATGTGCTATGATATGTTAATAAGTGATCTGGGTTGAGAAATAACATTTACATAACATCTAGATGCACAAAAATTAAAATTTTTAAAAACTAAAAAAACATAAAAATCTTGTCTGACAGCCCAAAGTCGGGGCATATAGATTTTAATCTGTTTATAATGTGTTGTATTTATGTGTTTATATATGTTCTATGCCATGATGTTAGTATTCTGAAAGTGGAATCATGATCATAACATATGTAGATTGAAAGTTAATCATGGTCAAATATGGGTTGACCAAACAGAAAATATGAATTTCTGAAAATTCCAAAAAATTCAAGAACAACTTCTGACATGTACTTTGACCAAGCTAGAACTTGCTTCTGTGATGTTGTTAAGCTACATAAGTGTATTATATTTGTACCTTGACATACATACTACACAAGTGTAGCACTTTAACACACAAACATAGCCTAGAATCCAAGTTATTAAAGCCACAAATTGACCCCTCGCACTGTTTTTATTTTCTGGAAATTTCAGAAAATGAAGAACAGCTCTGACAGCTAATTTGATCTCTTATATCTTCTTCATATGATATAGTTAGACTTAATAATTGCTATACACTTGTAGTATTACATAAGTAGAACACCACTGAAGCACTCTCATGCCCAGAAACATCATGAACAAAGAATTACATGCGGTCAAACTAGGTACCTAAGGGTGATTCTTGAGGGCTCAATAACACCTTTAGCGACACTTTCTGTCGCGATAGTCCTGTAGCGACGGACATATTTTTGAAAAATAATTATATTAATTAAAATAAATAGAAATTAATTATTAAAAATTTATAAAATAATTTTAATTTATAAAAATTAAATTATAATATTTTGACATAAATTTTATTAAAATTTTAATTTAATTAAATATTAATGATATTAAATTTATTTAATAATTATATTAAATAAATTATTTAAAAATAATTTTAATAAATTAAAAATCATTTTAAATAATATTAAAGTGTTAAAAAATATTTTAAGTTATAATAAATGACTTTTAATATTTTGAGATAAATTTTATTAATAATCTAATATTAATGATATTTAATTTATTTAATAATTATATTATTAAATTAGTTAAAAATAGTTTTAATATTTTAAAAATCATTTAAAAATGATATTAAAGTTTTAAAAAGTATTTTAAGTTATAATAAATAACTTTTAATATTTTGATAAGAATTTTATTAATATTTTAATATTAATGATAATTACTTAAAAATAATTTTAATACTTTAAAAATCATTTGAAAGTAATATTAGTGTTTTAAAAATATTTTAAGTTATAATAAATAACTTTTAATATTTGGAATTGAAATACATTAATATTTTAATATTATTGGTAATTATCTAAAAATAATTTTAATATCTTAAAAATTATTTAAAGGTAACATTAAGGTTTTAAAAATATTTTCAGGTTATAATAAATAACTTTTATTGTGTTGATATGAAGTTCATTAATATTTTAAAGTATTTAAATATTAATGATAATGAAATTATTTAACAATTAAATCATTAAAAATGTATAAGTGTTTGAAAAATTATTATAAATGATTATAATGTTTGAAAAAATATTATAAATGATAATTAAATTATCTAATATAATATTTAAGTTCTTGAACAAAGTTTTATTAAAAATAAATTCGTTAATTATCCGATAATACAATCGGGATGTCGAAACGATACCGAACTCAAACCAAATCAACATAGTTTGACTAGGTATACGTTCGTACGTGTTGCAATGACTGACATGAATATGTGATAACATGTTTAAACAATATTATGTGTTAAATTGTATTATTCTAATTAAAAGAATAATTCTATCGATGATAAGGCTTTATATTAAAGATAAAATCGTAAGCTATACTACGTAGCAATAATCAGCTATCAAGGCAAGTTTTTTACCTCAATTTATTATTGAGAATGTATCTCTACTCATTGCATTTACTATATGTGATGGATTTCAGTAAGCGAAATGCATATTCATGAATAATTATTGTCAATTATTCATATCCATAATGATATCCAGGATACGTTTACAAAATTATTCTTATATTGTGAAATTTTATTCAATTCAGTTATTATTTATTAATATATCATTATTGTCTGTTATTATACAAGTGTCCCCACTTGTATAAACTGTTGTATTCCTACAAGAACTTTTGAACTTTAAATGTTTTAATATGACAAATCATGTTACATACTATTAAACTTCGGTAGGTATTTATGACTGTCTAAGCTATTTAACTCGGCTAGACATAGTTCGAATTGTATTTTTGAATAGTATTGATTATGATAAAGTCGTCCAACTGAATTGTTTAGTTAGGACTTCAAACTGAGTATGAATAACCGTTAATGGGAAAATTGTTTATGTGCCCAAGGCGAACAGAGTGAACGATTTGTCGTTAAAACAGATAGTATTGATCAATATAGGACATAACGGGGCTGATCACCCTACATGTCCGTAAGACCAGAGCGGTTTGCAGATAAATTTTTGTTTAAACCTTTTCAAAAAATGAAAAATAAAAGTTCGTGGTCCATTGACCGCTCAGCATTTATAGTTACTACGTCGTTTCAAAATTTTAAACGATTTGATATGTTATTAAGATAAGTTTTGTAATACCCGAGAATTTCCATATATTATTAAATAAATATATTAATGGAAATGAGAATTTATTTGAATATAAATGATTTTGTGTTATGAGATGAATTAATTCAATTATATATAATTGAATAATTATAATAATTGAGAAATTGGTGGAGTTTGTGATAAACTCGTTGATTGCCTTGTGTGGCACAGTGACGTAATATAAGAATGATTATATTAATTTAAGCGAACAATTAATCTATATTAATTGTTAATCGAAGAATATTAATTAACTGTTATAAAATACTAATGAGGATTGATTAATAATATGTGATTATTATTATTGCAAGAAACATAATAATAATGAGCAACGTGTTTATAAATATAATAAGATTTATATCAAAGTGATAATTAATCATATAAGGGTTAATTAAATTGTTATGGAGGTTAACAATTATATTGATTGATGTAGAATATGTGTATATTATTAATTAATATTCAATTTATAAGATGAGAAACTATATGTGCAAGCATGCGAATTAAATGTGTAGCATATATTAGCTGACTATGTATTATGTGAAGTGTAATATGACACTATTATATGGTAAGGCTTATTAAACCATGTGAGCTACTTGATTAATAACTTGTGTGACAATAAATATGTGGGTATACATTGTATAATATATCATGAACATATTATAAACAATTAGTTTTAATAAAGGAGACAGTGTAATGTGTTAACATCTGATTAGATTATATCCGGTATTAACAAAATGTACATGGATTATACGTGTCAATTTACACTTACTACAGTATATGAATTATTGTGACATTTCAATTAAAGACCTAAGTGTCTAAATATGTGTGTGTATATAACCTAAGTATTAACACTAGTTTGTTTACAAATTGGAAATGCTGAGATTTTTATGCCTTGTCCCATATTAATAAGACACAAACCTTGTACACGTAAAACACTCATGAAGCTAGCCTACTCCTACCTTCTCAAACTCAGCATTCTAGCAAATCATGATACGGGGAGTGGGCACAACAGTGTTCTTCAACCACTCTACCAACTCTTCCTTAGCTGATATACAAAGCTTCAATCTAGTGGTTCAATTTAATGGACAATTGCATTGTCTGTGTAAGGATTCTTCTATAAATAGCAGCCATGTTTCTTCGTTTTCAATTTGCTGAGAGTTTGCATAAGTGGTGAGTGAAAGCAATATACATATATCAGTAGGAGAAGTTGGATTAGCAGCAAACTATATTTGAATCCTAGCAGAGGTATAATCCCTCTTCCTTTGTTCTTCATTTTCGTTTTCTGTTTCCGAAGTTTCCTTCAAATTTTTGATTATGCCAAATTGGTTCATGATTGGTTTGTAGAACCCTTATATTGTTGTTATATGAACATACATACGTGATGGAACCACTATATAGCTTTCTTGACTTTCATTTCCATTGTTGCTCTGTAATTTCTGTAAAGCATCGAATTCGTGAAATTAGTTGGAGTTCATGAAATTGGGAATCGTTTGGGCGATTGACTGTTATATAAGCATATATATGTGTTAGTAAGTTAAAAAGGTTAGTCTAATAGCATATGGGTATGTCGAGATCGATAAAATGGGAGGTTTTGGGTCGGTTTCGCTGCAGTCTGAACTGAGGAACTGTCCCCACGCCGCAGCGCCGCAGCACCGCAGCCCGCACCGCAGCCCCACCCAGGCCGCAGCCCGCGTCGCAGCGCCACCCGCGCCACAGCGCTACCCGCGCCACAGCGCTAGAATATGGCTGCTGTTGCCGCGCCGCAGCGCCGGCCTCTGTGTGCAGTTTTCTGTATTCTGCAACAAAACTGTTATATACCAATTGTTTGATTTTTGTTTAAACAAGCATGGGAGCATGATTAATACATATATATAAACCTAATGAGGCAATGTAAGCATGTTTTAGTATATTAGCATGCATGGTTAACCAAACGACATATAGTTTGAAAACAAACTTAAAGTTTCATAAACGAACGTTAACATATATAAAGCATGTTAATATTCTGATTTTTCAAGGCATGTCGGTATGAGGTTGAAATGTATGAAAGACATATTAAGTTATGTATATATGGTTCATAGTATGACAAGAGCCTGTTAGACCTCACTATTGAACATATCTAACAAAAATACAAGTTTTGAAGGTTGATATTGACATGTAAAGACCATGTATACATTCTGACTTTTCGAGCATGTTTATAGGGCCTTGAAATGCATGAAAAGCATGTTAACTTGTGTATATGGGTTTCATAAGGAAGCATGAACATGATAGACCTTATTAATGAACTATACTAACAAAGTATAAGCTTTGAACGTGAACGTTGGTATGTTATGACGAGAATTAGAATCTGACATTTATGGACACATGTGATAGTACTCTTAGACTCATTCATGTGTCATGCATGTATATATACCATGATTAGTTGCCGTGATTAAAGTTTAGCATAAACAAAGCATGTTTTCAAGATAATAACAATGCTAGCTACATATATGCAATACGAGTACTCATGAGCATGACTAATACAAGTTATATGAATATCTTATGTGTTTAAAAGCGACCATGTTAGACCATATGAGTTCGTGTCCTTGAATGGCTTTAAGTATTAACTTAAGAACCTATACCATGTACGATTGGATTTGGAAAAGTTATACAAGCATGAAAGTATCCTTTAAATATGAACACATGCTACGTGATATTATATGATGTTACTTGAACCCGATTTTGACGGTTAACTTAAGGAGATGCCGTAACTTGCTAAAATGAAATATATTTAGTATTGATTGTGGTCTTATGTGATATTAATAATATGCAAGCATGTTTGCTAATTGTTGAGATCTTATATAATATGAGAATGCGTTTAAACTCTAAAAAAGGAACGTTATGGATAGAAATTATATTCTATATAACTGTGTAGCTAGGTAAAACTTACCTTATGTGTTGATCGTATATTCAAAGAGAAAATGTGAAGTTAAATTATATGACTAATGAATATCATATATATACGTAACTGTATTACGATAGGAATTCGAAAGTGTTGATTGCTTTTCGTGGATAAACTACGCTAAAGGCAAGTTCTCTTACTTACACTCTTTTAAAGTGCAAGTATCCTAACCGACGCATTTACTTTATGCAAGGAAATCTATGATTGTGAAAGTTTCCTAACTTATACTCTTTTACTATGCAAGTATCCTATCTTGTGTATTGCGAACTAGTTTCCTATTTAATCGGTTGAATTGAATTAGCATACTTGAACTCTTATTTCATTAAAGCTATTATTCATGTTGAACTTAGTATTGTTCGTGAATATTGTGAAAGTGTCTATGCCATTTGATTCGGCGGGACTTATGTTATTGAAAAGCAACCCAAACTAATTGATTGGTGCGGGAACTTGTATTTGACTGAGAAGAACAACCTTCTTTGAAGGGAATATATAAATTGTCGGAGAACCGACGTGCACACTTGAGTATGATTGATTGTTATGCATAACAAGGGTACTTTAGGCTGATCACCTGTTGTACCTGTTTTTGTTGGATTTTCAGTTTATTACTGTCAATTCTAGTAGAAGTTCATAGTCCGTAGTGACTACTCAGTATTCAATTATTTGAAATCTTGAATTGACTTATTATTGAATCATATTGATATTATCCTGTCCTTAGCGACTGTTATTGAGAACTGTTGATATTCTTGTTATTCTTGAACTATCAAATCTTGCTATACCCTTTCGAGAATTGAGAATCTTATTATTCACCCTTATTGTATATTACTTGCTGGGCAATTTGTGCTCATTCTTGCTTTCCCTAAAACATTTCAGTTAAGGCAGAGCATGGCGAACCTTCGGGCATTGATAAGGGCAAGGGCAAGGCTACCAACTAGCTTATGTCTGTTATGTTTCAAATATATTAATATTGTGTGAAGATGATGTAGTAAGACTGGATTTGTTTATGTTTAAGCTTAAGTTAGATTATATAACAAGTCGTTAATTGATATTGCTATGTAATCTATTAAGTACTGTAGGTTGCGAGACTTGGGGGAATAATCATAATAAATCATTGTAAATTATTCTAGAATAGATTTTCCGCTGTGGTTGTGTGATATTTAGTTATCATTATTGCGATGTATTACCATGAGCACGTGATGAACCGAATTCGAGAGATCAAGTGGCGGTCCTGGAATTTGGGGGCGTCACAGGTTTCGACAGACTTCACAATTATTGATTCATTGTAGATGTATACCTCAAAGAAAATATTTACTTCTTTCAGCTAAAGTTTAATAATTGTTATTACTTGCTGAGTAATTGAATGCTCATTCTTGCTTTAAATTAAATGTTTTCACCTAAGCGTGATCGACCTGAAGGTTTTGACAAGGACAAAGGAAAGGGATAGCCGACAGAATAAGTTTTATGGTATCTTATGTAATAGTTAGACTTTATTAAGATAATAATATTTATTATTTATCATGTAATGAAGTACTTTAAAGGTCGTGTACCTGGGATTAGACAACTCTGATATGTATATTAATTTTGTTATTTATATTATTCTGCTCAAAGAAATGATATCGTGTAGCACCAAGTTCGGGTTTTAAGTACCTGAATTTGGGGGCGTCACAGGTTGCTATCAGAGCTGTAGGTTAGAAACCTTAGGTGGGGGAATACCTTAGGCATAACCTTAAGCTAGATAGAAGCATTGAAAAATAAATAACTCAAATAGAGTTTAAAGGAGATGAATTAAGAAAATTCATCGTAAAATAAAATAAAAGTAACTTATATAAACGATTGTTTGTTATGTGTATATATATTATGTGCTAATCAAGATAATTTGTGTATAGATGTCAGGAAGTAAAGGATTAGAAGACCCTCATATCATAAAGAAGGAGCAAATCACTCCGCCTGAAAGCAACCAAGATGAAGTCATCATTTTGGAAAACATAGAACCAGAACCAGAAACGGTGTTATTAACAGATAGTGATTCAGACACTGAAGTTGGAGCTGGCCAAGCATCAACGAAAGTGCAGAATCTAAAGAACAAATTGTTATGTTTGGAAAGGTTGTTGGAAATGGAAAGGCTACTAAACAGCTAGTTGCAAAAGGCTTTAATCGAAATAATGGAAGAACAAGATAAGTTGAAGGTTCAAATTGAACAGATGGGAGCCAAATGCAGCAAATCGTGTGCAACTCCAAGCCAGAAAGGGAAAAGAAAAATGAATGACCGTGATTTAGGAAATTCGGATTTTAATCAAGGGAACTTTAAGAAAGTAGGAACGTGTGCGAACTGTAATCGGAAATATGAAGGCGTATGTATGAAAGGACAGCATGTATGTTATAATTGTGGACGTGAAGGACATATCTCATCTCATTGTCCTTATCCGAAACAATGCGTATGTTTTGTATTTGGGTTGATAGGTCATAAGGCAAAGGCTTGTCCAAGATCTAGGGAAGGCGTATGAAATGAATAGGATAAGTAAAATAGAATTATATATGGTATGTATAGGTATGAAATGTATTACTTTTGCATAAGTATCATGTTGAATCCCGACTTTTGTTGTCACTAATGAATAGTAAGTGACTATGGCAGTCTGTATTGTGTAATGAAAAGTTCTATGTACTGCTTGAATATGAATATAAATGTTATGATATTATTACATGTCAAGATAGTATGTTGATTAAATGACAATTTGCTAATTCAGCAAGCTGAATTTGGGAATCCAGCAAGCTGAATTGTTTTAAAATTTAGAATTTTATATTCTATCTTTTATGATACCATTAATAATGATATATGAATGATAAGATAATAATTTTAAAATTTTGTTTAACCAGATAATGCCGCCAAGAAGAGAACTACGAACCCGAAGGGTGGAAGACTTTGTTAACAATGCAGGAGGTCAAGCAAACCCTATGCAAGATTTTGTGAATATACTAGCTGAGGCTACGCAAAATCGAGCACCAGCCACAGGAAATCCTCTAGGGAATCAATTGGCGAACTTCAAAGATTTCAAGGCAGTAGGACCGCCTGAATTCGAAGGAACGACCGACCCTATAGAAGCCCAAACTTGGGTAAAGGAAATAGAAAGAGAGTTTGTTATTGCTAGGGTAGCGGAGAAGCAAAAGACAGCTTTTGCTAGCTACATGCTGAAAGGGGAAGCGAACTTCTGGGGGGAGGCTAATCAAACTCAAGCCAGAACAGAAGTGGTAATATTGACAAGGTTCAAAGAACTGTTCAAGGAGAATTACTTCTCGTCCAGTATGCAGGATAGGATGGAGGTTAAATTTATTGAATTGAAACAAGAAAACATGACCGTCTCGGAATACGCTGCAAAGTTTAATGAATTAGCTAGGTTCGCTCCACAACAAGTGAACACTGAGGCAAAAAAGGCATGAAGGTTCGAACATGGCCTAAAGCCCTGGATTTACAATAAGGTTGCAGTGCTACAGAGTAACTTGTTTGGATCGTTATTGGAAAAGGCTATTATTGCCGAAGGAGCAAGTGAGGCCATGAGCCTCTATAACAAGGAAAAGAAGAATAAGGGTAAGGTTGAAGGAAAAGTTAATGTGGAAGGAAACAGCGGAAGTGCAAGTGGGAAAAGAAAGTGGACAAATTCTGGAAGTCTTGGTAATAGTCAGGGAGGAATAAGGAAAAAGGTGGAACCATGTGGAAATTGCTGGAAGAGTCACTCAGGTGAGTGTCTCAAGGAAAAGTTTGTGTGCTATAAGTGCGGGCAGGATGGACACATCTCTCCTAATTGCCCCAACCGTAGGAAGAATAGCGGTTGTTTCATCTGCGGATCAACTGATCATATGGCAAAGGATTGTCTGGAAAAAAACGCTGATGGTGGAAATACGAATGCTAGGAAAAGTAGTGGAAAGCTAGCGATCACGTATCCAACTCCGACAAGCAAGCCAACTCCAAGGACCTTCAATATGATGGTTCAAGATACGGTAGCAGCCGGGGATGGAATTCCAGGTATTATTCGAATACATTTTTATTTTCTTATATATAGTAAATCGTTTTATTAAGAAATTTTGAAGGAGGAATTTGAGTTCTTTTAGAAATCAAATTTTCGTTTAAATTAATAGATAAACTTTATGCTTAATAAGTTAGAGATCAGTTCGATCGAATCTGGTCGGGATCTATATGCAATGAATACATATATTATTTACCCTTGTGTGTATAAGTTTTAAAACGGTGATTCCGGGGACGGAATTCTTATAAGGGAGTGTGAATGTAATAAACTAAGATTTTTATATAATTAAATAAGAAATTTTGTGTATAAATTTTTTTATTTAATATTATTTCCATCAAAATAAATGTGGGAATATGTGTAAGGTAAAACATATGTGAATATGTGATAAATATATATTTATTTATTGCATGAACGATTTCTGTGACGAACGAGAATTTTGTAAAGATATTTGAATATTTATTAAAATAAATAAATATTTTTAATGATTTAATTATTGAGTTGAATAATTAATTCATGAATTTGTGGTAGATTAATTTAATTATATGTGTTACATTAATTAAATTAATGTGTAGTGAATTAATAGTTCAAAATATTTAATTAATTAAGTTTATTTGATTAATTGAATTAATTAAATAAGCATATATTACTTTAATTAATTTAATAATTAATTAAAGAATTAGTGAATTAACATAATTAATAAATAAAAATATTAATTATGTGACAATATAATTTAATGTAAAATTTATTATATTTTATTTAATTGATTTAAATAAAATTGATTGATTAATTAAAGTGTTACAATTAACTATATAGTAAATTAGTTTATTAAAATAAATGGGGAAAGAAAAGAAGAGGAAGGCAAACAGGGCTTTAGGAGAAGTTTATCCGTTGTTAATACAACGGATACTTATATAATACGTATATTCGTTGTTCTAAGTCATTATTCTAAGTCATTATCAGAGAAAAGTTAGAGAAACTTGAGAGAGAAATCAGAGAGAAAAGAAGAAGGCATTGAGAGAAATTGAGAAAAGAAGACTTGAGAGATCATTGTGTTGTTATCAATTGATTATCTTCATACTAACTAAAGGGTAATTCTTCTTTATGTTTTCAAAATTAAAGTTTTTCACATACGTATTCTAAAGTCTGTGAAAAATTGAGTTTTCCAATTGGGTTATGATATGACTTTATCTATATGGGTATGTAATTATAACATGTTTTCTAACGTATATACATGTTTTAAAGTAATCAATTTTATATAATTTGGCCTTAATTGGTTTTTTCGAAAAGTTACAGAGTTTTCTACGATGTTGTAAAATTTCTCTGTCAGTACTTATTTTTGGGAAATTAAAGTGTGAGGTTATTATATATGTGACCGTATATGTTAGTATTATATGTTGGATCATGTATCCATGATTTACACTGATCACACCAAATAACTTTGTTAATAAATGGGTTTGATGAAATTACAGAGTATTGAATATGGGTGAATAACCCATATGGGTTAAATTAATGATTGAATCATATGTTAATATTTAAATTGATACATGAATATGATTGTATATGTTAAAACAAAGAAAATGGAATTGAAATGAATGGATTCGGTGTAGTAACGAATCCGTAAGGAGATTTTTATGTTTTTCATTAAACTCTTAAAAGTTTTGAAGAACAGTGAAAATTAATATTTTGATTTGTATAATTACATAACTTGGAATGTTAAGAACATGTTATAAGTGATATATAATGTTCCTGTGAAGTTTATACTTCATGGGTAACATTATAAATCAGTGTAATAATGTGAATTGGGAGAAAATGGGAGAAAATCTGTGTTCGTTCGCGAACTTCAGATTCTGAATTCCGCAGCCGCGCGGCCACGCCAGCTGCAAGGCAAAATGGCGCGCAGCCGCGCCTGTCCGAAAATTTTGAAAAAAATTGCTAAGTGTTGGAAAATTTTGAAATGTGTTTTGAGTCTAATGAACATGAACACATGTTATATAAATATAATAAAATATTGATATGAGTTTAATAATTTATGTTATGTGATTAATTAATAAATTAATTACGTGATTTAAATTATCATTTGTAAAGGTTAAATAATGTGTTATAAACATTAAGACATTATTTTAAATCTAATTAACATGATGACATGTTATGTATGTAATGAGTTATTAATACAAGTTAATAACTTAAGTTACGTGATTAATTAACAAGTTAATTAATCAACGTAAACCATTATTTGAAAACCTAATAATGAGTTTGAAGAATATTATTGTAAATCAATAATCATATCGAACTTGTGATTAATTGATATTGTGAATGTATTGATAGGTAAAAGTAATTAAAGAAGTGAGTAATAATTGTAGCTTGCGCACGAGGCAAGTTTCCTAAACTCAAATCTTTATATTTGAGCAAGTTTCCTAACTATACTCTTTAAATTGAGCAAGTTTTCTATCCCTAACTTATTATTATTGTTTGGCAAGTTTCCTAAACTAAACTCTTTTAATTAAGCAATTGCTATGCTTAATTACTATTGTTGAAAAAATTCTTACTCTTGAATATCCAAGTTTAGAATTTCACATGAGATGCCATGATTCTTTTAAAAGTATCATTTAAGTGTACAATACTTATTCGATTGTATACCTTGAGAAGTTAATATTCAATATGAATATCATTTATTGAATTATCCAAACCAACTTTATTTGGTACGGATTCTGATGTCAAATTGAGATGAACAACCCTAATGTAGGGGATTAATGAAGATGCTTTAAGCGTTAAGATAATGTGCACAGTATCAGTACGAAGGGCTGATCTCCCTAAGTACGAGAAGTAAAGTCTATAGTCTTGTGACTGTTAAAGGTTGGAAAGGTTAATATACTTGACAACCTAAGACTCGGTTCAAGGTCTTAATGACACTCAGAAGTAATTTGACTCTTGATTAATATTCTTGATTCAAAAGTTGAGAAGTAATTTGATTCTTGATTAATATTCTTGATTCAAATGTCGAGCTTTCTGTTATTCAGAATTCTTTCACTCGCATGTTATTATTCTGTCATATTTTTATACTTGCGGGCATCCGTGCTCACTCTTGCATAATAACATTGCAGCTAATAATGAACGAAGTGATGTACCTTCTAGTAGCAAGGGCAAAGGAAAAGCTAACAAATGATGAAGATTTGTGTTGTCATGAATAATGTTAAAGTTTAAGATTTATGTGTGATGATTTAAGACTTATTTATTTACGTTTTCGCAAAAGAGATTTAAGGTTAAGTATAACCTGGGATTTATGATGTATTTTTATTTCAGATGATGTAAGATGATGATTTATTTATCTAATAAATGAATTTCATTATTTATGGGTAGATAGTTGTATGATATTGGAACAGTGAACACCAAATCCTGTAAAAATTAAGATACCGGATTTGGGGGTGTCACAATTTCAAATAAGTTTTTCGAAAAAGGAATTGTTGATTATCATAAATTATATTCTTATAATAAAGTAATTTGGTAGTAAAAATATTTTATTCTTTAATTTACATGAAAATATGATTAATATATTATTTAAATAATATATGAAATGATTTCTAGACTTATTATAATAATTATTTTATTATATTTATCAAGATGAGTTAAGTTAATTATTTTAACTTAATTAATAATGGTATATGAGTGTAATTATAGATCAAAACCCTAAATTTTGATCTATGTTATAAAATTTCATGATTAATATAATTATTGTATAATTATATTTAAAAGAAAAGTATAATTATGTTATGAATAATAAAAAATTATTTTCTTAAGAAATTTAAATTTTAAATGTGATTATTAATTATATTTGTATTCAAATATATGTAAGTATATTAATATGATTTGTGGTTATATATTTTAATTATAACTATGATTATTGAAATAAGTATGTGAATATATATTAAGAATTTATTTATTTAATTTAAATATTAAACATAGTAATTAAATATGTTTGTATTTAAATGAAAGTGTGGATATTATGTGATTAAGGATATTTGATTAAGAAACCCTAATTCATAAATTTGGGAACCCTACTAATATCAAGTAACTCTAATTTTAAAAAAACCCTAATTTTTATTGAAAACCCTAATTTTTAATGAGTGTGTTATAATTAAATTTTTATTTAATTTGTAGTTAATTTTCTTAAAGTCAAAAATTATTGGATAAAAATTAGGGGTTCAAATCTATTGATTAAAGCCCAGATTCAAGTACTATGGACAAGAATGCCCTTAAAATGATTTGCTAGATTACTAAAATAACCTTTTTGGATTTATTAAATTAAGCTAGCTTGCAAATCTTGCCATAATCTATGACTCAACACAATCTAAGATTGCCCACATGCTCAAATCTCAATTAATCAGCCGAAAGTTGACACCTATAACATCCAAGTTCATTGAATCAAAAGGATAGCAATTAAAGATAGAAAACGAAAAGAAAGCTTTCAATTATTTTCACCCACACAAACCAAAATATTTTCTCTCTCTAAGACCCACGAAATTCTCTCTCTAACTTGGTCATAATATCAGCCAAGAACATCCCATACACTAATCCATAACAGATCAATGATCAAAAATCAAAAGATTGCTCAAGAAAAGGTATAAAACTCTAACCAAGCTAAATCTTTAATTTTTCATTAGATGTTATGTTTAAGTGTTAATATATATGCTATGATATGTTAATAAGTGATCTGGGTTGAGAAATAATATTTACATAATATCTAGATGCACGAAAATTAAAATTTTTGAAAACTGGAAAAACTTAAAAATCTTGATTGACAGCCCAAAAGTCAGGGCATATAGATCTCAATCTATTTATGATATGTTGCGTTTATGTATTTATATGTGTTCTATGCCATGATGTTAGTATTCTGAAAGTGAAATCATGATCATAACATATGTAGATTGAAAGTTATTCATGGTCAAATATGGGTTGACCAAACTGAAAATATGAATTTCTAGAAATTCTAGAAAATTCAAGAACAACTTCTGACTTGTACTTTGACCAAGCTAGATCTTGCTTCTGTGATATTGTTAAGCTACATAAGTGTATTATATTTGTACCTTGACATACATACTACACAAATGTAGCACTTTAACACACAAACATAGCCCAGAATCCAAGTTATTAAAGCCACAAATTGACCCCTCGCACTATTTTCATTTTCTGGAAATTCCAGAAAATGAAGAACAGCTCCTGACAGCTAGTTTGATCTCTTATATCTTCTTCATATGATATAGTTAGACCCAGAAATTGCTATACACTTGTAGTATTACATAAGTAGAACACCACTAAAGCACTCTCATGCCCAGAAACATCATGAACAAAGAATTACATGCGATCAAACTAGGTACCTAAGGGCTGTTCTTGAGGGCTCAAGAACACCTACAACAACACTTTTCGTCGCGATAGTCATTTAGCGACGGACAGATTTTTGAAAAATAATTATATTAATTAAAATAAATAAAATTAAATAGAAATTAATTATTAAAAATTCATAAAATAATTTTAAATTATAATATTTTGACATAAATTTTATTAATATTTTAATTTAATTAAATATTAATTATATTAAATTTATTTAATAATTATATTAAATAAATTATTTAAAAATAATTTTAATATATTAAAAATAATTTTAATATATTAAAAATCATTTTAAATAATATTAAAGTTTTAAAAAATATTTTAAGTTATAATAAATGACTTTTAATATTTTGAGATAAATTTTATTAATAATCTAATATTAATGATATTTAATTTATTTAATAATTATATTAAATAAATTAGTTAAAAATAGTTTTAATATTTTAAAAATCATTTTAAAAATGATATTAAAGTTTTAAAAAGTATTTTAAGTTATAATAAATAACTTTTAATATTTTGATAAGAATTTCATTAATATTTTAATATTAACGATAATAAATTTATTTAATAATTATATTAAATTAATTAATTAAAAATGATTTAAATATTTTATAAATTATTTAAAGGTGAAATAAATGAAATAAAAGTATTTTAAGTTATAATAAATAACTTTTAATATTTTGATATAAATAACATTAATATTTTAATATTAATGGTAATTACTTAAAAAAATTTTAATACTTTAAAAATCATTTGAAAGTAATATTAGTGTTTTAAAGATGTTTTAAGTTATAATAAATAACTTTTAATATTTGAAAATAAAATACATTAATATTTTAATATTATTGATAATTATCTAAAAATGATTTTAATATCTTAAAAATCATTTAAAGGTAACATTAAGGTTTTAAAAATATTTTTCAGGCTATAATAAATAACTTTTAAAGTGTTAATATGAAGTTCATTAATATTTTAAAGTATTTAAATATTAACGAGAATGAAATTATTTAACAATTAAATCATTAAAAATTATATAAGTGTTTAAAAAATTATTATAAATGATTATAATATTTGGAAAAATATTATAAATGATAATTAAATTATCTAATATAATATTTAAGTTCTTGAAGAAAGTTTTATCAAAAATAAATTCGTTAATTATCCGATAATGCAATCGGGATGTCGAAATGATACCGAACTCAAACCAAATTAACATAGTTTGACTAGGTATACGTTCGTACGTGTTGCAATGACTGACATGAATATGTGACAACATGTTTAAACAGTATTATGTGTTAAGTTGTATTATTCTAATTAAAAGAATAATTCAATTGATGATAGGACTTTATATTAAAGATAAAAGCGTAAGCTATACTACGTAGCAGTAATCAGCTATCAAGGCAAGTTTTTTATTTATTATTGACCATGTATCTCTACTAATTGCATTTACTATATGCGATGGATTTTAGTAAGCGAAAAACATATTCATGAATAATTATTGTCAATTATTCATATCCATAATGATATCCAGGATATGTTTACGAAATTATTCTTATATTGTGAAATTTTATTCAATTCAGTTATTATTTATTAATATCTCATTATTGTCTGTTATTATACAAGTGTCCCCACTTGTATAAACTGTTGTATTCCTACAAGAACTCTTGAACTTGAAATGCTTTGATATGACAAATCATGTTACATACTATTAAACTTCGGTAAGTATTTATGACTGTCTAAGCTATTTAACTCGGCTAGACATAGTTTGAATTGTACTGTTGAATAGTATTGATTATGATAAAGTCGTCCAACTGAATTGTTTAGTTAGGACTCCAGACTGAGTATGACCAACCCTTAATAGGGAAATTATTTATGTGCCCAAGGCGAACAGAGTGAACGATTTATCGTTCAAACAGATAGTATTGATCAATATAGGACATAACGGGACTGATCACCCTACATGTCCGTAAGACCAGAGCGGTTTGCAGATGAATTTCTGTTTAATCCTTTTCAGAAAATGAAAAATAAAAGTTCATGGTCCATTGACCGCTCAACATTTATAGTTACTACGTCGTTTCAAAATTTTAAACGATTTGATATGTTTCGACAGACTTCACAACTATTGATTCATTGTAGAAGTATACCTAAAAGAAAATATTTACTTCTTTCAGCTAATGTTTAATAATTGTTATTACTTGCTGAGCAATTGAATGCTCATTCTTGTTTTAAATTAAATGTTTTCTGCTAACCGTGATCGACCTGAAGGTTCTGACAAGGACAAAGGAAAAGGATAGCTGACAGAATAAGTTTTATGGTATCTTATGTAATAGTTAGACTTTATTAAAATAATAATATTTATTATCTATCATGTATCGAAGAACTTTAAAGGTCGTGTACCTGGGATTAGACAACTCTGATATGTATATTAATTTTGTTATTTATATTATTCCGCTCAAAAAAATTATATCATGTAGCACCAAGTTCGGGTTTTAAGTACCTAAATTTGGGGGCGTCATAGGTTGCTATCAGAGCTTTAGGTTAGAAACCTTAGGTGGGGGAATACCTTAGGCTATAACCTTAAGCTAGATAGAAGCGTTGAAAAATAAATAACTCAAATAGAGTTTAAAGGAGATGAATTAAGAAAATTCATCGTAAAATAAAATAAAAGTAACTTATATAAACGATTATTTGTTATGTGTATATATATTATGTGCTAATCAAGATAATTTGTGTATAGATGTCAGGAAGGAAAGGATTAGAAGACCCTCATATCAGAAAGAAGGAGCAAATCACTCCGCCTGAAAGCAACCAAGATGAAGTCATCATTTTGGAAAATATAGAACCAGAACCAGAAACGGTGTTATTAACAGATAGTGATTCAGAAACTGAAGTTGGAGCTGGCCAAGCATCAACGAAAGTGCAGAATCTAAAGAATAAATTGCTATGTTTGGAAAGGTTGTTGGAAGTGGAAAGGCTACTAAACAGCCAGTTGCAAAAGGCTTTAATCGAAACAATAGAAGAACAAGATAAGTTGAATGTTCAAATTGAACAGATGGGAGCCAAATGCAGCAAATCGTGTGCAGCTCCAAGCCAGAAAGGGAAAAGAAAAATGAATGACCGTGATTTAGAAATTCTAATTTTAATCAAGGGAACTTTAAGAAAGTAGGAACGTGTGCGAACTTGTAATCGGAAATATGAAGGCGTGTGTATGAAAGGACAGAATGTATGTTATAATTGTGGACGTGAAGGACATATCTCATCTCATTGTCCTGATCCGAAACAGGTGCGTATATTTTGTATTTGGGTTGGTAGGTCATAAGGCAAAGGCTTGTCCAGGATCTAGGGAAGGCGTTTAAAATGAATAGGATAAATAAAATAGAATTATGTATGGTATGTATAGGTATGAAATGTATTACTTTTGCATAAGTATCTTGTTGAATCCCGACTTTTGTTGTCACTAAGGGATAGTAAGTGACTATGACAGTCTGTATTGTGTAATGAAAAGTTCTATGTACTGTTTGAATATGAATATAAATGTTATGATATTATTATATGTCGAGATAGTATGTTAATCAAATGACAATTTGTTAATTTGGCAAGCTGAATTTGGGAATCCAGCAAGCTGAATTGGTTTAAAATTTAGAATTTTATATTCTATCTTTTATGATACCATTAATAATTATATATGAATGATAAGATAATAATTTTAAGATTTTGTTTAACCAGATAATGCCGCCAAGAAGAGAACCACGAACCCGAAGTGTGGAAGACTTTGTTAACAATGCAGGAGGTCAAGCAAACCCTATGCATGATTTTGTGAATATACTAGCTGAGGTTATACAAAATCGAGCATCAGCCGCAGGAAATCCTCCAAGGAATCAATTGGGGAACTTCAAATATTTCAAGGAAGTAGGACCGCCTGAATTCAAAGGAACGACCGATCCTATAGAAGCCCAAACTTGGGTAAAGAAAATAGAAAGAGCGTTTGTTATTACTAGGGTAGCGGAGAAGCAAAAGACAGCTTTTGCTACCTACATGCTGAAAGGGGAAGCGAACTTCTGGTGGGAGGCTAATCAAACTCAAGCCGGAACAGAAGTGGTAACATGGACAAGGTTCAAAGAACTGTTCAACGAGAATTACTTCTCGTCCAGTATGCAGGATAGGATGGAGGTTAAATTTATTGAATTGAAACAAGAAAATATGACCGTCTCGGAATACGTTGCAAAGTTTAATGAATTAGCTAGGTTCGCTCCACAACAAGTGAACACTGAGGCAAAAAAGGCACGAAGGTTCGAACATGGCCTAAAGCCCTAGATTTACAATAAGGTTGCAGTGCTGCAAAGTTACTCGTTTGGATCTTTATTGGAAAAGGGTATTATTGCCGAATGGAGCAAGTGAGACCATGAGCCTCTATAACAAGGAAAAGAAGAATAAGGGTAAGGTTGAAGGAAAAGTTAAGGTGGAAGGAAATAGCGGAAGTGCAAGTGGGAAAAGAAAGTGGACAAATTCTGGAAGTCTTGGTAATAGTCAGGGAGGAATAAGGGAAAAGGTGGAACTATGTGGAAATTACGGGAAGAGTCACTCAGGTGAGTGTCTCAAGGAAAAGTTTGTGTGCTATAAGTGCGGGCAGGATGGACACATCTCTCCTAATTGCCCCAACCGTATGAAGAATAGTGGTTGTTTCATCTGCGGATCAACTGATCATATGGCAAAGGATTGTCCGAAAAAAAACGTTGATGGTGGAAATACGAATGCTAGGAAAAGTAGTGGAAAGCTGGCGATCACGTATCCAACTCCGACAAGCAAGCCAACTCAAAGGACCTTCAATATGACTATTCAAGATACGGTAGCAGCCGGGGATGGAATTTCAGGTATTATTCGAATACATTTTTATTTTCTTATATATGGTTTTCTTATATATAGTAAATCGTTTTATTAAAATATTTTGAAGTAGGAATTTGAGTTCTTTTAGAAATCAAATTTTCGTTTAAATTGATAGATAAGCTTTATGCTAAATATTTTAGGGATCAATTCGATCGAATCTGGTCGAGATCTATATGCAATGAATACATATATTATTTATCCTTGTGTGTATAAGTTTTAAAACGGTTATTCCGGGGACGGATTCCTTATAAGGGAATGTGAATATAATAAACCAAGATTTTTATATAATTAAATAAGAAATTTTGCGTATAATTTTTTTTATTTAATATTTCTTCCAGCAAAATAAATGTGAGAATATGTCTAAGATAAAACATATGTGAATATGTGATAAATATATATTTATTTATTGCATGAACGATTTCAAATAAGTTTTTCGAAAAAGGAATTGTTGATTATCATAAATTATATTCTTATAATAAAGTAATTTGGTAGTAAAAATATTTTATTATTTAATTTACATAAAAATATGATTAATATATTATTTAAATAATATATAAAATGATTTCTAGAATTATTATAATAATTATTTTATTATATGAATTTATCAATATTAGTTAAGTTAATTATTTTAACTTAATTAATAATGGTATATGAGTGTAATTATAGATCAAAATCCTAAATTTTGATCCATGTTATGAAATTTCATGATTAATACAATTATTGTATAATTGTATTTAAAAGGAAAGTATAATTATGTTATGAATAATAAGAAATTATTTTCTTAAGAAATTTGAATATTAAATGTGATTATTAATTATATTTGTATTCAAATATATGTAAGTATATTAATATGATTTGTGGTTATATATTTTAATTATAACTATGATTATTGAAATAAGTATGTGAATATATATTAAGAATTTATTTATTAATTTAAATATTAAATATAGTAATTAAATATGTTTGTATTTATATGAAAGTGTGGATATTATGTGATTAAGGATATTGATTAAGAAACCCTAATTCATAAATTTGGGAACCCTACTAATATCAAGAAACTCTAATTTTTAGAAAATCCTAATTTTTATTGAAAACCCTAATTTTTAATTAGTGTGTTATAATTAAATTTTTATTTAATTTTTAGTTAATTTTCTTAAACTCAAAAATTATTGGGTAAACATTAGGGGTTCAAATCTATTGATTAAAACCTAGATTCAAGTACTATGGATAAGAATGCCCTTAAAATAATTTGCTAGATTACTAAAATAACCTTTTTGGATTTATTAAATTAAGCTAGCTTGCAAACCTTGCCATAATCTATGACTCAACACAATCTAAGATTGCCCACATGCTCAAATCTCAATTAATCAGCCGAAAGTTGACACCTAGCACATCTAAGTTCATTGAATCAAAAGGATAGCAATTAAAGATAGAAAAAGAAAAGAAAGATTTCAATTATTTTCAGCCACACAAGCCAAAATATTTTTTCTCTCTAAGACCCACAAAATTCTCTCTCTAACTTGGTCATAATATCAGCCAAGAACATCCCATACAGTAACCCATAACAGATCAAAGATCAGAAATCAAAAGATTGCTCAAGGAAAGGTATAAAACCCTAACCAAGCTAGATCTTAAATTTTTCATTAGATGTTATGTTTAAGTGTTAATATATGTGCTATGATATGTTAATAAGTGATCTGGGTTGAGAAATAACATTTACATAACATTCAGATGCACGAAAATTAAAATTTTTAAAAACTGGAAAAACTTAAAAATCTTGACTGACAGCCAAAAAGTCGGGGCATATAGATCTTAATCTGTTTATGATATGTTGTGTTTATGTGTTTATATGTGTTCTATGCCATGAAGTTAGTATTCTGAAAGTGGAATCATGATCATAACATGTGTAGATTGAAAGTTATTCATGGTCAAATATGGGTTGACCAAACTGAAAATATGAATTTCTGAAAATTCCAGAAAATTCAAGAACAACTTTTGACATGTACTTTGACCAAGCTAGATCTTGCTTCTGTGATGTTGTTAAACTACAAAAGTGTATTATATTTGTACCTTGACATACATACTACACAAGTGTAGCACTTTAACACACAAACATAGCCCATAATCCAAATTATTAGAGCCACAAATTGACCCCTCGCGCTGTTTTTATTTTCTGGAAATTCCAGAAAATGAAGAACAGCTCTGACAGCTAGTTTGATCTCTTATATCTTCTTCATATGATATAGTTAGACCCAGAAATTGCTATACACTTGTAGTATTACATAAGTAGAACACTACTGAAGCACTCTCATGCCCACAAACATCATGAACAAAGAATTATATGCGGTCAAACTAGGTACCGAAGGGCTATTCTTGAGGTCTCAAGAACACCTATAGCGACACTTTCCGTCGCGATAGTCCTTTAGCGACGAACAGATTTTTGAAAAATAACTATATTAATTAAAATAAATAGAAATAAATAGAAATTAATTATTAAAAATTCTAAAAATATTTTAAAAATTATTTTAAATTATAAAAATTAACTTTTAATATTTTGACATAAATTTTATTAATATTTTAATTTAATTAAATATTAATGATATTAAATTTATTTAATAATTATATTAAATAAATTATTTAAAAATAATTTTAATATATTAAAAATCATTTTAAATAATATTAAAGTGTTAAAAAATATTTTAAGTTATAATAAATGACTTTTAATATTTTGAGATAAATTTTATTAATAATCTAATATTAATGATATTAAATTTATTTAATAATTATATTAAATAAATTAGTTAAAAATAGTTTTAATATTTTAAAAATTATTTAAAAATGATAATAAAGTTTTAAAAAGTATTTTAAGTTATAATAAATAACTTTTAATATTTTGATAAGAATTTCATTAATATTTTAATATTAATGATAATAAATTTATTTAATAATTATATTAAATTAATTAATTAAAATAATTTAAATATTTTATAAATCATTTAAAGGTGAAATAAATGTAATAAAAGTATTTTAAGTTATAATAAATAACTTTTAATATTTTGATATAAATAACATTAATATTTTAATATTAATGATAATTACTTAAAAATAATTTTAATACTTTAAAAATCATTTGAAAGTAATATTAGTGTTTTAAAAATATTTTAAGTTATAATAAATAACTTTTAATATTTGAAAATAAAATACATTAATATTTTAATATTATTGGTAATTATCTAAAAATAATTTTAATATCTTAAAAATCATTTAAAGGTAATATTAAGGTTTTAAAAATATTTTTCAGGCTATAATAAATAACTTTTAAAGTGTTGATATGAAGTTCATTAGTATTTTAAAGTATTTAAATATTAATGATAATAAAATTATTTAACAATTAAATCATTAAAAATGATATAAGTGTTTGAAAAATTATTATAAATGATTATAATGTTTGAAAAAATATTATAAATGATAATTAAATTATCTAATATAATATTTAAGTTCTTAAACAAAGTTTTATTAAAAATAAATTCATTAATTATCCGATAATACAATCGGGATGTCGAAACGATACCGAACTCAAACCAAATCAACATAGTTACTGACATGAATATGTGACAACATGTTTCAATAATATTATGTGTTAAGTTGTATTATTCTAATTAAAAGAATAATTCTATTGATGATAGGACTTCATATTAAAGATAAAAGCGTAAGCTATACTACGTAGCAGTAATCAGCTATCAAGGCAAGTTTTTTACCTCAATTTATTATTGAGCATGTATCTCTACTCATTGTATTTACTATATGCGATGGATTTCAGTAAGCGAAAAACATATTCATGAATAATTATTGTCAATTATTCATATCCATAATGATATCCAGGATATGTTTACGAAATTATTCTTATATTATGAAATTTTATTCAATTCAGTTATTATTTATTAATATCTCATTATTGTCTGTTATTATACAAGTGTCCCCACTTGTATAAACTGTTTTATTCCTACAAGAACTCTTGAACTTGAAATGTTTTGATATGACAAATTCTGTTACATACTATTAAACTTCGGTAGGTATTTATGACTGTCTAAGCTATTTGACTCGGCTAGACATAGTTCGAATTGTACTGTTGAATTGTATTGACTATGATAAAGTCGTCCAACTGAATTGTTTAGTTAGGACTCCAGACTGAGTATGAACAACCCTTAATGAAAAATTATTTATATGCCCAAGGCGAACAGAGTAAACGATTTATCGTTCAAACAGATAGTATTGATCAATACAGGACATAACGGGGAACATGTCCGTAAGACCAGAGCGTTTTGCAGATAAATTTATGTTTAAACCTTTTCAAAAAAAAAAAATCATGGTCCATTGACCGCTCAGCATTTATAGTCACTACGTCGTTTCAAAATTTTAAACGATTTGATATGTTATTAAGATATGTTTCGACAGACTTCACAACTATTGATTCATTGTAGAAGTATACCTAAAAGAAAATATTTACTTCTTTCAGCTAAAGTTTAATAATTGTTATTACTTGCTGAGCAATTGAATGCTCATTCTTGTTTTAAATTAAATATTTTCTGCTAACCGTGATCGACCTGAAGGTTCTGACAAGGACAAAGGAAAAGGATAGCTGACAGAATAAGTTTTATGGTATCTTATGTAATAGTTAGACTTTATTAAAATAATAATATTTATTATCTATCATGTATCGAAGAACTTTAAAGGTCGTGTACCTGGGATTAGACAACTCTGATATGTATATTAATTTTGTTATTTATATTATTCCGCTCAAAAAAATTATATCATGTAGCACCAAGTTCGAGTTTTAAGTACCTGAATTTGGGGGCGTCACAGGTTGCTATCAGAGCTTTAGGTTAGAAACCTTAGGTGGGAGAATACCTTAGGCTATAACCTTAAGCTAGATAGAAGCGTTCAAAAATAAATAACTCAAATAGAGTTTAAAGCAGATGAATTAAGGAAATTCATCGTAAAATAAAATAAAAGTAACTTATATAAACTGATTGTTTGTTATGTGTATATATATTATGTGCTAATAAAGACAATTTGTGTATAGATGTCAGGAAGGGAAGGATTAGAAGACCCTCATATCATAAACAAGGAGCAAATCACTCCGCCTGAAAGCAACCAAGATGAAGTCATCATTTTGGAAAACATAAAACCAGAACCAGAACCAGAAATGGTGTTATTAACAGATAGTGATTCAGACACTGAAGTTGGAACTGGCCAAGTATCAACAAAAGTGCAGAATCTAAAGAACAAATTGTTATGTTTGGAAAGGTTGTTGGAAGTGGAAAGGCTACTAAACAGCCAGTTGCAAAAGGCTTTAATCGAAACAATGGAAGAACAAGATAAGTTGAAGGTTCAAACTAAACAGATGAGAGCCAAATGCAGCAAATTGTGTGCAGCTCCAAGTCAGAAAGGGAAAAGAAAAATGAATGACCGTGATTTAGGAAATTCTAATTTTAATCAAGGGAACTTTAAGAAAGTAGGAACGTGTGCGAACTGTAATCGGAAATATGAAGGCGTATGTATGAAAGGGCAGAATGTATGTTATAATTGTGGACGTGAAGGACATATCTCATCTCATTGTCCTGATCCGAAACAATGCGTATGTTTTGTATTTGGGTTGATAGGTCATAAGGGAAAGGCTAGTCCAGGATATAGGGAAGGCGTTTGAAATGAATAAGATAAATAAAATAGAATTATGTATGGTATGTATAGGTATGAAATGTATTACTTTTGCATAAGTATCTTGTTGAATCCCGACTTTTGTTGTCACTAAGGGATAGTAAGTGACTATGACAGTCTGTATTGTGTAATGAAAAGTTCTATATACTGTTTGAATATGAATATAAATGTTATGATATTATTATATGTCAAGATAGTATGTTAATTAAATGACAATTTGTTAATTTGGCAAACTGAATTTTGGAATCCAGCATGCTGAATTGGTTTAAAATTTAGAATTTTATATTCTATCTTTTATGATACCATTAATAATGATATATGAATGATAAGATAATAATTTTAAGATTTTGTTTAACCAGATAATGCCGCCAAGAAGAGAACCACGAACCCGAATGGTGGAAGACTTTGTTAACAATGCAGGAGATCAAGCAAACCCTATGCAAAATTTTGTGAATATATTAGCTGAGGCTATGCAAAATCGAGCACCAGCCGCAGGAAATCCTCCAGGGAATCAATTGGCGAACTTCAAAGATTTTAAGGCAGTAGGACCGCCTGAATTCAAGGGAACGACCGACCCTATAGAAGCCCAAACTTGGGTAAAGAAAATAGAAAAAGTGTTTGTTGTTGCTGGCAGTAGTGAAGGAGCAAAAGACAACTTTTGTTACCTACATGCTGAAAGGGGAAGCGAAACTTTTGGTGGGAGGCTAATCAAACTCGAGCCGGAACAGAAGTGGTAGCATGGACAAGGTTCAAAGAACTGTTCAACGAGAATTAATTCTCGTCCAGTATGGAGGACAGGATGGAGGTTAAATTTCTAGAATTGATACAAGAAAATATGACCGTCTCGAAATACGCTGCAAAGTTTAATGAATTAGCTAGGTTCGCTCCACAACAAGTGAACACTGAGGTAAGAAAGGCACGAAGGTTCGAACATCGCCTAAAGCCCTAGATTTACAATAAGGTTGCAGTGCTGCAGAGTAACTTGTTTGGATCGTTAATGGAAAAGGCTATTATTGTCGAAGGAGAAAGTGAGGCCATGAGCTTCTATAACAAGGAAAAGAAGAATAAGGGTCAGGTTGAAGGAAAAGTTAAGGTGGAAGGAAATAGTGGAAGTGCAAGTGGAAAACGAAAGTGGACAAATTCTGCAAGTATTGGTAATAGTCAGGGAGGAATAAGGAAAAAGATGGAACCATGTGGAAATTGCGAGAAGAGTCACTCAGGTAAGTGTCTCAAAGGAAAGTTTGTGTGCTATAAGTGCGGGCAGGAGGGACACATCTCTCCTAATTGCCCCAACCGTAGGAAGAATAGTGGTTGTTTCATCTGCGGATCAACTGATCATATGGCAAAGGATTGTCCGAAAAGAAACGCTGATGGTGGAAATACGAATGCCGGGAAAAGCAGTGGAAAGCTGGCAATCACGTATCCAACTCCGACAAGCAAGCCAACTGCAAGGACCTTCAATATGACAATTCAAGATATGGTAGCAGCCGGGGATGGAATTCCAGGTATTATTCGAATACATTTTTATTTTCTTATATATGGTTTTCTTATACATAGTAAATCGTTTTATTAAGAAATTTTGAAGTATGAATTTGAGTTCTTTTAGAAATCAAATTTCGTTTAAATTGATAGATAAGCTTTATGCTGAATAAGTTAAAGATCAGTTCGATCGAATCTGGTCGAGATCTATATGCAATGAATGCATATATTATTTACCCTTGTGTGTATAAGTTTTAAAACAGTGATTCCGGGGACGGAATCCTTACAAGGGAGGGTGATTGTAATAAACCAAGATTTTTATATAATTAAATAAGAAATTTTGCGTATAATTTTTTTTATTTAATATTATTTCCATCAAAATAAATGTGAGAATATGTGTAAGGTAAAACATATGTGAATATGTGATAAATATATATTTATTTATTGCATGAACGATTTCAAATAAGTTTTTCGAAAAAGGAATTGTTGATTATCATAAATTATATTCTTATAATAAAGTAATTTGGTAGTAAAAATATTTTATTATTTAATTTACATGAAAATATGATTAATATATTATTTAAATAATATATGAAATGATTTCTAGAATTATTATAATAATTATTTTATTATATAATTTATCAATATTAGTTAAGTTAATTATTTTAACTTAATTAATAATGGTATATGAGTGTAATTATAGATCAAAATCCTAAATTTTGATCTATATTATGAAATTTCATGATTAATACAATTATTGTATAATTGTATTTAAAAGAAAAGTATAATTATGTTATGAATAATAAGAAATTATTTTCTTAAGGAATTTGAATATTAAATGTGATTATTAATTATATTTGTATTCAAATATATGTAAGTATATTAATATGATTTATGGTTATATATTTTAAATATAACTATGATTATTGAAATAAGTATGTGAATATATATTAAGAATTTATTTATTTTATTTAAATATTAAATATAGTAATTAAATATGTTTGTATTTAAATGAAAGTGTGGATGTTATGTGATTAAGGATAATGATTAGGAAACCCTAATTTTTAAAAAACCCTAATTTCTATTGAAAACCCTAATTTTTAATTAGTGTGTTATAATTAAATTTTTATTTAATTCCTAGTTAATTTTCTTAAACCCAAAAATTATTGGGTAAACATTAGGGGTTCAAATCTATTGATTAAACCCTAGATTCACAAGTACTATGGACAAAAATGCCCTTAAAATAATTTGCTAGATTACGAAAATAACCTTTTTGGAATTATTAAATTAAGCTAGCTTGCAAATCTTGCCATAATCTATGACTCCACACAATCTAAGATTGCCCACATACTCAAATCTCATTTAATCAGCTGAAAGTTGACACCTAGCACATTCAAGTTCATTGAATCAAAAGGATAGCAATTAAAGATAGAAAAAAGTATTCAATTATCTTCACCCACACAAGCCAAAATATTTTCTCTCTCTAAGACCCATGAAATTCTCTCTCTAACTTGGTAATAATATCAACCAAGAGCATCCCATACACTAATCCATAACAGATCAAAGATCAGAAATCAAAAGATTGCTCAACAAAAGGTATAAAATCCTAACCAAGCTAGATCTTTAATTTTTTATTAGATGATATGTTTAAGTATTAATATATGTGCTATGATATGTTAATAAGTGACCTGAGTTGAGAAATAACATTTACATAACATCTTGATGCACGAAAATTGAAATTTTTAAAAATTAGAAAAACTTAAAAATCTTGACTGACAGCCCAAAGTCAGGCATATAGATCTCAATCTATTTATGATATGTTGTGTTTATGTGTTTATATGTGTTCTATGCCATGATGTTAGTATTCTAAAAGTGGAATCATGATCATAACATGTGTAGATTGAAAGTTATTCATGGTCAAATATGGGTTCACCAAACTGAAAATATGAATTTCTGGAAATTTCAGAAAATTCAAGAACAACTTCTGACATGTACTTTGACCAAGCTAGATCTTGCTTCTATGATGTTGTTAAGCTACATAAGTGTATTATATTTGTACCTTGACATACATACTACACAAATGTATCACTTTAACACATAAACATAGCCCAGAATTCAAGTTATTAAAGCCACAAATTGACCCCTCGCACTGTTTTCATTTTCTGGAAATTCCAAAAAATGAAGAACAGCTCTGACAGTTAGTTTGATCTATTATATCTTCTTCATATGATATAGTTTGACCCAAAAACTGCTATACACTTGTAGTATTACATAAGTAGAACACCACTGAAGCACTCTCGCGCCTAGAAACATCAAGAACAAAGAATTGCATGCGTTCAAACTAGGTACCTAAGGGCTGTTATTGAGGGCTTAAGAACACCTATAGCGACACTTTCCGTCGCGATAGTCCTTTAGCGACGGACAGATTTTTGAAAAATAATTATATTAATTAAAATCAATAGGAATAAATTGAAATTAATTATTAAAAATTCATAAAATTATTTTAAGTCATAAAAATTAACTTTTAATATTTTGACATAAATTATATTAATATTTTAATTTAATTAAATATTAATGATATTAAATTTATTTAATAATTATTTTAAATAATATTAAAGTGTTAAAAAATATTTTAAGTTATAATAAATGACTTTTAATATTTTGAGATAAATTTTATTAATAATTTAATATTAATTATATTTAATTTATTTAATAATTATATTAAATAAATTAGTTAAAAATAGTTTTAATATTTTAAAAATTATTTAAAAATGATATTAAAATTTTAAAAAGTATTTTAAGTTATAATAAATAACTTTTAATATTTTGATAAGAATTTCATTAATATTTTAATATTAATGATAACAAATTTATTTAATAATTATATTAAATTAATTAAAAAATAATTTAAATATTTTATAAATCATTTAAAGGTGAAATAAATGTAATAAAAGTATTTTAAGTTATAATAAATAACTTTTAATATTTTGATATAAATAACATTAATATTTTAATATTAATGGTAATTACTTAAAAATAATTTTAATACTTTAAAAATCATTTGAAAGTAATATTAGTGTTTTAAAAATGTTTTAAGTTATAATAAATAACTTTTAATATTTGGAAATAAAATACATTAATATTTTAATATTATTGGTAATTATCTAAAAATAATTTTCATATCCGCCTGAAAGCAACCAAGATGAAGTCATCATTTTGGAAAACATAGAACCAGAACCAGAAACGGTGTTATTCACAGATAGTGATTCAGACACTGAAGTTGGAGCTGGCCAAGCATCAACGAAAGTGCAGAATCTAAAGAACAAATTGTTATGTTTGGAAAGGTTGTTGGAAGTGGAAAGACTACTAAACAGCCAGTTGAAAAGGCTTTAATCGAAACAATGGAAAAATAAGATAAGTTGAAGGTTCAAATTGAACAAATGGTAGCCAAATGCAGCAAATCGTGTGCAGCTCCAAGCCAGAAAGGGAAAAGAAAAATGAATGACCGTGATTTAGGAAATTCTGATTTTAATCAAGGGAACTTCAAGAAAGTAGGAACGTGTGCGAACTGTAATCGAAAACATGAAGGCGTATGTATGAAAGGACAGAATGTATGTTATAATTGTGGACTTGAAGGACATATCTCATCTCATTGTCCTGATCCGAAACAATGCGTATGTTTTGTTTGTGGGTTGGTAGGTCATCAGGCAAAGGCTTAGTCCAGGATCTAGGGAAGGCGTATGAAATGAATAGGATAAGTAAAATAGAATTATGTATGGTATGTATAGGTATGAAATGTATTACTTTTGCATAAGTATCATGTTGAATCCCGACTTTTGTTGTCACTAAGGGATAGTAAGTGACTATGACAGTCTATATTGTGTAATGAAAAGTTCTATGTACTGTTTGAATATGAATATAAATGTTATGATATTATTATATGTCAAGACAGTATGTTGATTAAATGACAATTTATTAATTCGGCAAGCTGAATTTGGGAATCCAGCAAGCTGAATTGGTTTAAAATTTAGAGTTTTATATTCTATCTTTTATGATACCATTAATAATGATATATAAATGATAAGATAACAATTTTAAGATTTTGTTTAACCAGATAATGCCGCCAAGAAGAGAACTACGAACCCGAAGGGTGGAAGACTTTATTAACAATTCAAGAGGTCAAGCAAACGCTATGCAAGATTTTGTGAATATATTAGCTGAGGCTATGCAAAATCGAGCACTAGCCGCAGAAAATCCTCCATGGAATCAATTGGCGAACTTCAAAGATTTCAAGGCAGTAAGACCGCCTGAATTCAAAGGAACGACCGACCCTATAGAAGCCCAAACTTGGATAAAGGAAATAGAAAAAGCGTTTGTTATTGCTAGGGTAGCGAGGAGCAAAAAATAGCTTTTGCTACCTACATGCTGAAAGGGAAAGCAAACTTTTGGTGGGAGGCTAATTAAACTCGAGCCGGAACAGAAGTGGTAACATGGACAAGGTTCAAAGAACTGTTCAACGAGAATTACTTCTCGTCCAGTATGCAGGACAGGATGGAAGTTAAATTTCTAGAATTGAAACAACAAAATATGACCGTCTCGGAATACGCTGTAAAGTTTAATGAATTAGCTAGGTTCGCTTCACAATAAGTGAACACTGAGGCAGGAAAGGTACGAAGGTTCGAATATGGCCTAAAGACATAGATTTACAATAAGGTTGCAGTGCTGCAGAGTAACTCGTTTGGATCGTTATTGGAAAAGACTATTATTGCCGAAGGAGCAAGTGAGGCTATGAGCCTCTATAACAAGGAGAAGAAGAATAAGGGTAAGGTTGAAGGAAAAGTTAAGGTGGAAGGAAACAGTGGAAGTGCAAGTGGAAAAAGAAAGTGGACAAATTATGGAAGTATTGGTAATAGTCAGGGAGGAATAAGGAAAATGGTGGAACCATGTGGAAATTACGAGAAGAGTCACTCAAGTGTGTGTCTCAAGGAAAAGTTTGTGGGCTATAAATGCGGGTAGGAGGGACACAATCTCTCCTAATTGCCCCAACCCAAGGAAGAATAGTGGTTGTTTCATCTGCGGATCAACTGATCATATGACAAAGGATTGTCCGAAAAGAAACGCTGATGGTGGAAATACGAATGCTGGGAAAAGCAGTGGAAAGTTGGCAATCACGTATCCAACTCCGACAAGCAAGCCAACTGCAAGGACCTTCAATATGACGCTTCAAGATACGGTAGCAGCCGGGGATGGAATTCCAAGTATTATTCGAATACATTTTTATTTTCTTATATATGGTTTTTTTATATATAGTAAATCGTTTTATTAAGAAATTTTGAAGGAGGAATTTGACTTCTTTTAGAAATAAAATTTCTGTTTAAATTGATAGATAAGCTTTATGCTGAATAAGTTAGAGATCAGTTCGATCGAATCTGGTCGAGATCTATATGCAATGAATGCATATATTATTTACCCTTGTGTGTATAAGTTTTAAAACGGTGATTCCGGGGACGGAATCCTTACAAGGGAGGGTGATTGTAATAAACCAAGATTTTTATATAATTAAAAAAAAAAATTGCGTATAATTTTTTTTATTTAATATTATTTCCATCAAAATAAATGTGAGAATATGTGTAAGGTAAAACATATGTGAATATGTGATAAATATTTATTTATTTATTGCATGAACGATTTCAAATAAGTTTTTCGAAAAAAGAATTGTTGATTATCATAAATTATATTCTTATAATAAAGTAATTTGGTAGTAAAAATATTTTATTATTTAATTTACATGAAAATATGATTAATATATTATTTAAATAATATATGAAATGATTTCTAGAATTATTATAATAATTATTTTATTATATGAATTTATCAATATTAGTTAAGTTAATTATTTTAACTTAATTAATAATGGTATATGAGTGTAATTATAGATCAAAACCCTAAATTTTGATCTATGTTATGAAATTTCATGATTAATACAATTATTGTATAATTGTATTTTAAAAAAAAAAGTATAATTATGTTATGAATAATAAGAAATTATTTTTTTAAGGAATTTGAATATTAAATGTGATTATTAATTATATTTGTATTCAAATATATGTAAGTATATTATTATAATTTATGGTTATATATTTTAATTATAACTATGATTATTGAAATAAGTATGTGAATATAAATTAAGAATTTAATTATTTTATTTAAATATTAAACATAGTAATTAAATACTTTTGTATTTAAATGAAAGTATGTATATTATGTGATTAAGGATAATGATTAGAAAACCTAATTCATAAATTTGGGAACCCTACTAATATCAAGAAATCCTAATTTTTAGAAAACCCTAATTTTTATTGAAAACCCTAATTTTTAATTAGTGTGTTATAATTAAATTTTTATTTAATTCCTAGTTAATTTTTTAAAACCTAAAAATTTTGGGTAAACATTAGGGGTTCAAATCTATTGATTAAACCCTAGATTCAAGTATTGTGGACAAGAATGCCCTTAAAATGATTTGCTAGATTACTAAAATAACTTTTTTGGATTTATTAAATTAAGCTAGCTTGCAAATCTTACTATAATCTATGATTCAACACAATCTAAGATTGCCCACATGCTCAAATCTCATTTAATCATCCGAAAATTGACACCTAGCACATCCAAGTTCATTGAATCAAAAAGATAGCAATTAAAGATAGAAAAAGAAAATAAAGCTTTCAATTATTTTCACCAACACAAGCCAAAATATTTTCTCTTTCTAAGACCCACAAAATTCTCTCTCTAACTTGGTCATAATATCAGTCAAGAACATCCCATACACTAATCCATAACAGATCAAAGATCAGAAATAAAAAGATTGCTCAACAAAAGGTATAAAACCCTAACCAAGCTAGATCTTTAATTTTTCATTAGATGTTATGTTTAAGTATTAATACATGTGCTATGATATGTTAATAAGTGATCTGGGTTGAGAAATAGCATTTACATAACATCTAAATGCACAAAAATTAAAATTTTTGAAAACTGGAAAAACATAAAAATCTTAACTGACAGCCCAAAGTCGGGCATATAGATCTCAATCTGTTTATGATATGTTGTGTTTATGTGTTTATATGTGTTCTATGCTATGATGTTAGTATTCTGAAAGTGAAATCATGATCATAACATGTGTAGATTGAAAGTTATTCATGGTCAAATATGGGTTGACTAAACTGAAAATATGAATTTTTTGGAAATTCAATAACAACTTCTGACATGTACCTTGATCAAGCTAGATTTTGCTTATGTGATGTTGTTAAGCTACATAAGTGTATTATATTTGTACCTTGACATACATACTACACAAGTGTAGCACTTTAACACACAAACATAACCCAGAATCCAAGTTATTAAAGTCATAAATTGACCACTCGCACTGTTTTCATTTTCTGGAAATTCCAAAAAATGAAGAACAGCTCTGACAGTTAGTTTGATCTCTTATATCTTCTTCGTATGATATAGTTAGACCTAGAAATTGCTATACACTTGTAGTATTACATAAGTAAAATACCACTGAAGCACTCTCATGCCCAGAAACATCATGAACAAAGAATTACATGCGGTCAAACTAGGTACCTAAGGGCTGTTATTGAGGGCTCAAGAACACCTATAGCGACACTTTCCGTCGCGATAGTCCTTTAGTGACGAACAGATTTTTGAAAAATAACTATATTAATTAAAATAAATAGAAATTAAAAATTAAAAATTCAAAAAATTATTTTAAAAATTATTTTAAATTATAAAAATTAACTTTTAATATTTTGACATAAATTTTATTAATATTTTAATTTAATTAAATATTAATGATATTAAATTTATTTAATAATTATATTAAATAAATTATTTAAAAATAATTTTAATATATTAAAAATCATTTTAAATAATATTAAAGTGTTAAAAAATATTTTAAGTTATAATAAATAACTTTTAATATTTTGAGATAAATTTTATTAATAATCTAATATTAATGATATTTAATTTATTTAATAATAATATTAAATAAATTAGTTAAAAATGGCTTTAATATTTTAAAAATCATTTAAAAATGATATTAAAGTTTTAAAAAGTATTTTAAGTTATAATAAATGACTTTTAATATTTTGATAAGAATTTTATTAATATTTTAATATTAATGATAATAAATTTATTTAATAATTATATTAAATAAATTAATTAAAAATGATTTAAATGTTTTATAAATCATTAAAGGTGAAATAAATGTAATAAAAGTACTTTAAGTTATAATAACTAACTTTTAATATTTTGGTATAAATAACATTAATATTTTAATATTAATGATAATTACTTAAAAATGATTTTAATACTTTAAAAATCATTTGAAAGTAATATTAGTGTTTTAAAAATATTTTGAGTTATAATAAATAACTTTTAATATTTGAAAATGATAACATTAATATTTTAATATTATTAGTAATTATCTAAAAATAATTTTAATATCTTAAAAATCATTTAAAGGTAATATTAAGATTTTAAAAATATTTTCAGGTGATAATAAGTAACTTTTAAAGTGTTGATACGAAGTTCATAAAAAAATATTAATAATAAGAAAATTATTTAACAATTAAATCATTATAAATGATATAAGTATTTGAAAAATCATTATAAATGATTATAATGTTTGGAAAAATATTATAAATGATAATTAAATTATCTAATATAATATTTAAGTTCTTGAACCAAGTTTCATTAAAAATAAATTCGTTAATTATCCGATAATGCAATCGGAATGCCGAAACGATACCGAACTCAAACCAAATCAACATAGTTTGACTAGGTATACGTTCGTACGTGTTGCAATGACTGACATGAATATGTGACAACATGTTTAAACAGTATTATGCGTTAAGTTATATTATTCTAATTAAAAGAATAATTCTATTGATGATAGAACTTCATATTAAAGATAAAAATATAAGCTATACTACGTAGCTGTAATCAGCTATCAAGGCAAGTTTTTTACCTCAATTTATTATTGAGCATGTATATCTACTCATTGCATTTACTATATGTGATGGATTTCAGGAAGCGAAATACATATTCATGAATAATTATTATCAATTATTCATATCCATAATGATATTTAGGATACGTTTACGAAATTATTCTTATATTGTGAAATTTTATTCAATTCAATTATTATTTATTAATATCTCATTATTGTCTAGTTATTATACAAGTGTCCCCACTTGTATAAACTGTTGTATTCCTACAAGAACCCTTGAACTTGAAATGCTTTGATATGACAAATCCTGTTACATACTATTAAACTTCGATAGGTATTTATGACTGTCTAAGCTATTTGACTCGGCTAGACATAGTTCGAATTGTACTGTTGAATAGTATTGATTATGATAAAGTCGTCCAACTGAATTGTTTAGTTAGGACTCCACACTGAGTATCCCTGAATGGGAAAAATTGTTTATGTGCCCAAGACAAACAGAGTGAACGATTTATCGTTCAAACAGATAGTATTGATCAATATAGGACATAATGGGGATGATCACCCTACATGTCCGTAAGACCAGAGCGATTTGCATATGAATTTCTGTTTAAACCTTTTCGAAAAATGAAAAATAAAAGTTCATGGTCCATTGACCGCTCAGCATTTATAGTCACTACGTCGTTTCAAAATTTTAAACGATTTGATATGTTATTAAGATATGTTTCGACAGACTTCACAACTATTGATTCGTTGTAGAAGTATACCTCAAAGAAAACATTTACTTCTTTCAGCTAAAGTTTAATCATTATTATTACTTGCTGAGCAATTGAATGCTCATTCTTGCTTTAAATTAAATATTTTCAGCTAAGCGTGATCGACCTGAAGGTTCTGACAAGGACAAAGGAAAGGGATAGCTGACAGAATAAGTTTTATGGTATCTTATGTAATAGTTAGACTTTATTAAGACAATAATATTTATTATCTATCATGTAATGAAGTACTTTAAAGGTCATGTACCTAGGATTAGAAAACTCTGATATGTATATTAATTTTGTTATTTATATTATTTCGCTCAAAGAAATGATATCGTGTAGCACCAAGTTCGAGTTTCAAGTACCTGAATTTGTGGGCGTCACATGTTGGTATCAGAGCTTTAGGTTAGAAACCTTAGGTGGGGGAATACCTTAGGCTATAACCTTAAGCTAGATAGAAGCGTTGAAAAACAAATAACTCAAATAGAGTTTAAAGGAGATGAATTAAGGAAATTCATAGTAAAATGAAATAAAAGTAACTTATATAAACAATTGTTTATTATGTGTATATATATTATGTGCTAATCAAGACAATTTATGTATAGATGTCAGGAAGGAAAGGATTAGAAGACCCTCGTATCATAAAGAAGGATCAAATCCCTCCGCCTAAAAGAAACCAAGATGAAGTCATCATTTTGGAAAACATAGAACCAGAACCAGAAACTGGTGTTATTAACAGATAGTGATTTCGACACTGAAGTTGCAGCTGGCCAAGCATCAACGAAAGTGCAGAATCTAAAGAACAAATTGTTATGTTTGGAAAGGTTGTTGGAAGTGGAAAGGCTACTAAACAGCTAGTTGCAAAAGGCTTTAATCGAAATAATGGAAGAACAAGATAAGTTGAAGGTTCAAATTGAACAAATTGTAGCCAAATGCAGCAAATCGTGTGCAGCTCCAAGCCAGAAAGGAAAAAGAAAAATGAATGACCGTGATTTAGGAAATTCTGATTTTAATCAAGAGAACTTCAAGTAAGTAGGAAGCGTTTGCGAACTGTAATCTAAAACATTAAGGCGTATGTATGAAAGGACAGAATGTATGTTATAATTGTGGACGTGAAGGACATATCTCATCTCACTGTCCTGATCCGAAACAATGCGTATGTTTTGTATGTGGGTTGATAGGTCATCAGGCAAAGGCTTGTCCAGGATCTAGGGAAGGCGTATGAAATAAATAGGATAAGTAAAATAAAATTATGTATGGTATGTATAGGTATGAAATGTATTACTTTTGAATAAGTATCATGTTGAATCCCGACTTTTGTTGTCACTAAGGGATAGTAAGTGACTATGACAGTCTGTATTGTGTAATGAAAAGTTCTATATACTGTTTGAATATGAATATAAATGTTATGATATTATTATATGTCAAGATAGTATGTTGATTAAATGACAATTTGTTAATTCGGCAAGCTGAATTTGGGAATCCAGCAAGCTGAATTGGTTTAAAATTTAGAATTTTATATTCTATCTTTTATGATACCATTAATAATGATATATGAATGATAAGATAATAATTTTAAGATTTTGTTTAACCAGATAATGCCGCCAAGAAGAGAACCACGGACCCGAAGGGTGGAAGACTTTATTAACAATGCAGGAGGTCAAGCAAACCCTATGCAAGATTTTGTGAATATATTAGCTGAGGCTATGCAAAATCGAGCATCAGCCGCAGGAAATCCTCCAGGGAATCAATTGGCGAACTTCAAAGATTTCAAGGCAGTAGGACCGCCTGAATTCAAAGGAATGACCGACCCTATAGAAGCCCAAACTTGGGTAAAAGAAATAAAAAAAAGCGTTTGTTATTGCTAGGGTAGCAGAGGAGCAAAAGACAACTTTTGCTACCTACATGCTGAAAGGGAAAGCAAACTTCTGGTGGGAGGCTAATCAAACACGAGCCGGAACAGAAGTGGTAACATAGACAAGGTTCAAAGAACTGTTCAACGAGAATTACTTCTCGTCCAGTATGCAGGACAGGATGGAGGTCAAATTTCTGGAATTAAAACAAGAAAATATGACTGTATCGAAATACGCTGCAAAGTTTAATGAATTAACTAGGTTCGCTCCACAACAAGTGAACACTGAGGCAAGAAAGGCACGAAGGTTCGAACATGGCCTAAAGCCCTAGATTTACAATAAGGTTGCAGTGCTGCAGAGTAACTCGTTTGGATCATTATTGGAAAAGGGTATTATTGCCGAAGGAGCAAGTGAGGCCATGAGCCTCTATAACAAGGAACAGAAGAATAAGGGTAAGATTGAAGGAAAAGTTAAGGTGGATGAAAATAGTGAAAGTGCAAGTGGGAAAAGAAAGTCGACAAATTCTGGAAGTATTGGTAATAGTCAGGGACGAATAAGAAAAAAGGTGGAACCATGTGAAAATTGCAGGAAGAGTCACTCAGGTGAGTGTCTCAAGGAAAACTTTGTATGCTATAAGTGCGGGTAGGATGGACACATCTCTCCTAATTGCCCCAACCCAAGGAAGAATAGTGGTTGTTTCATCTACAGATCAACTGATCTTATGGCAAAGGATTGTCCGAAAAGAAACGCTGATAGTGGAAATACGAATGCTTAGAAAAGCAGTGGAAAGCTGGTGATCACGTATCCAACTCCAAAAAACAAGCCAACTGCAAGGACCTTCAATATGACAATTCAAGATACGGTAGCAGCCGGAGATGGAATTCTAGGTATTATTCGAATACATTTTTATTTTCTTATATACTGGTTTTCTTATATATAGTAAATCATTTTATTAAGAAATTTTGAAGGAGGAATTTGAGTTCTTTTAGAAGAAAAAAAAATTCTGTTTAAATTGACAGATAAGCTTTATGCTGAATAAGTTAGAGATCAGTTCGATCAAATCTGGTCGAGATCTATATGCAATTAATGCATATATTATTTATCCTTGTGTGTATAAGTTTTAAAACGGTGATTTCGGGGACAGAATCCTTATAAGGGAGGGTGAATGTAATAAACCAAGATTTTTATATAATTAAATAAGAAATTTTGCGTATAATTTTTTTTATTTAATATTATTTCCATCAAAATAAATGTGAAAATATGTGTAAAGTAAAACATATGTGAATATGTGATAAATATATATTTATTTATTGCATGAACAATTTCAAATAAATTTTTCGAAAAAGGAATTGTTGATTATCATAAACTATATTCTTATAATAAAGTAATTTAGTAGTAAAAATATTTTATTATTTAATTTACATAAAAATATAATTAATATATTATTTAAATAATATATGAAATAATTTCTAGAATTTTTATAATAATTATTTTATTATATAAATTTATCAAGATTAGTTAAGTTAATTATTTTAACTTAATTAATAATGGTATATGAGTGTAATTATAGATCAAAACCCTAAATTTGATCTACGTTATAAAATTTAATGATTAATACAATTATTGTATAATTATATTTAAAAGAAAAGTATAATTATGTTATGAATAATAAGAAATTATTTTCTTAAGGAATTTGAATATTAAATGTGATTATTAATTATATTTGTACTCAAATATATGTAAGTATATTAATAGGTTTTATGGTTATATATTTTAATTATAACTATGATTATTGAAATAAGTATGTGAATATATATAAGAATTTAGTTATTTTATTTAAATATTAAATATAGTAATTAAATATGTTTGTATTTAAATGAAAGTGTGGATATTATGTGATTTAGGATAATGATTAAGAAACCCTAATTCATAAATTTGGAAACCCTACTAATATCAAGAAATCCTAATTTTTAGAAAACCATAATTTCTATTAAAAATCCTAATTTTTAATTAGTGTGTTATAATTAAATTTTTATTTAATTCCTAGTTAATTTTCTTAAACCCGAAAAATTATTGGGTAAACATTAGGGGTTTAAATCTATTGATTAAATCCTAGATTAAAGTACTATGGACAAGATTGCCCTTAAAATGATTTGCTAGATTACTTAAATAACCTTTTTTGATTTATTAAATTAAGCTAACTTGCAAATCTTGCCATAATCTATGACTTAACACAATCTAAGATTGCCCATATGCTCAAATCTCATTTAATTAGCAGAAAGTTGACACCTAGCACAGTCCAAGTTCATTGAATCAAAAGGATAGCATATAAAGATATAAAAAGAAAAGAAAGCTTTCAATTATTTTCACCCACACAAGTCAAAATATTTTCTCTCTCTAAGACCCACGAAATTCTCTCTCTAACTTGGTAATAATATCAGCCAAGAACATCCCATACACTAACCCATAACAGATCAAAGATCAGAAATCAAAAGATTGCTCAAGAAAATGTATAAAACCCTAACCAAGCTAGATCTTTAATTTTTTATTAGATGTTATTTTTTGAAGTATTAATATATGTGCTATGATATGTTAATAAGTGATCTGGGTTGAGAAATAACATTTACATAACATCTAGATGCACGAAAATTAAAGTTTTTGAAAATTGGAAAAAACTTAAAAATCTTGACTGACAGCCCAAAGTCGGGGCATATAGATCTCAATCTGTTTATGATATGTTGTGTTTATATGTTTATATGTGTTCTATGCCATGATGTTAGTATTCTGAAAGTGGAATCATGATCATAACATGTGTAGATTGAAAGTTATTCATGGTCAAGTATGGGTTGACCAAACTGAAAATATGAATTTCTGAAAATTCCAGAAAATTCAAGAACAACTTCTGACATGTACTTTGATCAAGCTAGATCTTACTTCTATGATGTTGTTAAGCTACATAAGTGTATTATATTTGTACTTTGACATACATACTACACAAGTGTAGCATTTTAACACACAAACATAGCCCAGAATCCAAGTTATTAAAGCCACAAATTGACCCCTTGCACTGTTTTTATTTTCTGGAAATTCCAAAAAATGAAGAACAGCTCTGACAGCTAGTTTGATCTCTTATATCTTCTTCATATGATATAGTTAAACCCAAAAATTGCTATACACTTGTAGTATTACATAAGTAAAACACCACTGAAGCACTCTCATACCTAGAAACATCATGAACAAAGAATTATATGCGGTTAAACTAGGTACCTAAGGGCTGTTCTTGAGGGCTCAAGAACACCTATAGCGACACTTTCCGTCGCGATAGTCCTTTAGCAACGGACAGATTTTTGAAAAATAATTATATTAATTAAAATAAATAAAAAATAATTATTAAAAATTCATAAAATTATTTTAAAAATTATTTTAAGTTATAAAAATTAACTTTTAATATTTTGACATAAATTTTATTAATATTTTAATTTAATTAAATATTAATTATATTAAATTTAATTAATAATTATATTAAATAAATTATTTAAAAATGATTTTAATATATTAAAAATCATTTTAAATAATATTAAGTGTTAAAAAATATTTTAAGTTATAATAAATGACTTTTAATATTTTTAGATAAATTTCATTAATAATATAATATTAATAATATTTAATTTATTTAATAATTATATTAAATAAATTAGTTTAAAATAGTTTTAATCATTTAAAAATGATATTAAAGTTTTAAAAAGTATTTTAAGTTATAAGTAATAAATTTTAATATTTTGATAAAAAAATTTATTAATATTTTAATATTAATGATAATAAATTTATTTAATAATTATATTAAATTAATTAATTAAAAATGATTTAAATATTTTATAAATTATTAAAAGGTGAAATAAATGTAATAAAAGTATTTTAAGTTATAATAACTAACTTTTAATATTTTGATATAAATAACATTAATATTTTAATATTAATGGTAATTACTTAAAAATGATTTTAATACTTTAAAAATAATTTGAAAGTAATATTAGTGTATTAAAAATATTTTAAGTTATAATAAATAACTTTTAATATTTGAAAATGAAATACATAAATATTTTAATATTATTGGTAATTATCTAAAAATAATTTTAATATCTTAAAAATCATTTAAAGGTAATATTAAGGTTTTTAAAATATTTTCAGGTTATAATAAATAACTTTTAAAGTGTTGATATGAAGTTCATTAATATTTTAAAGTATTTAAATATTAATGATAATGAAATTATTTAACAATTAAATCATTATAAATGATATAAGTGTTTGAAAAATTATTATAAATGATTATAATATTTGGAAAAATATTATAAATGATAATTAAATTATCTAATATAATATTTAAGTTCTTGAACAAAGTTTCATTAAAAATAAATTCGTTAATTATTCGATAATGCAATCGGGATGCCGAAACAATACCGAACTCAAACCAAATCAACATAGTTTGACTAAGTATACGTGTTGCAATGACTGACATGAATATGTGACAACATGTTTAAACTTTATTATGTGTTAAGTTGTATTATTCTAATTAAAAGAATAATTCTATTGATGATAGGACTTCATATTAAAGATAAAAGCGTAAGCTATACTACGTAGCAGTAATCAGCTATCAAGGCAAGTTTTTTACCTCAATTTATTATTGAGCATGTATCTCTACTCATTGCATTTACTATATGTGATGGATTTCAGTAAGCGAAAAATATATTCATGAATAATTATTGTCAATTATTCATATCCATAATGATATCTAGGATACGTTTACGAAATTATTCTTATATTGTGAAATTTTATTCAATTCAGTTATTATTTATTAATATCTCATTATTGTCTGTTATTATACAAGTGTCCCCACTTGTATAAACTGTTGTATTCCTACAAGAACTCTTTAATTTGAAATGCTTTGATATGACAAATCCTGTTACATACTATTAAACTTCGGTAAGTATTTATGACTGTCTAAGCTATTTGACTCGGCTAGACATAGTTCGAATTGTACTGTTGAATAGTATTGATTATGATAAAGTCGTCCAACTGAATTATTTTGTTAGGACTCTAGACTGAGTATGAACAACCCTTAATGGGAAAATTGTTTATGTGCCCAAGGCAAACAGAGTGAACGATTTATCGTTCAAACAGATAGTATTGATCAATACAGAGCATAACGGGGCTGATCACCCTACATGTCCGTAAGACCAGAGCGGTTTGCATATGAATTTCTGTTTAAACCTTTTCGAAAAATGAAAAATAAAAGTTCATGGTCCATTGACCGCTCAGCATTTATAGTCACTACGACGTTTTAAAATTTTAAACGATTTGATATGTTATTAAGATATGTTTCGACAGACTTCACAACTATTGATTCGTTGTAGAAGTATACCTCAAAGGAAATATTTACTTCTTTCAGCTAAAATTTATAATTGTTATTACTTGCTGAGCAATTGAATGCTCATTCTTACTTTAAATTAAATATTTTCAGCTAAGCGTGAATCGACCTGAAGGTTCTGACAAGGACAAAGGAAAGGGATAGCTGACAGAATAAGTTTTATGGTATCTTATGTAATAGTTAGACTTTATTAAGACAATAATATTTATTATCTATCATGTAATGAAGTACTTTAAAGGTCGTGTACCTGGGATTAGACAACTCAGATATGTATATTAATTTTGTTATTTATATTATTCCGCTCAAAAAAATGATATCAGTGTAGCACCAAGTTCGGGTTTCAAGTACCTGAATTTGGGGGCGTCACAATTGGGATGATCACCTACCCCTAGTACAATTTGCATATAACAATAGTTACCATGCGAGTATCGGTATACCACCATACGAAGCTCTTTACGGGAGAAAGTGCAGAACGCCATTATGTTGGGATGAAGTCGGAGAACGACGAATTTTGGGACCAGAGATGGTACAACAAACTGCAAACGTGGTGACAGTGATAAGAGCCAGACTGGTAGCAACTCAAGATCGCCAAAAAAGTACGCAGATCTACATCGACAAGACCGAGACTTTAAAGTCGGTAGTTTCATATTTTTGAAGGTATCTCCCTAGAAAAGAAAGATACGATTTGGCAAGAAGGAAAAATTAAGTCCAAGATTCACAGGACCATTCGAGATATTGAAGCGAGTGGGCAAAGTGGCATACAAAGTTGCATTACCACCTGAGTTGGAGCACATCCACAACGTGTTTCACATTTCTGTGCTGCGTCCATACAAGCCCGACTACAAGCACGTGATTTCCTATGAGCCCGTTCAAGTATAGAAAACCTGGCATACGAAGAAATTCATGTCCAAATACTAGATAGGAAAGAACAGATATTAAGGAATAAAGTTATATCTTCTATAAAAGTACTTTGGCGTAACCACGATGCCGAGGAGGCCACGTGGGAATTAGAAGATAGGATGAAGAGGGACTATCCCCATTTATTTGTGTAACCTTGTACCAATTTCGAGGATGAAATTTTTATAAGGGGGGAGGATGTAAGAACCATGAATTTCCTGAATAAATATTAATATTAATATTAATAAGAATGTGAATATATATTTTCATATATAAATATTTATATAGCATGAAGTGAGTCACTCAATTTAATTAAATTGAATTGATGATAATTAAGAAAAATATGGAGATTTGTAATAGACTGTGTAGAATGCCTTGTGTGGCATGATGATGAAAATTATGATGGTTTAATTAATTAAAGAAGGAATTAATAAGTGGATAATTAATTAATAATATATTTTTAATTAATGGTTATTATAAGTAATAGCATATTAATGAATAAATAATAAATTAATATTATAAGGTTAATGTTTGTTCAATTAATTGCTAAGTGTATCGATATGTAATCACATATTATATAGTAACTACATCTATATAATATAAAGTGTAGTGTGACATTGTGATGTGACTATGTAATATAGGAACTATATGGTAAAATGAAGTAAGTTACATAAATTACATAAATGGACCTATGTGAATACATGTTATGTGTACATTGTGCAATATTGAATTAACTATATAAATAGTTGGTATTAATAATTATTTCAATAATTATATATAATTGGAATAATAAAGTTTATGATAATGTGAAAGATAATACTCAATTAGATTATATTCGTTGTTATAAAAATGTACATGAATTATATATTGATGTGTATATATATACCCCCAACTTGCTATTATGTAATATTGTTATCTCATTAAGAGTCTATGTATACACCTAATTGAATTTGAAACCTAAGTATTCATATATGTGTAATAAACATAAGTATTGGTGTTATATCATTTTGCCAAATGTTGAGAATGAGCTTGTCCCACAATGAGAGTCACTCTCTTCTCCTACACGTGAAAGGCCAATTGTTTATGCTACTCTTCATTATCAAACTCTAGCTTCAATCAAATGATGAGAGGGGAGTGGGTGATGGGGGTGGTTGGGGCACTATTCTACCAAATTTCCCTTGCCCAATGTATTCTTCTTCCTTCCAATAGTTTGATTCTTGGTGTAAAGGCTTGGCATGGTCCTTGAATTCTCTATAAATATAGCCCTCCTCTTCCCATAATCAAGTTGCTAGAATATTTGCTAAGTTGCTATAGAGAGTATTGAGGGAGTAATCTGATATTGAGAGGAAGCTCTGTCCAAATTCAAAGCACAAAGGTATAACATTACATTGTGTTCTTAATTAAAGTTTGATTAATTCTTCAATGTGCATAAATTCTTGTTAATTAGATATGCAACATAATGTTAGTAAGTTGGTAGAGTTGTATACATGTTATTGATGTAATGTGGCTGTTTGTAAGCTTGTTTCATGAATTAATTTGAGAGTTTCCTTGAATCTCTACAATAGCAGAAAAGCAGGTTGCCTAGAACCGGAGTGGCGCGCCCTAGTACAAACAGGGTAAGGCCGCACCCTTCTGCAGAACCAAAAGATAATTTTTATGCTTTTTGAATAATGGAGCATGCTAGTTTAACTTAAATAAGACTATTTAGGTCCCTGACTTGCTAGTTTAGGTGGCCTTGCATGTAGTCACTTACCATAGCTTTGTTTCCTAAAAGAAACTTGAGTTTTCAAAGTGCAAACTCAATGAACTATGTACACTTTAAATTCTGAACTTGAAAACATGCTTATATGGTCTGATTACGTATGTACATGAGCATGAAACATGGTATGTTTACTTTGCATGCTTAAATAGTTTTGGTAACCTTCTAATAGAAACTTAGAGTTTCAAGTACAAACTTGACGAATTGAGAACATTTTGAGTTCTGAACTTGTAAACATGTTTATGTGATCTAGTATGTGTGTACATAAGCATGATATATAATATGTAAAGTTACTTTGCATGATGAGTTGGTTTAACATAAGGTTTCAAAGAAAACTTAAGAATTTGGAAAACTAATTTGGTTGATAACCACCTTGCATGTATTCTTAAATTATAACCATAATGTTAGGATATCATACGCATGTAGACATGATTGAAATATATGCCTAACTAGTCACGTTCCTTATAAACTAGTTGAGCATAATTTAGAATGAGTTTTTAAGAAGTAAAGCCATGTAACATGAAATACATGACTAAAATAACTTAAGCATGTATAATTGAAGCTTATTGGCCTCATTGCATGTGTATAATGACTAAACGTGAGAGATTTGTTATATGAACACTTAAAGCCTTGATTAGATGAGAATTGATAACAAACTATGTTATTTGATTTCATAGAGTCTTACAAACTGATTTTTGTACTATGTGTAAGTACATAATGACGTACGTATAGGATTATACGACTGAGTTAGAATCGTATGTGTGTGTTTAACTTACATATCAAGTATGTATATCAAATGTACGTAACTAATGGATATCCTATATACGTAACTATGTTATAATAGGATTCGAAAAGTATCGATAAGCTAAAGGTTGATAAACTACGCATAAGGCAAGTTTTCTATCTTACACAACTTCGAATATTGTGCAAGTTCCTAACCCTACTTTTAATTGAGCATTACTTAAGCTTGTGCTATTATTGGTCGTACGAGTAAACCATTGAAAGTATGATTCATGCCTTATGATCTCATGCTTCGTAACTAAAATAGAGTTGTTTACACTCTTTGAACTTTAATCTCGAGTATTGAACTTATAATTATTCTTATATACATTGAAAGAGCGGTCTATGCCACTTGATTCGACTAGACTTATATCATGAATTTGAAAGCTATCCAAACCAATTGATTGGTGCGGAATCTTATAATTGACTGAGATGAACAACCCTTTTGAAGGGGAAACTATATATTGTCGGGAGACGTACTTGAGTACGATGAAATGTTATGCATAATGTTTGTACTTTAGGCTGATCACCTGTTGTACTTGTTTTGTTAGATTATCAGCATATTACTGTTAATTCTAGTAGAAGTTCATAGTCCTTAGTGACTGCTCAGTATTCATTATTTTGAAATCTCGAAATGATTAAGCGTTGAATCTTATTGATATCTTTCTGTCTTTAGCGACCATTGTTGAGAACTATCGATACTTCTTGTTATTCTTGAACTATCATTTATTGTTGTACCCTTGAAAAATTGAAAATCATATTGATCCCTTTATTGCTATATTACTTACTGAGCAAACTTGTTGCTCATTCTTGCTTTTTCTAAAAACATATCAGTTAAGGTAGAGCAAGGCGGACCCTCGGGCACTGATAAGGGCAAGGGCAAGGCTACGAAGTAGCTTTGTACTTATTTTAGAATATATTGATGATGTATTAAGATTATATTATATTATATATTAGTTAAGTTTAAGTTATGTTTAAACTATGTATGAGATGTTTAAGTTACGAAACCTTGGGACGTGAATGATTATATTAAATAAATGTAATCTATTCTATATATTTTTGTTGCGCGAGATGATATTTAGTCATTGGATATTTAAAAAGTGACGAAGCGAATTTGAGGCGCGTGCGGTCCGAATTTGGGGGCGTCACAAGTACCCCAGATGAATAGTACTCCTGACATGAATAGTACCCCAGATGAAAATATTAAAATTTGATAAAAAAAATTCAAACCAGTATTCCGGTAAAATGATATTAGATGAAGCACAAAACGCAAAGAATTTCTAATCATTTTAGGAATTATAGAAGCAATACTTACCATAGTAAGTTTAAATTTAGGAATATGAAACGAAATAATATTACTTACATACTATAGAGTATGGAAGAAAATAATATTCCTTACGAATATTGATTGAAAACAACATCCTTTACGAGAACAATAATATCCTTTAACTTACTAGGAGAGTAGTTCTGATTGGAATAACGGAGATTATGTTGGAAAAATCTTGCACTATTATCCACACTCAAAATATCTTATACTCACAAGAAATACGCTCAATATTATCAAGAAAGAATTTTTTTGATTCTGGTGTGTTTTTTATTTCTTAACTAAGCAACCTATTTATAGGAAAATGCCAGAACACCAAGTTTGACAAATGAACCAACGGATGGTTCTCAGCATACCTGCTTTGAAAAGGTTGGCAGCACACCTAAAATAAACAAAATTCCACCCCATTTTCACATGTTATATATATATAGTAAAATCATTTATAATTATTAAAAGAATTCACATTCAATTTGCTCTCTCTTCCACCTTATTTTATTTTTATACCATGAATTTACTATAATAATGTTACCATTTAAATTATAAAATTATACTATTATATTATCACATTATACTATTTATAATGTAATATTATAATAATATATTTGAATAAATTATTTTATCAGAGAAAATAAAATGTTAATTTTCAACAAATGTCTCCTACTAAAAATTCCTCCATTTATGTCAAAATTGATCAAATATTTACTTACCATATTTATCAATAATTTTTATTTTATTCATCAATTATTATTCATAATTAATATTATAGAATCACAATATTGACAACCAGGTCGTTCCTAGGAAAGAGGGGGCTTTTCGATAAGAATTTCTCCTTATTGACGTGCAATTATATAACCTAACCCCTTTTCTCGACAGAACTTTTTAGACATTGTCAATAATGCTATCTAATAATATCATTTCAATAATATTTGTGACAATTAGTGATTTACTAATATAAAATACTGTGCAGTGGTTACTATGACAATTATTGAGCCAATAATATAAAATAATACGAAATTATTAATGTAGCAATTATCGAATCAATAATATAATATGTTGAAAAGTAATTACTGTAACAATTATTGAATGAGTGACTTCTTACGTAAGAATCAATAATTAGAATTATTGTGCAATACCGTCCTTGATCTCACTTGATTCGTTCTTAATATCATTGTTATAATCCTCTACGGGCCAAAGATAACTTTCACCACAATTTAAGTTTGAGGATTATGACAACGATATAAAGAACGAATCAAGTGAGAACAAGGATAAATATTAGAGATTTATAATTCAATTTATCCAGAGTTCAAAAATGAAGATCAAAACATGGATCCAATTTCAAGAATAAGTTTCATAAAAGATTATTTGGACAAAGAAAATAAACTAAATTTCATCGTGAATAGTACTCCGGCATGAATAGTATCCCAGATGAATAGTACTCTGGCATGAATAGTACCCCGGATGAAAATTGTGACGCCCCCAAAATGGGTTCAATATCAACCCATTCTGAGTCGCCAAATACATGGTACAAAATTCAAATACAATCTTTTATAACATACGGTCGTGCAAAATACGACCACGCAAACTGTGAGTTTCAATACATTATATAAACCGAAATATAAACACTCAAATTCAATCCTTATTCATTATAATTATTGTCCTACTATTTTATAGAATAGTGAGGACTTCTACAGATCTAACTTTGATCATCACACTGTTCCCTGACTAGTCCCCTCGATATTCTCATTTCCTGAAGAGAACAATGGAACAAAAGGGTAAGCTCAACTAGCCCAGTAAAGAATATTATGACTAAGATAATGAAGAATAAATTATCGTTAGCCTTCAACAAATTAGATAAAATATTATGGACAACAAGTTTTAGATCAACAACTGCAGCGAAAATAACAATTCATTAGAAGAGTTAAGTAGAGAATGAAGTCTACTATCTTCTATGATTTAAAAGTCCATCATCAATATTTTATCCCTGTAACATCAATCAATATACATCTCAAACCAAATATTCATCTTTGCACTACGACCAAAGATATTCATTTGTATCACCAGTTGGTCATGTTCATCTCAACACATGTCCATCTTTGCACTACGGGCCAATGATATTCATCAGGTAATCATTTATCTTTACACTACAGGCCAAAGATATTCAGTTATATCACCATTTAGGACTGAGGATGATGAAAAATATTTTAAAGAACGAATCCAGTGAGATAAAGGACAAAGATTAGGAATTTATAATTTAGTTTATCCAAGTTCAAGAATACTCCATAATAATCAATTGTGGAGCAAAATTCAAGAATGAAGTTCAAAACTTGGATCCAATCAAAGATAATTTGGAAAAAAAAAAATTACCGTGAATAGTACCCCATAAATAGTAACTCGTGAATAGTAACTCGACATGAAAAAATAAAAATTTCACAAGAATGTTTAGACCAATATTCCAGTGAAATGATATTAGATGAAAAGCAAAACTCAAAGAATTTCTGATCATTTCAGGAATTATAGAAGCAATACTTACCATAGTAAGTTTAGAGTTATGAATCTGAAATGAAACAATATACGAAACTGTAATTGAATTTTCACCCGTCAAGCGGTAGTCCGCTCAGACATTATTTTCACAATTTAATAACAACTGAATACGAAGGATTATTCACCAGGGATACGGTAGTCCGCGTAGACAGATTATTTCCACAGAATCATAAAGAATGGAATAACAACAGGATTTCACCATGCATGTGGTAGTCCGCGTAGACAGGTTATTCTAACAGAATAATAAAGAATAGAATAACAACCCTTACGAGTATTGAAAGAAAATAACTCTCTTCATGAATACGAAAGAAATAATACCCCTTACCTTAAAAATTTGGAGACTGTACTAGATACTCTTCTTCTTTCTCTCTTATTCTCTTTATACTTTCTCTCTCTATAGCTTTAGTGAATTGGTGAGAAATAATGAAGAAATGAGCTTCTATTTATAGGCTCGGCAGAGTAAGGATAAAATAGTCTTTTTGCCATAATTTATGACATCATCGCTTACATCATTGATCCTATGACATCATTGCTTATCTCATCGTTCCGATAACATCATTGCTTACCTCATCGTTCTGATGACATCATACTTACATCATAAGAATTCAAATTCAATTTGTTCTCTTCTACCTCATTTTACTTTTATACCATGAATTTACTATAATAATGTTACCATTCAAATTATAAAAATCATACTATTATATAATCACATCATACTACTATAATGTAATATTATAATAATATATTTGAATGAATTATTTTATCGAAAAAGATAAAATACCAACTTTTAACAAATGTCACATGTTAAAAATTCCTCCGTTTAAATCCACATTGAATAAATATTTTCTTATCATATATATCAAAAATTAATTATTCACAAATAATATTACAGAACTACAATATTGACAACCAGGTCGTTCCTAGGAAAGAGAGGACTTTCCGATAAGGATTTCTTCTCATTGGCACGCAATTATATAACCTAACCCCTTTCCTTGACAGAACTTTCTAGACATTGTCAATAATGCTATCTAATAATATTATTCAAATAATATGAATTATTGATTTGATAATTTGAAATACTGTGCCATGACAATTATTGAATCACTAATATAAAATATCAATGTAACAATTATTGGATCAATAATATAAAATATTGAACAGTAATTACTGTAACAATTATTGAATGAGTGACTTCGTACGTAAGAACCAATAATTCAAAATAATGTGCAATACCATGTGCTACTGTGCAACACCGCGTATTATTGTATTTAACCACCGGGTATTTCAACAGTTTAACGGTAAAAGTTTTACCGTTATTTTTATAAAAAGGTTACTTCTGTCGCTTTCTATATCCGACATTCATTCCGTTGTGGGGTCCACCAATGACTACGCCGTCGTACGAATATTCTCCGACAAAAAGAATATTCCTGGACCAAACGAATATTCTCCGACACAACGAATATTTTATAACCACTTACTTACTTTGTAAACTTTGCACATCTCACCCATAACTTATCACATTTATCAAATCAACACCTTACTATTTTAAAATAATATATAAAGAAAATTAAATCTTATTCATAAAATTTGGGGTCTTACAACCTCCCCTCCTTATGAAATTTCGTCCTCGAAATTGACGTACGTACCTGGTATGTCGAAAAGGTGAGGATACCTCGCTCTCATTTCTGATTCTAACTCCCAGGTCATTTCCTCGATATCATGGTTCCTCCACAAAACTTTAACTTGAGGTATAACCTTTGAGCGTAAGACATGTTCCTTCCTATCCAAGATCTTGACAGGTACCTCCTCGTATGTTAAATCTTCGGCTATCTCGTCTGATTCTAACTCAATAATGTGGTTTAGGTCTTTCACATATTTATGAAGCATGGATATGTGAAAAACGTTATGAACACGAGACATGCTTGGAGGTAAGGCTAGTCTATAGGCCACATTTCCTACTCGGTCAAGGATTTCAAATGGACCAATGAATCGTGGGTTAAGCTTTCCTCTCTTTTCGAATCTCGTAACTCCTTTCCATGGAGCAACACGTAACAATACATGATCTCCGACATTAAACTCCACGTCCCTTCGATAAAGATCAGCATAACTCTTTTGTCGATCTTGTGCAGTTTGTATACGTTGTCGGATCATTTGAATCTTTTTCGTAGTCATACGTACTAACTCCAGTCCCAACAATGTTGCTTCGCCCACCTCGTCCCAACATACTGGAGAACGACATTTTTGTCCATACAACGCCTCGAATGGAGCCATGTCTATACTTGCTTGATAACTATTGTTGTAGGAGAATTCCACCAATGGTAAATACTTGTCCCAACTCCCTTTGAAGTCTAGAACACAGAGTCTCAATAGATCTTCAAGAGTTTGAATAGTCCTTTCCGATTGTCTGTCCGTTTGAGGTTGATATGCCGAACTAAATCATAAATTCGTGCCCATAGCTTTCTGCAAACTGACCCAAAATCGTGAAGTGAATCTTGGATCACAATCCGAAACTATGGATACTGGCATGCCATGCAATCTCACAATCTCATTTATGTACATACGAGCAAGACGTTCCAGTGAATAAGTCTCTCGTATAGTCAAGAAATGAGCAGACTTGGTTAATCTATTGACAATAACCCAAATTGCATCTATGCCTTGAGAAACCTTGGGAAGACCCGTAACGAAATCCATGGTAATGTGTTCCCACTTCCATTTCGGAATCTCAAGTGGCTGCAATGGACCCTTTGGCACTTGATGCTCCGCCTTGACACGTTGACACGTTAAACATCTCGAGATAAACTCCGCGATCTCTCTCTTCATATTGCTCCACCAAAATGTATGTCTAAGATCACGATACATTTTGGTACTCTTAGGATGGATTGCAAACGGTGTGTTGTGTGCCTCCATCATGATTCTATACTTCAAGTCAGAATCGTTAGGAACACAAAGTCTGGAGTTGACTCAAAGTATTCATTCTTCATCGATTCTTGCTTCTGGAATAGTACCTTCCTGTACCTTCTTCCTCATATTCATCAGCTCCGGGTCTGTAGCTTAAGCAGCTTTGACTTTATCAATCAAAGCTGGTTCTACGCGTATACTTGACATCATCGCATGGGTCTTCGAAGTCTTGAACTCTATCTCCATCATTTGTAAGTCACACAAAATAGGCCTTGACAGCATCACATTCATTCCCGCATATGATCTTCTACTCAACGCGTCAGCTACCACGTTCGCTTTACCAGTATGATATTGGATGGTATGGTCGTAATCTTTCAACAGCTCAAGCCAATGTCGTTGCCGCATGTTGAGTTCCTTCTGGGTGAAGAAATACTTGAGGGTCTTATGATCCGTATAGATCTCCACTTTCTCCCCATACAGGTAGTGTCTCCAGATCTTCAACGCGAAAACGACTGCTGCCAACTCTAGATCATGAGTAGGATAATTTCTCTCATATTCCTTGAGTTGTCGCGAGGCATAGGCTATAACTTTCCCATGTTGCATGAGAACACATCCTAACCCTTTGCCCGAAGCATCGCTGTAAATGACAAATCCATCTGAACCAAATGGTATCGTCAAAACAGGTGCCGAAATGAGTCTCCTCTTAAGCTCTTGAAAGCTCTTCTCGCATTCCTTGTTCCATACGAATTTTGTATTTTTCCGAGTCAGCTGAGTTAATAGAGTAGCGATCCGAGAAAATCCTTCCACGAATCTCCGATAATAACCAGCTAAGCCTAGAAAGCTACATGCCTCGGTCACCGACTTCGGTTGCTCCCAACTTTGTATTGCTTCAATCTTCGCCGGGTCAACAGATACTCCATGTTTTGATACCACGTGCACAAGGAATGCTACCTCCTCAAGCCAGAACTCGCATTTCTTTAGCTTGGCATATAGCTTGTTTTCACGAAGCCTTTGAAGTACCAGCTTCAAGTGGTGCTCATGATCTTCACAGCTTTTGGAATAGATGAGGATGTCATCAATAAAGACAATCACGAACTGATCCAAATATTCCTTGAATACACGGTTTATCATATCCATAAAAGCAGAAGGAGCATTAGTCAATCCAAAAGACATGACTAAGAATTCATAATGCCCATATCGAGTTCTGAAAGCAGTCTTCGGAATATCCTAAGTTTTAATCTTCAGCTGATGATATCCAAAACGAAGATCGATCTTTGAAAAAGAATTGTGCACCTTGCAACTGGTCGAACAGGTCATCAATACGAGGTAACGGATACCTATTCTTGATGGTGACATGGTTCAACTCCCGATAGTCAATACAAAGTCGCATACTCCCGTCTTTCTTCTTTACAAATAAAATAGGAGCACCCCAAGTAGATGTACTAGGACGTATAAAATCGATGTCTAACAACTCCTGTAGTTGGACCTTTAACTCTTGAAGTTCAATAGGAGTCATTCGATATGGGGTTTTAAAAATGGATTTTGTACCGGGTTCAAGGTCAATAAAGAATTCAACTTCATGTTCCGAGGGTAGACCGGGAAGTTCTTCGAAAAATACATCAGGAAACTCATTAACAATAGAAATATCATTCAAACCTGACGTATTCTGGTTTAGATCAGTGACATGGGCTAAGAAAGCTTTACATCCGTTTTTCAATAAACGAATAGCTTTATGACTTGAAATAAAGTGTAAACTTTGCAAGAGTTTATTATCAGCTTACCCGTAATAACCTCGTTCGGGTTCCTTGCTTGTTGGGCAGTCACGACAAAAGCTCTTCCAGGAACCACTAACTTTGACTTGTCAGGGAAAGCCTTTGGAGTCACCATCCCTGCTGGACTTGGTTTTGCTACAGGACACACTCGAGCTATGTGCCCTTCCTTTCCACAGTGAAAACACACCCTGGATTATTGGGTGCAGTTGGGGCTGATGTGTCCCTCTTGCCAGCATTTATAGCATACGACCAACAGTCGTTCTCCTCCCCTAGAAACAGTTGATGTTGGTGCTGCTGTCGATGTTTTCACGTTCTCATTGTTGTACCTTCTCTTCTTGAAATCTCACCCCGACTCACTCCTTCTATTATCATGGCCACGATTACCACCGGAGTGGTTACCGCTTCTGTCATGATACTTTTCTCCCTGCTAGTTGTCATTGTTCCGATGACTACTGCCACCGGTACGACCTTGGTTGTTGCCCCTTGGTTGAACATAATCATTATCTCGTTCTAATAAATGGGCCCTATTCACTACATCTGAATATAGAGAAAATTTGTGAGAAATGAGGTATTGATGTATTTCAGGTTTCAAACCTCTCAGAAACATCCGCGTCATACGTTCCTCATTCTCCACCAAATGAGGTGCAAACCGGGATAACTCCGCGAACTTAGCCTCGTACTGGGACACCGTCATGTTGTTCTGTTCCAATCTAATAAACTCTACCTCTTTCATGTGACGAATACTTTCTGGAAAAGACTTGTCATTGAATAGTTTTTGGAACTCTTCCCAAGACATATTGAGTGCGGCAGGCTGGGTACGCTTCACAGATTCCCACCAATAATATGCCTCTCCACGGAACATAAACGTGGCGAATGGAACATTCTGTTCCTCCGTGCATTCCAAGACATCAAATATCTTGGTAATTTGCTTAATCCAATTTTCTGCCTTGATTGGATCTGGCTTTCCCTGAAACTCTGGTGGTCCCAACTCTTTAAACTGCTTGGCAATGACAAGCCGCGAGTTGTTATTTCCACCTGTATTAGGAACACGAGTCTCCCTCGTCTGGTTTTGCAAGAACTGCAAAAAGCTTCTAAACATCCCATCGTTCCTCGTTTGATCTGTGGTGTCGTTTCCAAAAGGAATATTGCCTTCTTGTTGTACGTTCTCCTGGTTGGTGATTAAAGGTGTCTCAACGTCTCATTCACTCCATTGTTTAGATTTTCAGCTGCCATTCTCAAATACTGCCATAAAACAATGGTTAATCAAACAAATTAACATATCACATATTAACCCTATGTTCCAAATGACCAATTAAATACCAAATATGCTTAGGTAGGACACACACTAGCGAACGATTTACTCGTCTCTCCCCTCCTAGTTCTATTTCCAAATCTTCGCCAGAGATCATATCCCTAAGCTCTGATACCAACTGTGACGCCCCCAAAATGGGTTCAATACCAACCCTATTCTGAGTCGCCAAATACATGGTACAGAATTCAAATACAATCTTTTATAACATACGGTCATGCAAAATATGACCACGCAAACTGTGAGTTTCAATAAAAATCGTATATAATACGAAATATAAACACTCAAATTCAGTCCTTATTCATTACAATTATTGTCCCACTATTTTATAGAATAGTGAGGACTTCAACAAATCTAACTCTGATCATCACACTGTTCCCCGACTAGTCCCCGCGATATTTTCATTTCCTGAAGAGAACAATGGAACAAAAGGGTGAGCTAAACTAGGCCAGTAAAGAATATTATGACTAAGATAATGAAGAATAAATTATCGTTAGCCTTCAACAAATTAGATAAAATATTATGGACAACAAGTTTTAGATCAACAACAGCAGCGGAAATAACAATTCATTAGAAGAGTTAAGTAGAGAATGAAGTCTACTGTTTTCTATGATTTAAAAGTTCATCATCAATATTTTATCCCTGTAACATCAATCAATATACATCTCAAACCAAATGTTCATCTTTGCACTACGGCCAAAGATATTCATTTGTATCACCAGTTGGTCATGTTCATCTCAACACCTGTCCATCTTTGTACTACGGGCCAATGATATTCATCAGGTAATCATTCATCTTTGCACTACAGGCCAAAGATATTCATCAAGTAATCATTCATCTTTGCACTACAGGCCAAAGATATTCAGTTATATCACCATTTAGGACTATGGATGATGAAAAATATTTTAAAGAACGAATCCAGTGAGATAAAGGACAAAGATTAGGTATTCGTAATTTAGTTTATCCAAGTTCAAGAATACTCCATAATAATCAATTGTGGAGAAAAATTCAAGAATGAAGTTCAAAACTTGGATCCAATCAAAGATAATTTGGAAAAATAATATTTTTTTATCGTGAATAGTACCCCGTGAATAGTAACATGTGAATAGTAACTCGTGAATAGTAACTCAACATAAAAAGATAAAAATTTTACAAAAAAGTTCAGACAAATATTCCAGTGAAATAATATTATATGAAGCACAAAACTCAAAGAATTTCTGATCATTTCAGGAATTATAGAAGCAATACTTACAATAGTAAGTTTAGAGTTAGGAATCTGAAATGAAACAATATACGAAACTGCAATTGGATTTTCACCCGTCAAGCAGTAGTCCGCTCAGATAAATTATTTCACAATTTAATAACAACTGAATACGAAGGATTATTCACCAGGCATGCGGTAGTCCGCGTAAACAGGTTATTCTCATAGAATAATAAAGAATGGAATAACAACAGGATTTCACCATGCATGCGGTAGTCTGCGTAGACAGGTTATTCCAACAGAATAATAAAGAATGGAATAACAACCCTTACGAGTATTAAAAGAAAATAACTCTATTCATGAATACAAAAGAAATAATACCCCTTACCTTAAAATTTTGAGACTGCACTAGTGTAATAGCAGAATACTCTTCTTCTTTCTCTCGTATTCTCTCTATACTTTCTCTCTCTATAGCTTTAGTGAATTGGTGAGAAATAATAAAGAAATGAGCTTCTATTTATAGGCTCGGCAGAGTAAGGGTAAAATAGTCTTTTTGCCATAATTTATGATATCATCGCTTACATCATCGATCCTATGACATCATTGCTTACCTCATCGTTCCGATGACATCATTGCTTACATCATAAGAATTCAAATTCAATTTGCTTTCTTCTACCTCATTTTACTTTTATACCATAAATTTACTATAATAATGTTACCATTCAAATTATAAAAATCATACTATTATATAATCACATCATACTACTATAATGTAATATTATAATAATATATTTGAATGAATTATTTTATCAGAAAAGATAAAATACCAACTTTCAACAAATGTCACATGTTAAAAATTCCTCCGTTTAAATCCACATTGAATAAATATTTTCTTATCATATATATCAAAAATTAATTATTCACAAATAATATTACAGAACTACAATATTGACAAACAGGTCGTTCCTAGGAAAGAGGGGGCTTTCCGATAAGGATTTCTCCTCATTGGCGCGCAATTATATAACTTAACCCCTTTCCTCGACATAACTTTCTAGACATTGTCAATAATGCTATTTAATAATATTATTCAAATAATATGAATTATTGATTTGATAATTTGAAATACTGTGCCATGACAATTATTGAATCACTAATATAAAATATCAATGTAACAATTATTGGATCAATAATATAAAATATTGAACAGTAATTACTGTAACAATTATTGAATGAGTGACTTCTTACGTAAGAACAAATAATTCAAAATACTGTGCAATACCATGTGCTACTGTGCAATACCGCGTATTACTGTATTTTAACCACCGGGTATTTCAACAGTTTAACGGTAAAAATTTTGCTGTTATTTTTATAAAAAAAGTTACTTCTGTCGCTTTCTATATCCGACATTCATTCCGTTGTGGGGTCCACCAATGACTGAGCCGTCGTACGAATATTCTCCGACAAAAAGAATATTTCTCGACCAAACGAATATTCTCTGACACAATGAATATTTTATAACCATTTGCTTACTTTGTAAACTTTGCACATCTCACCCAAAACTTATCACATTTATCAAATCAACACCTTACTTTTCAAAATAATATATAAAGAAAATTAAATCTTATTCATAAAATTTGGAGTCTTACAAAAATATTAAAATTTGATAATCGTATTCCGGTGAAATGATATTAGATGAAGCGTAAACCTTAAGGATTGTCTAATCATTTCAGGAATTATAAAAGCAATACTTACCATAGTAAGTTTTAATTTAAGAGCATTAAATGAAATATTATCACTTACATACTATAGAGTATGGAAGAAAATAATATTTCTTACGAATATTGAACTAAAACAACATCCTTTACGAGAAAAATAATATCCTTTACCATAATAGGAGAGTAGTTCTGACTAGAATAACGGAGATTATGTTGAGAAAATCTTGCACTGTTATCCACACTCAAAATATCTTTATACTCACAAGAAATACGCTCAATATTATCGAGAAAGAATTTTCTGATTCTGGTGTGTTTTTTATTTCTTAACTAAGCAACCTATTTATAGGAAAATGACAGAACACCAAGTTTGACAAATGAACCAACGGATGGTTCTCAGCATACCTATTTTGCAAAGGTTGGCAGCACACCTAAAAGGAACAAAATTCCACCCCATGTTCACATGTTTTATACTTTCTTATGAAATTTTTACCTTTTCATGTCGGGGTACTATTAATACGGCACTATTCATACAAACGACACTATTTATACATACGGTACTATTTACGAGTACTATTCATAACAAAATTAAATTTTCTTTTCTTTGTCCAAGTTATCTTTTATGGATCTTATTCTTCAAATTGGATCCATGTTTTGATCTTCATATTGACAATTTGAATATTCTTGAACTCTGGATAAATTAAATTATAAATCTCTAATATTTATCCTTGATCTCACTTGATTCGTTCTTAATATCATTGTCATAATCCTCAAACTTAAATTATGGTGATAGTTATCTTTGGCCCGTAGTGCAAAGATGAACGGTTGATTGATGAATATCTTTGGCCCGTAGTGTAAAGATGAGCTGTTGATTTATGAATATCTTTGGCCCGTAGTGCAAAGATGAGCTGTTGATTTATGAATATATTTGGTCTGTAGTGCAAAGATAGACAGGTGTTTGACATGATCATGACCACTAGTGATACAAATGAATATCTTTGGCCCGTAGTTCAAAGATAAATTATTGATTTAAAATATTTATTGATTGATGTTATAGGGATAAAATATTGATGATGGACTTTAAAATTATAGAAGATAGTAGACATCATTCTCTACTTAACTCTTCTAATGGATTGCTATTTTCACTGCAGTTGTTGATTTAAAACTTGTTGTCCATAATATTTTATCTGATTTGTTGAAGGCTAAAGATAATTTATTCTTCATTATCTTAGTCCTAATATTCTTTACTGGGCTAGTTGAGCTAACCCTTTTCTTTCAATGTTCTCTTCAGGAAATGAGAATATAGCTGGGACTAGTCGGGAATGGAATGATGGTCCGAGATAGTGCTATAGTATTCCTCATTATTTTTGTAAAATAGTGTGATAATAATTGTAATGAGGACTTAATTTGAACGTTTATATTTTCTATATAATATATGTATTGACACTCACAATTTGTATGGTCGTATTTTGTACGACAGTTTAATAGTTGAAATAGGAAGATTTGTATTTGGATTCTATACCATGTATTTGGCGACTAATGTAGCAATTATTGAATCAATAATATAAGATATTGAACAGTAATTACTGTAACAAATATTGAATGAGTGACTTCTTACGTAAGAATCAATAATTAGAATTACTGTGCAATACCGTGTGCTATTGTGCAACAACGCGTATTATTGTACTTTAACCACCGGATATTTTAACAGTTTAACGGTAAAAGTTTTGCCGTTATTTTTATAAAAAGGTTATTTCTGTCGCTTTCTATATCCGACAATTATTCCGTTATGGGGTCAACCAATGATTGCGCCATCGTACAAATATTCTCTGACAAAACAAATTTTCTTCAACACAACGAATATTTTATGACAACTTGCTTACTTTGTAAAATTTGCACATATCACCCTTAACTTTAACCTTTTTTCAATTTAACCATTTACTGAATAGAATAATAATTATAAGAAAAATTAAATACTTTTATTTCATAAAATTCGGGGTCTTACTGTGATTCCCCCAAAATAGGTCCACACAACCCATTCTGAGTCGCCAAATACATGGTACAGAATTCAAATATAAATCTTATTATATTCCAACTATTAAACTGTCGTCTAAAATACGACCACACATAAACTGTGAGTTTGAATACAAATATTATAACAATAGTATTCATACTCCAAACCAATAACATTTTACATAAGGTACAGTCAATAACTGTTTTAGAAATTAAAATCTTTAGAAAATGTTCAAGGAAACCTTCGTACATGGGAGACCATGCTTCTAAGTTATAATAAATATCATATAACTTGAGAATTAACCTTGGTTGACTCAATAGACCCCAAATAAGAACGAGAAGATTACTGAATTTAACCATTTACTGAATAGAATAATAATTATAAGAAAAATTAAATACTTTTATTTCATAAAATTCGGGGTCTTACTGTGATTCCCCCAAAATAGGTCCACACAACCCATTCTGAGTCGCCAAATACATGGTACAGAATTCAAATATAAATCTTATTATATTCCAACTATTAAACTGTCGTCTAAAATACGACCACACATAAACTGTGAGTTTGAATACAAATATTATAACAATAGTATTCATACTCCAAACCAATAACATTTTACATAAGGTACAGTCAATAACTGTTTTAGAAATTAAAATCTTTAGAAAATGTTCAAGGAAACCTTCGTACATGGGAGACCATGCTTCTAAGTTATAATAAATATCATATAACTTGAGAATTAACCTTGGTTGACTCAATAGACCCCAAATAAGAACGAGAAGATTACTATCCTGTTCAATCCAATGGTGGGTATTCTCTTGCCATATAATTATCTCCATTTTCTCAAACTAATAATTATATTTCAACCATACTCCAAGATTATATAGGTAGTGCTCATAGCTATAGTACAACCATGTCTTATGATAACACGAAGTCGTATGTGATTAGACATCTTGTATGATAGTGGCATACTGTAACACCCCAGTCCCACATCGAAAGATGGGGAAAATTTTGTCTATGTATAAGGAATTAAGTTGCTACCAATAGTACTTTCAGTCATGACTTTTGGGTGAGCCTGTGGTGGGCTAAGATGACCCTTGAAGATACTATTGGGCCAGTGATTTAAGGCCTTATTTTAGATGGATTTAATTCAATTCAGACTTGAGAATTGACCCGAGATTTGTTTTGGTCTCGGATTTGACCCGGGTTGTTACATATGGTATCAAAGCCAACTATCGAAAGCTCGGGTCGGAGTATCCGATTGGAGTGCCGGAGGTGGAGACATGAAGGCTGCTGGTATTATCCCACAATGGAGAGATGGAGGTCTGGAGGTGGGGACACGAAGCCAGCCGGTATTATCCCACAATGGCTAGAGAGGCAAAGATCTGTGGACCGTGTGTGTGATCGGTTCTGACGCGGACGTCAAAAATTTAAGTGGGGGAGTTTGTAACACCCCAGTCCCACATCGAAAGATAGGGGAAAAAATTTATCTGTGTATAAGGAATTAAGTTGCTACCAATAGTACTTTCAGTCATGACTTTTGGGTGAGCCTGTGGTGGGCTAAGATGACCCATGAAGATACTATTGGGCCAGTGGTTTAAGGCCTTATTTTGGATGGATTTGATTCGATTCGGACTTGAGATTTGACCCGAGATTTATTCCGGACTCGGGATTTGACCCGAATTGTTACAATTACACCATTCCAAAGTTGGGTTCACCTCACATATTCGTTTGGTCGGAGAATATTCGTACGACGGCGCAATCATTGGTTGACCCCACAACGGAATAATTGTCGGATATAGAAAGCGACAAAAGTAACCTTTTTATAAAAAATACTTGCAAAACTTTTACCAATAAACTGTTGAAATACTCGATGGTTAAAGTATAGTTGTGACATCCTGGATTTTTAAGAATTTATAAATGAGAATTTAATAAATAAAATTCTTATTTTTAGATGTTTCGAGTATGAGTATGTGTATATGTGAGAAATATTGTGAAATATGTGATTTGGTGTGAAGAGAATTTAAATGTTAATTTAATATTTATTGAAGTAAATAAATATTTTATTTAAATTATTTATTGAGATTATGTGATTAATATGGAGTAATGTAAATAAGTGTATTATATTAATTAAATGAAGTGAATAAATATTTTATTGAATTTATTTATTGAGTTAAATAAATTAAGTATGTGATGATGTGGATTGATTTAATTAAATGCCATATATTTAATTAAATTGATATATTAGCAATGGTGTAGAATAATTCTAATTTAATTAAGAATAACTGAATTAGATTTAATGTTATGTGCTATGTGTTAATAATAATTTGTTACATGTATTATGTTTAATAAAAAAAATTATAATTGTGTAACAATTTAGTATTGTGTGTTTTTATTATTAACTGGGTGTTAGTTTTATTTAATTAGAATATGGTAATTTAATTAAATAAGTGTAGTAATTAAACTATGGAGTAAAAGATTTATTAAAATAATGGGAAAGGATTTTAAATGATTTTACCAAACAAGGCCCTTGTACTTGATTAACCATATTTCTCCAAACAAGGCCTTAGCTTAAAAGTGGTTTTTAAAATAGCTTTGTTTTGCCAAACATGGCCTTATGACTTTTCAAATCCTATAACTTATGTAATTAGTAATACTTATTATTGTTATAAGTATTATATTTATTATATATATGTTACATATATATTATATATTATATGTGTATGATTATATATGTCAGTTAGAAAACAAAGTACGTTAGTTTTTCTAAAAAGCCTAAGTCTAAGAGAAGAAGAAGAGAGTTAGAGTTCTCAGAGAAGAAGGAAGAAGAAGGGAGAGCTCAAAGCAAGGCCCACTATCATCTTCATCTCTATATCTCTCTTAATCAAAGACTAGCAAGGTTATAATTCTAACCCTAAATTCAATTAAGATGTTTTATATGGGATTTTTGTAAAATTAGGTTTTCATGTGTATAAGATTATGTGTTTATATCATGTTCATATGTTTTCATATAGATAATTATGTGCAATGAAAAGAATTTCAGAACTCAATCGTCTTAAAAACAAGTTTCTCAAGCATGTGATTCTATATGTTCATAGTTTTGGAATTCTATGTAAAAATCTCTTTGTGAAACTTCATAATTTTGTTATGAGAATGGGATATGTATGTATATATACATGTATATATGTTTACATGAGAGTTTCATAGTTGTTTAAGAATTTCAATTACAAGTATATGATGAACCCTATGAAAATCATGTTCATAGTGTTAGATTATGAATTTATGTTGAAAATTGTTCTTAAATCCTTGATGTGAGCATGAGATATATGTAATATGTGATATAACATGATTATATATGAGTTATATGGTTGTATTGGCAATTCAAACCATGAATTTTTGATAAACAAGAAGAATTATGCTCATAATGATTTTCTGTGAACTAATTTCTGAAAAATAGCTTTTGAAACTATCAAATTGGTGTTTGATTATGAGTTATTGTTAAAATTGATCAAGTATTATGTTAGTATGTTAAGAATAGAAGTGATTACAATTGGAATCACTTGAATTGGATGAAAAATGAATTCGTAGTAGCAATTTTCGTCAAGAACGCTTAAAATTGTGTTTTTCTTCGAATTCCATAAAATATTGGTTGTGATTATGTGTTTATATGAAATTTTTATGTTATGAGCATGTTAATAAGCTTAAAATATTGTTTGTCACATGTTTCATGTTTGTCATGTTGGGAAAATTCAAATTCGGTGTGACGGAATAAGCCAAATTGGCTTTTATTTCTCCACCAGTTCGCGAACCAGCCCCTCCACCAGCCCTTGGACCCGTCCCAACGGGTGTTTTTGCCTTGGGGGACCTGCCCCAGTGGGTACCCTTGCTGTCCGGGGTGGTTTAGTTGTTGTAATGTAAAACTGTTTGGACCTCTGGTAGTAAAACGGCCATAACTTTTTCATACGAACTCCGATTGAGGAGATTCAAGATGATTCGGAACGCGCACGAGTAGACCTACAACTTTTGTTTTTTAACTTTTTTGATTTGAGGTCGTTAGAAAGGGTAAAAATGATCATCTTTGTGACTGATACATATTTAGAGGCAATCGGAGGGCGTCGGTCATGCACATACGCAAGTATAGTGCTGTCGACGATATTAGATGCTGTTCTAAGTTATAAAACATGAATGTTAGTAAATATAATAATGTTTAACTTGAAATGTAATTTGATTGACGTAAGATGTAATTATAATTGATTAATTATGTGAAATGTAATATGATTATGTGAGGTGATTAAATTACGTGGTGATTATTTATTAATTTATTAGTTAATGAGGAATGAGTTAATCTTAATTGGTTAACTAACGATGAAGTTTAGCTATGTAATAATTAACTTATACCGTTAATTATACAAATGGTTTGACAGCGAGTGTCAAACGAGAATGGAAGAGAATTACGAAGTGTAAATTAGAAAGTGTAAATTAGAATTTACTTAGATGTTTGATAAGCGTTGCTAAGTGACTAATAATTGATGCGTATGGTGATACGTTATGTAGGATCATGAAGCAGATTATATTAAGCAGTTTTTCGATAATTGGTAATCCACGAGCCAGGCAAGTCTTTCGGTTCCTACTTGTCTATGTGAATTTGATGAACTGTTTTAAATTGCATGATATGTTATATATGTTGTAAGCGAGCATGATATGTTATACATGTTGTAATAATGAAATGTCAAAGCCAATTTATGACTACACTGTTTGGTTAAATAATGTTGATTGAGTAAGGAACTCAATCTTTATATTTATTATGTGAATTAAAGTATGTATGTCATGTTACTTTAATTATTATGAGATTTATGTTGAGCATGTTTATTATGTGATACGTGATGCATGAAAAATGTTAGAACTTGCTAAGCTGTCGAGCTCACTCTTGCAAATAACCATTTTTGCAGGTCAAGGATGTAAGGTAAAGATACGTGTTAAGTGATTTATAGAGATCAATGTTTAAGAATATTAGTTATGTTCAATTTCAAATTGTAGTTAATGTTTTGAATGAAATATGTCGCTGAGTTATAAGTAGAGTTATCCAATGTAGATGAATATTGTTTTATTATGTAAGACTTTGTATAGTCATTTTGTTGTAACGATTCATGATATAGATTTGAATCGAAGAAATGTAATGTAAAGGTTGCGATTCAGGGCAATATAGAAAGAAAGTTTATAAAAGTTTTAAATATTCTGCATTTTTAGTGATTTTAATATCGAATAATGATGTAATGAGAGATTAAAGTTGTATTATTAACGATCGAGAAGGAGAATATTATTGTATGAATTTTGAGGTCGTTATAACAGTAATACGCGTTGTTGCACAATAGTACAGATATTGCAAAGTAATTTCTAATTATTGATTCTTACGTAAGAAGTCACTCATTCAATAATTGTTACAGTAATTACTGTTCAGTATTTTATATTATTGATTCAATAATTGCTACATTGATAAATGCATATTATTTTATATTATGATTCAACAATTGTCACAGTAACCATTGCACAATATTTCACATTATTAATTCAATAATTGTCACACATATTATTGAAATGATATTATTAGATAGCATTATTAACAATGTCTAGAAAGTTTTGTCGAGGAAAAGGGGTTATGTTATATAATTGCGCGCTAATGAGAAAAAATACTTATCGGAAAGCCTCCTTTTTTTTGAGAACGACCTGGTTATCAATATTGTGATTCTATAATATTAATTGTAGACGAGGATAATAGTTTTATTTATTTTGGCACTTTAAAAATTAATAATTTTGAATTTGAGTACTATTTTTTCAAGTATGATTAAAGCCATTCTTTTAATAAAGTTAAAATTTATTTCATGCACAAAAACTTTCCTTTTGTTTTGAAAAAATATCAATCAAAATTTAAAATGACAATAATTTTGTATCTAATTTATATTTTAAAATAGGACAAAAAAACTAAGTTTTAAAATCAAATTAGCCCTTTGAACATGATTTTTAACTCGATAGGAATAATTACTTGAAAAGGGGGAAATTAACGACGAAAAATCCATAATATTAATAAATAAAAGGGTAAAAAAGACAATTAGCAAAATTCCCAAATTTCCTCAACTCCTGTTCTGTTTCATAGTACAATCTTTTTCCCCTTCTTTCTCCCTCCTCCTCTCCAAACCTCCATTTCTTTGTCGCTCTATCTTTTTGTTAGCGGCGAACGTTAAACACTGCCGTACTCTATCATACGCCACCAGAGGTAAGCTCCTTATTCTACACTCACTTTCATTTCAACTCAATCTTCTGCTAATCTCTCGTTCTATCTTTCTTTTTTTGGATTTTTTTAACCAATTACATAAATCAAATCAACCCCACTATTAATATGTAATTTATCTTAGATTTATTAGCTCTACTTGTCAAATTTGTGATCAATCATAGTATTTTTTTTCAGGAACCAAGTGAGTTTCTAGGGTTTTGATTTTCTTGATCTTTTTTACTGTGAGATCTGGTTGAATAGTGAGTTAATATTAATTTGTTGTGGAGGGGGAAAACTGGGGTTTACAGTTTTGATGCTTTGCTGTAATTTGGAATCCGTTCTGAGATGGGCAGTCATGGTGGTGTTGGGAATAAATTTGTGTCTGTGAATCTAAATAAGTCATTTGGACAGTCTTCTTATAATCATAATCATGCACCACATTATAATGGGTCTTATGGACAAGCTGCTGCGGGTCGTTTCCGGCCTGGTAGTCATGGGGGAGGGGGAGGAGGAGGTGATGGAATGGTGGTCCTGTCAAGACCTCGGAGTTCGCAAAAGACTGCACCGAAGCTATCTGTTCCACCCCCCTTGAATTTGCAGTCATTGAGGAAAGAACATGAAAAATTTGATTTGTCTGGACGTGGAAGTGGGTCGGTTGGTGGTGCTGGTTCAGGAAGTGGGTCGAGACCTAATGTGTCTGGTATTGGCTGGACAAAGCCGGGTGCTATTGCATTGCAAGAGAATAAAGGGAATGGTGATGATCCGGTAGCTGAGGGTCTGGATAAGAATGTTCGTGCTACAGATGGTGTTGTTAAGGGGAGTAGCAGTTACGTGCCACCTTTGGCCCTGTTGGCTGGTGCTGGACTTTCGGTTACTGATACGAGTCGGTCTCGTATGCCACCAGCTGAAAAAGCTATGGTATTGAGGGGAGAGGATTTTCCTTCTCTGAAAGCTGCCTTGCCTTCCACATCTGGGCCTGTGCAGAAACCAAGAGACAATTCACAACAAAAGCTGAAGCAGGGAGTGAGTGAGGAATCATCGAACGAGCAGAGGGACAATTACCATTTGAATTCAACACATCACATGCGTCCACAGGGTCAACATGCCTATTCTACCAATTCAAATGGATTTAATGCAAATGGTAACCAGGGTCGTAGGTTTGGCAGTTCTCACATGGCCGATCAAGCCCGAAAGCAGGAGGATTACACACTGCCACTAGTTCATTTGAATCCAAGGTCTGATTGGGCAGATGATGAGAGAGATACAGATCATGGATTCGCAGACCGGGCCAGAGATCATGGTCTTACAAAAAGTGAGGTTTATTGGGATAGAGATTTTGACTTCCCTAGGACCACTACTTTACCACAAAAGCCCCTTAATAACACATTTGGAAGACAGGGTCAGCGTGGTGAAGAAACTGGAAAAGGTCCTTCCAGTGAAGTCCTTAAAGTGGATCCTTATTCCACAGATGTGAGAATACCGAGTCAGGAAAGTAATAATTGGAGAACGTATCCTCTCCAAAGAGATGGATTCAACGTGCAAGAAGTTGTTAATGACCGAAATGCTACCGGTCAGTCAATTGGCATTAATAGAGACACTGGAAGAGAGAATAAATATGCCCCACCACGTTTTGGAGACTGTCATCGGGATGGTGGTGTTACAGGAAATGGGGAATCTGCACTTGGAAGGAGGGATACGGGGCATGGACAGGAAGTGACACAACACTGGAATCACATGGTGGAATTTAGCAATCCAGTGTCTGAACAAAGAGACAGATTTGGGGCCAAGCAATCCAGTCAATACAGGCGTGAAAATTTACAAAATAGAACAATATCCAAATCGTCTTTTTCTTCAGGTGGTAAAGGGCTTCCAGTGAATTATCTGAATTTTAATCGGGAGAAGCTTCCTTTGCCAAATAGTGATAGACCTTATTTAGAAGATCCTCTTCTTAAAGACTTTGGCTCTACTGGTTATGAAGAAAGGGATCCCTTTTCCAGTGGTCTTGTGGGAGTAATTAAGAAGAAAAAAGGCATGGTTAAACAAGCTGATTTCCATGATCCTGTTAGGGAATCTTTTGAGGCTGAGCTTGAGAGAGTTCAGAAGTTGCAAGAGATGGAGCGGCAGCGGATCATTGAAGAACAAGAAAGAGTGTTGGAGCAAGTTCGGAGAGAAGAAGAGGAGAGGCTACGACTGATAAGGGAAGAGGAAGAACGACGGAGAAGGCTGGAAGAGGAAGCCCGAGAGGCTGCTTGGAGGGCAGAGCAGGAGCGGTTAGAGGTCATTCGAAGGGCTGAAGATCAGAAAATAGCTAGAGAAGAGGAGAAGAGAAGGATTCTTATTGAGGAGGAGAGGAGGAAACAAGCTGCCAAACAGAAGCTTCTGGAATTGGAGGCTAAAATTGCCAAGCGGGGGGCTGAAGCAGAAAAAGGTGATAGCTCTGTTGCTGCTGTTGCAAATGAGAAAGATGTGTTTGGGGCAGAGGATTTGGATGACTGGGAAGATAGTGAGAGAATGGTGGAGAGAATTACAACTTCTGCATCTTCTGATTCATCCGCTCTGAACAGACCATTTGTGACGAGTTCTAGGTTTCCTCCTTCCGAAAAATCTTCTTCTGGCTATTTGGAAGCAGGAAAAGTTGTTAATTCATGGAGGAGGGATGAGAATGAGAATAGCTCCTCTTTTGCTCCACAGGACCAGGACAATGGTCACCATCGTTACAGGCGAGATGCATCTGTTGGTGACAGAGCATTCCCTAGGAAAGAATTTTATGGAGGATCTGGACATATCGCTTCTAGCACTTATCCCAAAGGAGGTCTACAAGAATCTCATATTGGTGAATATGCTCAGCCAAAAGAGCACACATGGAGCCCATCTGTGGATGTAGATCCTTTCAATAAAAACAGGGGAATTGGATTAGAGTCATATGAGAATATATCTGAAAGGTATAGTGATGCTGAATGGGGGCAGAGCCATACGCGCGGTAATTCTCACTCTCCTTATCCAGAACGGCTGTATCCTAACTCTAAGGCGGATGAGCTTTATTCATATGGGAGGTCACGATTTTCCATGAGACAGCCTCACGTCCTTCCCCCTCCATCAATAGCCTCTTTGCACAAAACTTCCTTCAGATGCGAGATTGAACCCCTGCATCCTTCAACTTCCCTAGGAAATGATAAACATTATAATTATGTTCCAAGAAGTGAATCTGCTATTCAAACAGAGTACTATGATGAGTCGGATGAATCTGCGGATTCCGTAGCTACGCTTGCTTCTGCTGAAGAAAAGGATATTTCTTTGTCTGGAAATGATTCTATTATCTTGAACAAATCTGGGAAAGAAATCATGATGACAGTATCAAGTTCTATCTCAGCTGGTGAGGATGAGAAATGGACTCTTGAGAAAAATGACGAGATGCAGGAACAAGAAGAGTACGATGAAGATGGTTATCAGGAAGATGAAGTGCATGAAGTAGATGATGAAAATATTGATCTGACACATGAATTTGAAGATATGCATCTAGAGGAGCAAGGCTCATCCCACATGATGGACAATTTGGTCTTAGGCTTTGATGAGGGTGTTGAAGTTGGACTACCAAGTGATGAGTCTGAAAGAAATCCAAAGAATGAAGGAAATAATCTTGAGATACCAGAAGCTTCTGTTGGTATTGTAGAAGATCAAGGATCTGTTGATGGGACAATAGGTGATCAAGAAAGTCTTCATCCTGTGGATTGTTTACCTCAAACAAACTCCGAAAGTGCATCATGGAGGATCAAGGAAACTGAAAAGAATGTCCAAGAGTCAGTAATTCAGCCTATAAATGCTCCACCTACCTCATTTGCATCTGATCTTTTGAATAATAGTATTGCTTCTAGTGGTTCTGGACTGTCTGCTCAGCACAAAGTCCCGTCAGTTGACGTGGCATTATCACATTCCTCTTCTGGTCAGCCTATCAATTCTGCTGTATCTTCTGTCCCAAATCAAGCTGATTTACCAGTTAAGCTTCAATTTGGGCTGTTTACTGGTCCTCTTCTGATACCATCTCCAGTTACAGCCATACAAATTGGCTCAATACAAATGCCTCTCCATCTGCATCTCCCAGTTGATCCATCTATTACCAATTTACAATCACCACAGCCTCCTCCCTTTCAGTTTGGTCAGCTAAGTTATACATCTCCGATTTCCCAGGGGATTTTGCCAATGGCTCCTCAGTCCACGTCTTTTGTGCAGCCCTGCATTCAGCATCATTATAATTTGAATCAAAACCCAGGAGTTTCCCTGCCTATTCAACCCAGTGAAGTGACACATACCAATAATCTGATGAAAGATGATACGTCCTCCCTTTCAATAAATAACCAGCCTGCTGGTGTTTCAAGAGCATGGAATCTATCTGATGAGAATAGCTCAAGGGTGCTAAATTCATTTTCTGTGAGTGGAACGGCAGATACCAGTGCTCTAGTACAAAAGACTGGAACGGACTTTCCGCATGCTGTTGATAACCAGCATATGTCAGAATATGCCTTACAAGCTGAAGATAAAGAACACCATGATTCAGTTGTCAATTTTGAGCAATCAGATGAGAAAGGACCTGAAGTCCAGTTGCGATCTGCAGCCGCAGCACCCCAGTTTATTTCTCGTGAAAAGGATTTCAATGTCTCAAAGGATCACGGTTTACTATCCTGGTAACAAGGCAAAAAATTTACCCTATTCAGTCAGAATTTTTGGCTTGAGATCGTCTTATACTACTCCTGAGGCTTCCTGCTTGGATTCCAGTGGATTTCAGAGGAGACCTCGCCATAGTATCCAACGAACTGAGTTTCGAATTAGGCAATCATCAGGCTTGGTCCCTTCTAACAACTCACGGTTTGACGATAACTCAAATTTAAATGGTGGAGGTATGGTGTCTACCAGCAGTGGGTTTAAGCGAGGTAACTTGACCACTAAACCATTGAAGCAGGTAGTTGAATCTGAAAGTTCGAGCTCTGGTCCAGTTAATTCTCAGGAGATTGATTCTGAAAGCAAGGTTGCAAAGGGATTTTCAAAAGAAGGATTACCTAGCAGTCAAGTTATCCTACTCTCTAGGGAAGGAAACTTGAGAAGGAATATCTCTGAAGAGGATGTTGATACTCCCTCACGAAGTGGCGTTGTACACGTTTTTAAACAATCTGGAATCGAAGCCCCGAGTGATGAAGATGACTTTATTGAGGTGAGGTCAAAAAGACAAATGCTAAATGATCGTCGTGAACAGAGAGAAAAAGAAATCAAGGCGAGGTCCCGAGTCACAAAGGTTAGGAAGCACCTTCAATTTTGATTTATGCTTTTTGTTAAAGTGTTTTTTGCCTTACTGTATTTCTTTGTCTAATGCCAGCCACCACGGAAACCTCGTTCTTTTTCTCAAAGTACCGTGGTCTCAACCAGCTCAAATAAGATTTCTGCATCATTGGGTAGAGAAGCATCAAACTATACTCGCAGCAGTTTTCTGGTCTCTGAAGGGAAAGGCACAGTGAACAAGGAAGTAACCACTGGGTTTACCTCTAAGGCTTCTCAACAATTGGCTCCAATTGGCACTCCTGCTGTCACTGCTGATTTTCAGGCTGAAAGAAGATCCCATGCTAAGTATGTACACTTTGATAGAAACTGAATTGGTAGAACATATCTATCTTGATGTGATAATAGTCATATGTTTCTTAATAGGTCCCTCCAAACTGGATCTGTTTCTGTTGTATCTGGTGCTGGGAAAAGAAATTGGGCCAGGTCTAATATTTGAGCCCAAGGATAAGGTTATGGATACTGTTCAAACTCCTTTGGGCCCTTGGGGTAATGCACAGATTAGTCAACAGGTATGCAAAACTGCTTTTCTTTGATTGTTTATGGGAAGTTGTTACTTTGTTTTTAGGTTGTCTTAATCTAAGGATATCCCAAGTGTGGAGTCTCACATTATTTTTTTGAGAAACATATAAGCTCAGTATCTGTTTTTGTGTTAGAGTTACTTGTGACGAAACTTACCGAAAAAGAAGCGACTTGTGACAAAAATATTTTGTATAGTGATTCTATTTGGTTCTTGTGATTTGATTGAACTTGGAAATGGTAGGTCAAAGTCACATTTCACTCTATAGAAATCTCAAACAAATCTATGCGAGTTAAATGCATAATTTTGGTCCATAAACTTTCACAAGATTTTTTATTTCATCTTGAACAACAGATCATATTGATTGTGTCCTTACTCAAAATATAATAGTCACGAGTCCAATTGTTGACAGATGTGTCTATCCAGGAACATCATGTGTCTCTCCCTTGCAGTTTCTTTCTACAAGATCTGGGAAGCCAGAAACAACAAGTAACATAACAACACTTTAACTCCACCAACTGCACTTGCCAAGGATATTATTAATATCATTAAGTCAAGATTATCTTCTTGTAAATCCTACATCAAGGCCACTTCTTTTTGTCCATATTATTGTAACTGGCTATTGTAACTTTTGATGTTTGGTCATGCTTTCTCCATGGTGGTTGTGGTTCACTCCCATTATAGTTTTCTCATCTATTGGTATGCCAATAGATGAATTACCTATCGCCTGGGGTATGCCCCTTTGCCATTGTTCTTTTGGTTCCTTTTATAATACTTACAAATTTAGCAAAAAAAAATAAAATTTGTTGACAGATTTTATTACCTGCTAACAACCATATTAAATGATCCTTTACCCTCTTTTATTTCCAAAAATACTGAATTAGTATATTTAACCCACAGAAATAAAACAAAGAAGAAACTCCAATTTGTATTTTTTTTACCCCAAATTAGATGTGAACATAATTAATCCACGCTTTCCTTATTTGTTATCCAAATCACCTAGCACTTCCACCACCACCACCCACCTTCACCTCACACTTTCTCTTCTTTAATACATTACCTGCCATCACTTTCCCATCTGCCAAACACCACCTCTAAGCAACATTCTAATTTTTCAACTCTGGTCCCTTTCCCATGAACTTGCAATTTTTGGCACTGATTTTTTTCATTTTCATCATTGGTAACTCAGCATAGTCATCATTCGGCTGCACTTTCTCTGTTTCCATTTCCTTGCTATCATTCACAAAAGTCCCCATTTTTCTCACAAACATATTCTTCGAATGATTACCTTCATCAGATTTTTCAATAGCCACAGCATTCTTATTCACCCTGACCAATGGCAAAAATGGACAAAGAAACCTCCTTTCTCTCACCTCAATCAAAAACTCTAAATGTGGAAAGTCCCATACACCAGTACTGAACTTTATCCACAACCTCCAGTGTTGATGCCTTGTCGCTGAATTAACCACTTGCCTGAAACCCTCTTCCACATCTCAGAGAATACTCTTCATAAACCGTAGCATAGTCATGCATTCAATACTGAAACCCTCTTCCACATCTCAAAGAATAATCTTCATAAACCGTAGCATAGTCATGTATTCAATAGTAGAATGGAAACAAAGTCGAAATGTATATTTTGTTTTCTTAAATCGCAGATTAGGCTCATCATTGGATTGGTAATATTTACATTTGTCTTGAGAGCAAGGGTGTGGAAATGGGTGGGCAAGAGCCATGGTGGAGGTATTTGGGGCAAAAAAATAAAAAATTGTGAAGTGATTTGTTGGATATAAAACTTATTTGGCCAAGAGCATAGTTGTTAAATCATGAATCGTATCGTGCATCGAAAATTCCTGAATCATTGATTGTATATCATATCGTGAATCATATTATAAGATACAGAATAACATTCAAAACACAATAATTGTATGACAATAATTTTATAAAACATACAGAGAACTCATTTTATTGGACAATAAATTATATTAGCTAGTGTAATGTTAAAGTAATCAAATGAGCCTATAAATAAATTTTAAATACTAAAATTATAGTTTGAGGAGTATAAACTAGATGCTTAATCAATAATCAATATTGTTTTTAAGTACTATTTATTAAGGAACAAGAGAAAAAATAGCTTATTTGACTTTTAAGTGTGAACTTAATTAGAAATTAAGTCCCAAATTGGAAAGGGTGGAGCAAAAGACAACTCCAATACTATGTATTATTTCTCCATATAACGTGAAAAAAGAAGTGGAAACAAAGTATTTTGAACAAGATAAGAAAATTCTGCAAAGCATTTTAAGAATTATTGTATAAAATATAGATCGAGTGAACTCATCTTCTAATGGAAAAAGAGAGGCTTTAATGTGTAATTTTAACTCTTATTCAAGTTCACCTATAAATTAAAATGTATTGATCGTGTTGTAAATGATATCGTTCTTAGGATACGTGGGGCGTATGGTAAGATATGATTATGACTCAATTTCTGATTGGCTTGCGATTCTGTATCGAATTGCTCCGGTATCGTATATCTATGTCTGAGAGTAGAGCCCGTGATTTAAGCTTGCGTCATATTTATTTATTTTTTATGGGTCGATCATTTTTATTTATCTTTTTGTGTAAATAACACAGTAAAAGGGTCAGTTGTATTTTCCTGTTAGTAGTTAAGGGAACATTATAATATTTTTGAATTTAGGGATTCAATCAAAAAGTTTAGTAGCACGAGTACAATTTAAAATTTTTTGTCAAAAGTTAAGGGACCAAATTATGCATTTAGCCCTATCTGCATGAATTTTTAGAGAATCACATAATTCATGATTCAGAGATGATTAATGCAAATTTGGTATCTTGTCAAGCTTGTGAACCAACCTCAACAGTTTAAAGAGGTTTGCTGTTTATGATTGTTATGGATGTCCAAATTTCTCAGTAATCCTCCCAATGGATTCTGAATTAGTTTACCTATATACTGTAGGTTATGGCCTTAACGCAGACCCAACTTGATGAAGCTATGAGTCCTGCCAATATCGAAACACATGTTGCTCCAATTGGAGGTCATACTACCTTAGTAAGTGAGCCCATGCTGGCGTCCTCGTTAATTTTAACGAAGGACAAACCAATGTCGTCCTCAGCAAGCCCAATCAACTCCTTGCTTGCTGGTGAGAGAATTCAATTTGGTAAGGATATGTATCCAAGCAAACCAAATGTTTATTATTTATTTTTTGCTTATTTTCTTTTCGAAGTTGCAATTTCCATAATTCTGATGGAACTTTTTCCTCCATTCAGGTGCGGTTACATCTCCAACCGTCCTCCCTCCTAGCAGCAGCCATGTAGTTTCACTTGGAATTGGGGCTCCAGGGTTGTTTTGGCCCGACATTCAGAAGTTGCACAATATCTCTAACCCAGAGAGCAATCTATTTTCTGGAAAAGATAAGTGTCCTGAAGAGTCTTGTAGGCATTTACAAGACTGCGAAGATGAAGCAGAAGCAGCTGCTGCAGTTGCGGCCATTAGTAGTGACAAGAATGTTGGGAACGGGTTGAGTTCTGTCTCTATTTCAGATGCCAAAAAAATTCGAGGTCCAGATGTTCATGGTATTGCAGGTGATTTCTTTGTCTGTTGCATTCACATCTGGTACAGGTAGCTCATGCCTCGTTCAATTGGTAAGTTAAATATTTTATTACAGTTCCTCATTGTGTTCATTCAGGTGTGGCTGGTGATCATCAATCTGGAATTCAATCAAGGGCCGAAGAGTCTTTGAGTGTATCTCTTCCTGCAGATCTTTCTGTTGAAACTCCGCCGATTTCCTTATGGCCACCTTTACCAAGTCCACATAATCCATCAAGTCAGATGCTTTCTCATTTCCCTGGTGCCCCGTCCCATTTTCCTTTTTATGAGATGAATCCCATGCTTGGGGGTCCAATCTTTGCTTTTAGTCCGCATGAAGAATCTGGTGGCACCCAATCACAGTCCCAGAAGAGTACAGTGTCAGGTCCAGGGCATCTCCGGACCTGGCAACAGTGCCACCCCACCATGGACTCATTCTATGGTCCTCCGGCAAGATTTACTGGTCCTTTTATCAGTCCACCTGGAGGTTTTCCAGGGGTTCAGGCCCCCCCACAGATGGTGGTCTATAATCATTATGCACGGGTAGGACAATTTGGACAGGTTGGTTTAAGTTTTATGGGTACAACTTATATCCCATCTGGAAAGCAACCTGATTGGAAGCACAATCCCACATCTTCTGACCTGGGAATTAGTGAGGGAGAGATGACTAACATGAATATGGTCTCGGCACAGCACAGTCCTCCTAACATGCCTGCTCAAATGCAGCATCTCGGCCCAGGGTCACCACTCCTTCCCATGGATTCCCCTTTTGGCATGTTTGATGTGTCCCCATTTCAGGTATGCATTGGATGTCCTATTATTTGACGCCACTGTCACACTGCTGTCATTTTCTATCGGTATATCTAACAAGACATACAAACTAATTTTTATACATGGTACTCCCTGCATCCCATAAATATTGCAACACATTCCTTTTCAGGAAGTCCCACAAAAATTGCAACATTTGTTTTTTGGGTTTCTTTTGTGAAGTTATATGACTACATGGTCATCTCACTTTTATCAGTTGAATATATAGTGGGTCCCTCCACTAACTAAAATCTGTGCGGTTTATATTTTTGGAGCATTCTCAACTACTCATTTCATATGGGTCAATTAGGAAATCAAATAAGAGTTTAGCATTTCTTTAAAGTTGTGTTGCAATATTTATGGCACGGAGGAAGCATATTTTAATTTTGCCATCTGATATTAACTAACAGTTAATTTGGCTCTACTCAGTCTGCACCACCTGACATGTCAGTCCAAGGTCACTGGCCTCATGTTCCTGCATCGTATTTCCATTCTGTTCCTCTTTCACTGCCATTGCAGCAACAAGCAGAAGGTGTTCTGTCGTCCCAATTCAGCCATCAGCATCCCACCGAGCAATCATTAATTGGGAATAGGTTGGCTGAGTCTCAATCGACTGCTCCATCCGACAGTGACCGGACTTTTCCGGTGGTGACGGATACAAGGCTTACGCAATTTCCCGACAAACTCGGGTTGCTAGACTCATCGAGCTGCACTACTGCAGGCCCATCAACACAGAGCGCTATCAATCAGAGCTCCAGCGAAAGTGCCATTGCAAATGCTGGAAAAGGCGATGCTGCTCAAAACGGCGGTAGCAACACCATTAATGGCCCAAGCATGAATTCTTTCAAGCCTCGGCATTCGCAGCAGAAGAATTTATCTTCCCAGCAGTTCAACCACTCAACCGGCTACAGGCCTTCAGAGGGGTGGTGCGTCTCAAAAGAGCAGTTCAGCAGGTGAATGGTCCCACTGCAGAACAGGGGTTCCACGGAAGGAACCACTCCAACTCCACTGGTGCAGAAAAGAACTTTTCCAATTCTAAAGTGAGGCAAATATATGTGGCTAAACAGACAAGCAATTCAACAGTGCTGTGAGTGAAGAAATTCTTTGCAGTGTATTTTGCTTCCTTTCGGGCATAAAATCTTATAATCTGATCACATGAAAATCAGATTGAGCGAAGAAATTCCTCCGGGAGTGCATGATAAAAATGCTAGCAAAAAAATAGCTGGGTTATTTATAGTGAGCTATTTGGTGTGCTTTTTATAATATCCAGTATTGGTATTCAATTATTGATCTAGGGTTTTTATCGGTCGGAACTAGTGATGATCACTGAATTGAAGTTTTGATTTTGCTGAAAGAAAGTAATCCTTAAATGCGTGTATAATTTATATTCAGAAATTAAATTTATACATTGCTGGGATACCTTATCCACTTTTAGTCCCATTTTAAGTCCACTTTTAGTCCCATTTTAACCAAAGAAAAATAATTATACATTGCCCACTTTTAGTCCCGTTTTAAGTACCCAAAAAAACAAAAAAAACTAGGCCCTCAAATGAACTGAACGGATTTCGTTCGGCAAGCAATTATTGAATGCATGAAGTTGGGACTCCCTAGGCCGACTATTTATCTATTGCTTTAATGTACGGTCTCTTTCTCCATTAAATAGCAGGGTCTAAATAGTCGAGTCTTCAATCCATGGTGCGGCCTCAGACAAGGACATCCCGTTTCCTTATTACACCCTTCGTTCCTAAAAGATTGTCGAAAGTTATTTAATATTAGTAAAGTTTATTTAAATTCTATCACTATCCCTCTATGAGAAATTGAAAACTATTAATACAAGGGAGAGAATTTATTGAGATAATGAGAGAAAATAGGGGTAATATAGAAAATTAAATAATTTATTCTTCTTAGGAAGTTGTAAATGACAAACATTTTGAAACAAATTTTTTCATCTAAAACTACAATCTTTTAGGAGGGAGTATTATTTTTTTGTATTTGAATAATCCGTCTCTTCGTCTTCATCAGCAGGGAGAAAGAGGATGAGCTCTTCCATCCTGTCCAAATTGGTAGGGGTTCTCTAGGGACTTCTCATCTCTTTTTTGCTGACGACATTCTCTTATTTTGCAGAGCTCAACCTAATCAGGTATGTTACTTGATGCAAATTTTGTCCGAGTTCTCTGACTGTTCTGGTTTGGAACGAATTGTTCACAATCTAAGTTATTCATCACTAGGAATGCTTCTAGGGATATTAGGAGAGAGGTTCAGGAAATAACAGGGATGTCCTCCACTTCTGATTTGGGTCAATACCTGGGTCTTCCCTTGGTTCATAGTAGGGTGTCCAAAACTTACTTTCAATCCATAATTTCAAAAATGACCTCTAGCCTGACTTCCAGGAAAACAAATCTCCTCTCTATGGCAGGGAGGATGGTGTTAACCAATCTGTTTTCTCTGGCCTGACTTCTTGTAAAACAAAACGTTTGCTGCCATCTGTATTAATCTTGAAGAAACCTGTTGGCGGAGGGGACCAAGAGACTGCAACCACAGATTTTGGACTAATTGGAATAAAATTGCAGGGCCCCAAGAAGAAAAAAGTTGCAGCCCCTTGGCAAGTGGTTTTAATAAGGGCTTCTAAGGTTAGAGCTGGGGAAAGGGCGGAGCCAGGAAAAAATTTCGTCCTGAGCTATTGAATCGGAACAAGAATTAAAAACTAGAGCAGGTCCAGAGCCGCGGCGCTCTATCTCAGCGCTGGGCTTCTGCCCAAAATTCTCAGATTTCGCATTTTTGCGTAGTCATTTTATAATTTTCTAATTCAGTCTATACACATCCAATTGGAATCAATTTTTAACATGTTATAGAAGGTATGACATACTATTTTAAAAAAATATAAAACAGTCCAAATAAATGTTTCACACATGTTCTATATGTGCTCAAAACTGCTCAGCAACATCAGTTTTCTAACTAAACCAAAATTACTCAATTCACTTAAACTTACTTCTAAACCATTTCTAATTCAGTTAAGCCAATTGAGACATATATTTTATAAACATAAGTTTTCTTGCTTACAATAACATCAAGTTTTCACTTTTAAAACTTCACAGCCTCTAAAAGCAATTTAATCAAACATGTGAAGCACATAACTTTAAAAGACAGATCTCATAATCATTTAGAAATAATTAAGCCAAAAAAAATTCAATTCTTTTTCCTTATTACTCCACCCAGCACCCACCATATATATTCTCATTTCCATAAACAATTCACAAATGCTTATAGCTAACATAGCAAAATCAACACTATGGCTTTAATTTCATAAATGAACTAAATCTTATGTTGTACTTTTCATAAAAATTGTTGTTATCTGCGTTGATGCATGTTAGTCAAATCAGGTTTCTCTTGTCGCAAATAAGCTTCAATTCCTTCCCAATTCAATTTGCAATTTTTATTCCATTATTAGTTTCACTCGAAAACCAAGAGCAATTGATAAAGGTTTGAAGTAGTTTAGAGAGAAGAAAATATATGAAATGGGTCGAAAAACAATTAACATGGGACATGTGATGTAAAGAAACAAGAGCAATTGATAAAGGTTTGAAGTAGTTTAGAGAGAAGAAAATATATGAAATGGGTCGAAAAACAATTAACATGGGACATGTGATGTAAAGGAACATGACTTATTAAGATTGGACTGGGCTATTAAGATATATAAGACTAAATATTTGTCAAAAAGTCCACCTGGACTAGAGCCCACCCAAGCCCATGAGTGGCTCCGCCCTTGGCTAGGGGAGAAAGGTGAAACTTGTTTCGGTTTAACCAAAGGTTCCGTATCGCAAAACTGAACATTAAGTTCTGGGGAATACCTAGAGTACGACCCTTAATCTGCATGTTGGCATTTGTTCTAATCCAATCCTGAAAACTCCGATTCAAGAAACTGGTATGGGCTGAAATTTGACCAAGTTTAGTCCAAAACAATTTGGCAAAAGTGCATTCAGTCAGCACATGAGAATTTGTTTTAGGATATCTCCCACATATTTGACAGTTTGTTTTGAATCCACAACAAATTAGAGTCTTATACTTCGTAGGAAGTCTATTATGATACACCTTCCAAATAAATAATTGAATATTGGGAGGGATCTTAAGGGACCAAATCCATTTCCAATTAAAGGTTGAAGGTTCAAGAGAGATTAAGGAGTTGTAGGCTGATCTAACAGAACATTTTCCATTATTAAAAGGCCAAAAAAGAGTATCAACATTATGATTAGAAAAATGGAGAGGAATTGAAAGCACAAGGTTGCACAGATGAGGAAGAAAGCTTTGTAAATACTCACCTTTCATTGATGAAGAACAGGGTGGTCAATGAACTCCCTCACTAAACCTGTTCCCCTAAAGGGCCTATGAAAAGGCATCTCAAGGTATTTTCTCCACAATACTTATCATACCAAAAGGATAAGGAATCCCCTTGCACCACTATCCACTGCAGATTTTTAAGGATCTTATTTTAGCATTGACTAAGAATTTCCAAGTCCGACTGTGGTGACCAAGGGTTTTGGCTTGCCAAATAGAAGGGATATTTTTAAAATATTTTTGCTTCAAGGCTAAAGCCAAGAAAGAGTTTGGAGATTCCCAAAATCTCCAAACCAAATTCAAGAAAAATGCAAGGTTAGCTTCATAAGATCTCCTAACCTAGACCACCATCACGTTTGGATTTAGTAACTGTCTCCCAATTTATTGCATGCCATTTCCTAGAGGTAGCAAAGTGACCCTATAAGAAATTCTTGTAAATTTTATCTAATTCTTTACAAATAAAATTGGGAATGGGGTTGGCCTGCATAGTATACACAGGAAAAGTAGAGAAGATAGATTGGTTAACAACATCCTCCCTGCCATAGAGAGGAGATTTGTTTTCTAAGAAGTCAGGCTAGAGGTCAGTTTTGAAATTTTGGATTGGAAGTGAGTTTTGGATACCCTACTATGAAACTAAGGGAAGACCCAGGTATTGACCTAAATCAGAAGTGGAGGACATCCTTTTATTCCCTGAACCTCTCTCCTAATATCCCTAGAAGCATTCCTAGTGATGAATAACTAGACTGTGAACACTTGTACTATGTTTGGTTCCCATTCTTTGGCATGTATGGAATAGAATAACTTAAGGAATGGAATGGTCATTGTTTGGTGTGACGCCCCCAAATCCGGGTACCTTCAAACCCAAGATATGGTGCTACACGGTGCTACAATCTACTCATACATTTAATTGAGGACATCAATATCAATGCATAAGTTTACTAATTATTACATACTATTAATCCTTTCCCAAGTATTCGTAACCAATGCATCGTTCTGTGTCATAATATTAATAAATACAATACTAATACTAATGCTATTACAAAGGGTCACTACTTGTCCAGCTTGGACTTGCCTTTGTCTTTACCGGATCCTTCAGTTCGTTCGTTCTTAGCTGAAATCATTTAGTTTTAAGCAAAAATGAGCATAAACAACTCAGCAAGTTAAACAATATATCTTGAAACCACAAAATCAAGAATCATATCTTTTGGTCTTCAATAACTGTACAATAGTTATGAAGTACTTAAGAATAATCAAAATATCGTTTTGATTCCTTTAAAACCATTCCCAAGAACTTTATAGCCTCTTCGAAATCCATCTTGGTCAACGACCACGAATCATATTTTAGTTCTTATTCATGAAAGGAACAACCCGACACGAAGGCCGTAAGTTCGATATAGCTTACGAGCACATCTGTAGTACTCTATGTTGATCAACACTCATACATTAAACGTGTTTACGTTTAATTGGTGGCAACCTCACGTGCCTGTCGAATTAACGACGTTTAAAACCTTTGTTTTATTCATACTCAGGTTTACCTGAGAATCCATACCAAGCAATTGGCATAGGATCACAACATTGTATATATTCTGGAGAGATTTGTGAAAAAATCCACCAAAATATGATAAGTCTCAGTCTAGCCGAGTCAAATGGCATTGACTATTCAAGAACAGTTTATGCATAAGCAATTATGCACAATGTCCACTTGCCCAACCATAACGTATAGACAAGGGTTTAGCAAAATTTGCATTCATAATAAAGTATGAACGAAGTTAGGAAACTTGCCTTTGCGTCTTCCAAACCTTTACACGTAGTCTAATCAGTCTTTACAACGTCTGCAGAGCATAACACAAAGCATACCTATGAGAATTCATCATCGATATACCAAGTATAGCCTAACTTCCCCTTCTTGTATAACTTAATCGAAACGTTAAATTAATAACATTCATTTAAGTTATTTAATGTTCATTACGGCTTATTAACATCCTATGTTATAAACCAACTCTTCTTAATCATCACTAGACGAGTACTTAACTTGTTCCTTAACTTAGTTTTGGTTAACGTCCAAAACTTAAGTTTAATTACGTTTAGCTAACGTTTAACCCTCATCACCTTTGGTTAAACATTTTGTTTAAAGAGTGTATATTCATCACTTACTAGCCCCTTAATGATATGCAAAAGGTTAAGTAATTACTAAAAATATCCAAATTTTCTGACATGTTGGCGCTGCAGCTCTAGGTTTTCCTCTTGGAGTGGCGCTGCAGCGCTACCCCTCCAGAGATTTCTCCCAGAAGTGGCACTGCGGAGCCGGATTAAGCCTATTGGCTGGCGCTGCGGCGCTAGCTCTGCAACTCAGAAAAATTTCTAAGTCTTTGAAAATTCTAAAATTCCGGAGTCCGTAACTTGATTGTTATAACTCGAAATTGGTTCGTTTCAAAGCCAAAAGTTTATAAACGACATGCTCTATCATCCTATCAAGTCAAAATTCGTTTTCGAACCCGTCGGCTAGAAATTCGTCGATTAGTCCATTTTTACATTTTCGTTAAACGTTCGTGAACGTTCGACGCTCAAATCTTCGTTTTAAGTCGGAATCAATCCGTTCTTGCTCCCGCAAGTCTTATTTACCTAAATACACGTGTTGCAATCAAAAACCATTGCTTTCGACGCACACAGCGACTTTTGACTTCTAATTCGAGAAATTTACGTTTTTGACGATTAACGTCTAATCGCGTAACTTTCGCCGATTCTTCGTTCTTCGTTATTATTTGCTCAAATCAATGGGAATCAATACCATAGTTGATTATTACTAATTCTTATCATTCAAAACATTTAAGTTTTAATGGTTTAATAAGTTCATTAGTCCATTTCATAAGATTTCACCAAGTTCATTGATTTGTTCTTCATGAGTTCTTAGTGTCTTCACATGTATGGCTTATTAGGGTTCCTAATTCACCATTACTCTCCTTATAACTTCTCAAAAGGCATAACTCCTTTAATCACTTCTCTATCAAAACTATTATAGAAAGAAGAGATGATGTTTATATAATTTCCATTGTTATACCTTAAGGATTCTTGCTTGAATGAGTATGGAGACTCAAAGTCTTTCTTAGCTTCTTGGTAGATGAATTAGCTAGGCAAGGCACAAGCTTCTTCTTCTTCTCTCTCTCTCTCTTTCTTTCTCTCTCTCTCTCTCTTTGTTGGTGGAATTGCTAAACAACAAAATATGATGGGCAAGGCTCTCTATTTATAGAGTTGGCAAGGCTTAGGGTACTAAGGTAATTTAGGCCCAACCTCCTCTACTATTCCCACCTCCTCTCCTTTCTTTCCCACCAAGTTAAGGCCCATGTGCTAGCACATGGCCAACCATGTCTCCCCTTGTGCTCTCCCATGTCCCCCCGTGTGCTCCCACATGCTCCCATGTGGCCTTGTTCCCCCATGTCCAACATGGGTTGTGGGTTGAACCATGGGTTAAAACCACCCGTTTACCCAATAGTTCGACCCACGGGCTTAGGATTCTTGCTTGAATGATGTTTGTTGGGAATAATCATATGAATCACTTTGAACTGCTGATATGAAATTGGACACACACGTATGAGAGGAGATTAGAGTCATGTAAATGATGTGATGATGAGCGAGTCTATGATTGGTCATGAGTCGAGATAGATTGTAAGTTAAAGTGTTAATTCGCAAGGATTATACAACTTGTATTTGGTTACTGAAGATTTTTGCTCGATGTTGTTAGGGTGCATTCATTCTGTTAGTTGTATTCATTGTGTTTGTTTACTTGAGGACAATGTTCAAGTTTGGGCGTATTTGATAAGTAGGTTTTTAACCTACTTAATAGGTATTTCTTAGCTCGATATATTGTTATTACTTATGTGTGCATGTTACTTTTCATGTATTTGTGTGCATTTTCAGGATTGGAGTGAAGCTGAGCTTAAAGAGACAAATGAGAGGAATGAAGGACAAAAGGAATGCAGGACAGAGTTGCTGACAGCCAGGCGCGGGGCGCGCTGGCTTTGCACTACATCGGGTGTGGGCTGTGCCACTTCGAAGAGAAGCTACTGCATAGCAGGCTCGTGGCGCGCCGCTCATAGATCAATCCAGGCGCGGGGCGCCCCAGGCTGACGACTCTGACCAGAATTTGTTATTTTAAATCATAAGTTGATTAGGAATAGGATTGCAAACTTGTCTAATTAAACTAGGGTTTTAATAGACTATTTATATCAGTTGTTTTCCTAGGTTTTGGGGGATCTTTAATCTTATAATCTATATTCTCCCTTTCATCTTGGATTACTTGGAGGCTACAAACCCTAGTTTTGAAGATTCAAGCATATCAGGCTAAGTTCTTTTATTCAATTCTGAAGGGATGTTGAACCTTAGTATCAATTTATGGTTTGATTAAGTTTATAATATTTATTCTTTCATATAAAGATTTATTCTATTAATCTACATAAACTTTCATATATGTTATTTAATTGGCTAATTTGGTTTCAGTAGGATTAAATTAGTAAATTGATATCATCTGCTAGATTAAGTCATATATTAAGCAAACGATGTGTTAGGAATATTCATGAGAATGGTATTCCTATTTATATATGATTTGATTATGATATAATTGAATGAATATGCAAGTATGCTTGCATTAACAAAAGCTGTAAAGTCCTTTGATAGATAATAGGAATATATGTAGAAGGACTTAGACTGAAATGATCAAATATGTTAGGTTGACCCTACATAAGCAAAACAACGTTGTAAAGTCCTTAAAAAGAAATGATTTACAAGGACTATAAATATAGAAAGATCAAACTTGTTAGGTTGATCTTATAATATAATAGATAGGCATGCCTGATCGTTGAGCACTACTTCAGCATCGTAGTTTGGCAGGAGAAACGAGGAAGGATCGTAGTGTGTCGAGAAGAACTTTCTCAGAGCCGTAGTTTGCTGAGGAAGTCATCATAGAGACAGCCTGTCTATGAGTCGACCGAGCATATGCCAGAGCTAAGTCAAGAATCATAGATCACACATAAAGTAGTGGAGTCTACTGATCATATCAGAGGCATAAATTGCAGTTGAGCCAGATCAGACAAGGATAGCAAGCATGAAGGCAGAAAGTCGTAGTCTGTCAAGATCTGATCTCAGAGTCGTAGTGTTTGCAGAATCAAAGCTAAATCGTAGTCTGCAGAACTAAGGCTTCAACAGAGGTGCTCACAACGCCAAGGCAGAATCGTAGTGTCAACACAATTCTCAACAGATGAGTGATCTGTTAAGAATGGCAGCACTAAAAGTGTCAGTTGGGTTTGTACGTAACGCAATCATGCAATCAAATCACATAAATAGGACGGAAGCGTAAAAACTAGGTTTTCAAAATTTATACAAACCCATAACCATGATCATGCTTTGTGCTTGTTATCAATAACAGAAAAGAGAGAACATGGATTATACCTTTGAAGATCTAAGCTTCCTCAGGTACAAGTTCTACTCCTTTGATTCCTTTGATTCCTCTGTAGTGGCTCCTTCCCTTGATCAATGTCAGCTACCCAAATGTTTGGCCACTAACGGTGATCCACCAAGGAAGATGAAGAACTCAAGAAGATGGGTTATTGGCTTAACCCTTGTTTCTATCTCTATAGAATATGTGTACTCCCAACTCTTGAAAAATTCACGTCCCTTATTTCTGATATAAGACTCTCTTATATAGATATTAGGTTAACCCTCCTAATCCAATTAGAATAGGGTTTTATTTAATTAATTAATTAAATACTTTTAATTATTTTATATCCTAATCTTTATTAGGATTGAGAGAGAGTACTGATATTATATTAATTCCTAAACTCCTTTAGAATTAAAATAATAATAATAATAATAATATTAATAAGACTCCTCTTATTAATTTATATTTAATATTTCTAAAATATTAAATAATAAACATTAAGCTATTTAATTTATTCTATCATCATAGATTAAATTAATTATACTTAATGCATTATTACTATCATGCAATTTTCTTCTTAAATAATTCTTCTTCCTTTTATGGTGTGACCCTTTAGGTTCTCCATATTAAACCGGTTGTGAATAAATCATTAGAACAATTCTAATCTTATTTAAATAAACAAATTAAACTAATAATCTATTTAAATAAATAACATTTATTCTACAATAGGGATAAGCCTCCCTAGCGATCAACGACTTTCCAGATAATATATATTTCAACATTAATCATAAAAGAACCTGTGAGTTAATAGTTACCGTACAATTCAATCCTTCCACCATACAATGTCCCAATTAAATATAAGACATGGATTTACTGTCAAGTCTTAATTTATTTAATTATATGTATTTCGATTAGAAAATGCACAACTCCAAATAATGCAAATTAGAAACCTCTTTCTAATTTCATTCTACCTTGGCCAAGGATTCCTGGGTTGTCATTTAACGAATCACATAGGACATATCTCCTCTTTTACTAGAGGTGGTAGATTCTTTATTGATCATTCATTATCTCCATATGTAACTCATTACACCCAAGCATACCCTATATATGCCTTAAAAGGCCTTAAGGAATTAGTCAAAGTATAATTTGTTACATACAAGGTACTATGATGATCTCAAGTCCAAGGATCACATGTACTACTATCACATTAGGAATTCCTATTGACAGGCGAGTAAAACTCCATTAGGTATTCCATAGCGAGTCACGTTCAGTGAACTTATTCTCCAATAAGCACCTACATACTTGCTTTAGTGTCTCCACACAAATGACCATGAGATCAGTCATCCTCATCCAATGAGCAAGCAACATATGTACCAATCTATCTGGATTTACTAATCCCCATTTTAGTAATCCCACAATTGGGAACTATTTTAGTTTTTAAGCTTTCTAAGAATTTAGATCTCATTATCATGATCTCATCATGATTCTAAAAGCATTGCTTAAAACTATGGGTTATTTACATATTATAAAAACAGCACCATGTAGATAATTATATGCCTTAAATGAATATTTTATTAATAAATAAATAAGATTGTTTACAAAGTATGTGCTTTATCATCATACATGATTGGCTTGTATGCACACTACTATTAGGTGCACTATGGAGCAAATCCTTCAGATCTTCCAGCAGTTGATGATAAAGATTTAAGTGACAAATGAAGATGAAGCTGAAGGTAGTTGTGAACTTCAGGAGAAGAAGAAAAGCAGTTACAGAACAAAGGAGTTCTTGCTCACTACGATTGCAGAGTTATCACCAATCATAGAGTCCAGACAAATTATGACTACAGATGAAGAAGCTGCAATAGCCTCCCAGCCTGAATAACTATCAGGGCTGAATCTGAAGAAAGTGCAAAGGCCGTGTCCAAGTCAAAGAAGAGGACCAGAAAATTTATCAAGAAGTTTGATCTGGCAAATGAGGAAGTGTCAAAGGAAGAAGATCAGGTCATGATCAGTCATACCAAATACACTACTATACTTAATCAGATTATGATCTATGCTGAGAAAGAAAAGTTGAAGATGGTGGAAATTGTGGAAGAACAGATGAAGATATGGAGATGGTGAAGCTCAGGGAGCAAAATGAAGAAGTGGAATTCTTGCCAGAAGTTGAGAGATAAACTAAGAAGATAAATCAACCATGGTGCATGTCTATTGACCACACCACGAATATCAAGACCACTTCTGTCAAAGTTCATAGAAAACAGGAGTTGACCCAAAACAGAATATTTCAATTACAGAGTCCCAAAACTTTGTGAGTGATGAACCAAATGCAGATCCATAATAAGTAGTAACGTCCCAAAATGTGCTACTGATAAACCATATCAACCACACACCTCAAATCGTGGAATGCATACGATCAAACATCTGATCGTAGTATAAGAACATAAGGACACCGCGATTACAACCTATACAAAAGCCAACACCAATGAATATTCAGAGTTGGTGAATGAACTTCCCAGCAGAAAGATCAAATGTGATATCAGTACTAACCCTGTCTAAAGCTTTCCATCTAATAAGCGCCTCAGGGACAAACCTGATCCTTAGCATTGAGCTAAGAGGTTGGCTCTTCCTGAGCTACCTTATTTTAGAAGGAATGCTAATATGGAATGCATCACAAGAATCTCTGCAGAAGTATGCAGCATCTCATCAGAAGATCACAGGCTGCAAATAAGAGTTGCCAATCCCTCAAAATATAATGAAGAAGTTGCCTATTGAAGCATGACCACAGACTACTGATCATCGAAGAAGAAGCAAAGGTTGGAGAATAGTCTGGGAAATCGTGGAGTACTGAATCAAGTTATAAGACACTCCACGGATTGAAGAAGTCAATAGTCAAATGAAGAAAAGTCAAATCTATTAAACTGATGTGATAGAAGAAGTTACAGACTGTGACCTATCAGATTCTTACAACTGTCCCACTAAGAAACGTGGAGGGAACAGTTAAAAGAGGGAAATTCAAATTATTGGTAGTTACAACTTCGAGAGTTCATCAAAAGCTGCAAACCTGTCAAATCCATACACTCTTTTACCTGAGCCAAAACCTAAACACCTCCAAACAGCCAGATCTTCTCAAATAGTCATCAAACCTCGAATCGCTTCCTGACATCTCACAAAATCCTCACAAAGCCATAGACTCCGAAAACCCTAACTCTTCAAATGGCAGATTGGCGAGTAATCACTGGCATTTAGCTCGGAACCAAGACGTTTGAGAAATACGAGAAGAAGTTCAGAGATATTCTTGAAAATTATGAAGAAGGCTGGATTCTCAGAATGTCTTGAGTCAAACACTCGAATATATGTTGATTTGGTTAAAGAATTTCACTCCAATGCAACCATGAATTCTGGAACCTTATCTACCTAGGTCAGAGGTCAGATTCTGAAGCTGAAATCTTTTGACATCAATCAATGCTTAGGTTTCCCCGACCTAGGACTGAAAAGTCTTGATGAAGTTGACACTGAAAGAGCCAAGAAGATTATGCGGTACCAGAGAAACCCTAGTTTGAAAGATATGAAGAAAAAAGAGTTTCCTGAAGAGTTTGAGTTCCTCGCAGAGATTGTAGGGAAATGCATACTATGCAAGGACACTGCACATGACACTGTGAGTGATCAATAATTGAATATCATGTCTGCAATAGTTCTGAGGAAGAAAATCAATTTTGGAGCTATCCTGTTTGATCTAATGTCCAAATGGCTGGACAAGGCAGAGAAGAAAAGGTTAATAGGGAAACCGCTCACAAAGGTTTTCCATGGAAGGTTCTTGAGTATCATTCTGAAGAAGAAGCTGAAGAATAAGATTAAGGATGATGAAGGTGTAGTTCTAAACAGCCATAAGGTGATGACCCATATGCTAGTTTTCAAACTGGAAGAAGAACCCAATGGAGAACAAAAGGATGATAACACATGGCAGCAGCAGCAAGAGCACTACAAAGAAGAGGAAGGCAAGTGCTATGAAAGAAGAGGAGCTATTACACTCTGAGGATGCAATTATCCTAGAGTCCAAGTCTGTAAAGCACTCGAAGAAAAAAGCTAAGGTGGTGCAGAAGCAAAAGTCAATTTTCTGGAGAAATATATCTACTAAAGAAGAAAATGTAGAGTCAGAAGATGAAAAGGGAACTGAGAGCCTCAAGGAAAAATCATCAAGGAGCAAGTCCACTGATGAAGAAGAAGTTGAAGACAAGAAGGAAAAAGCTGAACCTATAAAAGAGGTAGCTAAGCCTGACGATGAAGAAGAATATGCAAGTCCCATGGCTAAATCCCAGAGTAGCCATTCTGCTGAAAAAGAGGGATCTAAATCAGAAGAATTTGGAACTCCCTCTCCTGAAGCCACAAAGAGCCCTTCTAATTAATTCAAAGGAAGTAGAGTCTGAAGAAGAAACATCTGCTCCTCCTGCAGTTGAACATCAAAGAAGGTTGTCTGATGACTCAGAGACGTCAAAATCTGAAGATGAAGAAAGATCTGAATCTCCTGAAGTTGAACCTCCAAGGAAAAGAAAGAGCAACAGATTGCTTGCTAGAGCTTTCCTAAAGAAGAAGGGAGATTTTCTACAGCAATTATTAACCTTAGTGATGATGATAAATCTAAGGAAGAAGATGCAAAGGAAAAAGGCTCAAGACTGCAGAGCTAGAAGAGGCTAGTGAGTCTGCAAAGGCAAGCTCTGCTGATGATGATGAAGATGATGATCAAATGCATGAACAAACTAATGATTCAGTTAAAGAAAGTCTACACCAGTCTGACTCAAGCTCAGATTATGAAGAAAGTATAGGAGACTCCAGTCCTGAGAATGACGTGCCAGAAAATCTTTACGTCCCTTACCCTGTTCAGCGCAAGAGAAGAATAGTGGTAGAAATTGATGACGAACCACTAGATGTACTTCCAGAGAAATGGATCAACCATGGGAATGGAAGGATGAATGTGGTAAAAATGACTGCAGCACATCTACTCAACCATCGTGAAACTATAAAGCTAGACACTTTAACCTTGATATATGATACTGAAATCAAGGATCATGCGATAAGATGGTTTCATCCTCATATGCCCTGGGTAAAGGCATCCCTCACTGGAGACAACAGCTATTTTTCATGGTGCTTCTCTTACCTCCCCAATCTAGAACTGGTGGCTCAGAACTTTCCAAGGGTGAAGAAGTTTGCAACTCTGCTAATCAAAGATCAATCTCATTTCAAGGTCTATAGACATGCTGAAAATCATTACATCCCCTACAATTGTAGAGTAGATTCAGATGGAAGAAGGATTCTGCCCAAGTCTATAATCGTAGAGTCATCTCACTCTATCCTTGAAGATGATCAAGATGAAATTGAGAAGCTGTATTCTGCCCAAGTAGCACGAAACTTAACAATTTACCAGATTCTCACTACTTTTGAGTGTCTATCCAAAAGTGAAAATCGTAGAGTTCAACCTGATACTCAGCAGGAAGCTGATCAACCAGCTGCTCAGAAAGAGGATGAACAACATAATACCAGATCTCTTCAAGAGCAAGAGCTTCAGACGAACTCAAATGAATTGGTTGAGGAGATTTCTCTAATTGCTGCAGAAGTAAAGGACATGTCAACAGAAGAAGACAATGAGCTGTCCAAAAGGCTTCAAGCTAGACTCTCAGACATATCTCTCAAGCTTCAACTAAGGGATTATGTATTTCTGAAGGCTATAAGCGATCCAAAGGATGAAGCTCTACGAGCTCAAAAGACTAATGAAGAGCAAATTCAGTCTCTCTTTGACAAGATTGACAATCTAAAATAGTCTCTCTCCCTCCAACTTGAACTAAGCCAACAAGAACTCAAGATTGAGGTTGGTAACTCATCTCAACTGATGGAGCAGCTTATGTCAAACGTGGAGCAGCTGTCTCAAGTGATTAATGACAAAAAGGGGGAGAAAAAAAGACATCAAAAGAGACATTCAAGAGAGGAGAAAAAGAAGAGGCACTCAATGAGCCGACTGAAGTCTGAGAAGAAGAGAAGCAGAGAAACAAAGAAGGTCAAGAAAGGAAAGAAAAAGACAGCAGCAGCAGAAAGAAAATCATCATCTGAGGGGGTGCCAAAAGATGATGATCCCATAAACACATCATCTGAGGGGGAGCCAGACAAAGGAGAGCATGCAACTGAACCAGAGCCTGATCAAGCCAAAGAACGTGGAGCATGCATCTGAGGGGGAGCATAGGAAAGAAGAAAAAGAAGAAAGAAAAATGAGTAGCAGCAGAAGCTGATCAACAAACATCTTGGAGACATACATGGAGCAGGAAAGGTACATTTCTATCTAGTTAAGTATGTTCTGGATCCAGAATGTAGAGTGTCATAGGTTATGTAATTTTATATTATCATAAATGATATTCATGATTATCTGCTTTAGAAATACAGCTGCTCACTGTATATAAGATTCATTCATCTCATGCATATGCACTGATTATTTTTGTCATAATCAAATAGGGGGAGATTGTTAGGAATATTCATGAGAATGGTATTCCTATTTATATATGATTTGATTATGATATAAATGAATGAATATGCAAGTATGCTTACATTGACAAAAGCTTGTAAAGTCCTTTGATAGATAATAGGAATATATGTACAAGGACTTAGACTGAAATGATCAAATATATTAAGTTGATCCTACATAAACAAAACAACATTGTAAAGTCCTTAAAAAGAAATGATGTACAAGGACTATAAATATAGAAAGATCAAACTTGTTAGGTTAATCTTATAATATAATAGATAGGCATGCCTGATCGTTGAGCACTACTTCAACATCGTAGTCTGCCAGGAGAAACGAGGAAGGATCGTAGTGTGTCGAGAAGAACTTTCTCAGAGCCGTAGTCTACTGAGGAAGTCATCATAGAGGACAGACTGTCTATGAGCCGACCGAGCATCTGCCAGAGCTAAGTCAAGAATCGTAGATCACACTTAAAGTAGTGGAGTCTACTGATCATATCAGAGGCATAAATTATAGTCGAGCTAGATCAGACAAGGACAGCAAGCATGAAGGCAGAAATCGTAGTCTGTCAAGATCTGATCTCGGAGTCGTAGTGTCTACAGAATCAAAGCTAAATCGTAGTCTGCAGAACTAAGGCTTCAACAGAGGTGCTCACAACGCCAAGGCAGAATCGTAGTGTCAACACGATTCTCAATAGATGAGTACTCCCTAGAATATCCAAAGTATGAAGCCTCTAGTCTGAGCTGCAAAGATACATTCCACCTGAAGGAAACAAGAGAGCACTCAACGAATGGCAGGCAGGCTAACAGAAGATCTAAGCACCAACTCAATCAACATCCAGATTGAGTTGTAAAGCCATTCAAGATGAAGTCTTCCACAAGCCGATCAGAAGAAGCCTTCAGATAAAGTGACTGACTAGAGAAAGTTAGCAAGTGCAGTAGTTGTCAAGAGAACAAAAAACAACGATCTTGAGAATTACTCAAGATTATAATGTTTGTCAAACGAGCAGGAACTGATGCAGTTTACACAGAGATACTGGCCAGCTTATGAAGAGCAAGACAGAAGTGATTAAGCATTGGTCAGACCATTGTTGATAGGTGAATGGGAGATCACCAGCAAAAAGAGAGCTGGGTATGCCATAAATCTGATGTGTCTTACTATTCAGAAGGAGGCCAGAACAAGGAGTCAAGCTATCAGTTCCTAAGATCAATCGAGGCAAGCAAAAGTGTTGAAACACTACATAAGTGAAGAAAGAGGTGTTCTACACTGAAGATCTAAAGAACACTCTTCAAAATCGTAGTGTTGTCTCAACTAGTCAAAGAGCAACATTCAACAAGACACACTACGATCAAGGTCCAAGAACATCTGCATCAGAATTATAGAGTTCTATCATCTGAAGATTAAAGCATTGGCAACGATTTAAACTGAAGACTGATATTCGAACGTTGCTAAATTAAGAGCATCAATGCAGAAGGACAACTCCTGAAGATTCTAATCAAGGAATCAGAAAGGAGTAGTAAAAGTGACTACCAGCCTGACATGGAATAGTGAAATCTCTGAGGCGGTAGGTGAAGTAGTAGACTGCTATGTCAGTAAAGTTAAAAAGGAGCTGACACATCACATCAGCAGTCTGCACCAAATAACTTGAGATCTGCGAAGCAATTCAAATAGCTTCCAATGGCTATTTTCTAACGGAAAGATCATGGAAGGGTATTTAATAGCTAAAGCTTCAAAGATGAAGTTGTTGTTGAGTTGCAGAATCGTTGAGTTGTTGGAATGCTATATTATTAACTCTACGAGTTCCACCAGAGCTGAACAGAACAAGTCTCAGTGGCAGTGAGACTACGAAGGTGGAAGTGAAGTAGATTTGAAGAAGGACTTGAACAGACTAAAGCTTCACTCAACAAGAATGAGAATGCGATTAAAGATGGCAGCTAAGCTGAGAGTCGAGAAGGCAAAGAAGACAGCATTCAGGAAGGTGGCAGAGCATAAAGAAGATCTAGAGAGCCACTCTACAGATCATCATGAAGAACCAGAAGCTAAACAAGAAAATATACAGAACCATATCTGTATATCAATCAAGAAGGGTTTAAGGGCTGCTAAGGACCAGAAGAAGGTGACCCACAATGAAAAGCCTTAGCAGTCCTATGTGGTGACGGTGTACAGCTGACATCAGATGAAAGATGAGCTGAACAGAATGAAGATCAACTGCACCAGAGAAGAGGTGGTCCAGACTCTATGCAGAATACAAAGAGGACCACGCCAAGCTGCTAAGTACAAAGATGATCAAGATTCAAGACATCTTAGCAGCAAAGCAACAACAACAACTACAACAACAATAAGTAGCCAGGGCCTTAGGGGTCCTTGTCCGGAGAGACTAAATGAAGTTCCAAGCCTGCTGGGCTTGAAGAGTTCTTAGTGAACTAGAGGAGTTCCAAGCCTGTTGGGCTTGAAGAGTTCTTAGTGAACTGAAGTTCCAAGGCTGCTGGCCTTGAAGGAATCTTAGTGATTCAGGGTGCTGCCCTTTCTTTAGCGGATTTCCTGCTGGAGAAGTAGAAGAGTGGATTAGGAGCTTGAGTCTCTGAACCACTTAAAATCCCCTGTATCTTTTACATTCTGTTATTTATATTCTGTCATTATATTATGCCCTTAACTGTTATAACTGCTATGTATGTATTAACTACTTACAACTTAGCTAACTTCAAGAACAATGTGTAACTGTGTTTATAAATATATCAATGATGGGGATCTTTTACTTATTCCGCTGTGCTTGAAAAGATTCTTATGTTTGTCATATGCTAATTACTTAGCAATACAAAATAATATGGAAAAGTATTTGAAATTAAAAAGGATCTATTCAACCCCCCTTTCTAGATCTATTGTGTGTCTACTAGGAACTAACACGATGTATGTCTAATCAAAGTAGCAATTATTGATATTTTATTGTGGTCAAGCTTTGAAATATTGTTAAAGTTTTCAGAATACAAGTTAAATAATTCCTGATTGTGTAATTATTGCTTGGAATAATCTAGTTCTCATTCTTAATGCTTCTATCATATTAAATCTAGACTGATAGTTCTAGGTTGTATGTTAGTTAAAATCTTTTGGTGGTGATTGTCACATTAAATCTACGCATAAAGAGAATTTCGGGTAATTTGCGATCGCGGTTATCTAGGGTTATTAATCTCATTGAAAGGGTAAATAGTGTAAAAACTTGATTAATTTATAATTGAGGAAAGGGGATACTGAACTGAAGAATTGAAGCTTTTTACTCATTGATATTTTCTTAATTCACTTTCGTTAATTAATTTGTTCAAACTAAAAACCCCAACTCATTGGAAATAATAGGATAGATATAGGAAATTCACTCTTTGTGGGATCGATCCTTACTTATTACTATACTAATTCTTGAGTTAATTGAATAAAGAGTAAGGTAAATTTTGTAGTGTTAGACGACATCTACCAATTACAAGATGTATAATCTTCTTCTTATTTACTAAAATTTATTTTTATTCAGGTGCATGAAACTTTATGTTAGTCTTCAATTTTTTGGTACTGAATTTCAAAGCGGAGTTTGATGGTTACTGTGAAGGCGAGTTAATAAAGGTATGCATTTTGTTATTCTTTTGTTACTTGACATGATATTTGAAGTTAGTTGTAGAAAGATGAAGGTCTAGATTTAGATTGACTTGAGATGATAGTCTGGGAAGCATAACTAGGAAGACGTAGACTTGTAAAAATGGGAAGAACTTTTACTTAGCAAAAGAAATAAGGGACATGGGACAAGGCTAGATAGGAGTTCATATGCACACTAAAGTTTCATGTTAATCATGGGATATTTGTTTTGTTCCCTTGCATTTGCCCATCTCAATCTTGTGCACTTTCTATTTGGATGTTATGTAAATAATGAAAATAATTATGGAAATAAAGGATAGTAAATATAAAATAAGGGATATTTATGCTAGACTCTCAGTATTGCAAGCTCTAGTTTTTCAAGGGTGCCACACTAAATTGCTAACGAAAATTTTCTCAGGTGACACTATCTGGCAATCAGCAACCTATATGCATTGAAATCACCAAGGCTGCAATGGAATTAGGAGCAGAAGGGAATTATCAATATATACATCAAATAATCATATAATGATACTCTGTAATGTATGTAGTATAATTAAATATGCAGAATACAAATGTTCCAAGTCTGCATCAAAATAAATGTTCATGAATGATAAATTTTGTAAATTGTTGAGTTACGTTGAGATATGCATCCCAGACATGGCTAGGGACAGTGACAACATGAGTCTTGTCATTTCAACCAAAGCCGGAAGTAGGTCCAAAACGTATGTCATAAACAGTAGTGAAGTCCTTCTTTAGAGTCTTAATTCGAAACTCTATATGAGGCCTTGTCTCAAGATCCGATCCTGGAAGCTTAGTAAGCAATGCATCTTCAAGAACAACCAAGTATCCATGCTTATTTTATTCCCTTCCAGCAATGCATCTTCAAGAACAAGTATCCATGCTTATTTCATTCTCTTCCAATTTCGTTCATTTTTCACCTGACTTTATCATATTCAATCAATCGATCCCATCGCCAGCTTTGCTGGCCTCTTATGTCCCTCTTCTCTTCTCTCTCCTTTCTCTTTTCTCTTCTTTCTGATCTCTCCTTTATCTCCTACATCTATCCTCTGAAATTGATTTTTGTTTTCTAGGGTAATTTTCTTCTATTCAATCGATCGATCCATCGCCAGCTTTGCTCACCTCTCATGCCCTCCATCAGGTATATGTCCCTCTTCTCTCTTCTCTCTTCTCTCTTATTTCTTCTTTCTCTTTTATCTCCTCTCTGTTCTCTCCTCTATCTCCTACATCTATCTTCTGAAATTGATTTTTGTTTTCTAGTGTAATTTTTCTTCTTCTGCTCTTCTGCTACTCTCTTTCAATTCGGCAAGACATTTAATCTCAGTTTATTTATTTGCAATTTCTTCACTTTGTTCATCCATTTGTGCTTAATCAAATCTGATTTTGGTGCTCAATCAATTTTGATTTTGGATATATGTGCACCACATGTTTGATGTATTGACGCTATGAAGGTTAGAATAGTAAGTTACTTACTTGGTACAACAAACCCTTGTTTATATTATTGGGGGCTTTTTACATGCATTCATGTAGATAACAGTTCTATTTTACATTGGTGTCAAGCATCTTTATCTCCATTATAGCTACTGAATATTGAACGAAGGCCATACCATCGCAACTGCAGCTGTGTGCTGCACATGTCAAAAGTTCCACACCCCGCTGCTTGTTTTCAACATGGGAATGATTACATTGCCTATAAAAAAGTCATGGAGTGATTGTTTTGTATCCATAAGGACCATAACTGCTTTCAGAATCTCTTCACAATCTCCATTTACCTGTTACTTGCCAAGTAGGAATAAAGAAGCAAATGAACCTTTGTTTAGTAGATGACAGAAATTCTAAAGTTTAATTTCATTATGAACTAAAATGTTATCTTGTATATTTATTTCTCAACACATGGTGCTGGTGCTCCTCTATGATACTGTCATGAAAAATGAGTGCACTAGTTTCTTCTATTTTCATCTGTTACATTCTGGTGCACTTAAATGTATAGAGTTCTAGTCACATTGTGTTAAAAAAAGTGTTCCAATTTTGCACTTCATCATCAATTGGTGTTATCTCCGAATGCATATGCCTCATGTTATGAGTTTATAGTTCATTTGTTTAGAGTGAAACTAAATTCCCTAAAACAAATAGAAAGTAATTTCATGTCATTGTACAACACATATACTAGCCTTTTGTGCATGAATAATGTGCAAACAAGCACACACATATATTGTAATATTTGCACACAGGCAAGCATAATTAAATACTTCATTTGCATAGTTTTAATATATGGAAATAAGTTGAGATCAATTTTTTGATTGTTCTATCCAATGGAATACCTCTAGGGATTCTGGTATGGAAAGTCAAGTTGAACAGCATGGGAAATACATTCGAGTCTAGAGTAAATGTGGTAATCACTTCATTTATAAGTCAGAATGCAACGTCACGATAAGGTTTAGATTATGGAAACCTATTCTTTTGGATTGATTGTTTATCCTAATTTGGTTGATCAATACTAATAGTAGAATCTTAGTATTGCCACTGACATCAATTAATGTATAAGTTTATGTCATGCTCCTATGTTTGTGTTTCTTTTTTAAACGAATATGAGATGTTCAGGAATATTGGAATTTGAGTTGGAAGATTGGAATCATGTTCTTTTCTTTTATTGTTGCATTGAATAATTATTTGTAGTGGTTGAATAAACTATGCTATATATTTGGTGGTACTAACTATATACAAATTTGTTTCATTGGTTATGACATGGTTTATTTTTCTTATTCATTAGTTATGGATCCAAGTACTCAATATTCGGAGAGAGGTGCCGGATACTTGGTTGTTCTTGAAGATGCATTGCTTACTATGGTTCCAGGATCGGATCTTAAGGCAAGGCCTCATATAGAGTCTCGAATTAAGACTCTAAAAAAGGACTTCACTATTGTTTATGACATGCGCTTTGGACCTACTTCAGGCTTTGGTTGGAATGATAAGACTCATGTTGTCACTGCCCCTAGCCATGTCTGGGATGTATATCTCAAGGTAACTCAACAATTTACAAAATTCATGATTCATGAACATTTGTTTTGATGCAGACTTGGAACATTTGTATTCTGCATATTTAATTATACTACATACATTACAGCATTATATGATTATTTGGTGTATATATTGATAATTCCCTATTGCTCCTAATTCCATTGCAGCCTTGGTGATTTCAGTGCATATAGGTTGCTGATTGCCAAATAGTGTCACCATAGAAATTTTTTGTTAGCAATTTAGTGTGGTGCCCTTGAAAAATTAGAGCTTGCAATACTGAGAGTAGCGTAAATATCCCTTATTTTATATTTAATGTGACGCCCCCAAATTCGGGCCACGATGCCTCAAATTCGGTTCGTCACGTTCTAACAATAATAACTAAAATCATACAATCACAGTGGATAAGCTAGAATAATATACAATGATTTATTATATTTATTCCCCCAAGTCTCGCAACCTACAGTACTTAATAGATTACATAATAATATCAAATAAAGACTTATTATATAACCCTACTTAAGTTTAAACATAGTTTTGAATCAGTATTAATACATTATCGTAGTTGTCATAATACAACACCAGAATTTCTAAATCATAAAGGGACTAGCTAGTCAGTAGCCTTACCCTTGCCTTTATCGATGCCCGACGGTCCGCCCTGCTCTGCCTTAACTGAAATGTTTTAGGAAAAAGCAAGAATGAGCACAAATTGCCCAGCAAGTAATATACGATAAGGGTGAAGAGTTTTATAACACAAGTTTAAAATATCAAGGTATAATCTCACTGATAATCAAGAGTTTGAAGAATAACATCATGAACAACGAGTATCAACAATTCTCAAATCAAATCCTTGGAATATGAAACGATGGTTTATTATAGACCAACAGATATATATGAATTCAAAGGCAATCAACGTATCCAACTGGATAAAATAATTTATACTGAGCAGTCTCCAAGGACTATTGAACGTCTACTAGAATTATCAATATTAAACTGATAACCCAAAAATAAGTATGATAGATGATCAGTCTACAATACTCTATGTTATGCATAACACCACAATAATTTTCACGCGTATGTTGGGCTTCCAACAATATATACACTCCCCTTACCATAAGGGTTGTTCAACTCAGTTTTCAAATATTCCACACCAATCAATTGGTTTGGATCATTTTCTAAATATGCATATAGTCTAGCCGAATCAAATGGCATAGACACTTTCACGATATTTAAGAACAATACTAAGTTCAACATGAATAATAGCTTCCATAAGACTCAAATGAAATGAGAGTTTATTCAATAAGCATACTAACTCAATTTAAACGAGTAAGTAAGAAAACTTTCTTTCACAAGGATCCATTACATGAAGTAAATGCAAGGGTTAGGATACTTGTAATTAATAATACATGAACGGGTTCAAGAAAACTTGCACAATAAAAGAGTGTAAGTTAGGGAACTTGCCTTAAGCGTAGATTACCAAAGTAAAGCTTATCAACACTTCGGATTCCTATCGTAATATAGTTACGTATATATGATATCCATTAGTCATATAGTTAAACATCATACTTTATCTTATGTATATAATCAATACACAAGTTAAGTCTTTAACCTTACTATACAGTCGTACCATGCATAGCATCATACTATTTCACCATTCTCGATTGATATAACTTTCATTATCTTTTATCTTTAGAATTACTCTTTTAAACATTAACATGTTACACTGTCAGCACTTATATACATGTATCAGTGGTGTTCAGACCATGTTTTGCAGTTTAAGCATTAATATAAGTCAACTTGCAAAATCAAAAAATATGCAGAAACTTCAATTCTGAAAGCAGCTTGGCACAAGCTGCGCCCTGGATAAGCCTAGGGACGGCGCAAGCTGCGCTGTCCCCTGGCCAGACCAAGGTTTGAGCTTTTGCTTAGCTGCCTCTATCCATTACGTAAGTATTTATCGACTCATAGAATATACACATGTTAAAAAGTATTGCATGCTTACATAGTCCTCCTAAGTTCAATCTTACATGATATGGTTCAAGATTAACATCTTAAATAATTTAAGGCCTTACAACGTCATGAAATCACATAAGCTATCGTGCTTGTCATTCAACACATAAGGTGGACATATATTCGGTCAATAATCATGCTTGCGTGTGTCCATATCATTCATGCATGGCTAACATCGTTTATTTCTTTAATTCATGTCTGATGCGTGCTTAACTAGCTTTCACAGTATCTAACAAGTGCTTGTACATATATGACATCTTAGTGATGTTTTAAAAACACATTCAAGCATGCCAAAAATATCAGAAAACTATGACATGAAACACATTCCAACATGTGCGTGCTATATCATGAAACATATATATACATGTTAACATGTTCTTCATGCATTTCTAGGCCATATAATCTTGCTTACCAAGTCAGAATATCAACATGGCATGTATATATCAAAGTTCGTTTATAAAGTTCTATGTTCATTTCAAAACTATAAGTTTTCATTAATCATGCATACTAACATAGTCAAACATGTTTATGCTAGGTTAAAGTACTCATATATACATGTCAAACCTGTTAGCAAGCTTGTCTAAGTCATATCAAATAATTAACACTTAACAGATTTGCAGCAGAATTGAAAAACAAGAACCAGGGACTGGCGCAGCTGCGCTGCGCCCTAGTTCAATCTGGCGCAGCTGCGCCGAGTCTCGGCCAGTACTGAACAGCTTTCTGCTTCGGCAGAAGGCAAACCCAAACACAGAAATTCCTACAAATTTGAGTGTAAACCAACTACATTGTAGTTCTAACATGCTTATTAGTTCATATAACACTAAACAAGCATTCTACAATCCAATTACCATCTAATTTAACATAATCAAGAACTTAAGAAATTCAAGAATGATGAACATGATATTGAATTATACCTCTGCTTAACAGTTTGCTGCTAATGCTTCTATAATGTTGCTATGCTAGCTCTCAATTCCCTCTTAATCAACTTAGTAATATCTCAGCAAAATAAATTGTGAAGGAGAGAGCTCAATTTATAGAGTTTTCAATATACAGACAATGCATTTGTACTCCAAAATAAACCAACGGGAATGTTTGATTACATGGTGGTTAAGAAGGAGTTGGTAGATTGTTGTTGAATTCATCATGATTCTCACTCCTCCATTGATCATTGCTATGATTAGTTAGCATTTGCTGAATTTGAGAAAAGGGGTAATAGGCTAGCCTTTTGCTTGCACACGTGAAGATAGAATGACTCTCATTTTGGGACAAGGCACATACATCTCAGCATTTGGCAAAGTAATACAATACTAACATATACATCTTATATATACTTAGGTATATATGTATACTTAGCTATTAAATAGAGTCACAATGTAATTCCAATGAATAAATAATATTTCAATGTAATAAATTTACTTTGCACATATATACTCCATGTACATTTTGTTAACACCGAATATAATTCAATTGGGTATTATCGCATTACTATATTATTAAATCATTGAAATCATTATTAAGTCACAATTATTTACACAGTTCATTATAATATCAATAAGGTTTATTTTCAAATGTAGTCACCCACACATGTTGTCACATAATTGTTATTATTATGTAACTTTCATAACTTAATAAATCTTACTATATAGTTTATATATATTATATAGTCACATTGATGCGTCACATTGCACTTTATATAATATAGAGGTAACTACTATATATTATATGTTTAATTATCACATACTTTGTACATAGTAATTAATCGAGTAAATATAATCTTATTATATTTATAAATAATTTACTCATTAATACTAAATTATTCACAATAACAAATAGTCAACACGTTATCGATTAAGTACTCATTGATAGTTATTTTTCATAATATCGATTAATTGACAAAGATATTAAATAAATCCTTCACTTATTTAATCCCACTTTTTAATAGGTTATCACTTATAATAACCATTAATCAATATAATACTAATTAATCATTCATTAATTCCTCCATCCTTTAAATTAATTAAATTACAATTCTCAATATCGCGCCACACAAGGCGTTCTTCGAGCTCATCATAAACTCCACATTTTCCTCCATTATTGTATATGGTTTGAAATAATTGAGTTAACTCATCTCATAACACATAATCATTTATATTAAAATGAATATTCATTTCCATTAATTTAATCATTAATAATATTCAGAAATTCTTGGGTATTACATTTAATATCATTTATTTCCATATTTATTTTCATTGTTTACATAACATCCAAATAGAAGGTGCACTCTCACTTGGAGATTGAGACTGGCAAATGAAGGGAACAGACAAATATCCCATAATTGACATGAAACTTTAGTGTGCATATGAAATCAAGCCTTTTCCCATGTCCATTCTTTCTTTTGCTGAGTAAAAGTTCTTCCATTTTTACAAGTCTATGTCTTCCCAATTATGATTCCCAGACTATCATCTCAAGTCAATCTAAATCTAGACCTTCATCTTTCTACAACTAACTTCAAATATCCTGTCAAGTAACGAAAGAATAACAAATTGCATACCTTTATTAATTCGACTTCACAGTAACCATTAAACTCCGCTTTGAAATTCAGTACCAAAAAATTGAAGACCAGCATAAGGTTTCATGCACTGAAATAAAAATAAATTTTAGAAAATAAGAAGATTATACATCTTGTAATTTAAAACATACACAACAAGTTCTTTTTGCACGCGTACTGCCTCAACCTGAACAACCATTTGTGCCTTTTTAACCATGTCGTATAAGTTTTACATATTCCCCAGTATTCCCGCCTTAAAAGTAAGAGTAGTAGGAGAGAAAAGGTTAAAATATTTTAGATAAGTTGATCTTCAAAGAAAGAATTTAGAGACCTAGATTGATGAGTCCAGATTTGGGATAGAATACATTATTTTTAAGAGGGGTGGGAAAATGAAAAGAAACAACAATACCATGCACTATCTGCATGTTTATTTTTCACATTAAACACTTTGTTTGTACAAAATGTATGTGTGGATGTTACGTGAAACTTTGGTATGTAGGTTCATAAAAAGGCTGCTAAGTGGAGATACAATAGATTTCCATGATATAATGATATTAGTATAATCTTTGGAAAAGATAGGGCAACTGGTCATGATGCTCAAAATACAGCTGATGTGCTTGAGGAACTTGATAAAGAAGATGTTAGTCAAGGTACTGAAGATGGGCTTTAGGATCTTAATTTTGATAGCTCATCCATGCTACATGGTACTAATTCTGATGAGTCTACAAGCAAGAAATCTTCAAAGAAAAAGAAGTAGAAGTATGGATCCAGTTGCAGAGGCATTTTATAGTGCTTCAAGGATGATAACTATTCAACTTCATGAAACTGGCAAAATGTTTAGTCAAGTAATTTGTGAGGACATTCTGATGGAGCAAAAAAAAACTCAATGAAGAACTCTTCAATATTTCTGGAATTTCCAAAGTGTAAAGGTATCAAGATGCGAAGAAGATGACCGATAATGAGAACCACATGATATTTTTCTTTGCTACACCAAATATGATAAGGATGATTTTGTGCAAGCTTTACTTCATGGAGATATTTGAAAATGTTGTGAATTTAAACTTTTAGGCCTATTATATGAATGGTAATAATTGCTTTCTTCTCATAGGATATATCATGTCATGGTATTATATAGAATCTATTATTACGTGAATACTTCAAAATTTGTCTCAAAAATGTGGTGTTTGATTCAAAATTATATATGTACCTTGGCTTGAATAATTTTTTGTTAGTGTAACTATATTACTTTTTGTTTATTTCTATATATGATTTGTATTGGCTTCAAGGCTTTTATTTTTTTATTTATTTCATGAAGGTGTTTATTTGAATTTTAAATGAATAAAAATATATAAAAAAAATATTTTCTAGTGAAGATGTTCTCTTTGTTCTATTTAATTTATGTTTTTCATTCATTTTATAAGTTTGTAATATATAAAAACAAAAAAGATCATTTCACATTTCCTTCAAATGTAATTCATGTAAATCAAACAGCTAAAGTAGAATGGTGCTTCTATTATTCTATTCTTGGAGGAATAAAATGAACAAACCAAATATAAAAATGTGAATGAGCATTCCATTCCTTTTAAGTCATTTTATTCCTCAAGTCATTCCATATATGCGAATGAATGTGAACCAAACATAGTATAAGTTATTCTTCACTAGGAATGCTTCAAGGGATATTAGGATAGAGGTTTAGGAAATAACAGGGATATGGAGTCTTAAGTTATTATTCTTCACTAGGAATGGTTCTAGGGATATTAGGAGAGAGGTTCAGGAAATAACAGGGATGTCCTCCACTTTTGATTTTTGTTAATACCTAGGTCTTCCCTTAGTTTCATAGTAGGGTGTCCAAAACTCACTTCCAATCCATAACTTCAAAAATGACCTCTAGCCTGACTTCCAGGAAAATAAATCTCCTCTCTATGGCAGGGAGGATGGTGTTAACCAATCCGTCTTCTCTACTTTTCATGTGAATTTTATTTGTATAGAATTAGATAAAATTTCTAGGAATTTCTTATGGGGTCATTCTTCTACCTCTAAGAAATGGCATGCAATAAATTGGGAGACAGTTACTAAATCTAAACGTGATGGGGATCTAGGCATTAGGAGATCCTATGAAGCTAACCTTGCGTTTTTCATGAATTTGGTTTGGAGATTATGGGAATCACCGAACTCTTTCTTGGCTTTAGCCTTAAAGTAAAAATATTTTTAAAATGTCCCTTCTATTTGGCAAGCCAAAACCCTTGGTCACCATAGTCGGACTAGGATGTTCTTAGTCAATGCTAAAAATAAGATCCTTAAAAATGTGCAGTGGATACTGGGGCGAGGGGATTCCTTATCCTTTTGGTATGATAAGTTGTGTGGAGAAAATACCTTGAGATGCCTTTTCATAATTCCTTTAGGGGAACAGGTTGAGTGAGGGAGTTCATTGACCACCCTGTTCTTCATCAACGGAAAGGTTAGTATTTACAACGCTTTCTTCCTCATCTGTGCAACCTTGTACTTTAAATTCCTCTCCATTTTTCTTATCATAACGTTGATACTCTTTTTTGGCCTTTTAATAGTGGAAATGTTCTGCTAGATCAGCCTACAACTCCTTAATCTCTCTTGAACCTTCAACCTTTAATTGGAAATGGATTTGTTCCCTTAAGAGCCCTCCCAAGATTCAATTGTTTATTTGGAAGGTGTATCATAATAGACTTCCTACGAAGTCTAAGACTCTAATTTGTTGTGGATTCAAAACAAACTACGAAATATGTGGGAGATATCCTAAAACAAATTTTCATGTGCTGATTGAATGCTTTTGCCAAATTGTTTTGGACCAAACTGTAAGGAATATGTAATGATATAAACATAAATATAGGAATTAGTGGGGGCATAGTTGTAATAGTGGTATTCTAAGTAGATATATAGCTGAGCTGTAATTCTATTTGAAATTATTGAATGATAATGTGATATTTTCTTCCTCTCTCTACGGTTCTATCTCTTTATTCTCTTCTATGTATTCTTCTTCACTATAAATGCTCTCTCTCAACTCAATTTTATGTTTCTCCTTCCCTGAATTCCCTTGATAATTTCAGTTCTGCTTCTCCAATTCATTACAATTGGTATCAGAGCCATTCTGATCCCAAGTATAATGACAACGAAAAATCAAAATTCTACAACCTAGAATAAATAGAAACCTTAATCAACAGTTAAGGGGAAGTACATAGGAGGGAGATAGAATTTTCATTAAGAAAAATTAGAGAATACGAGGTACGCAGACCCCATTTATAAAACTCATACGTTCAAGCATCCAACTAAAATAAAATCCAATCATATTGGTCAACAGTCAATAATCAATCCCATTTATTATTATACACATCAACATATGCATCAATAAATAAAACATTCATCTCATTAATAATAAACATTCAATATATACATTGATATCAATTTAATGGGCAATTTTAGTTAGCATAAAATTCAATTCTGAATTAAAATAAACTCTTTTATTTTAATCCAAATTTAAATCAAAATAAACATTTTATTTTAATTTATCCATTTTTGAATAAAAATAAACTCTTTTATTTTTAATCAAATTATTTAATCAAAATAAACTCCTTTATTTTAATTAATATGGAATCCAATTCCAATTTAAAATTAACTACTTTATTTTAACTTTTTAAAACTGTTATGGGAAAAAAAATATAGAATCCAATTCCTTATCAAAATAAACTCCTTTATTTTGATTAATATGAAATCATATTTCATATCTAAATAAAATCTTTTATTTAAGGAAACATGGAATCCCTTTTCCTAATAACAAATAAACTCCTTTATTTTTAGGAAACAAGGAATTTAACTTCATCTCCAATTAGTTATCATGGAATCCAATTCCAATTAGTTACCATGAAATTAAATTCTAATTAAAATAAATATCTTTATTTTAATACAATTCTAAATTAAAATAAATTCCTTTATTTTTAATTTAGAATTACTAAAAAAACACGGAATTCAATTTTAATTAAAATAAACATTTTATCTTAATTAGAAATCAAATAAATAAAGAAAAATTAAAAAATTAATTTTTTTTCCTGGAGGCAGACGTTGCGGCGCCGCTAGATAACTAGCTTTAGGCGCTGCGACGCCATGCTTCTATTTTTTAAAAACCGGGTTCAGGCGCTGCGGCGCTGTGATTACTATATAATCCGGCGCTGCGGCGCCGGGTCTGTTTTTGAGAACCCGGACCGGCGCTGTAGCGCCCAGATTACCTTGTAATGCAGCGCCGCGGCGCCAGTCTGCAGATTCAATTTTTTCAGTTCGCGAATTGTGTAGTTTTTCTCCAAAAACATAATTCTATGCCAATAATTATGCCCAATAAAATTGTTCTAAACATATATCAACATATATATCAAATTATAACAATTAATAACTCGCATAAATGTTTGACTCTGATGCCACTGTTAGGTTTGTAAGATTCGTGAACATAATCAAATTGCATTAAAATAGTGAAAGCATGGTAAATCAGACTTTTAAAATTTTATAAACCATATACCCGGATCATCCTTTATGCACAGTTATTAATTAAATAAAATAGATGGAGATTAGATTCATACCCTCGTAGAAACAAGCTTCCTCAGGTAGGAGTTCAACTTCAATTCCTTTTCGCGTTCAACTTGAATCAACTAGGTTGATTCCTTCCTTTGATCAACGTTAGCCACTCAAGTGTTTGGCCTCTAGAGGTGATCCACCAAGAAAAAATAAGAATTCAAGAAGAAGGGTGTTTGGCTAAACCCTAGTTTCTATCTCTATAAAAAATGTGTACTCTCCCAACTTTTGGAATAGAGTGTATAACATTGTTTCATAATAAGACTTTCTTATTTATAGATATAGGCAACCCTCCTAAATAATTTAGGATTAGGGTTTCATATTAATTAATTAAACTCTTTTAATTAATTAGGCTTCCCAATCTTATTAGGAATAATTAATTAAACTCTTTTAATTAATTAACCTCCTAATCTTATTAGGAATATATATATGAGAGAGTATAATAATAATAATAATAATAATAATAATAATAATAATATTAATAATAATAATAATAATATTATTATTATTATTATTATTATTATTATTATTATTATTATTATTATCATTAATAATAAGACTCCTCTTATTAATTTATATTTAATATTTCCAAAATATTAAATAATAAATGTTAAGCTATTTAATTTATTCTATCACCATAGATAAAATTAAATACGCTTAACTTATTATTACAATTATGCCATTTGCTTCTTAAATAAATATTCTTCCTTTTATGGTGTGACCCTTTAGGTTCTCCATACTAAACCGGTTGTGAATAAATGAATTAGAACAATTCTAATCTTATTTAAATAAATAAATTAAACTATTTTGTATACACTCAAAATTTTCTTCAGTCCTGTTGTAGACACTCGAAATTTTGCATTCCTGTTACTAACCCTGCAGGAGGGTAAAATCGTCTTTTCAACCTCAGACTCAATACCGGGATGACAAATCAGCCTCGGTCTCAATACCAGGATGTCAGATCAGCCCCAGTCTTAGTACCGGGATGTCAACTCAGCCCCGGTCTCAGTATCGGGATGTCAACTCAGCTTCGATCTCAATACTGGGATGTCAACTCAGCCCCGGTCACAACCCGGGAGTTATAGGTCAACCCCGATCACAACCCGGGAGATACAGGTCAACCCCGGTCACAACCCGGGAGGTACAGGTCAACCCCGATCATAACCAGGGAGGTACAAGTCAACCCCGATCACAACCCGGGAGGTACAGATCAATCCCGATCACAATTCGGGAGGTACAAGTCAACCCCGATCACAACCCGGGAGGTACAGGTCAACCCCGATCACAACCCGGGAGGTACAGGTCAACCCCGATCATAACCCAGGAGGTACAGGTCAACCTCGATCACAACCCGGGAGGTATAGTTCAAGCCCGGCCACAACTCGGGAGGCCAAATAACCTTCGTAGACAACCTCAAAGTGTCACATCATCCCTAGAGATAACCCTGGGAAGACAAATCAACCTCAAGGACAACCCTGAGGACAAACAGAATTGGCTGGATCCAAACCTCGAAAATAACCCCGGGAAATCAGCCGAAGACCGTGCCGGTACAAGAGACAACCCATGGAGGGGAAAAATGGTCATCTTACCAACTCGAAGCCAATTTGGTCAAAACTAAGCCGAATTGATGTCATGAAGGTCAGAAAGAACCATAACATTGATTCCGAGTGAAAATAGCGTAAGACAGCTCAACGGACAAACTGCGAAGAATTGAAGATCCGATTATGAACCCATCTTCTTTGACTCGGAAAAGGTTTAGTCCCATGTCATTATGACACTCTCGGCTAGGGCTTTTCGAAAAGATATAGTACACCTCAAACGGACGCTCCGATCAAAAGTTAAAAAGTTTTGAATCTGACCTCGCGTTGGTCGGAGTGTACGTACTTCGAGGTGAAGGGACCCACCACCCGGGCCCTGCCACGTGACGCCGCAGGTAGACCCGCGACTGCCTCTGGTAGAGCCGCTTCCATCGGGTCTATAAATATAAGTGCACCCCCAGGCCAAAATTAATTCAGAAACGCTCTGAAACTCGGCCCATTCCGTTTCCTAGACCTACTTTCAGTACTCCAAACCCATATTTTATCACTCTAACACGTAGATATACTCATATACTACCACATATCAAAAAACTTAGCGGTAGAAGCGGACGTTTGAAGCTTACGATTTGGCAAAAAGCCCGTGTAGCAGTCCATTGTGAGTATTTTTACGATCAGGAAGTTCATACTACTTCATTGTGCATTTATACACTTGCACGTTAAGTTTTGTTTTTTGATTATGCCTGAAACTCAGTTTTGTGGCCGTTTTTTGCTTGCGTTTTCGTACATTTTAATACATGAACACGTTTTTTTGGCATTTCCACAGCCTGGATCGTCGATCCGCGACTTTTAATAGCTTTTATATATACACATACATATATATGCCCCTTTCCGGACTGGGTTATCTTCCCAGTCCCAGTTTGGTTTCTTTTTGTATATATTTAACTATATATATACACTAACTTTTCAATTCTATCAAGCCCAGATGTCAAATCCGTGGTAATTCCTACTTTTATATATATATATATATATATATATATAAATAGATTTTTCTGACTTATTTGGGTTGGATTTCTACTTCGTGGCCTTTTTATTGCTTTAATATATATACTAACTGTATATATTAACATTTACATTTCAGTTTGGCCTGGATCATTCTGTGGCCTTTTTATCGCTTTTATATATATATATATATATATATATATCTACATTTTTGTCCAGGCATAGGATTGGAAATTATATATATATATATATATATATATATATTTACATTCCGTCGAGCCCGGATTAATTTGTGGCTCTTTTATAGCTTTTATACATATATATATATATACATATGTGTATATATATATATATATATATATATATATATATATATATTTACATTCAGCCAAGTTTGGATCATCCCGTGGCTTTTTACAGCTTATATATATATTTCAATTCTGTCCAGCCTGGATTACTCTATGGCTTTTTACAGCTTTTATAAATATATATATATTTTCATTCCAGTCTGAGTATAGGTTTGAAATCTGTCGCCCTTTATTTCTTTGATATATATATATATATATATATATATTTCAATTTTGTTATGCCTGAATTACTCCGTGGCTTTTTACAGCTTTTATAAATATATATATTTACATTCCAGTCCGGGCATCGGAGTGAAAACCCATCGCCCTTTACAGCTTTCGTATATATAACTATATATATATATCCTGTATTCATTATGATTAAATTGCTGCTGTAAATAATCATTTGATATGAATCGGCGCTCACATCTCTGTGGGCGAACTACATTTCTTTAAATCTCGCCAATTCTATCTTTCAAACGGTTCAAAATAGGTTCAGACAGAACCGAAAAGCTAGAATGACTGAGATTTACTTAAATCTAGCAGTTTTTCTAGTTTTATTCATTCGAAAAGCAACCTCGTGGCCCTTAGATGGCTATCTAGTGGGAACGAGACACTTTGGCTACGTACAAGCCCGGATTTGACTGATGAATCCTCGATTTTTGCGACATCTAGATGTAAATATACATTTTATGTGCATATTTGTGCTGTGCAGGTTTACTTGGCTTCCCTCTGTAAGCCTAGGAATCGTGGAATTCATGATCAAACTAATCAGAATCTGATTCCCACGATGGACAAACTCCACTATACAAATGTACCCTGCCAGTTTTTCTCTAAAATATGTACATCCGAATGACCTTAAAACGGTTATCCGGGTTTAAGGTCTCAACATAGAGAAATAATAGTTTGTCGTGCCAGAGTCACTCCGATGGCTGTCATGACCATGAGAAGACCGGCACTTGTGTATATTTTGTGGTCGAAGATGCTTCACAGCCCGACAATCACCATTCAAATTGAGCCCAAAGGCTGAAAAGATAAAATTGAAGTATCAACATGCTTCTATTCCTATGAGAGCGTAAGTGTTTGAAAATCGGTTTTCAAAACATCATTTTAAATATCTTGTCTAAAAAAGGACTTTTGCAGATCAAATCAAACCCTTCGTATATAGGTTCATTGAAGTAGAGCACTACTTTCAATCAAACAAACGTAGGCCCAATTTCTTCCAGCATTCACACACACATTGCAAATAAAAAGGAAAATATTAAAAAGATGCAGTACAGTGTTTACACGGGAGTTTTGGGATGCCTAACACCTTTCTCACACTTAACCAAGCCCCCGAACTTAGAACTTCGGTTTCAAAGATCAAGTTTCGACAGTGTCCAACAATTGGGCCTACTTTCAAACAAAACTCGGTTGAGTTAGTACAACCATTTAAAATCTACCAACTGGCGACTCTGTAAACGTTCAAATTGTTGACATGATACATGTTGGCATTTTTCTAAAAAACCCTTCACCCTGTTTCATAAAAAAGATAAAATAAGGGTAGAAACAAAACTTAGGAAAAGTGAGAAAGATCCGGGTTTCGACTCGACCCGCACATTTTTCCACCGATGTCGACAGGTGGTGACTCTGCTGGGGACAGTAGAGGGCTTAGGTCGCGTTCAAATCTTTTCAAACATTTCCCATTTCTGTCTACATGTGTGTGAAATGCTGCGTATTTTCATTGAATGGATGTGAATGAATGCTTTACTGCTTTATATTAGTGCTTTGCACAAATGTTATCATATGCATACGGTGAGACGCGATGTATGTGAATGTATGTTGTGTGATTCCTCCACCAGGAGTCAAACCCGTCGGTGTTTGAGTAATGGACTCAAAGGCGACTAAGTCTGCGAGGCTCATAAAACGCACTACTTAGATCCGCTCCAATTTTAAGATCGGATTAATTTCTCCTCTAGTAGATTACGATGATATAGGGGACCTTCATGCCGAAAAGCCTCGAGAGTAACCTAAGATAGGTCAACCTCTGATTAACTAAACCCGAAGGGAAGCTTCTTCATGCCTTCCTCTTTCAATTCAATGTCAAGTTTTCAATTCTAATATAAATATCATAATATACATTCCATGTCTTGTAAATCATGTCATACTATCCTGTCATTAAAACAACTGACCTTTATTTTACAGGATAAGATTAAAAAACATCGTAAATAAACACATTGCATGACATGCATCCGATCAACTTCTGCATTAGGAAATTAACATACCTAGGTAAAAATTGGTCTTATCACCAGATCAAAATCTAAGAAGGCACTAGGCCCATCTCTAGACATAGCTTCAAGTGCTCAACCAAAATCCACCCCCGTCTCTAGGGAGGAGTTTAAAGGATTAAAGAACCAGATAGCCGAATTAGCTATTTTCTTGAAAGAACAATGTAAAGCTCTTAAAGGGAAACAAGCACAGGGTCATACAGAGCCAGGTACACCCGGTGGTAGTCAAGAGACTGGAAAGAAAGACCCTCAAATTCCTTAACCACAGAACCAGGATCCTACCAACAAAACCCCTGAAATCACCATCCTTAACAAAGAGCAGGAAGCTGGTGATATTCTGAAGAAAGTCCAACAGATGGAAGAGACCATCCGGTCCATCAAAGGGACTGGAGCATTTGGGAGTGTCAATTATTCAGACTTATGTATATTTCCTGGGGCTCGTTACCTTGAAAAAATTTAAGTTCCTGATTTTGAGAAATAGGATGGATTGGGAGATCCCTACACTTACTTGAAAGTATTCATTGGAGAGGTCGGATCCTATGCAGAGGATGAGAAGCTCAGAATGCAGTTGTTCTAGAAGATTTTGACCGGAGAGGCTAGAGCCTGGTAAGCCCGGTTAGATAATTCTAAAATTCATAGCTGGGAAGAGTTGGCACATGCCTTCCTCAATCAGTACATTTTTCAGTCCCAAATGGCTCCAGACAGATACCAGATCACCAAAATTAAAAAGCAAAACACCGAGTCATTCAGAGAATATGCCCAACGATGGAGGCGAGTGGCAGCACAAGTCACCCCACCTATGACTGAGTTTGAGATAGTCATGACCTTCATCGACATCCAAGAAGCTCCGTATTACGAAAGGGTCCTAGCAAGTATCGAAAAAACCATTCTCGGATATGATCAAACACAGAGAGATGGCTGAAATGGGGTTAAAATCTGGGAAGATAAAGGATCTGACCGCCTTGGAAGCCGTTGCCGAACATATCCAGTCCGGGAGTTACGGGAGTAATCCCTGGAAAGTACATAAGAAGAAAGATGAAGAAGTGTCCTTAGTATTGCAAGGACAGAATCAAAGGAGCGAGTCTAGCAATATGCCCATTCAAAGGAAAAACTATTCCCCTTTTCAAGCTCCAGCCCTAACCTTCTAACCCTCCATTTTAGAAAAATTTGGAGGCCAGACATTGTAGAACGTTCACCCTTTTAGGAGATTTACTCCGAGAATGTGCTAAAACAGTTGATAGCACAGAAGATGATTGTTCAGCTCCATCCACCAACCAATACTGGGGTAAGGAATTTCAACCCAAGTAAAAAGTGTGCCTACAATTCCGAATTTCCGGGCCATGATACATAAGACTGTTGGGCTCTCAAGCACAAAATCCAGTACTTGATAGACAACGGAGATATTTTGGTGACCAAATCAGAGCAACCGTATGTGCAAGATAATCCACTCCCTCAGCACAAAGAGGAGAGTGTCAACATGATTAGCACAGGGAGTGGAGAGGGATCTGTAGACTCTCAAAATTTTCTTAAGATCTGTTGTAGACGATCAAGATTTTTTGTTCCTGTTACTAACCTTGTAGGAGGTAAAAATCGTCTACTCATCCTCGGTCTCAATACCGGGGCCATCAGGTCATCCCCGGTCTCAATACCGGGCCCTCAGGTCAACCCCGATCTCAATACCGGGACCTTAGGTCAGCCCCAGTCTCAGGTTAACCCCGTTCTCAATACCGGGACCTCAGGTCATCCTCAGTCTCAATACTGGGCCCTCAGGTCAACCTCGGTTTCAATACCAGGCTCTCGAATCAACCCCAGTCTCAATACCGGGACCTCAGCTCAACCCCGGTCTTAATACTGGGACCTCAGGTCATCCCTAATCTCAATACTGGGCCCTCAGGTCAACCTCAGTCTCAATACCGAATTGTCAGGTCAACCCCGGTCTCAATACTGGAACCTCAGGTTAACCCCGGTCTCAATATCGGGCCCTCAAGTCATCCCCAGTCTCAATACCGGGCCATCAGGTCAACCCCGGTCTCAATATCAGGACGTCAGGTCATCCCCAGTCTTAAATACCGGGATTTCCACTCAACCTCGGTCACAATCCGGGAGGTCAAGATAAGCCTCGGTCACAACCAGGAGATCTAATTCAGCCCTAGAGACGACCTTAGGAAGCCAAATCCATAGGAGACCACCCCGGGAGGGGCAAAATGGTCATTTTATTAACTTGAATCCAATTCGGTCAACCTCAAGTCGAATTGATGCCACGAAGGTCAGGAAGAACTATAACGGTGATCCAGAGTGGAAACAGCGCAAGACAGCTCAACGGAAAACTACGAGAAAACAAAGACCTGGTTATGAACCTATCTTTTTAGACTCGAATCTGACCTCGCATTGCTCAGAGTGCACGTACTTTGATGTGACGGGACCCACCACCCAGACCCTGCCACGTGGAGCCACAGGTAGAGTGGAGGCTACCTCTGGTAGAGCCTCTTCCATCGGGTCTATATATATGAGTGCACCCCTAGCTCATTTTATATAGAAAAACGCTCTGGAACTCTGCCTGTTTTTTTTCTTAGCCCTACCTCTTGTACTCCAAACCCAAATTTTATCACTCTAACATGTAGATATACTCATATACTACCACATATAAAAAATTAACCGGTGGAAACGGACGTTTGAAGCCTACCAAGTGGCAAAAAACCAGTGTAGCAGTCCATTGTGAGTATTTTTACGATCAGAAAGTTCATACTACTTCATTGCGCATTTATACACTTGCACGTTAAGTTTCACTTTCTGATTATGCCCGGAACTCAGTTCCGTGGTCGTTTTTGCTTACGTTTTCGTACATTTTAGTACATTTATGCATTTTCTGGCATTTTTACAACCCGGATCGACGATCTGCGACTTTTATTAGCTTATATATAAATATATATATACACACTTATACATGCTCTTCACCAGACTGGGTTATCTTCCCAGTCCCAATTTGACTTTTTTTGTATATATTTAACTATATATATACGAACTTTTCAATTCTGTCAAGCCCCAGTGTCAAATCTGTGGCAGTTTACTGCTTATATATATATAATTATATATATATATATATAATTTTTTTTAACTTATTTGGGCCTGGATTTTACTTCGTGGCCTTTTTATTGCTTTAATATATATATACTAACTGTATATATTAACATTTTACATTCAAGTTTGGCCTGGATCATTCTGTGGCCTTTTTACTGCTTTTATAAATATATATATACTTAAACTTCTGTCCGGGCAAATGATAGAATGTCCGTCGCCCTTTACATTTATATATATATATATATATATATATATATATATATATATTTACTTTCTGCCCAGCCCTGACAATTTCGTGGCTCTTTTACAGCTTTTATATATATATTTCAATTTTGTCGAGCCTGGATCATTCTGTGGCTTTTTTACAATTTTTTTATATATATTTACATTCAGTCGAGCCTGGATCATCCTGTGGTTCTTTTACAGCTTATATATATATATATTTTCATTCTGTTAAGCCTGGATCATCCCGTGGGTTTTTACAGCTTTTATAAATATATATATTTTCATTTCAGTCCGGGCATAGGATTTGACATCCGTCGCCCTTTATTGCTTTTATATATATATATATTTCCATTCTGTCAGGCCTGGATTACTCCGTAACATTTTACAGCTTTTATAAATATATATATATATATATATATATATATTTACATTCCAGTCCGGGCATCGGAGTGAAAACCCATCGTTCTTTACAGCTTTCGTATATATATAACTATATATATACATATTTTCTTTATTCATTGTGATTAAATTGCTGCTGTAAATATTCATTTGATATGAATCGGCACAGACATCTATTTAGGCAAACTAGATTTCTTTAAATCTCGTCAATTCTATCTTTCAAACGGTTCAAAATAGGTTCAGATAGAACCGGGATCTAGAATGGCTGAGATTTACTTAAATCTAGCACTTTTCTAGTTTTATTCTTTTGAAAGCAACCTCGCGGCCCTTAGATCGCTATCTAGTGGGAACGAGACGCTTCGGCTATGCGTAAGCTAGGATTTACTGATGAATCCTTGGTTCTTGCGACATCGGGATGTAAATATCCATTTTCTGTACATATTTGAGTTGTGCAGGTGCTATTGGCTTCCCTTTGTGAGCCTAGGAATCGTGGGATTCGTGATCGAACTGATCAGATGGACAAACTCCACTTTACAAATGTACCCTGCCAGTTTTTCTGTAACAATGTACATTCAAAAGACCTTAAAACGGTTATCCGGGTTTAAGGTCTCAACATAGTGAAATAATGATTTATCGTGTTAGTGTCACTCCGATGGCTGTCATGCCCATGAAAAGACCGACACTTGTATATATTTTGTGGTCGAGGATGCTTCGCAGCCCGACAAATCACCATTCAAATTGAGCCCAAAGGCTGAAAAGATAAAAAATGGAAGTATCAACCTGCTTCTATTCCTATGTGAGTGTGAGGGTTTGAAAACCTGTTTTCAAAACATCATTTCAAAAATCTTGTCTAAAAAGAACTTTTGCAAATCAAATCAAACCCTTCGTATATAGGTTTAACGAAGCAAAGCACTACTTTCAATCAAACAAACGTAGGCCCAATTTCTTCCAGCATTCACACACACATTGCAGATTTAATAGGAAAATATTGAAAAGATGCGGTACCGTATTTTCATGAGAGTTGTGGGGTGCCTAACACCTTACCCACACTTAACCAAGCCCCAAACTTAGAACTTTGGTTTCAAAGATTCAGTTTTGACAGTGTCCAGTAATTGGGCCTCCTTTCTAACAAATTCGATTGAGTTGGTACAAACATTTCAAATCTACCAATTGGCGACTCTGTAAAACGTTCAAATCGTCGACATGATACATGTTGGCCTTTTCCTAAAAAAACCCCTTCAAAACCTTTTTCATAAAAAGATAAAATAAGGGTAGAAGCAAACTTAGGAAAAGAGAGAAAGATCATGGTTCTGACCTGACCCACACATTTTTCTTCCCGACGTCGACAGGTGGCGACTCTGCTAGGGATTTTGGAGGGCTTAGGCCGCGTTTAAATCTTTTCAAAATTTCCCATTTCTATCTGCGTGTGTGTGAAATGCTGCGTCTTTACATTGAATGAATGTGAATGAATGCTTTCTTGCTTTATATTAGTGCGTCACACAATGTCATCATATCATACAGTGAGACGCGATGTATGTGAATCTATGTTGTGTGATTCCTCCACCAGGAGGCAAACCCGTCGGTGACAGTGTAATGTCTTCGAGGGTGAATAAGTCTTTGGGGCTCATGAAAAAGCACCACTCAGATCCGCTCCAGTTGAAAGATTGGATTAATTTTCCCTCTAGTAGATTGCGATGATCTGGGGACCTTCATACCGAAAAGTAGCGAGAGTAGCCTAAGATAGGTCAGCCTCTTATTAACCAAATTCGAAAGGGAAGCCTCTTCATGCCTTCCTCTTTCAATGCAATGTCAAGTTTTCAATTCTAATATAAATGTCTTAATGTACATTTCATGTCTTGTAAATCCTGTCATATTATCCTGTCATTAAAATAATTGACCTCTGTTTTGCAGGATAAGATTAAAAAACCTTAAAACACATCATGGCATGCATCCTATCCATACCTACCTTAAAAAATTGACACGCCTACGTTTGTTATAGGTAAAAAATTGGTCCTGCCACTAGATTTAAGTCTAAGAAAGCACTAAGTCCATCTCCGAACATGGCTTCCAATGCTCAGCTAGAATCCACCCTTGTCTCCAAGGAAGAGTTTGAAGGACTGAAGAACCAGATAGCCGAATTGGCCACTTTCTTGAGAGAACAGAGTAAAACTCTCAAAGGAAAACAAGCACAGGGTTATACAGAACCAGTTACACCCAGTGGCAGTCAAGAGACCGGGAAGAAGGACACTCAGATTCATAAACCACAAAACCAGGGTACTACCAATAAAAGACGTGAAAGTTTCCTTTCATCCGGCTCAAGTAGAAAAAGATTAAAGTTTTCATTAGGCAATGGGTTCTTAAACCCGGCGTAACATAGATAATGAATAAATATGAGTTAATATCATCCCGATTGCCATTTCCGACAGCGTGATGGAGAATGGATGCGTGGAAAATAGAATTGCAGATGAATCTACAAAAAGAATCCCATATCTAGAGCCTTAATTCTATTTAAAAACTCCTGGATCACATACTATATATTTCTGTATGATCCTGAACCGGTCTTACCTGTGAAATCACCATCCTTAACAAAGAGCATGAAGCTGGTGACATTCTGAAGAAAGTACAACAAATGGAAGAGACCATCCGGTCCATCAAAGGGACTGGGGCATTTGAGAGTGTCAATTACTCAGACTTGTGTATATTTTATCGGGGCTCGTTATCCGAAAAAATTTTAAGTCCTTGATTTTGAGAAATACGATGGATTGGGAGACCCCTACACTCACTTAAAGGTATTCATCGGAGAGCTCGGATCCTATGCAGAGGACGAGAAACTCCGAATACAGTTATTCCATAAAAGTTTGACCGGAGAGGCTAGAGCCTGGTATGCCCAGTTAGATAATTCCAAAATTCATAACTGGGAAGAATTGGCACATGCCTTCCTCAATCAGTATAGTTTTCAGTCTCAAATGGCTCCAGACAGATACTAGATCACCAAAATCAAAAAGCAGAACGCTGAGTCATTCAGAGAATATGCCCAACGATGGAGGCGGGTGGCAGCACAAGTCACCCCACCTATGACCGAGTCTGAGATAGTGATGACCTTCATTGACATCCAAGAAGCTCTGTACTACGAAAGGGTTCTAGCAGGCATAGGAAAACTGTGACGCCCCCAAATCCACGTTCCTTCAAAACCTCGGATTCGGTGCAGTCACGATACTACTATCGCCAAACTATTACATCTTTTATTCATTACTAAAAGAATATAACTTGCTTTATTACAATTTAGAATATAAATTCTATTTATATCTAAGATCTCGTCTATACATCACATTCGATGTTACTAAAATGCGAAATAATTCAAACTTTTTAATATCTTTTGAATAAAATCTTTTTATTGATTTCATAACTTTGACTCAAATACAATCCTTGAATCAACTATATACTATGATTCGTTCTATTAGAATTACCGTATAAAGGTTTACAACTCAACTCGATATCCTCTATGTATTACTGATACATCTATACAACACAACATGTTTTAAACAACGTATACAATCATCAAGTACAACTCTTAGAACCTAAACAGGGTTCAAACGATAATCTAAATAGTATTCTCCGTTGCGATACTATCTATCTATCTTTATCAATCAAGAAGCACGAAATCTTTATCGTATATCCTTAACCTGCAAAAGTGGTTATTTGCAAGAGTGAGCTCGACAGCTCAACAATTCTAACAGTTTTCATGCATCATATAGCATATAACATCATACTCAGTTTATGTATTTATAAACAATTTATATTTCCTACGCATGTTACTTTTCACATAACAAGTTTATCATCAAAGATCAACTTTCAATCTCATATATATCTCATATACAGTTCATATATAAGTTTACATCATCACAGCATAATATAATTCAACTAATAGTTATTGAATTCATATATCAAATAGGAACTGAAAGACTTGCCTGATTCGTAGTTTAACAACTATGACTTAACTGCTTAAGAATCTCTGCACTGTGTAATCCTATACAGTTATATTAATCATAGAGATCACACCATCAGTTATACACTTTCATAGATTCTCAATATAATAATAAAGGTTACATTGTTGTCTAACTTGGTTCTTAGAACCTTTGTCTTACTTTCTTATCGTATTCTTAGAATAAATATGTACGTATACGTATACTTTAACCATACGTACTTACTATCATTCTCTACATACACATGCCCGTCTACCACTAATCTCTTTACATATAGCTAGTGTAGTTCATCTTTTGAGTTAATCATTCTCATATATCATTACTAACACATAAGACCATAACAAAGCAAATATACGCTATTAACCGTCGAAGTCGGATTCAAGTATTAACATATGGTCCTACATAGTATGTATACACATTAAAGGATACTTTCATGCTCGTTTAACCTTTTCACGTTCAATTTACATGATATAGGTTCTAAGTCAATATTCTAACAATTGAAGGCCACTCGAGGTCATGAACATCACAAAGTTTATCATGCTAGTTCTTTAAACACATAAAGTATTTATATAACTCATATTGGGCATGTTCATGAATATTCATACTTTATGCATGTAACTATCACGATTATTAGTTTGAAAACATGATTCGTTTACGCTAAACTTGGTTTCATGATATGTAGTCATGGTATATATATACATGTATGATACATGAGAGAGTCCAAGTGTGCTATCACATATGTCCATAAACATCAAAATCCCAAATCTTAAGGTAACATGTTATCGTCCACGTTCAAGGCTCGCATTTTCATTAGTAAAGCTTACTAACAAAACCTAACATGTTCATGCTATCTATATATAGGTTGACATGTCCGATATACATTTCTAAGTCATCTAAACATGCTCACAAAATCAGAATATATACATGCTATGTATACGTCCAAGTTCAAATCTAAAACTAGAAGTTTCATTTTAAAATCATACATTTTCATTCCATAGTACATACTAACATGGCCATGCATGTACATGTAGTATCAAGAACACGTACTATAAGTTAATACCAACTTCCATGCATGTCTAGACCGTACAAATACGCTTACAAGGTCAGAACACACATGTTTATACAAGTATCAAAGTTCATATCGAAGATCATAAGTTTCATTTAAAAATTATGAGTTCTTTATCAATAATGTATACTATCATGCTTATGTTATGTCATGATACTCATATATACATGTTATTTAAGTGTGCATGCTTGTTCTAATTATATAACCTATGCTAGCATATAACAGAACCTACAACAGAAAACAAAACCCAGAAACTAGTCCCGGTGCAGCTGCGCAGCTCCCCAGTTCAAAACTGGCGCAGCTGCGCAGGGCCTTGACCAACTCAAGTCTGGTACCGGCGCAGCTGCGCCGCTGGCCAGTACAAAACTGGCGCAGCTGAGCAGGTGGCCGGCCAGAAACAGAGCAGCTTTCTGCTCGGCAGACTACAACCCAACTCACAATTTTCTTTCACGAATCAACTCTAATCAAGCTACATTGCATTCCTATCATGCATACTAGCTTAGATACTAAGTTTACAACATTCCTAACTCCAATTAGCAAGAATTCATGCAAAAATCAAGAATTTATTGAATTCAAAAATAGAGAGTTTATACCTCTGTTAAGCTTGATGTTATTAGAACTTCCTCAATTCTTAGACTCCTTATTAACATGCTATATTCTCTCTCAATTTTCACTTAACATAAATCTCAACAAATGAAAACATGAAGGAGAAGAGCTCCATTTATAGACCATGCATTACACAGGCATTAACTTTCTACACCATTTTAAACTAATGGGAAGAAGAAGGATTCAATGGTTATAGGAGAGGAGTTGGTAGAGTAGTTGATTTTTACTATTAGGACCACTCCCCCTTCATGATTGTTGCTAGTTTGCTGAGTTTGAGAAATGGAGATAGGCTAGCCTTGTAGCCATTCACGTGTGATGAAATGGGTCACTCAATTAGGGACAAGAAATGACTCTCAGCAACAAAGTAACTAGCAAGTGTATAAATACTTGGGTTATCTATATATACACTGAGGTTATAAGCTTATCTAGAGTCACAATGTCATTTCTAATGAGCAAACCATAATATAATATATCAAGTGGAGGTACATATATATCACCATATAATCCATATATATCTCATTCTACCGGATATAATTCTTTCGGGTACCATCACAGTGTATTGTCTCTTTTTTTATTAATTCAATAATTATTTACTATATATTCATGATATATTACTTTATTGTATACTTAATATACACATTGTCACACCCACATTTCATGTAACTCATATAGTTTAATTAGTCTTGATATATGGTTCCTATATATAGTATAGTCACATAATTGTTGCACCACACTATATAATATAGTTGCACTACACTTCACACTTCATATAATATATAGTTAGTTACTATACACTATACATTTTATTCGCATGCTTGCATATAGAAGTAAATAATTTACTTATCTTATTAATTAATAATAATATTAATTAATTAATTTCTCATAAATCAATGGAATTATAATTTCCATAATAATTAATTAACATTTATATAGTTAATTATCACAATAAATAAATATAAATCTTATTATATTTATAACAAATATACTTATTATCATGCTATCACTCGTAATAATAATAATTCAACATATTATTATAATAACAATTAATATAGATTAATTGTTTAATTAATAATTCTTCCATCTTTGAATTAATCAATTCATTACCGAATCTATTATCGTGCAACACAAGGCATTTCTCACAAGCTTAATCTCAAGCTTATTATTATTCCCATCATTTACTACTTATAACATGTTCAATATAATTAGAACTATTAAGCCACAAGGTTCACATATATAAATATATCGTGAATGAAAATACTCCAATATTCTATATAACCTTTACGGTAATATAATAACTCAAGCTATTAAAATGCTAAACTACTTCAATTAATTATATTTATAATAAGTATAACCTTTACGCTTATAATAATTAATATATACTCTATTAATTATTTCAATAATAATATTCACGATCAAATAATAACTTAAGTTATTTAATATATTAAAAATAACTTAGTTTCCTTTCATTAATTAAACTCTCTTGAAAATACATTTAAAATTATGTATTTAACCATATCATAAAATATTATGTTTTCTCCAAATAAGCACATTCGTTATTAGAAAATAATTTACTTATTGTCTCAAGATATTATAATTAATATAATATTTATTAGAAATAATCACATGCACGGCACATGTACATTATATATAGAAAATAGGTAATAAATTTATTTTCTATTATAATAAATTATTTCCATCAATTTATTTATATATAGCAAATATGTTTTACCATATTAATTAATCATACCTATTACCTCATACAAAAACATATAAGGTAATATTATTATTCAAAAATAACATTTCCTCCTTTATTAAAATAATTCAATATTAGAATTTATTTTAATATCCTTTATTAGAAATATATAATAATTATTTCTCTTTCTTTTTATAGATTGTCCTCAAAATAATTTCTTCAAATATTAATTATTCATTTAAAAATATAATAATTTCCATCTCCCGTATATATATTTATTAACGCTATTTGCACGTCAAACTTTCTCACATATTACCACTCTAAGTAATATATATAAAAAGTATCAAATATAATTACATATTCAACACACATATTAATTCACTCCTTTACTTAAGTAAATTAAACACGGTACTATATTATCATAGTTAATTAAGGTTCAATACTCACATTATATTATTCCATAATATAACTCACAACTTATATTAACTAATATTTATTCTTATTAGTTAATTCCCTTAACTAACTCATGCTTCACTATCCAAACCTATTCACGGATAGCTTAAGTGCTATTAATAACCTATATTATAAACATAATAGTTATTAATACACATACACAAGAATATGGTGATTATACATTAAGGATATTTCATGTCACCAACTTACTATGATAAAATAATTCTATAAATTATTTAATATCGATAGGAATTTATCCACTTCCTTTATCTCCACTGAATCGTCTCTAACCTAAATAACAAATATACATTAATAGTATATTTATAAATCACAAAAACACATATTACATAGTCCATATTACCCTATGTAATATAATACCACATACCTCATATCTCATATATATACTCTTATTCGAACTCATCTCACAGTTTAAGAATTTTATTTATTAAATCCTTATTTAATAATTTCTAAAAATTCGAGTTCTTACAAAAACCATTCTCGGAGATGATCAAGCACGGAGAGATGGTTGAAATGGGGTAAAATCTGAAAAGATAAAAGATCTGATCGCCTTGAAAGTTGTCACTATTACAAAACAATAAATAGACAATACTTAATAGATAATATTTTTATAAAAAATTTTGTAATTTATTTTTCCACAACGTTTTTTTGAGAAAATATTATGGTTTGATATAGAAAAGGGTTGTGGATTTGCATGGGATAATTTTTTCTTTTAATGTGATAACGTGTTTTTAAAGATAAAAAACGTTGTCTTTTAAAAAAACACGGAGGTTTATACGCTTGAAAAACACGGCTCTCAATTGAAGCCCTAGTTCTGTCAAGCCCTCCAGGTCCATCAATTTCATCTCAGATCTGGACACCCTAGGCGATTACGGCGAAGAAACGAAGAGTACAGCCTTCTGAGGCGAAGAGACGAAGAGTACAGCCTTCTGAGGCGAAGAGACGAAGAGTACAGCCTTCGGGCCTTGGATCTCTTTATTTCTGCAACTTTTTCTGTGTATCTACTCCGTATATACTCTGTGTATGAATCTCACTCCGAATTTCGCACTTTTGATTCATATATTCTACAGATTACTATTGAATTCAGTTAGGGAAGGTAATCTCCGTCTCGCTTTTTCTCGGTAGGTTACTTTTTTCAGTATTTGTAATTGATACGTTTGTCTATGTATGCAGTGTCTCTATTTCTAAGTTTCGATCTATTGTGAAATATAATTAGCTGAGAATCTAGCGATTCACTTCAAAATTTTCATCATCTGAGGTTATACTACAATCCTTTTGTTTTCTTTTTCAATTCGAATGAACTTCATTTAATTCGGTGTTGAATTTTCCTTAATCTCACTTATGCTTCAATGATTACGTATAATTATATTAAATCAACTAACATATTAGAAGGTAGTTAGGGCAAAATTCTCTGTATATTAATTAAATAAGTTTTTCATATATACAATTCACATACACACATAGACATACATATATGTATGTATAAATGTATGTATTCAATTTGTTTGCGTATTTTAAGATTGCTTATTATTTATGCCTCGTACATTTTGCATTTATACTCTTTGTAAAAAGTAGATCATTTTGGTAGATACTAGGAGTAATATGTTTTGTTATGCTCTCTGGTTTGCAATACTTTCTTAGTAGGCAGTGTATGGCTTATATCTTCTGCAATTAGTTGGTGAGGATGTGTTGATGAAAAATAAGTATATGGATTCATTTAGCACAAACAAATGTTTTTGCTGAGAAACTTATATTCTCATATCTTATATTCTCATCATGTTTATGTCTGATATTTTCAATTATATAAAAGTGTAATTTATAAAGTGTTTTCAACACCACGTCAAATGACTTAAAATCAGTAAAAATATCCAATAAAGAGATCACTTAAACTGGGATGGATACAAGTATAACTACTGAAGATGAAGAATTCATAATTTGAACTTAGGCCTGGTGCTTTGTTCGGCCCATTCTCCTACATGAGGTATCTTGATGAGCCTTTTCTTCTAGTGCTTCTGTTAGACTACCTGGTGTTTAAAGCTTAAGGTGCTAGATAATGTGCCCAACAATGTATATTATTCTTTAAAGCGTTTCCTTGCCTGTTTGTAGAAAGTAGAAACTGCTTGCAGGCAAACAGCACTTTATGTTGAAGGATCAAATATAATAGGGAAAATATGAACCCAATATGCTGCAGAGGGAAGCTTTGAAGCCTTGTTAAGTTATAAGTTAAGTTGGCCTAGAAGCTTAATGTTTAGAATGAAGCCAAGAATGTCATCATGCTTTGCCCCGTGGCGCAATACGGCATGCTGTTGCTTTAAAAATTACTCTACACTCTTTATGTCACACATGTTGTCTGGTAGTTTACTGCTAGAAAATTATTCTTTTGTTATCCTTAGGGATTTTGTCATCAAGATTCCCTTCAAATTTTTATTTTTAACTAAAGTTATTTCTTTCTGTGTTTCCACCTGATTGTTTACTTTACCTGCTTAACCCAGAGAAATCCTAGGTGATTGATAATGTATCATGTTTGGACTGAGTTTAGGGAACCAGAACATGCATATGCATCTCTTTCCTTTTGTAGCATTACACTGCTAGTTGATGTCTTCTCCTCCCCCTCAGTCCCTGCCTGACTGATGGTAGTCATACTTATGTTCTGGGTAATGAACATGTCCTGAAAACATGATTTTGCAGTGACAGAAGACTTTTCTTGTTCATTCTGCTTGGTCAAATGTGCAAGCTATAAGGTAGACCTGAATCTAACTTCTAAATGTGAACCTATTGATAATATTTTTTGAGTTTCTGGGATTATTCTGACATACATTTTCATTATTTTTTTAAGGTCTGAGACATCACTTGCCCTCATCTCATGATCTGTTTAACTTTGAATTTTGGGTTGGTGTGACTTCGTGAATGTGTAATGGCTTTTGATTGATACCTCTTTGAACCATACACATAATTCTGTTCACATATGCAGGTAAATGAAGAGTATCAAGCTGTGACTGTATCTGTGAATACTGATCAGTGGAGATCTGAGGTCAGAATACTATGTCAATCCTGAATGTTCCTATGAAGTATTGCTAGTGGTATTTGATCATTTAATTACTTAGATTCATGTATAAAATAATACATCTATAGCTCTGAATCTAAATACATAGTACAACCTAGCATGATCTATTCAGGCCTCAGGGGCATATATGTTTACCTATATATTCTAAATTACTCCCAGCTAGTTGATCATATACAGGGACATATATACAAGTATACTTATGGTGGCTACTTGGGTGATGGACGATGCCCATTTTTTTCCATTGCTTAGCTGATACAAAGTCTATATCAATCTCTTTTTAGGTTGACAATGGCATATTCGTAACAAAGCTATATATATATACACGTATTACTTTTTTTCCACTGCATTTAACGCTTAGCTGAATAGTGTTGCATGTTATATAGTCACATTTTCTGCACATCTATGTTGTTGGGGACCTATTTTTATGAGCTAGAGGGCCGTGAGTAGTGTTAAAAGTGTTTACATGTTATCAAATTGCTCGTGTTAGTGATGAGACACTACGTGAAATCGCTCTCGCATGTGCTAATATCCATGTTCTCAATGCTTCATACTGCCCAAACATCTCGCTTGAGGTCAGTTTGATACATGTGGACTGTTGTTATTTATGTGATACCTAGAGGTACCCTGTTTAACATTATTTATTGTTTTTCTTCGAAGTCTGTGAGACTGCCAATGTTGACAGTTCTTAAGCTTCAAAGTTGTGAGGGCATAACATCTGCTTCAATGGCTGCAATATCATACAGTTATATGTTAAAGGTTTGAAAATCCATTCTTGTCAATTGCCTAGATGTTTCTGTTTTATTTTTGTTTCAGCAGTGAGCTGTGTCTCAGACATTTGATATTAATTTGTCTCTGCTTGCAGGTTTTGGATCTTGATAATTGCAGCTTATTGACATCTGTCTCCTTGGATCTTCCTCGCCTACAGAACATAAGACTTGTACATTGTCGCAAGTATTATATGCTCTCCTATTCTCCTTTCTCCTAGTATTTTCTTACTGGATCTAATTTGATTAGCACTCTTGTAATCAACGTTAATCTTTTTAACTATTTTTCTTGCAGATTCATCGAATTAAATTTGCGAAGTGTAGTGCTATCATCCATCAAAGTTTCTAACTGCCCTTCACTCCAGCGAATAAGTTTCACATCGAATTCACTGCAAGTATGTTTAAATGGACTAGGTGGTTCTTTAAATGCTTCACACTTCCAGATAGGTTTTGAACTGAAAGAAATGTTGTTACTCTCTTGCAGAAACTAGTCTTGCAGAAACAAGAAAGCTTAACTACATTAGCATTGCAATGCCAGTGTTTGCGGGAAGTGGACCTTACAGACTGAATCCCTAACAAATTCTGTCTGTGAAGTTTTTAGTGATGGCGGTGGATGTCCTATGTTGAAATCGTTGATTCTTGATAACTGTGAGGTTTGTGATAATAGAACCTGGGATTTTGCCAACTTCATTATTTTTTGGTAAAACTTGCTTATTTATGTGGATTTTTTAAAATCGAAACAGAAGATTTTATTAGAACATAAAGATTACAAAATGAAGCGGATCACATAATTTACATATGAAAAAAGAAATGATTGTGCCACTTGATTGCCTTTATGGAGTCCCTATTAACTGTTGAAAATACATTGTTCCCCTTATTTTTTCTTGAACGCTAACGAAATATTATGAAGAAGCCTTCTTTGAAATGACGCTGAGAATATTAGATGGTGCAATACTAAAGAGTTCTGGCAGTCTAGGATGAGAATATAGGATAACACTGTATTTAGAAGGCTATCCTGGCCAGCATCCTGGACTAAGGGGTAATGGGATACATGGTGCTATATTGTGGTTGACTGGTTGTTGTTCACATGCTGTGCTTTGGACCTATGATATTTTCTTTAAACTCAGAGGGTGATCCTGCCACTACGATGAAGGTAAAATACGATCCCTTTCTCATTGCTCATTTCTTCATCAAGTTGACCTTTTGTCTAAACTTGTGAGTGGCAGTTGGCAGTGCTGCTCTTTGTTTTGGCACGGTGCGGGAGCTCCATAACTGTTTGGAAGATGGCCAAATTGGGTAAATTCAAATTAAATTACTGTGATAGTTTTTACAGTCAAAAGTATTTCTGTAATTGTAGTGGTACAAACACCTAGAGATTATATATATATATACATACATACACATGTATGAGTATCAGATGTAGCCATTTTAAGTGTACAAGTATATGCTTTTTTATGGGTTAAAATTGGGGAGAAAGAAGTTATGTATATCCCAAAATGAAATGTCAATTTGTTAGGAGTAGCATTGAACCCGGCCTATGTTTGTTTCTTTGTTCTAGAAAAAAGGAGGGTATTTTGGGAAGAAACAACAAAGAAGTGAGAAAAAGAAGATACTGTTGTTCTTGATACCTTGCTAATTTTCTAGTATATCCTATAGGGAAGGAAATGAAAGGTATTGTTCACTTTTTACTACTATAATGCGAAGTTCATGCATGTGGGGTTGGTGCCTTTTGGTGTTTTGGGTAATTAATTATTTCCTCGGAATTTTCTCTTTTTCTTACTCAAATCTTGCTGACACTTGGGTTGCTGCAGGCTTTTTTGGAGTTTTCACCATACCCAAAATTTGCTCGTCCTACTCATCACAGTTAAAAGCATTCAGTAATTATGTGTTTAAACGTTTTGTTCAAAAGACTTTTATGTGTTCAAAAGTTTTGTTCATCTTGAAATTGGGCAGGTATTTTTTCTTTAATTATTCCATTCCATATGCTTTCAGTCATTCCATATGTTCAAACGTGAGTGTGTTTTTGAACTTGTAGGTGAAGATTGAAAGACTAAAATCCAGAGCACAGGAGAGATATAGCAACAAGCTTGCTTCAACCAGGAGGATAACAGAGGAGAAAGAAATGTTGAGAGAGAAGCTAACTACAGTGGAGTTAGCATAAGAAGAGGCTAACATCTTAATTTTATGGATAGTTTGGTATATTTTGTGGGTGTCAAATTCGCAATTCAATGTACGTAGTAGTAATTATATTGACAAGTGAATTTGAAACTGTAAACGTATGGTATTATTGGAATGTATGATATTTTGAAACATAGAATGTTTATATTTTGGCTTTAAATGTTGCGAATTGTGTCAAATAGACAACATTTTTTAAAAAAAAACGTTGTCTAATGTGTTAAATAGAAAACGCATTTAAAAAAAAAATGTTGTCTAATGTGTACAATAGACGACGCTTTTTAAAAAAGCGTTGTCTAATGTGTCTAATAGACAACGTTTTTTTGAAAAAGCGTTGTCTAATGTGTCATAAGACAATATTTTTTAAACGTTGTCTATTTGTGTCTAAAAACGTTGTCTACTTGACAAATAGATAACGCTTTTTTTAAAAAAACGTTGTCTAATGTGTTAAACGATAATATTTTTTAAACGTTGTCTATTTGTGTCTAAAAAACGTTGTCTATCTGACAAATAGACAACGCTTTTTTGAAAAAACGTTGTCTAATGTGTCAAAAGACAACGTTTTTTAAACGTTGTCTATTTGTGTCTAATAGATGACATTGCTAACCACTACACTTTTGGGGGATCTATTACAACGCTTTTTAAACGTTGTCTATTTACTTTTTTCTACTAGTGCGTTGCCGAGCATATCCAGTTCGGGAGTTACGGGAGTAATCCCCGGAGAGTACACAAGAAGAAAGACGAAGAAGTGTCCTTAGTATTACAAGGACAAAATCAGAGGAGCGAGTCGAGCAGTATGCCCATCCAAAGGAGGAACTATTCCCCTTTTCCAGCTCTTGCCCAACCATCTAACCCTCCATTCCAGAAAAATTTGGAGGCCAGATGTCGGGGAACGTTCACCCCTTTAGGGGATTCACTCGAAAACGTGCTAAAACTGTTGACAGTACAGAAGAAGATTGTTCAACTCCTTCCACCAACCAATACCGGTGGACTGAACTTCGACCGAAATAAGAAGTGTGGATTCTGGATCTCCGGGCCACGATACACAGGACTGTTGGTCCCTCAAGCACAAAATTCAAGACTTGATAGACAACAGAGAGATTGTGGTAACCAAACCCGAGCAACCGCACGTGCAAGACAATCTTCTTCTTCAGCATAAGAGGAGAGTGTCAACGTGATTAGCACAGGGAGTGGAGAGGGATCCAAATACCTCCGGTACATCGGAGAGTCAACTCAATCCAGCAACAATAGCCCAGACCGTTGGGAGGTATCAGAAAGGCGGTTCCTGATAGAATAGGAGATTAAGTCTATCAAGGAACAGATTGGATAGCTGGCGGATCTGGTCGTATTCCAACATCAGGTAACCAGGCAGCTCATAAACCAGTCCAATCAGCATGAAGCAAGTTCTCCTACACCGAAAATTAACCCCATCACTATGAGTGATCACTATCGATTTCATAAGCACGAATCCTGGGCCAATAAAGTGGCTAAGGAGGAGAAGTTTCAAGCTTATAGGGAGTTTCCCTTTTAGAGAAATTTCACTAATTTGAACCAGCCGATGAAGAAAATCCTCCAAATGTTGATCAATGAGGGGATGGTTACAGATTTGTTACCACCAGTAAACCCTCGATCCAGAAAATTCAAGCCTGACAGGATCTGCCAATATCATTCCAATGCGCCCGGTCATGATATCGAGGATTGCTGGGGATTTCGGCACCTGATTCAAAATCTTATTGAAAGCGGTGAGCTGATAAGAGGGAATAAAGATTATGACCTCCTCGATGAGGAAACACTCTTTATTCCCACTACATGGAGTCAGGGAACAATGACTATTATTTCCTGTGAGAAGGAGCTAGCCGGAACACCCTTAGTACTGCCAGGGAAAGGGGTCCAAGAAATACAGAATCATGTGAAGGTAGCTGCGCTCGAACCTTTAATCCTGCCTTTCAGACCGCAATATCCAGTCATCAGTCTGAAGAGGGTCCCATGGAACTATGGGAATGATCAAGGTCCCACTTCAAACAACATTGCCATCGTATCCAAGGAGAATCCATTGTACCTGCCCCAGTGGGTGATCAGTCCAGTTATCAAGGCCAAAGAAAAGGTGGCTGAAGAGAAAATCGAAGAGTTCCTCAGCAAAATGGGGTAAAACGAGATCAAGGTGGTGCAAAGCCTAAAAGATGCACCCAAGCAGATGTCCATCCTAGATCTGGTCTTATCATCGGTGGATCATCGCAACATTCTGGTAAAAGTACTGGAAGAGGCCCACCTGCCAAAGAAAGTGGATATCGAGAAATTTCATCACGTGATAGAACACATCTTCAATAGCAATGTGATATCCTTCACTGACGATGATATACCCACAGAGGGGACAAGCCATTATAAGTCACTACACATAGCAGTGATGTCATCAGGATATGTGATTGGATGAGTGCTGATTGATGGAGGATAGTTCCTAAACATCTATCCTTACGACACCTTGGAAAGAATGAAGATCAATCCAAACCAGATCAGAACTATTCATGTGATTATCCGGGCTTTCGATGGGTCTTGCCGAGAAGTTGTGGGAGAGATTGAGCTGCCACTGGAGATTGGTCCTCACACTTTCTATATATCCTTCCAGGTACTCAACATTACCACCAGATACAACTTGTTGCTGGAAAGGCCGTGGATCCACATGGTAGGAGCGGTTCCATCCACCCTCCATCAGCAGCTCAAGTACATTATCAATGGCAACCTAATCATGGTAAATGCCGAACCCGAATACCCTATCTATATACAGGGAGACATGCCAGTGATCAGTCTGGATGCAGGGATTGAACCTGCAAGTTTTCAAGCACTGGAGGTGAGCAATATTCAGTACTTACCTGTCGGGGCACCAGCACTGAAACCAAAAATCTCCCTCGAAGTGACGACAGTGGGTCAGGAGATGGAATCTTTGGGTTTTCGCTCTAGAGAAGGGTTAGGAAAAAATCAGCAAGGTGTCAAGAGTCTGGTGCAAATCCCAAACCAGTTAGGGAGAGCCGGATTGGGCTACACATCCGGGTTAAACCACTGGAATCCACACAAGCATCCAAAGGCTCATGCTTCCACCATATTATTGCCAAACCTCACTAATGCCGGATTCGTGAAGCCAATGAGAAAGATTCTTGCTGTTGTGTCAGCCATGCTATTTCTTCCAGTTATACCAATAAGTGAGAGAAAAGCCCCAAAACCTGAGGGGGATAGCAAAAAGGGAAAAGAAAAGTTCCTGTATGAAGGATGTGACCTAGTTGCTAACATGCGTGTTCTCATACACTACGAAGGTATGAATGATGATATCCCCGACAGTGATGAAGAGGATTAGATCCAAATTCCTCACATCAAGAAGGAAAAGGGGGGCAGTTCAAAGAAGGATCCCAGCTCTGATCTAAAGGATATCTTAGTCATCATCCGAGATGAGGAAGACGAGCACAATTTCTTAATCCTCCCTATTCATGAGGATCTGACCCTAGACAATTAAAGCAGCGTTCCTTACCTCATTTAAAAAGGGTAAAAGGGCAGAGTGTTCATCTGCCCTGTAACATGGTTTCATTTACTGCTTATTTTGATTGCACAGCTATAGTAGTAACTTTTGTCATGCTTTGCTAAATTCTTTGTATATTTAAGCAGTTGCATATATTAAAGCGAAAGCATTTTGTTTACAGGACTCCAAGATTGAATTTGTTTGTCCCTGCTGATGAGATGTCAACCTGTCACAGTGACTACAACTTTGATGTAGAACTGAACTTCGACTTGATAGAGATTGATCAAGAGGAGGAGGATGACTATAAGGTGCCCGAGGAGATCTAAGAATGGGTCGAAGACAAACCCAAACCAAACCTCGACCAAACCACCACTGTCAATATTGGAACCTCAGAAAACCTCAAAGAAATCCAGATAGGCCTAGACCTCACACAAGACCAAAAAGCCGACCTGATTAAAATCTTAACACAGTTCCAGGATGTGTTTGTATGGTCGCACGAAGACATGATTGGCCTGTCTACCGACATAGTCATCCATTGACTCCCTATCAAAGATGGTTTCAAGCCAGCTAAGCAGAAGCTCAGGCGATTGAAACCTGAATGGAATCTGAAAGTTAAAGAAGTGGTTGTCAAACAATTCAAAGCCGGTATTATCATGGTATCAACATACCCAGAGTGGCTGTCAAACATAGTTCCCGTGCCTAAGACCGGAGGGAAGGTACGAGTATGTGTGGATTACAGGGATTTAAATAAAGCCTGCATCAAGGACAATTTCCCGGTACAGTTTATCCACATCCTAATAGACAATACGGCGCAGTACAATATGTATTCTTTTGTGGATTGCTTTGCTGGTTACCATCAAATTATGGTCGCTGAGGAAGACAGGGAGAAGATAGCTTTCATCACTCCCTGGGGAACCTTCTGTTACAGACGATTGTCCTTCGGCCTTATCAATGTCGGTGCCACATATCAGTGAGCCATGATGGCCCTGTTTCATGACATGATGCATAAGGAGATAGAGGTTTATGTGGATGACATCATCGTTAAATCCCAAAAAAAAAGACGATCACATCAACCATCTCAGAAAGTTATTCAACAGGTTGCGTAAGTACAACCTCAAGCTGAATCCAGCCGAATGTGCTTTTGGCCTCAAATCGGGCAAGTTGTTGGGATTTTTGGTAAGCAATCGAGGCATTGAGTTGGATCCCACCAAGATTAAAGCCATCACGGAGATGCCAGTACCTCAAACAGAGAAGGAGATACGCGGGTTCCTAAGGAGGATCAATTTCATAAGCCAATTCATTTCCCAGCTCATAGCGACTTGTGAACCCATCTTCAAGCTACTAAGGAAGAATTCCTCCACGAAATGGAATGAGGATTGCCAAAAAGCCTTCCTTGCCATCAAGAAGCAGCTGATCAAAGCGTCTGTCTTGGTACTATCGAGGGATGGAGTTCCCCTGTTTATGTACTTGTCCGTCAATGCCAACACAATGGGCTATATGCTGGGACAAAAAGATGATAGTAGCAAAAAGAGAGCTATTTACTACATCAGCAAAAGATTCAGCAGTGGTGAACAGAAGTACACCTTGATCGAGAAGACATGCTGTGCGTTAGCATAGGCTGCCATGAGATTATAACATTATCTGCATGGGCACACTACCTACCTCATATTCCGCATGGATCCACTGAAGTACGTATTTAACAAGCTAATGTTGAATTGTCGATTGTTCAAATGGCAGTTGATCCTCCAACAGTTCGACATTGTATATGTGACTTAAAAGTCCATCAAAGGTCAAGGCATTGCAGATCAACTAGCCGAGGCACCATCAGGAGGGTTTGAACCTTTGGAGACTTATTTCCCGGATGATGGGATCATGACAATTCAACAAATCCAACAAGAGAATACAGTCCAACCGTGGAGAATGTATTTTGATGGAGCGGTGAACATGGAAGGTGCCGGAGCTGGGGCAGTACTCATCTCTGGTTCAGGAGAACAATATCCTGTGGCTACCAAGTTGCAGTTTGACAACACCAACAACACGGCTGAGTATGAAGGCTGCATAATGGGATTGAAATTAGCCCAATCCATGGGTGTCAAACATCTATTAGTCTTTGGAGATTCAGAGTTGGTTATCAGACAAACCACTGGAGCATATCACAGCAAGGAATTGCATTTGCTGCCCTATCACCGGCAGGTCATCAACATATCCGTGGGTTTTGAAGAGATAACCTTCATCCACATCCCTCGAGGAAGGAACGACTTTGCAGATGCATTGGCAACTTTGGCTTCCCTGATCAACATCTCGGATAGGAGGGGAATTCCCGATATCAAATTCACAAACCGAAAGACCCCGACATACGGGAATTATATTGGGGAAGTATCAGATGAAATACCTCCTATCAATCAACCTTGGTATCAAGACATCAAGGAATATCTCTGAGATGGATCTACACCCGATGGGGCAAGCCAAGCTGAACAAAAGAGGATTCATAAGATGGCTATAAAGTTCTATCTGAGTGAAGATGCACTTTACAAAAGGGATGCTAGAATAGGCCTGTTACGATGCCTCGACAAAGAGCAAGCCTAGAGATTAATGGATGAAGTCCACGGTGGAGTCTGCGGTCCACACATGAGCGGTCATCTGTTAGCCAAGAAAATATTAAGAACAGGGCATTACTAGATCTCTCTCAAAGCTGACTGTGACGATTATGTCAGGAGATGCTATCAATGCCAATTCCATGGAAATGCCATCCACGCTCCTCCAAATGAGCTGCACAATATGAGTTCGCCATAGCCTTTCTCCATGCGGGGAATGGATGTGATCGGGCTAGTAGAACCCAAAGCCAGCAACGGTCATTGTTTTATATTCACCATGATCGATTTCTTCACTAAGTGGGTTGAAGCTGCCTCTTTTCCCAAAGTAACACATGTGGTAATCATCGGTTTCATCAGAGACAATGTTGTTTATCGATATGGACAACCAGAGGTGATCGTCTCAGACAATGCCAAGAACTTAAAAAATTAGATGATGAGAGACTTATGCAGCAAGTTTCATATCAAGCATCTCAATTCCGTCATCTACCGGCCAAAGATGAATGGTGTTGTCGAAGGGGCCAATAAGAACATCAAGAAGATCATACAGAAAATGTCTGCCAATCACAAAGGATGGCCTGACCTGTTGCCTCTGACTCTGTTAGCATACAGGACGTCAATGCGTACCTCTACTGGGGCTATCCCCTATTCACTGGTCTATGGCATGGAAGCAGTACTTCCCGTAGAAGTAGAGATGGAGTCCTTGCAAGTGTTAATAAACGCTTAGATGGAAGAAGATCAATGGTTGCAAGAGCGGTACCACTAGCTATCCCTGATAGATGAAAAGAGGGCTACAACCATTTTCCATGGGCAGTTATATCAGCAAAGGATCGGTCGATCATACAACAAGAAAGTTTGAATCCGGCAATTCAAAGAAAATGACCTAGTGCTGAAGAAAGTTTTGGCCAATCAAGATGAATCTAAAAGAAAGTTCATCCCAAATTGGGAAGGCCCTTTCATTGTCAAAAAGGTGTTAACAGGAGGAGCTATCAGATTGCAAGAATTGGATGGGAAAGAATTTCCCCAAGTCATCAACTTAGACACCATAAAAGGTACTATGTCTAAAACACATGCCAGCCCTCATCCTGGTCCTGTGAATCGATCAAATCAGTTTCGGTTTTCACTAGAGAACTGAACTACGAATGACCTGATCTCCCTCAACCCGGGAGTACGTAGGCAGCCACTCCTGGTGCGGTCAAACCAAACAAAAAACTCAAAACTCATCAAACCAAGTTCAAAAGAGACATTTCTTAAACCTCTCACACAAAAACTTGAACTACGAATGACCTGATCTCCCTCCACCCGGGAGTACGTAGGCAGCTATTCACGGTGCGGTATGACCTTCAAAGAAAACAAAAAACCAATATAATAACCAGTGTCAATACATCAAAACCCTATAGAACCCAAATTCTATCAAGCTTCCCTAGTCAACAGGCCCATCTGCGATATTCTCCAACATCTCATTGTCAATCCATCAAGGAGAAGCTCATGATACATCAACAACAGCAAGTCATGAAAGAAGTGGTAATCACTCAGCAATGACAATATAAATCCAACAGGGAAGTGAATCAAAATATATTTCTCTGATATATAATACTATTTGATATATACATAGTGTCCTTTATATGACAAAAATGACTGATCTAGTATGTGCAGGAAAAATAAAGCTAGTCTATGGACCCATGGACAAGCGGGACAACAATGCCAACATGGCGTTTCTCTCTGAAGATGGAGGAGCAGCTGCAAGTGCAATACCCTCCATCTCCATACGAGCCAGAATATCTACAACCATCTGCATAGTGGCGCTATGACCATCGATGAAAGCACTCATCTCTCTAACCAGACTGTCTATATATGATCTATGGGCGGTGCTGTCTGCAATATATACATCTCGGGTGGTTATGGCCTCGTCCCTTTCCACAAAAGCAACATCCCTGGCAATCAAAACCTCCTCAATCTCCCCAAAGGCTGCATCTCTGGCAGATCGAATCTCATTTCTCACCTCAAGAGCTGCATCTCGGGTTGATCGAGTCTCGTCTCTCTCAACCAGCGCTACATCCCGAGTAGCTCGAGCAGTCAACATCAACGCCCTGACCTGATCTCTCTCTAAGGTTATCCGAGCTAGCGAATCTGCCATAGCTGGATTTGTCCCAACAAGGATACTCGGAGGGTCACTAACTGAGACCGCTGTCAAGTCGGTAAACAAATCATCATCTATGGGAGAATCAGGATCCTGCATAGGCTCCTCATGATCTGAATCTATGATCGGAGCTAACTGGATAACCGCAGCTGCTGCTATATCAGCCTTCCAACCACGCTGAATACTCCGGAGAGCAATTTGGATGGCTAGTAGAGAAATGAGCCCTCTCCCTATGAGTCCAACACTCATAAATTCTGATCAGGTCAGCTGATGATAGAGATGAAGCTGATATCCACTGATTAATAGCCCCCTCAAACTGGTGTAGGCTCTGGAACTATTCAAACTGACCCATAACTCCCAACAGATGGTAAGTGGTCACCCCTCTTAATCCCGCTAGGGGTAAGTAGTCCATACCGAATGCATAGGTGATGAAGCTATAAGGGGAGACTAGCCCTGAGCATGGCAGAATCGAAAAAGGATGCTCAATATCTGACAGAAAAGCCGACCATAGTCGCTGTATCCGAATACTTTACTGGCTGGAAGGAGTAGGACAGGGCTATCTCATGGGTAAAGCAGTACCAACGGTGTCTAAAAGTGCCAATCGAACGCAAATGGGTCATGAGCCATACATACAACAGGACAGAGCTACCTCTAAAAAATCCATCTGGATGGGTGCTGCAATAGGTAGTCTGACCTCAAGGTCTCAGCCAGTATTATCGGCAGAATGGTGCTACCCTACCTAAGGGCACGAACCACGACCATCAAACCAATATCTAAATGGTCCAAGTATAGTGACATGTATATGTAAGCCAGTGAGACACATCAGCAAGATGTCTATTCCGGCCGAATGCCACTCCTCTGCCGAGATAATAAAATCCCCACTATGTCGCTCATAGCTATCTAGTCCTGCGAAAATGATCGATCAAAAAGTCAATAGAGATCACACATCCAGAAATGATCTCATCCATGACTACTCTCTGACGTAGGCCCGACATTCGCAGGAACGGTCTTCTCATGTCACTAATAGCAGTGCGAGCGCAAGGCAGATCCAGGGCTAAACCTGTAAGCCGCTCGTACTCCTCCAAAGTCGGTGTCAACTCATGCCACCCGAAGGGGGAAACCTGTCGCTCAGGTATCCAACAGGATAGAATGCCATCTATAAATCCATATGGAACCTGGAAGTCCACAAGGTCCAATGAATGCCCCAACATCCTATCTACTGTCCCTCTGTCTGGGAAGGGCAGACTATCAGTCATTGGCACAACCCCAGCGAAGCAGCGAAAATGGTTCGATGACATTCAGCCGTTGAAGGCCACTTCAGCGGAGGTTGGATTTCCTGACACTATCAGCCGTTGGCACAAACCCAGCGAAGCATCAAGAATGGTCTAGTGGCAGAAACAGTAAATCAATCCATCCCCATAGAGGATAGATGATGGAATCTGTTATACAAATCCGTAGAGGGAGCACCGAGAAGGATTGGTGATTCAACCTCTTGTTGCAAACTACCGGTGTAAATTATCGTCAGGATAGGCATCAGAAGCATACGCTGAGGTAACTCAGCAACAAGAGATATATCCCCAGTGGAGGAGCCTTCAGGAATGAACAACGTCATCAGCCGAAGGAAAATATGCCCTGCGGAGAGTATCGACAGATGTGGGAAACCATTGGTCTCAAACCAAGGTAGCATCAAGAGATATCACATATGACGTCATCCCCAGCAGAAAGTGACGAGAACAATCTGTGATAGCCTAACTCTGATAACCTACCAGTGGAATACTACCAACACCAAGGGCTATCTAGGATAACGTTATCCCCAGTAGGTAATAACGTGAGCAGTCAGGGATAACCCCATTCCCCTCGAAGGTATCTAATATTCATCACATATCATGCCGTGCATTGCATTACATTTGCATTCATCATATTTCCAGTGTCTAGCAGTCTTTATCCTGTTCATTTTATTACATTGCATAAATATGATAAAGAGGGGCATCTGTAGACACTTAAAATTTTCTTCAGTTCTGTGGTAGACGATCGAGATTTTGTGTTCCTGTTACTAACCCTGCAGGAGGATAAAACCGTCTACTCATCCTCGGTCTCAATACCTGGGGCCATCAGGTCATCCCCGGTCTCAATACCGGGCCCTCAGGTTAACCCTGGTCTAAATACCGGGACCTCAGGTCAGCCCCGGTCTCAATATCGGGCCCTCAGGTCAACCTCGATCTCAATACCGAGGCCTCAGGTCATCCCTGGTCTCAATATTGTGCCCTCAGGTCAACCCCGATCTCAATACCGGGCCCTCAGATCAACCCCAGTCTCAATATCGGGACCTTAGGTCAACCCCGGTCTCAATACTGGGACCTCAGGTCAACCCCAGTCTCAATATCGGGACCTCAAGTCATCCCCGGTCTTAATACCAGATCCTCAGGTCAACTTCGGTTTCAATACCGGGCCATCAGGTCAACCCCGATCTTAATACCGGGCCCTTAAGTCAACCCCGGTCTCAATATCGGGCCCTCAGGTCATCCCTGGTCTCAATACCGGGCCATCAGGTCAACCCCGATCTCAATATCGGGACGTTAGGTCATCCCCAGTCTTAAATACCGAAATGTCTACTCAACCCTGGTCACAATTCGGGAGGTCAAGATAAACCTCGATCACAACCGGGAGATCCAGTTCAGCCCCAGAGACGACCCTGGGAAGCCAAATCCACAAGAGACCACCCAAGAGGGACAAAATGGTCATTTTATCAACTTGAAGCCAATTCAGTCAACCTCAAGCCGAATTAATGCCACGAAAGTCAGGAAGAACCATAATGGTGATCCAAAGTGGAAACAGCACAAGACAGCTCAACAGACAAACTATGGGAAAATGAAGACCTGGTTATGAACCTGTCTTTTTGGACTCAGAAAATGTTTACTCCCATGTCATTGCGACACTCTCGGCGAGGATTTTCCAAAATGGTACAGCACGCCTCTAACGGACGCTCTGATCAAAAGTTAAAAAGTTTCAAATCTGACCTTGCATTGCTCGGAGTGCACGTACTTTGATGCGATGGGACCCACCACCCAGACCCTGCCACGTAGAGCCGCAGGTAGAGTGGAGGATGCCTCTGGTAGAGCCTCTTCTATTGGGTCTATATATATGAGTGCACCCCCAGCTCATTTTATATAGAAAAATGCTCTGGAACTCTGTCCGTTTCGTTTCTTAGCCCTACCTCTTGTACTCCAAACCCAAATTTTATCACTCTAACATGTAGATATACTCATATACTACCACATATAAAACATTAACCAGTGGAAACGGACGTTTGAAGCCTACCAAGTGGCAAAAAGCCAGTGTAGCAGTCCATTGTGAGTATTTTTATGATCAGAAAGTTCATACTACTTCATTGCACATTTATACACTTGCACGTTATTATGCCTGGAACTCAGTTCCGTGGTCGTTTTTGCTTACGTTTTCATATATTTTAGTACATTTATGCATTTTTTGGCATTTCTACAACCCGGATCGACGATCCGCGACTTTAATATATATATATATATATATATATATATATATACATATACATGCTCTTCACCAGACTGGGTTATCTTTCCAGTCCCGGTTTGACTTTTTTATATATATATTTAACTATATATATACTAACTTTTCAATTCTGTCAAGCCCGGGTGTCAAATCTGTGACAGTTTATAGCTTTTATATATATATATAACTATATATATAAAAAAATTCTGACTTATTTGGGCCTAGATTTCTACTTCGTGGTCTTTTTATTGCTTTAATATATATATACTAACTGTATATATTAACATTTTACATTCTAGTTTGACCTGGATCATTCTGTGGTCTTTTTACTGCTTTTATAAATATATATATACTTACATTTCTGTCCGGGCAAAAGATAGAATGTTTGTCGCCCTTTACAGTTTTTTATAAATATATATTTACTTTCTGCCGAGCCTGGACAATTTCGTGGCTCTTTTACTGCTTTTAAATATATATATTTCAATTCTGTCGAGCCTGTATCATTCTGTGGCTCTTTTACAATTTATATATATATATATATATATTTACATTCAGTCAAGCCTGGATCATCCCGTGGCTCTTTTATAGCTTATATATATATATATATATATATATATATTTCAATTATGTCAAGCCTGGATCACCCCGTGGCTTTTTATAGCTTTTATAATTATATATATATTTTCATTCTAGTCCGGGCATTTGATTTGACATCCGTCGCCCTTTATTGCTTTTATATATATATATATATATATATATATATATATATTTCCATTATGTCAGGCCTGGATTACTCCGTGGATTTTTACAGCTTTTATAAATATATATATATATATATATATATATATATTTACATTCCAGTCCAGGACATCGGAGTGAAAACCCATCGCCCTTTATATATAACTATATATATATATATCTTTCTTTTATTCATTATGATTAAATTGCTGCTGTAAATATTCATTTGATATGAATCGGCGCTGACATCTATTTGGGCGAACTAGATTTATTTAAATCTTGCCAATTCTATCTTTTAAACGGTTCAAAATAGGTTCAGACAGAACCGGGAAGCAAGAATGGTTGATATTTACTTAAATCTAACACTTTTCTAGTTTTATTCACTTGAAAGCAACCTCGCGGCCCTTAAATCACTATCTAGTGGGAACGAGACACTTCGGCTATGCGCAGGCCAGGATTTACTGATGAATCCTTGGTTTTTGCAAAATGTCCATTTTTTATGCATATTTGAGCTGTGCAGGTGCTATTAGCTTCCCTCTGTGAGCCTAAGAATCGTGGAATTCGTGATCAAACTGATCAGAATCTGATTCTCACGATGGACAAACTCCACTTTATAAATGTACTCTGCCAGTTTTTCTGTAATAATGTACATTCAAAATACCTTAAAACGGTTATCCTAGGTTTAAGGTCTCAACATAGTGAAATAATGATTTGTCGTGTCAGTGTCACTCCGATGGCTGTCATACCCATGAGAAGAGCGACACTTGTATATATTTTGTGGTCGAGGATGCTTTACAGCCCGACAAATCTCCATTCAAATTGAGCCCAAAGGCTAAAAAGATAAAAAATGGAAGTATTAACCTGCTTCTATTCCTATGTGAGCGTAAGGGTTTGAAAACCTGTTTTCAAAACATCATTCAAAAATCTTGTCTAAAAAGGACTTTTGTAAATCAAATCAAACCCTTCGTATATAGATTTAATGAAGCAAAACACTACTTTCAATCAAACAAACGTACTCCCAATTTCTTCCAGCATTCACACACACATTGCAGATTTAAAAGGGAAATATTAAAAAGATGCAGTACCGTGTTTTCACGAAAGTTTTGGGGTGCCTAACACCTTCCCCACACTTAACCAAGACCCCGAACTTAGAACTTTGGTTTCAAAGATTCAATTTTGACAGTGTCCAGCAATTGAGCCTCCTTTCAAACAAATTCGGTTAAGTTGGTACAACCATTTCAAATCTACCAACTGGCAACTCTGTAAAATGTTCAAATCGTCCACATGATACATGTTGACATTTTCCTAAAAAACCCCTTCAAAACCTTTTTCATGAAAAGATAAAATAAGGGTAGAAGCAAACTTAGGAAAAGAGAGAAAGATTCGGGTTCCGACCCTACCCACACATTTTTCTTCTCAACAGGATCCAAATACCTCCGGTACATCAAAGAATCAACTCAATCTAGCAACAATAGCTCCAACAGTTGGAAGTTATTGCAAAGGCGATTCTTGATAGAACAGGAGATCAAATCTATCAAGGAACAAATTGGACAGCTGGCGGATCTGGTCATATATCAGCATCAGGTGACCAGGCAGCTAATAAACCAATCCAACCAGTTTGAAGCAAGTCCGCCTACACCGGAACTTAACCCCATCGCTATGAGGGATCACTATCGATTTCATGAACATGAACCCTGAGCCGACAAGGTGGCCAAGGAGGAGAAATTTCAAGCAGATAGGGAGTTTGCCTTTCAGAGGAACTTCACTAATTTGAACCAGCCGATTGAAGGAAATCCTCCAGATGTTGATCAATGAGGGGATGGTTTCATATTTGTTACCCCCGGTGAACCCTCGATCCAGAAAATTCAAGCCTGATAGGATCTGTTAGTATCACTCTAATGCACCCGGTCATGACATCGAGGATTGCTGGGGACTTCGTCACCTGATTCAGAATATGATTGAAAGCGGTGAGCTGATAAGAGGGAATCAAGACTATAGTCTCCCTGATGAGGAAACACTCTTTATTCCCATGGCATGGAATTAGGGAACAGTGGATGTTATTTCATGTGAGAAGGAGCTAGCCGGAACACCCTTAGTACTGCCTGGAAAAGGGGTTCAAGAATCACTGAATCCTATGAAGATAGCTGCACCTGAACCTTTAATACTGCCTTTCAGACTGCAGTATCCTGTCATTAGTCTAAAAAGAGTCTCGTGGAACTATGGGAAGGATAAAGGTTCCACCTCAAACAACATTGCCATTGTATCCAAGGAGAATCCATTGTACCTGCCTCAGCGGGTGATCAATTCAGTTATTAAGGCTAAAGAAAAGGTGGCTGAAGAGAAAATCAAAGAATTCCTCAGCAAAATGGGGCATAACGTGATCAAGGTGGCGCAAAGCCTAAAAGATGCACCCAAGCAGATGTCCATCCTAAATCTGGTCTTATCATCAGTGGATCATTGCAACATTCTAGTGAAAGTATCGAAAGAAGCCCATCTGCCAAAGACAGTGGAAGCCGAGAAATTTCGTCATGTGATAGAACACATCTTTAATAGCAATGTGATATCTTTCATTGACGATGATATACCTGCAGAGGGGACGGGCCATCGCAAGTCACTGCACATAACAGTGATGTCATCAGGGTATATGATCGAAGGGGTGCTAATATATGGAGAATCGTCCCTAAACATCTATCCTTACGATACCTTGGAAAGAATAAAGATCAATCCAAACTGGATCAGAACCATTCATGTGGTTATTCCGGGCTTTCGATGGGTCTCACGGAGAGGCTATAGGAGAAATTGAGCTGCCACTGGAGATTGGTCCCCACACCTTCTATGTATCCTTCCAAGTACTCAATATTACCACCAGATACAACTTGTTGCTGGGAAAGCCATGGATCCACATGGCAGGAGCAGTTCCATCCACCCTCCATTAGCAGCTCAAGTACATTATCAATGGCAATCTGATTATAATCAATATCGAAGCAGAATACCCTGTCTGCATACAGGGAGATATGCCGGTGATCAGTCTGGATGCAGGGATTTAACCTGTAAGTTTTCAAGCTTTGGAGGTGAGCAATACTCAGTACTTACCTGTTGAGGCACCAGCTTTGAAACCAAAAGTATTCCCAGGAGTAATGACAGTGGGCTAGGAGATGGTATCTTTGGGTTTTCGCCCTGGAGAAGGGTTAGGAAATAATTAGCAAGATATCAAAAGTTCGGTGCAGATCCCGAGCCAGTCAGAGAAAGACGGATTGGGCTATTCATTCGGGTCAAACCACCAGAACCCACACAAGCATCCAAAAGCTCATGCTTCCACTATACTACTGCCAAACGTCACTGATGCAGGATTTGTGAAGCCAATGAGGAAGATTCCTGTTATTGTGTCAGCCATGTTGTTTCCTCTAATTATACCGATAAGTGAGAGAAAATCCCTAAAGCCTGATGGGGAGAGCAAAAAGGGAAAAGAAAAGTTCCTGTACGAAGGACGAGACCCATTTGCTAACATGCGTGTTCTTATACACTACAAAGGTATGAATGATGATATCCCAAACAGTGAGGACGAAGACCAGATTCAAATTCCTCGCATCAAGAAAGGAAAGGGGGCAGTTCAAAGAAAAACCCCAGCTCTAATCTGAAGGATGTCTTAGTCGTCATTAAGGAAGAGACAGATGACCACAAATCTTGTATCCTCCCTATTCATGAGGATCTGACCCTGGACAACTGGAGCAGCGTCCCTTGCCTCATTCAAAAAGGGTAAAAGGGTAGAGAGTCCGTCTGCCCTGTAATATGGTTTCATTACTGCTTATTTTGGTTGCACAGCTATAGCAGTAACTTTTGTCATGCTTTGCTAAATTCTTTGTATGTTTAAGCAGTTTAATATATTAAGCGAAAGCATTTTGTTTTCAAAACTCCATGTTTGGATTTGTTTGTCCTTGCTGATGAGATGCCAACCTGTCACAGTGACTACAACTTTGATGTAGAACTGAACTTCGACTTGATGGAGATTCATGAAGAGGAGGTAGATAACTATGAGCCCGAGAAAATCAAAAAATAGGTTAAAGACAAACCCAAACCAAACCTCGACCAAATCACTACTGTCAATATCGGAACCTCAGAAAACCTCAAAGAAATCCAGATAGGCCTAGACCTCACCCAAGACCAAAAAGCCGACCTGATTGAACTCCTAACTCAGTTTTAGGATGTGTTTGCATGGTCGCATGAAGACATGATTGGCTTGTCTACTGACATTGTTATCCATCGGCTCCCCATCAAAGATGGATTCAAGCCAGTCAAGTAGAAGCTCAGGCGATTGAAACTTGAATGGAGTCTGAAAGTCAAAGAAGTTGTCAAAGAATTCAAAGCCGACATCATCATGGTATCAACATACCTGGAGTGGCTGTCAAACATAGTTCCCGTGCCTAAGCCCTGCGGGAAGGTATGAGTATGCGTGGATTATAGGGATTTAAACAAAGCCTGCATTAAGGACAATTTCCTGATACCGTTTATCCACATCCTAATAGACAATACGGCGCGGCATAACATGTATTCTTTTATGGAATGCTTTACTGGTTACCATGGTCGCTGAGGATGATAGGGAGAAGACAGCTTTCATCACTCCCTGGGGAACCTTCTGTTACAGACGATTGTCCTTCGGCCTTATCAATGCCGGTGCCACATATCAGCGAGCCATGATGGCCCTGTTTTATGACATGATGCATAAGAAGATAGAGGTTTATGTGGATGACATCATCATTAAATCCCAAAAAAAAGATGATCACATCAATCATCTCAGAAAGCTATTCAACAGGTTGCGTAAGTACAACCTCAAGCTGAATCTAGCCAAATGTTCTTTTGGCGTTAAATTTGGCAAGTTGTTGGGATTATTGGTAAGAAATCGAGGCATTGAGCTGGATCCCGCCAAGATTAAAGCCATCACGGAGATGCCAGTACCTCAAATAGAGAAGGAGATACACGGGTTCCTAAGAAGGATCAATTTCATAAGCCGATTTATTTCCCAGCTCACAGCAACTTGTGAACCCATCTTCAAGCTACTAAGGAAGAATTCCTTCACAAAATGAAATGAGGATTGTCAAAAAGCCTTCCTTACCATCAAGAAGCAGTTAATTAAAGCGCCTATCTTGGTACCCCTGAGGGATGAGGTTCCCCTGTTTATGTACCTATCAGTCAATGCCAACGCTATGGGCTGTATGCTGGGACAGAAAGATGATAGTAGCAAGGAAAGAGCTATATACTACATCAGCAAAAGATTTAGCAGCGGAGAGCAGAAGTACACCCTGATCGAGAAGACATGATGTGCGTTAGCATGGGCCGCCATAAGGTTACAACACTACCTACAGGGGCAGACGACCTATTTCATATCCCGCATGGATCCACTAAAATACGTATTCAACAAGCCAATGTTGAATTGTCGATTGTCCAAATGGCAGTTGATCCTCTAATAGTTTGACATTGTCTACGTGACTCAAAAGTCCATCAAAGGTCAGGGCATTGCAGATCAACTGGCCAAAGCTCCGTCCGGAGGGTTTGAACCCTTGGAGACTTTTTTCCTGGATGATGGGATCATGAGAATTTAACAAATTCGACAAGAGCATACAATGTAAGACCCCAAATTTTATGAATAAGATTTAATTTTCTTTATATATTATTTTGAAATAGTAAGGTGTTGATTTGATAAATGTGATAAGTTATGGGTGAAATGTGCAAAGTTTACAAAGTAAGCAAGTGGTTATAAAATATTCGTTGTGTCGGAAAATATTCGTTTGGTCGAGGAATATTCTTTTTGTCGGAGAATATTCATACGACGGCGTAGTCATTGGTGGACCCCACAACGGAATGAATGTCGGATATAGAAAGCGACAGAGGTAACCTTTTTATAAAAATAACGATAAAACTGTTACCGTTAGTACTGTTGAAATACCCGGTGGTTAAAATACAGTAATACGTTGTGTTGCACAGTAGCACACGGTATTGCACAGTATTTCGAATTATTGATTCTTAAGTAGGAAGGCATTTACTCAATTATTGTTAAAGTAATTACTATTTAATATTTTATATTATTGATTCAATAATTACATAATATTTTATTGGTTCAATATTTGCTACGTTGATATTTTATATCAATAAGTGCTACTTTGCTATTTTATATTATTGATTCAATAATTGTCATTGCACATTATTTCAAATTATCAAATCAATAATTCATATTATTTTAATAATATTATTAGATAGCATTATTGGCAATGTCTAAGGAGGTTCTGTCTAGGAAAGAGGTTGATTAATTGCGCGCCAGTAAGGAGAAATCCTTATCGGAAGGCCCCCTCTTTCTTGGGAACGACCTGGTTGTCAATATTGTAGTTCTGTAATATTATTTGTGAATAATTAATTTTTGATATATATGATAAGAAAATATTTATTCAATGTGGATTTAAATGGAGGGATTTTTAACATGTGACATTTGTTGAAAGTTGGTATTTTATCTTGTCCGATAAAATAATTCATTCAAATATATTATTATAATATTATATTATAGTAGTATGGTGTGATTATATAATAGTATGATTTTTATAATTTGAATGGTAACATTATTATAGTAAATTCATGGTATAAAAGTTAAACGAGGTGGAAAGTGCAAATTGAATTTGAACTCTTATGATGCAAACAATGATGTCATCGGAGCGATGAGGCAAGCAAGGATGTCATCTAAGTGATGAGGTAAGCAATGATGTCATAGGATCGATGATGTAAGCGATGATATAATAAATTATGACAAAAAGATTATTTTACCCTTACTCTGTCGAGCCTATAAATAGAAGCTCATTTATTTATTATTTCTCACCAATTCACTAAAGCTATAGAGAGAGAAAGTATAGAGAGAATAAGAGAGAAAGAATAAGAGTATTCTGCTATTACACTAGTGCAGTCTTCAAATTTTTAAGGTAAGGGGTATTATTTTTTTCGTATTCATGAAGAGAGTTATTTTCTTTCACTATTCGTAAGGGTTGTTATTCCATTCTTTATTATTCTATTGGAATAACCTGTCTACGCGGACTACCGCATACATGGTGAAATTCTGTTGTTATTCCATTCTTTATTATTCTATGGGAATAACCTGTCTACGCGGACTACCGCATGCCTGGGGAATAACCCTTCGTATTCAGTTGTTATTAAATTGTGGAAATAATCTGTCTGAGCGGACTACCGCCTGACGGGTGAAAATTCAATTGCAGTTTCGTATATTGTTTCATTTCAGATTCCTAACTCTAAACTTACTACGGTAAGTATTGCTTCTAGAATTCCTGAAATGATCAGAAATTCCTTGAGTTTTGCACTTCATATAATATTATTTCATTGGAATATTGGTCTGAACTTTTTTGTGAAATTTTTATATTTTTATGTCGAGTTACTATTCACGAGTTACTATTCATGGGATACTATTCACGATAAAAAAATATTTTTTTTCTTTCCAAATCATCTTTGATTGGATCCAAGTTTTGATCTTCATTCTTTAACTCATGATAAATTCTCTAATATTTATCCTTTATCTCACTGGATTCGTTATTCGTATTGTTTTCATCATCCTCAGTCCTAAATGGTGATATAACTGAATATCTTTGGCCTGTAGTGCAAAGATGAATGATTACTTGATGAATATCTTTGGCCTATAGTGCAAAGATGAATGATTACCTGATGAATATCTTTGGCCTATAGTGCAAAGATGAATGATTACCTGATGAATATCTTTGGCCCGTAGTGCAAAGATGGACAGGTGTTGAGATGAACATGACCAACTGGTGATACAAATGAATATCTTTGGTCGTAGTGCAAAAGATGAATATTTGGTTCGAGATGAATATTGATTGATGTTATAGGAATAAAATATTGATGATGGACTTTTAAATTATAGAAGATAGTAGACATCATTCTCTACTTAACTCTTCCAATGAATTGTCATTTTTGCTGCAGTTGTTGATCTAAAACTGGTTGTCCATAATATTTTATCTGATTTGTTGAAGACTAACAATAATTTATTCTTCATTATCTTAGTCATAATATTCTTTACTGGGCTAGTTGAGCTCACCCTTTTCTTTTATTGTTCTCTTCAGGAAATGAGAATATCGCGGGTACTAGTCGGGGAATGGAGTGATGGTCCGAGTTAGAGCTGTAGAAGTCCTCACTATTTTGTTTTTTTAAAATAGTGTGATAATAATTGTAATGAGGACTTAGTTTGAATGTTAATATTTTTTACATGTCTGTATTGACACTCACAGTTGTGTGATCGTATTTTGCACGACCGTTTGATATAAAAGATTGTATTTGGATTCTGTACCATGTATTTGGCAACTCAGAATGGGTTAAGTATTGAACCTATTTTGGGGGCGTCACATACAATCCAACCATGGAGATTGTATTTTGATGGAGCAGTAAACATGGAAGGTGTCAGAGCTGGGGTAGTCCTCATCTCTGGTACAGGAGAGCAGTATCCTGTGGCTACCAAATTGCAGTTTGTCAACACCAACAACACGGCTGAGTATGAAGGCTGCATAATGGGGTTGAAGCTAGCCCAGTCCATGGGTATCCAGTGTCTATTAGTCTTTGGAGATTCAGAGTTGGTTATCAGGCAAACCATCGAGGCGTACCACACCAAAGAACAGCATTTGCTGCTCTATCACCGGCAGGTCATCAACATATCCATGGAGTTTGAAGAGATAACCTTCATCCACATCCCTCGAGGAAGGAACAACTGTCGACGTTGGGAAAAAATGCAGGTCGAGTTGGAACCTGGATCTTTCTCTCTTCCTAAGTCTTGTTTCTACCCTTATTTTACTTTTTTTTTAATGAAAAAAAGGTTTTGAAGGGGTTTTTTTTAGAAAAAGGCCAACATGTATTATATTAACGATTTGAATGTTTTACAGAGTCGCCAATTAGTAGATTTAAAATGATTATACCAACTCAACCCGATTTGTTTGAAAAAAGGCCCAATTTCTGGACACTGTCGAAACTGAATCTTTGAAATCGAAGTTCTAAGTTCTAAGTTCGGGGGCTTGGTTAAGTGTGGGGAAGGTGTTAGGCACCCCACGACTCTCGTGTAAACACGGTACCGCATCTTTTCAATATTTCCCTTTTAAATCTGAAATGTGTGTGTGAATGCTGGAAGAAATTGGGCCTACTCTTGATTCATTTGAAAGTATGGACATGCTTCGTTGAACCTACATACGAAAGGTTTGATTTGATTTAAAAAAGTCCTTTTTTTAGACAAAATATTAAAATGATGTTTTGAAAGATTGATTGTGACGCCCCCAAATCCACGCTCCTTCGAAACCTCGGATTCGGTGCAGTCACGATACTACTAACGCCAAACTATTATATCTTTTATTCATTACTAAAAGAATACATCTTTACTTATTACAATTTAGAATATAAATTCTATTTATATCCAAGATCTCATCTTTACATCATGCTCGATGTTACTAAAATGCGGAATAATTTAAACTTTTTCAATCCTCCTTGAATAAAATCTTTTATTGATTTCATAACTTGAATCAATTACAACCCTTGAATCAATTATAAAATATGATTCATTATATTTGAGTTATCGTATAACGTTTACAACTCGACTTGATATCCTCTATGTATTAACTAATACATCTTTACAACACAACCTGTATTAAACAGTGTAAACAACTATCAAGTAATACTTCTAGAATCTAAACAGGGTTCAAGCAATAATCTAAATAGTACTTCTTCAATTCGATACTATCTATCTTTATCAATCAAGAAGCACGAAGTCTTTATCGTAAGTCCTTAACCTGCAAAAGTGGTTATTTGCAAGAGTGAGCTCGACAGCTCAGCAATTCTAACAGTTTTCATGCATCACATAGCATACAACATTATACTCAGTTCATGCATTTATAAACAATTTATATTTACTACGCATGTTACTTTTCACATAACAAGTATATCATCAAATATCAACTTTCAATCTCATTTATATCTCATATACAATTCATATATAAGTTCACATTATCACAGCATAATATAATTCAACTAACAATTATTGAATTCGTATATCAAATAGGAACTGAAAGACTTGCCTGATTCGTAGTTTAACAACTACGACTTAACTGCTTAAAGCTATCTGCACTTCGTGTATTCCTACACAGTTATATAATCATGGATTTACATCCATCAGTCATACATTTCATATGCTCTTAATAGAATAACAATTCGTATATCGTTTTCTAATCTTGGTTTCGTTTCACTCTATCTTAGGATAACCACGATGTTACAACATCATACCTTCATACTTATTCTATAGAAACCATTCTATTTCGTTCCTTAGGGTCCTTAAGGAAAATAACTTAGGACCAGACAGTTAACAAACTGTTCTTGGCAGCTCTGCAACACGGCGCGGCCGCGCGGCAATTAAGCTTGGGAGTGGCGCGGCCGCGCGACTCCCTGCCAGAACCAGAACTTAGATTTCATAAACTTAGTTTGGTCCTAACATATCATGCATTCTGATATATATTATACACACACATTAAGTAGGTTTTCAAATTTATATTCGAACTATTTAGCTTTGAATAGCGTAGCTCTACGTTGAATTACTTAAATCAATAAAGCTCAACTACTAAAGTCATGTTATCACATAACAAGGCTTAACCACACTAAGTAGGCATGCTCTTGCTTATACTACACATGTATACTTAATCACATAGTCTACGCTTTTGAAATTCATTTTCTCGAATATGCGTGCATAGGTGAAATCCATGTTTCATCACATGATGCTTATGTCAACATGTCTATAGGCATAATGAATCCTAATATACATGCTCGTATGATCATAATATAACTCACTCCGTGTTTGATGCTATCATCTTACACATTCTAAACATTTCATAAAAATCGCTTTAAGTCAACAAAGGTAACTAAGTATATGCAAAGTACCTTGTAGTCATGATTCTCATGTATTAGAACACATATATAAGTCATCTATACATGCTCAATGATCAGAACAGTGGACATCCTATATATACGTCCAAAAACTCTAAGTTTGTCTTTTGAAATCATTTTAAATTTAAACAATGTGTTCTAGTGTATGCTCAATACCTTCGACTCACATATCATGCACTATCTAAACCATATAATCATGCTTAAAAAGTCAGAATATAAACATGACTTATATACGCCAAAATTCATTTATAAAACCTTAAGTTTTCATTAAAAACTCCACTACAACAAGGTATAATTGTTTACTATTAGCCAAGGTAATTAATCAACAACTACCTTCATACCCATTGATACACATAACCAAGACACTTACACATGTCTCAAAAGTCCGACTCAAAGAACACAAAATTCGTCAAGTCTCATTTTCAAAACTTTACGTTTTCTTTTAGGAAATTATGTTAAACCAACTAATACAACTCACTATGTGCATGACAACCTTAGTACACATGTCAGACCCCTTTCTGAAATTATTAGAGTCTAACTAGTATGCTTAACCAACTAGAAAACACAAAATCACCAACAGTTTCTGCAGAGGGCGCGGCCGCGCCCCATTTGTACTAGGGAGACGCGCGGCCGCGCGTCCCCGTTTCCAGACCAGAAACTTTACTGCTAAAACAGAGCTTCAGCTAATCCTTTTCTTACTTCATGTAACAAGCTTGAAAGCCATCATATTGTATTTATAACATATATTTAGACTCTACTTAACATGTTAACATCATCTTACATATCAATTCTCCACTAATTCATGAAATCTCTTATGAATTTATAAACTCACAACTAAGAATTTAAAGTAAGAGTTATACCTCTTGGAGCTTTGAATTACTATGCTAGCTTCTTTCTCAGATTTCTATAGCATCACAAACTCTTCTATATAAACTCATCAAGAACTTAGCAACCTAGAATTGTAAAGGGGAGGCTTCTATTTATAGGAAAGCCATTACACAAAGTTGGTTTTTTCCCCACAATTTAAACCAAAGGAAAGAAGAGAAGTTCATTGGGCAAGCAAGAGTTGTTGGAAGTGGTTGAGTTTCACTATTTGGGCCACTCCCTCCTTCATCATTGAAATCATATGTATAGCCATCATCACCATCCTAGAGTTTGGGCAATTGAAGACATAGCCTAGACCATTGGCCTATTCACGTGTATGAAGAAAGAATGACACTCAATTTGGGACACTCTCTCTTAAAACTCAGCATTTAGTAAGATGGGTGTAAGCATACTAAGTTTTATTTCTTTTTGGACTATACAAGTCACACTTTAATACTTAATGTTGCTACATCAATATTAGTTATGGTCACATATATACCACTCTTCATAAATGTACACCCATATATAAACAAGTATACTTATAATTTAAATATACATCAATACGTATTATAATGTAACTCATGTACATTGTTTTAACTCAATTAATATCTTAATTGGACTAGATATAAAATAGTTGAGTATTCTCATACCATAATTTTCCATAAAATTATTATCATAAACATACTCAAATATTATAATGATAATTAATATCAACCATACATTTTCTTCTAATACTTCCCATTAAATCCCCTTGATTTAACTTCATTATTTATGCCACACAAGGCATAATTATGTGAACTTAGTACTTAATAGTCCACAAGTTTATAATAATATAATCTCCTAAGATAATATTATACTCAATGTTACATCTTATAATATGTTCATAAAGTAATACCATTACATTACTAATTTACATGTTCTCTATTATAAACAATCTATTACCCTCCTATGGGTAATACCCAATGGTCAAAGAGGAGTTGGTGGCTAACTCCACCAACTACTACTATTCATGGTCCTTCCTCATCATTACACCTTATAACATGCTCATGGTGTAATTATATTTCTTATTATATGCTTTCTTAGCAACAATGTAGTAATTGAATTAACAAACTCTACACACCAATGTATTGCATCTATTCATTATCAAGCTATTATTCTCCTATGGTTATTACCCAAAGGGCAAAAGGGAAGTTGGTGGCTAACTCCCACCAACTACCACTATTCATGTACCCTAACCACTTGATTGACCATTATTGTTCTCACATGGACTAATTTGCAAGCTTATATCTAATAACTTAATGTTATTACCATATGATATGATAGGGTCACACATACACCCAATCATATAATCCATGTACATTTGACAATACCGAATATATTTTAATTGAGTAGTGTCACACTCCATTATTGTAACTTTATTATTACACTTAATCATATAGTTTCCTATATTATATAGTTTTCTTGAAGTGTCACACTTCATTCCATATTATATAGATGTAGCTACTATATAACTTATAATTACACATCATTGCACATAGGAATCTATTCACATAATAATAATAATTAATTCCATTAATTATTCATTCATTAATTTATTTAATGAATGTTTATTCCACCACTTTGCCACACTAGGCATATCTCACAAGCTTACCTTAAGCTTATTATCACTCCCATCACACTTTAATATTCTTTTAATATAAGGTTTGTGTGACACATGCACTTTAATGCTAAATTATTTAGCTACCTTGAACAATTATATGTATAACCTTTACACTAGAATAATTAATATTTACTCTATTAATTATTATAAAATCTACGATAAAATAATAACTTAAGTTATTTAATATATTGAAATAACTTAGTTTTCTTTCATTAATAAACTTTCTTGAAAATACATTAGGAATTATGTATTTTGCCATAACATAAAATATTATGTTTTCTCCAAATAAAGATATTCATTGTTAGAAAATAATTTACTTATTGTCTCAAGATATTATTCTTAATATAATATCTACTAAAATAATTACATGTATGGCACATGTACATACATTATATATAGAAAATAGGTAATAAGTTTATTTTCTATTATAATAATTTATTTCCATCAATTTATTTATATATAGCAAATATGTTTTAATGTATTTACCATATTAATTAATCACACTTATTACATCATACCAAAAACATATAGGGTAATATTATTATTCAAAAATAATATTTCCTCCTTTATTAAAATAATTCAATATTAGAATTTATTTTAATATCCTTTATAATAATTATTTCTCTTTCTTTTCTATAAATTGTTCCCAAAACAATTTCTTCAAATATTTATTTAAAGATATAATGATTTCCATTTCTCTTTAATAACGTATATCTATCTATTAACGTTATTTGTACATTAGACTTTCACACATATTACCATTCTAAGTAATATATAGAAGGTACTAATTATAATCATATATTCAACATATATATTAATTCACTCCTTTACTTAAGTAAATTAAACCTTGTACCATATTACCTTAGTTAATTAAGGTTCAATATTCACATTATATTATTCCATAATATAACTCTCAACTTAAATTAACCAATATTTATTCTTATTAGTGAATTCCTTAACTAACTCATGCTTCACTATCCAAACCTATTCACGGATAGCTTAAGTGCTCTTAATAATCTATATTATAAACATACGAGTTATTAGTACACATACACAAGAATATGGTGATTATACATTAAGGATATTTAATGTCACCAACTTACTATGATAAAATAATTCTATAAATTATTTAATATCGATAGGAATTTATCCACTTCCTTTACCTCAATTGAATCGTCTCTAAAATAAATAACAAATATATATTAATAATATATTCATTAATCACAAAAACACATATTACATAGTCCATATTACCTTATGTAATATAATACCACATACCTCATATCACATATATATTTTTTATTCGAACCCATCTCACGGTTTAAGAATTTTATTTATTAAATCCTTATTTAATAATTTCTGAAAATCCGGGTTCTTACATTGATTTTCAAACCCTTACGCTCACATAGGAATTGAAGCATGTTGATACTTCTATTTTTATCTTTTCAGCCTTTTGGCTCAATGTGAATGGTGATTGTTGGGCTGCGAAGCATCCTCGACCACAGAATATATACAAGAATTGGTCTTCTCATGGGCATGACAGCCATCAGAGTGACTCTGACACGACAAACTATATTTTTACTATGTTGAGATCCTTAAACCCGGATAACCGTTTTAAGGTCTTTTGGATGTACATTTTTTACAAAAAAACTGGCAGGGCACATTTGTAAAGTGGAGTTTGTCCATCGAGGGAATCAGATTTTGATCAGTTTGATCAAGAATCCCACGATTCCTAGGCTCACATAGGGAAGCCAATAAACCTGCACATCTCAAATATGTATAGAAAATGTATATTTACATCTAATCGTCCCAATAACCAAGGATTCATCAGTAAATCCTGGTGTGCGCGTAGCCGAAGCGTCTCGTTCCCACTAGATAGCGATCTAAGGGCCGCGAGGTTGCTTTATAATGAATAAACTATAAAAACTACTAAATTTAAGTAAATCTCAGCCATTCTAGCTTCCCGGTTCTGTCTGAACCTATTTTGAACCTTTTAAAAGATAGAATTGACGAGATTTAAAGAAATCTAGTTCGCCCAAAGAGATGTTAGCGCCAATTCATATCAAATGAATATTTAAAGCAGCAATTAATCACAATGAATAAAAGAAAGATATATATATATATATATAGTTATATATATATATGAAAGATGTAAAGGGCGGTGGCTTTTCACTCCGATGCCCGGACTGGAATGTTAATATATATATATATATATATATATATATTTATTAAAGCTGTAAAAAGCCACAAAGTAATTTAGGCTGGACGGAATGGAAATATATATATAAAAGCGCTAAAGGGTGATGGATTCAATCATGTGCCCGGACTGGAATGGAAATATATATATATATATATATATATATATATTTATAAAAAAGCTGTGAAGAGCCACAGAGTAATCCAAGCAAGATAGAATTGAAATATATATATAAAAGCTGTAAAAGAGCCACGGGATGATCCAGGCTCGACAGAGTGTAAATATATATATAAAAAACTATAAAGGGCGACGGAGATTCTATCTTTTGCCCGGACAGAAATATAAATATATATATATATTTATAAAAGCAGTAAAAATGCCACAGAATGATCCAGGCCAAACTGGAATGTAAAAAGTTAATATATACAGTTAGTATATATATATTAAAGGAATAAAAAGGCCACGAAGTAGAAATCCAGGCCCAAATAAGTTAAATTTTTTATATATATATATATAGTCATATATATAAAAGCAGTAAACTACCACAGATTTGACATCCAGGCTTGACAGAATTGAAAAGTTAGTATATATACAGTAAATATATACAAAAAAAGTTAAACCCGGACTGGGAAGATAACCCAGTCCAGTGAAGGGCGTATATATATGTATATATATAAAAGCTAGTAAAAGCGACAAATCGTCAATCCATGTTGTAGATATGCCAGAAAATGCGTTTATGTACTAAAATGTACAAAAACGTAAGAAAAAATGGCCACGGAACTGAGTTCCGGGCATAATCAAAAAACGAAACTTAACGTGCAAGTGTATAAATGCGCAATGAAGTAGTATGAACTTTCTGATAATAAAAATACTCACAATGGACTGCTATACGGGCTTTTTGCCACTTGGTAGGCTTCAAACGTCCGTTTTCACCAGTTAATTTTTGATATGTGGTAGTATATGAGTATACCTACGTGTTAGAATGATAAAATTTGGGTTTGGAGTATAAGAAAGGGGCTGAGAAACGAAACGGGCAGAGTTTCAGAGCGTTTTTCTATATAAAATGAGCTGGGGGTGCACTCATATATATAGACCAAATGGAAGCGGCCCTACCAGAGGCAACCACGGGTCTACCTACGGCTCCACGTGGCAGGGCCGACATAGCGGGTCCCTGTCATCTCAAAGTATGTGCACTTCGAGTAACGTGAGGTTATATTCAAAACTTTCGAACTTTTGATTGGAGCGTCCGTTTGAGGCGTGCTGTACCTTTTTGAAAATCCCTCGTGGAGAGTGTCGCACTGACATGGGATTAAACCTTTTCCGTGTCAAAAAGACGGGTTCATAACCAGGTCTTCGATTCCTCACAGTTTGTCCGTTGAGCTGTCTTGCGTTGTTTCCACTTGGGATCACCATTATGGTTTTGACCTTGGAGGCATCAATTCGGCTTGAGTTTGATCGAATCAACTTTAAGTTGGCAAGATGACCATTTTTCCCCTCCCTGGGTTGCCTTTAGTGCTGGTATGGTCTTCGGCTGACTTCCCGGGGTTGTCTCCGAGGTTTGGATCCCAGCTAATTCTGTTTGTGCTCAGGGTTGTCTCTGTGGTTGACTTGGTCCTTCCAGGTTTATCTCTGGAGATGATGTGAAGCTTTAGGGGTTGTCTCCAAAGTTGATTTGACCTCCTGGGTTGTGATCGGGGCTGACCTGTTACCTCCCAAGTTATGACCGGGGCTGACCTGTACCTCCCGGGATGTGACCGGGGCTGATATGTACCCCTCAAGTTATGACCGGGGCTGACTATTACCTCCCAGGTTGTGACTGAGGCTGACCTGTACCTCTTGGGATGTGACCGGGGTTGACCTGTACCTCCCGAGTTGTGACCGGGGATGACCTGTACCTCCCGGGTTGCGACCGAGGCTGAATTAACATCTCGGTAGACCGGAGTTGAGTTGGCATCCCTGATATTGAGATCGGGGTTGAGTTAACATCCCGATATTGAGACCGGGGTTGAACTGGAATCCCGGTATTGAGACTGGGGTTGAGTTGGCATCCCAGTATTAAGACCGGGGTTGAGCTGGTATCCTGGTATGGAGATCGGGGTTGAACTGGAATCTCGGTACTAGCATCCCGGTATTGAGATCGGGGTTGAGTTGACTGTTTGGCCCTCCTGTAAAGTTAGTAACAGGAACACAAAATCTCGATTGTCTACAACATAACTGAAAAGAATTCCGAGTGTCTACAATGACTTTGTGGACGCCTTGGCAACTTTGGCTTCCCTGATCAACGTATCGGGTAGGAGGGGAATTCCCGACATCAAATTTATAAACCAAAAGCCTCGACATATGGGAATTACATTGGACAAGTATCAGATGAAATACCTCCTATCAAGCAGCCTTGGTATCAAGACATTAAGGAATATCACCGAGATGGATCTACACTCGTTAGGGCAAGCCAAGCCGAATGAAAGCGGATTCACAAGATGGCCATGAAGTTCTATCTAAGAGGAGATGCACTTTACAAGAGGAATGCTGTAATAGGCCTCTTAAGATGCCTCGATAAAGAGCAAGCCCAGAGATTAATGGATGTAGTCCATAGTGGAGTCTGCGGTCCACACATGAGCGGTCATTTGCTGACCAAGAAATATTGAGAACAGGGCATTATTGGATCTCTCTCAAATCTGACTGTGATGATCACGTCAGGAGATGCTATTAATGCCAAGTCTATGGAAATGCTATCCACGCTTTTCCAAATGAGCTGCACAATATGAGTTCGCCATAGCCTTTCTCCATGTGGGGAATGGATGTGATCGGACCAGTAGAACCCAAAGCCAGTAACGGACATCGATTCATCTTCACCATGATTGATTACTTCACCAAGTGGGTTGAAGCTGCCTCTTTTCCCAAAGTCACCCAAGAGGTCATCATTGGTTTCATCTGAAACAATGTCGTATGTCGATATGGACAACCGGAGGTGATCGTTTCAGATAATGCCAAGAACTTAAACAATCAGATGATGAGAGACTTATGCAGTAAGTTTCATATCAAACATCTCAATTTCGTCATCTCCCTGTTAAAGATGAATGGTGCTGTCAAAGCGGCCAATAAGAACATCAAGAAGATCATGCAAAAATGTCTGCCAATCAAAAAGGATGGCCTGATTTGTTGCCTCTGACTCTGTTAGCATACAGGACGTCAATGCGTACCTCTATTGGGGCTACTCCCTATTTATTGGTTAATGGTACAGAAGCAGTCCTTCTCATAGAAGTAGAGATGGAGTCCTTGCGAGTATTAATAGATGCGCAGATGGGAGAAGATTAGTGGTTGCAAGAGCAGTACCACCAACTGTCCCTGATAGATGAAAAGAGGGCTACGACCATTTTTCAAGGGCAGTTATATTAGCAAAGGATTGCTCGATTATATAACAAGAAAGTCTGAATCTGGTAATTCAAAGAAAACGACCTAGTGCTGAAGAAAGTTTTGGCAAATCAAGACGAAGCTAAAGGAAGTTCGCCCCAAATTAGGGAAGGCCCTTTCATTGTCAAAGAGGTGCTGACAGGAGGAGCTATTAGATTGTAAGAAATGGACTGGAGTGAATTTCCCCAACTCATCAACTCAGACACCATAAAAAGGTACTATGTCTGAAGCACATGCCAGCCATCATCCTGGTCCTGCGAATCAATCAAATTAGTTTCGATTTTTACTAGAAGAACGAACTACGAATGATCTGATCTCCTTCCACCCGGGAATACGTAGGCAACCCTTCATAGGTGCAGGTCAAACAAAACAAAAACTCAAAAACTCATCAAACCAAACTCTAAAGAGACACTTCTCAAACCTCTCCCACAAAACTTGAACTACGAATGACCTGATCTCCCTCCACCCGGGAGTATGTAGGCAGCCATTCATGGTGCGGTATGACCTTCAAAGAAAAACAAAAAAGCAATAAAAACTAGTCCCAAGACACCGAAACCCTATAAAACCCAAATTCTATCAAGCCTCCCTGGTCAACAGGCCCATCTGAGATATTCTCCGACATCTCACTGTTAATCCATCAAGGAGAAGCTCATGGTACATCAACAACAGCAAGTCATGAAAGAAGTGGTAATCACTCAGCAATGATAATACATATCCAACATGGAAGTGAATCAAAATATATTTCTCTGATATATAATAATGTTTGATATATACACTGTGTCCTATATATGACAAAAATGGCTGATTTAGTATGTGCAGGGAAAATAAAGCTAGTCTATGGACCCAATGATAGACGAGACAACAATGCTAACATGGCATCTCTGTCTGAAGATGGAGGAGCAGCTGTAAGTGAAATACCCTCAGCCTCCATTACGAGCAAGGACACCCACTGCCATCTGCATGGTGCTGCTATGGCCATTTATAAATGCACTCATCTCTCCAACCAGACTGTTTGTATATGACCTGAGGGCTGTGCTGTCCGCAATATATACATCTTGGGTGGCTATGGCCTCGTCCCTCTCCATAAAACTAGCATCTTTGGCAATCAAAACCTCCTCAAATGCTGCATCTCTAACAGATCGAACCTCATCTCTCTCCTCAAGAGATGCATCTCGGGTAGATAGAGCCTCGTCTCTCTCAACCAATGCTGCATCCCGAGTAGCCTGGGCCTCATCTCTGGCAGCAAAATCTGTATCTCTTCCAGATAGAGCAGTCAACATCAACGCCCTAGCCTAATCCCTCTTGAAAGTCAACCAAGCTAGTGAATCAGCAATAACAGGATCTGTGCCAGCCGGGATGATTGGAGGGTCACTAACTAAAGCCGCTGTCAAGTAGGTAAACAACTCATCCTCTGTGCGAGATTCAGGATCCTCCATAGGCTCCTCATCTGAATCTATACTCGGAGTTGACAGGATAGCCGCAGCTACTACTATATCTGCCTCCAACCACGCTGAATACTCTGGAGAGCAATCCGGATGGCTAGGAGAGAAATCAGCCCTCTCCCTATGAGTCCAACTCTCATAAATCCTGAACAGGTCAGCTGACGATAGAAATGAAGATGATATTCGCTAATCAATAACCCCCTCAAACTGGTGTAGGCCCTGGAACTGATCAAACTGACCCATGACTGCCAACGGATGGTAAGTGGTCACCCCTCTCAATCCCTCTTGGGGAAAATAATCCAGGCCAACTGTATGGGTGATGAAGCTATAAGGGGATAACAACCCTGAGCATGGCAGAATTGAAAAGGTATGCTCAATATCTGACAGAAAGGCCGACCATGTCGCTGCATCAGAACACTCCGCTGGCTGGAAAGAGTAGGAAAGGGCTATCTCATGGGTAAAGTAGTACCCGTGGTGTCTAAAAGTGCCAATCAGACGCACATGGGTCATGAGGCATATATACAGTAAGATATAGCTAACTCTAAAAAACCCCTCTAGATGGGGGCTACAATAGGTAGCCGACCTCAAGGTCTAGGACAGTATCATCAGTGGAATGGTACTACCCTGTCTAAGGGCACGGACCACAACCATCAAACTAATATCCAAATGGTCTAAGTATAGTGGCATGTATACGTAGGCTGTGACACACATCAACAAAATTTCTACCCGGGCCAACTGCCACTCCTCTGCCGAAATCAGAAAATCCCCGGCACATTGCTCATAGCTATCTAGCCTGCCAAGTGATCAATCAGGAAGTCGATAGAGATCACATGTCCTGATATGATCTCATCAATGACTACTCTATGTCACAGACCCGACGTACGCATCAATGGCCTCATCATGTCGCTAATAGTTATGCAAGTGCAAGGCAGGTCCAGTGCTAAACCTATAAGCCGCTCATACTCCTCTAAGGTCGGTGTCAACTCATGCTGCCCAAAGCGGACAACCTGCCTCTCAGATATCTAACAGGATAGAATGCCATCTATGAATCCATATGGAACCTGGAAATCTATAAGGGCCAAGGAATGCCCCAACATCCGATCTACTGTCCCTCTGGATGGGAAGGGCATGCTATCATACCATGACCTCAGTGAGGATTCTACCAAGGATGGTGGGGAATGCTCGATGCGGCTAACCATCGATGACGACATCTGTATCACCGTATCACAAGACCATCCATGGGTCAAATCTGAACTCATCTGTCTAAGTGCATATCCATGATATAATATATGCATAATGACAATGATAAAATATGATGCAATAGCTAAGAAATATCATGCATATCTAGAATAAACTATTTACTGCAAGCATCATCTTTGTCTGATCATACAATCCAAAATAAAAAGTACAGGGAGATGGGGTACAACCGCCCAACTACTAACAGAGGCCTATTAAAATAGGGCATAGCTGCCCAATAGCCTAAACAGAGGCCTATCAAAAGATATAGCGAAGGAATCTATCAAAAAAGATCCAGCATATCTGCATCCAAGCTATCAACCTGCTCCAGCTCCTCCTGAGACACAAAATCTCGGCCAGTGGGAATGTCCGATCGATATAAGGGTGGATCAGTACCAAAAAAACTGCTGGAAAATAGACCTGTAGATGGGCCAGCTCCAGAGCCAGAAGGATCAAAAGAATCTGCCTCGAATGGCTCTCGGCCAAGGTGCCTGATAAGCAAATGTGCCCTCTCCAACTGTTGGGTCAATCCTGTAATCTGGTCCACATAAGTCGGATCTCGTAGGCAATCTATCACAGACCCTGGCACCATATCTGCCATAAACTGGGTATCATGAGTCTGATCCCCAATAGTGCAAGGACTCCACTAGCTATGAAATACCTCCTGGCTGTACGGATCCTCTGACAAGGTAAAGCTATCTACGCCCTCCATAGTAATGTTTGTGAGTGGCTGAGCTAGTGGCCAGTGATTCCAAGCAGGAGGAACAAAGGGAATACGGATCTCCCTTGTGGTGCTCCTAATAGCACACTCTCCTAAATAGAGCTCCCAACCTCCCTCTGTCAAAAATGGGACTCTGCGGGTGGATAGTGCAAACTCCCGGCTAGTGGGAAAATCGCCCTCAAACCTAACTGCCAAAAAGTTTGAGGTATATGGGACCCACGAGATCGATCTGGCCGTCAATAGCTCAAGCTACAGGCGGGAGTTGGTGAATCCCTCAACTACAGGGACCTCCATCAAAGTGGAGTGATGCCAATGCCGTCCTCGAGGATAGGTCTCCAGGCCCAAAGTAGTGGCGGGACGTAGGCAAGGAAGCCTCTCATATGTCCAAAACTTGTCATGCAAATATCAAAAGTCCTCAGTGATCAAGGTTGACATATATAAATAAGGAAATCAAAAAGGTACAAAAGAGATGTACTCACCAGTAGGAATGGGTAAAACCCTAACCAAGCCTCCGTCACACCCTCCGAGCGCATGCGCATCCCTCGGAGGAAATAGGCAAAGGTATAGGTACCCCAATCAAAATCACTGAGGTACTCCACGTACCGAGTGGCACTGACCAGGGCAATGGACACTGTCAAAGAGTTGTCTGCAAGAAAACAACCCCTGATGATCACCAAAAATAGTCGCCGCAGGATACGATCTTTAACCCTCTGATCATCAGGCAGAGGCTCAGTCAAAGCCCCACTCTTGGCATCTACGCTCAAGGGACCAAAACGAATCGTCCGACCCTTGATTGTCGTCACAAGAACTCCCAGAAGGGAATGAACTGTGGTAGGTGAAATATCAGCCACAACAGGCACTGGCTCACCTCTGAACTCTATCCTGGTGATGAACCTCCATTCCCTAGGCGTCATCATCACCTCACAATCCAGCAAATTGAGATACTGAGTCTGGTGGAACCAGCGCTCAGATAAAGCCCTCAGATAACCCCAGGGGCAACGGCGAGGAGGGATAGAAAAGAAATGCCTAAAACCCCCAGGTATCTATAATGGCCCTATAATCTGAATACAGAGTGTGGTCCAGAGAATGCACATTAAACCAATTCCCTCTGGGCTGCATAAAGCTGGGAACCTGCTTCAAAGGCCAACTTATATTAAACCTGTGCCCTGAAATGGCAAAAGAAAGGAAGAAAGAGAATCCAGAAGAAAAACTTCAATCACCTCGTTGGAATGAAGGAATCTCGATGGATGGCGCCTCAAATCTCCCAGCAACTCCTAAAGTGGCACCACGATGCTTGGGAGCTCCGTACGTGGAGCCTGAGCTAGGGCGGGATCAATAAATAGAGCGTCCTCGTCGACCACATCGATCGGCGGATCAACTCGGACAGGACGAATCATCGACTCAGCCAATCTACGAGGAGGTCGAGCTGGCTGTAGCTGAGGAACATCGAAGACTCTCATCTGTCTAACTCCTGGGATGACCCTGCTAGCACTGCCGGGTCTATCTGTCTCCATCACCTGGACAAAGTCTCCAAATCACCTCAGAAAGGGTGAGATAAGCCTAAAACCTGTGGCTTATTAATTTAAATTAGTATTTTATGCATTTCTAAGTTCTAAAACATGCATGGGTCAACCAAAATCCCCAGTAGAGTCAAAATTGCATGTTTATTAAATACTTATGCTTTTGAAAAAAATTCGCCAGAGTTTCCTTTGTAAAATGGACTGTCCGCATGCACACAGGTATGTCTAGGTGGCCATTTAGTAGCACACCTACCCAAAAACAAAAACAGTTCATATTTATGAAGAAAAATCAAAAATAAACTTCACATGGTAGCTAAATTACCATGGACATCTTTTAGTTGAAAATCCAGGCTCATTAGGCCTAAAAAAGGATGAGTAAACTAATCAAAAAGGGCAAAAATTGACTGTCTCAGAATTCAAAATTTCTTACATCAAAACATGCATCACAGTAAAATATGCATACTTATGAAGTTTGAAAATTTTTATCAGGTCATATAAGCATACATTTTTGATACATTGTGTTTAAAAGCACACTACGTGGTTTACAACATTCTACCGGTTAAAACTGGAAAAAAAAGATGTAAACGTTACCTGAGATATGCAGAATGTTTGTGCGCTGACAAAATCTAGAAAAAACTGCCCAAACTCCGTAAATCTAAAAAAGAAAATCAGATTTCTAATGAAACTTAAAACTAAAAATGAACTTGTGAGGCAGTTGCTGCCCATTTTAACATCGCAGGAAGGAGCGGGCCCACCTGCAGCTGCCAGACCCCTACCTGCGGCTCCCCAGGGTGGGCCCCACCCCCTCCAGCTCGATCTAGTTTGAGTGGAAATGGAGTTTACAGGAGCTAAAAAGTCAAATCCGGGAAAAAAATTCTACGCGATTGAGTGGATTGTCCTAAAATCCTGCGTTTAAGCAACGGATTCTTGACGGAAAGAAGAACTTTATGGAAACCATTGGTTATTATCCAGAAGCGATATCCGGGATCAATGATGAAAAACTGCCAAAAACAGCCGCTGTTAGAGCATCGGAAGGTCCGATGGTGTGAACAGAAGGTTCTGAGTGTATCAATGCATCCAGACTGATCCGAGGGTGTGTTTTGTTAGAAGAAGTACCCCCCACATTGAGATTGGTCAGACTGCCTGATACTCTCAGCCGTTGGTGACAACCCCAGTGAAGCATCGAAAACGGTCCGTGACATCAGCTGTTGAAGGCTACTTTAGCGAAGGTCAGATTGCCTGACACTATCAGCAGTTGGCACAACCCCAGCAAAGCATCGAAAATGGTCCAGTGACATCAGCCGTTGAAGACTACTTCAGTGAAGGTCAGATTGCCTGACACTCTCAGCCGTTGGCACAACTCCAGAGAAGCATCAGAAATGGTCCGTTGACAACAACCATTGAAGGCTATTTCAGTGAAGGTCAGATTGCCTGACACTCTCAGCCGCTGGCGACAACCCCAGCGAAGCATCGGAAATGGTCCAGTGACATCAGCCGTTGAAGGCTAATTCAGCATAGGTCAGATTGCCTAACACTATCAGCCGTTGGCACAACCCCAGCGAAGCATCAGAAATAGTTCGGTGATATCAGCCGTTGAAGGCTACTTCAGCGAAGGTCAGATTGCCTGACACTATCAGCCGTTGGCACAACCCCAGTGAAGCATCAGAAACGATACGGTGACATCAGCTGTTGAAGGCTACTTCAGCGAAGGTCAGATTGCCTGACACTATTAGCCGTTGGCACACCGAGCAAAGCATCAAAAATGATCTGATGACATCAGTCGTTGAAGGCTACTTCAGCGAAGGTCAGATTGCCTAACACTATCAGCCATTGGTACAACCCTAGCGAAGCATAAGGAATGGTCTGGTGACATCAGCCGTTGAATGCTACTTCAGCGAAGGTAAGATTGCCTAACACTCTCAGCCGCTGGCAACAACCCCAACGAAGCATCGGGAATGTTCCGGTGACATCAGCCGTTGAAGGCTACTTCAACAAAGGTCAAATTGTTTGACACTATCAGCCGTTGGCACAACCCCAGTGAAGCATCAGAAACGGTCCGGTGACATCAGCCGTTGAAGGCTACTACAGTGAAGGTCAGATTTCCTGACACTAGCAGTCGTTGGCACAACCCTAGCGAAGCATCGAAAACGGTCCGGTGACATCAGCCGTTGAAGGCTACTTCAGCGAAGGTTAGATTGCCTGACACTATCAGCCGTTGGCACAACCCCAGCGAAGCATCAGAAATGATCCGGTGACATCAGCCATTGAAGGCTACTTCAGCGAAGGTCAGATTGCCTGACACTCTCAGCCATTGGCACAACCCCAGCGAAGCATCGGGAATGGTCCGGTGACATCAGTCGTTGAAGGCCACTTCAGCGAAGGTCAGATTGCCTGACAGTTTCACCATTGACTACGACTCTAGCAAAGCATCGGGAATGATCCGGTGGCGGAAACATTATATCAATCTATCCCCACAGAGGAAAGATGATGGAATCTGTTATACAAATCCCTAGAGGGTCATCGGGAAGGATTTGGTAGTGATTGAGACTTTGCAAGATGCCGTTCGAGTAGGAGTCAAGAGAATTCACCTAGGCTATCACGAATGACGTCATCCCCAACAGAAAGTGACGAGAAAAGTCTGTGATAGCCTATTAGTAATATCCTATCAGTGATACCATACCAGTAATAGTCTAGTACTACAGGGAGTATCAACTGACATGATCAACCATTGGCCTCCTACTAATGCAACACCTAAAGGCTATCCTGAACGACGTTATCCCCAGCAGGAAATGGCGTAAATAGACAAGGATAGCCTGACAACAAGGGTGATCACGGATAACGTTATCCCCAACTAGAAAATGACGTAAACAGTCAGTGATAGCCCTATCCCATCGAAGGTATCTAACATTCATAACATATCATACCATGCATTACATTTGCATTTATCCTATTTTCAGTGTCTAGCAATCTTTATCCTGTTCATTCCACTGCATTGCATGAACACGATAAGGAGGGACATCTGTAGATTCTCAAAATTTTCTTCAGTCATGTTGTAGACACTCGAAATTTTGCATTCCTGTTACTAACCTTGCAGGAGGGCAAAATCATTTTTTCGACCCCGGTCTCAATATCGGGATGACAAATCAACCTCGGTCTCAATACCGGGATGTCAGATCAGCCCCGGTCTCAGTACCGGGATGTCAACTCAGCCCTGTGAGAACCCGAATTTTTAGAAATTATTAAGTAAGGATTTAATAAATAAAATTCTTAAAGTATGAGATGTGTTCGAATAAGAATATATATGTGATATGCGGTATGTGGTATTATATTACATAGGGTAATATGGACTATGTAATATGTGATTTTGTGATTAATAAATATATTATTATTATATATATTTTTTAGAGACGATTCAATTGAGGTAAAGGAGGTGGATAAATTCCTATCGATATTAAATAATTTATAGAATTATTTTATCATAGTAAGTTGGTGACATTAAATATCCTTAATGTATAATCACCATATTCTTGTGTATGTGTATTAATAACTAGTATGTTTACAATATAGGTTATTAATAGCACTTAAGCTATCCGTGAATGGGTTTGGATAGTGAAGCATAAGTTAGTTAAGGGAATTAACTAATAAGAATAAATATTAGTTAATTTAAGTTGGGAGTTATATTAGGGAATAATATAATGTAAGTATTGAACCTTAATTAACTATGATGATATAGTACAGTGTTTAATTTACTTAAATAAAGGAGTGAATTAATATGTGTGTTGAATATGTGATTATAGTTGATACTTTTTATATATATTACTTAGAATGGTAATATGTGAGAAAGTCTAATGTACGAATAACGTTAATAAATATATATATACATTATTAAAGAGAGATAGAAATTATTATATTTTAAATGAATATTTAATATTTGAATAAATTATTTTGGGAACGATTTATAGAGAGAGAGAGAAATAAATATTATATATTTCTAATAAAGGATATTAAAATAATTTTTAATATTGAATTATTTTAATAAAAGGAAGAAATGTTATTTTCGAATAAGAATATTACCTTATATGTTTTATATGAGGTAATAGGTGTGATTAATTATTATGGTAAGTATATTAAAACATATTTGCTATATGTGAATAAAATGATAGAAATAATTTATAGAAAATAATCTTATTATCTATTTTCTATATATAATATATGTACATGTACATATAGTTATTTGATAATATATTAAGAATATTATCTTGAGACAATAAGTAAATTATTTTCTAATAATAAATGTCCTTATCGGGAGGAAACATAATATCTTATGGCAAAATACAAAATTTCTAATGTATTTTCAAGGGAGATTGATTAATAAAAGAAAACTAAGTTATTAAATAACTTAAGATATTATTTTATTGCGTATATTATTATTTATAATGATTAATAGAATATATATTAATTATTATAAGCGTAAAGGTTATATTTGTTGTAAGTATAATTAATTGATGTAATTTAGCATTTAAATGCTTGAGTCACACAAATATTATATTAAAAGAATATTAAGTGTGGTGGAAGTGATAATAAGCTTAAGATTGAGCTTGAGAGAAATGCCCTGTGTGGCACGATAATAGATTCATTGATGAATTAATTAATTCAAGGTTGAAAGAATTTTTAATTAAACAATTAATCTATATTAATTGTTATTATAATAGTATATTGCTTTATTATTATGGCTAGTGGTAATATAATAATAAAGAGATTGATTATGAATATAATCAAAAATTGTATTGATAAGGAATGAGGTATATTGTCCTATTATATTATTATTGTGGATGATATAATATTATCAAGTAATTATTTGATAATATGTTGATTAACGAGTAAAAGATTTGTAAATATAATAAGATTTATAAACGCTAATCAATTGTTATAGAGGTTAATAATTGATTTACGAGGAAGGGATTTATTAATATTATTATTAATTAATTGATAAGATAAGTAATTTGTTAATTCTTATGTGCAAGCATGCGATATTAAGAGTATAACATATAGTAGTTACGCATATGTTATATAAAGTGTAGCGTGACATCTTAATGTGACTATATAATATATAAGAACTATATATTATGGTTGATCAACTTGTATAAGTTACATAAATAATGTATATGTGACAATATGTGATGAGTGGATACATTAAGGTATATCTATGGAATAATAAATTACACTAGATAAACAATTGTTAATTGATAAGGATTTCAATAATTTAATATAATTGGAATGATAGAGTTGGGATAATACAATGTGATGATACCTGAAAGAATTATATCCGGTAAGATGAAATGTACATTGATTATATATTTGCAAGTTAGAATTTACTACATGATAGTATTAATTATTTATTGGGATTACATTGTAACTCTATTTTAAACCTAAGTGTATAAACAATGTACATGTATATAGCCTAAGTATTCACACTTGCTATGTTGCTGAGATTAAAATTTATCCCACAAAGAGAGTCCCATCTTCTCTACACGTGAAAGCTCATGAAGCCTATACTAGCTACTCTATGCCTATTTCTCTTAAACTCAGCAATTGTAGCTTATGATGATAAGGGGAATGGGTACCATGATGGATATCACCAACTCCTTCTTGCACAATGGACTATCCTTCATTCCATTAGTTTGTAATAAGAGGCAAAGCTATTGTCTGTGTATTTAGTTTTCTATAAATGAAGCCCCCTCCTTCTCATTTGATGTTGTTGAGTTTTCTGTCAAGTATAAGCTATAGAGTGAGTGCCTTGAGTTGTGGAGAGTCTGCAATATAGAGAGAGTAAGTTTGAGTGTTAGGAGTTGGGAGAGCAAGCAAGGGTTGAAAACATGAACTATTAGCAGAGGTATCATTCTATACCATGCTCTTCATTTTTTTAATTTCTTAATTTATTGATTGTGTAAATTAGATTGTAATTGGGTTATAGATTACTTGTTAAAGTGTTATATAAGCATGATAAAACTACAATGTGATTGTTCTGAATCGAATTTATGAAGTAAATTGGTGTTTAGTTTTGAAACTGCCGAGCAAAAAGCTGCTCTGCCTCTGGCCGGAGCCCTGCGCAGCTGCGCCAGTTGTATACTGGCCAGCGGCGTAGCTGCGCTGGTACCAGATTATGGTTTCTTATTTTCTGCTGCAGAACTGTTAGAGGCTATCATGTAATATCTTATTTGGCAAGCATGTGGACATGGTTAATATGTATATATATGTACGTAGACGTAGTACGAGCATGTATAACCATGATAGATACAAACTTGATGAAGAAACTTATAGTTTGAAAATAAACTTAAGGTTTTATAAACGAATTTTGGCGTATATAAGTCATGTTTATATTCTGACTTTTGAGACACATTAGTATGGTTTAAGAATGCATGGAATGCATGTTGACTTGTGTGTATATGCTTCATAATGTGACATGGACATACGAACCCCACTATTGAACCTTTCTAACGAAAATGTTAGTTTCAAAGGTGAACATTGGAACGTAAATGTCATGAATACATTTTGATTTTTGCAAGCATGTTTAGATAACTTAGAAATGCATGTCAAACATGTTAACACATGAATCTAGATAGCATGGACGTATTAGACCCTATTAGTGAGATTTACTAGTGAAAGTATACGTTTTGCACATGAGTCTTGACATGTATATTGAGATTTGAATTCTAATATTTGTAAACATGTTTGATAGTACTCGTAGACTCGATCATGTATCCTACATGTATATATACCATGATTAGGTGTTGTGATCCAAGTTTAGCATAAACGAAGCATGTTTTCAAACTAATAACTATAATAGTTACATATATAAAATATGAATGTTCATGAACATGCCCAATATGAGTTATATGAATACTTTATATGTTTAAAGAACGAGCATGATAAACTTTGTGATGTTCATGACCTTGAGTGGCCTTAAAATTATTGGAATGTTGACTTAGAACCTATGTCATGTAGATTGCACGTGAAAAGGTTAAACAAGCATGAAAGTATCCTTTAATGTGTATACATGCTATGTAGGACCATATGTTAATACTTGAATCCAATTTCAACGGTTAATAGAGTATATTTGCTTTGTTATGGTCTTATATGTTAGTAATGATAAATGAGAATGATTAACTCAAAAGATGGAGTACACTAGTTATATGTAAATAGATTAGTGGTAGACGGGCATATGTATATAGAGAATGGTAGTAAGTACGTATGGTTAAAGTATACTTATACGTACATAGTTATTCTAAGAATACGATAAGAAAGTGAGACGAAGGGTCTAAGAACCAAGTTAGACAACAATGTAACCTTTATTATTACATTGAGAATGTATGGAAGTGTAAAACTGATGGGTGTGATCTCTATGATTAATATAAACTGTGTAGGATTACACGAAGTGCAGATGTCTTTAAAAAGTTAAGTCGTAGTTGTTAAACTACGAATCAGGCAAGTCTTTCAGTTCCTATTTGATATATGAATTCAATAACTGTTAGTTGAATTATATTATGCTGTGATAATGTGAACTTATATATGAACTGTATAAGAGATATAAATGAGATTGAAAGTTGATCTTTGATGATATACTTGTTATGTGAAAAGTAACATGCGTAGTAAATATAAATTATTTATAAATGCATGAACTGAGTATGATGTTGTATGCTATGTGATGCATGAAAACTATTAGAATTACTGAGCTGTCGAGCTCACTCTTGTAAATAACCACTTTTGCAGGTTAAGGATTCACGGTAAAGATTTTGTGCTTCTTGATTGATAAAGATAGATAGTATCGCAGCGAAGAATACTTTTTAGATTATCGTTTAAACCCTGTTTAGGTTCTAAGAGTTGTACTTGATAATTGTATACGTTGTTTAAAACTTGTCGTACTGTAAAGATGTATTAGTTGATACATAGAGGATATCAAGTCGAGTTGTAAACGTTATACGATAACTCAAATAGAATGAATCATATTATAAAGTTGATTCAGGGATTTATAATTGATTCAAATTATGAAATCAATAAGAAGATTTTATTCAAGAGGATTGAAAAAGTTTAAATTATTCCGCATTTTAGTAACATCGAATATGATGTAAAGACGAGATCTTGGATATGAATAGAATTTATATTCTAAATTGTAATAAGCAAAGTTGTATTCTTTTACTAATAATTAAAAGATGTAATAGTTTTGTTTTAGTATTTGGTTAATAGTATCGTGACTGCACCGGATCCGAGGTAATAGAAGGGACCTGGATTTGGGGGCGTCACAAGCCCCGGTCTTAATACCGGGATGTCAACTCAGCCCCGGTCACAACCCGGAAGCTGCATGTCAACCCCGATCCAGGGAGGTACGGGTCAATCCCGGTCACAACCCGGGAGGTACAGGTCAACCCCGGTCATAACCCAGGTGGTACAGGTCAACCCCGGTCACAACCCTGGAGGTACAAGTCAACCCCGATCATAACCCGGGAGGTACAAGTCAATCCCAATCATAACCCGGGAGGTACAGGTCAACCCCGATTACAACCCAGGAGGTACAGGTCAACCCCGGTCACAACCCGGGAGGTATAGGTCAACCCTAGTCACAACCCGGGAGGTACAGGTCAACCCCGGTCACAACCTGGGTGGTACAGGTCAACTCCGGTCACAACCCGGGAGGTACAGGTCTTCCCCAGTCACAACCCGGGAGGAACAGGTCAGCCCCGGTCACAACCCAGGAGGTACAATTTAAGCCCGATCACAACTCGGGAGGTCAGGACAAGTCCCGGTCACAATCCGGGAGGTCAGGACAAGCCCCGATCACAACCCGGGAGGCCAAATTAACTCCGAAGATAACCCCAAAATGTTACATCATCCCAAGAGACAACCCTGGGAAGACAAATCAACCTCGAAGACAACCTTAAGGATAAATAAAATCGGCTGGGATCCAAACCTCGGAGACAATCCCGGGAAATCAACCGAAGACCGTGCCGGTATAGGAGACAACCTCTGGAGGGGCAAAACGGTTATCTTACCAACTTGAAGCCAATTTGGTCAAAATCAAGCCGAATTGATGCCTTGAAGGTTAGAAAAAACCATAAAATTGATCCCGAGTGAAAACAGCGCAAGACAGCTCAACGGACAAACTGCGAATAATTAAATATCCGAATATAAACTCGTCTTCTTGGACTCAAAAAAGGTTGAGTCCCATGTCATTGTGACACTCTCGGCGAGGGCTTTCCGAAAAGGTATAACGTACCTCAAACGGACGCTCCAATCAAAAGTTAAAAAGTTTCAAATCTGACCTCGCGTTGCTTGGAGTGCATGAACTTCGAGGCGACGGGACCCACCACCAGGGCCCTACCACGTGGCGCCGCAGGTAGACCCACTGCTGCCTCCGGTAGACCCGCGGCTGCCTCCGGTAGAGCCGCTTCCATCAGGTCTATAAATATAAGTGTACCCCCAGGCCAAAATCAATTCAGAAACGCTCTGAAACTCTGCCCATTCCGTTTCCTAGCCATACTTCCAGTACTCCAAACCCAGATTTTATCACTCTAACACGTAGATATACTCATATACTATCACATATCAAAAAATTAAGCGGTAGAAATGGACGGTTGAAGCCTACGATTGGGCAAAAAGCCCGTGTAGCAGTCCATTGTGAGTATTTTTAAGATCAGGAAGTTCATACTACTTCATTGCGCATTTATACACTTGCACGTTAAGTTTCATTTTTTGATTATGCCTGAAACTCAGTTCTGTGGCCATTTTTGCTTACGTTTTTGTACATTTTAATACATAAACACGTTTTCTGGCATTTTCACAGCTCGGATCGTCGATCCGTGGCTTTTAATAGCTTATATATATATAAATACACATATATATGCCCCTTTCCGGACTGGATTATCTTTCCAATCCTGGTTTGGCTTTTTTTGTATATATTTAACTATATATTTACTAACTTTTTAATTCTGTCACGCCCGGATGTCAAATTCGTGGTAGTTCCTACTTTTATATGTAACTATATATATAAATTTTTCTGACTTATCTGGGCCTGAATTTCTACTTCGTGGCCTTTTTATTGCTTTAATATATATATACTAACTATATATATTAACATTTACATTTTAGTTTGGCCTGGATCATTCTGTGGTATTTTTATCGCTTTTACAAATATATATATATATATATATATATATTTACATTTCTATTCGGGTATAGGATTACAAATTCGTTGCCATTTACAGCTTTTATATATATATTTATATTCTGTAGAGCCTGGATTAATTCGTGGCTCTTTTACAGCTTTTATATATATATATATATATATATATATATATTTACATTTAGCCAAGTTTGGATCATCCCGTGGCTTTTTACAGCTTATATATATATATATATATATATATATATATATATATTTCAATTCTGTTCAGCCTGGATTACTCCGTGGCTTTTTACAGCTTATATATATATATATATATATATATTCATTCCAGTCAAGGCATAGGATTTGAAATCCGTCGCCCTTTATTGCTTTTATATACATATTTCAATTCTGTCAAGCCTGGATTACTCAGTAGCTTTTTACAGCTTTTATAAATATATATATATATTTACATTCCAGCATCGGAGTGAAAACCCATCGCCCTTTACAGCTTTCGTATATATAACTCTATATATATATATATCCTGTATTCATTATGATTAAATTATTATTGTAAATATTTATTTGATATGAATCAGCGCTGACATCTATGTGGGAGAACTAGATTTCTTTAAATCTCGCCAATTATATCTTTCAAATTGTTCAAAATAGGTTCAGACAGAAACGAAAAGCTAGAATAGCTGAGATTTACTTAAATATAGCAGTTTTTCTAGTTTTATTCATTCGAAAAGCAACTGTTGGCTTGTTTCGGTGTTAATAAAACAGACACACATGTGCAAGTATACAAGGTCAACAAGTAATATATGATAAGTCAAGTTTGTTCCCACGGAGAAAAGTAATTATCTTTAATCTATCATGCAACAACTTTATAGCTATTTCTGATTGCTTAAACGAGTAAATAAGATGTGAATTAATAACTAGAATAATTATCAACTAAAAATAACTAATTAACAAACGATTTATTCAACTTGGGAAGATATGGGATCCTAACTTCACTTAATGCATCATCCAGATTTTACACCTCTTGTTAAGCTTAATTAATTATTTCGGATTGCTAGTTGAGAGCACGAAGGTGAAACATGGCTATCTTTCAATATACCATGCCCATATCATTTAAAATCCACAAAAGAGATAGAATTCATATGAACATCAATAATACCTAACTCACTATATTTCTATGTGACTTACACGTAATATCGATTTAAGCATAAGCTCTTTCAATTGACTACACATGGTAAGCCGGTATATGTATATCCAGATTACGAATCACAAAATCTACCTCATGCAAATTTTATGAACATATGATAACATGGTCAAATCTGAATTTGTACTTCCCCTATCGATTCCATAAAAATTATTAAGGTAGATGGTGATCAAGCATCTAAACAATAAACACAACCATGCTAGGCAATCCATACATAATCAATCACACATAACAAAGAGGCATATAGATCTGAACTAAGCAATAAGCTCCATTAGAATCTCATAATGGTGATTAGTTCATCTCTGAATCAATAACCATTATGGGATTTTGTCCAAGCATTGAAAGCAAATATGAAAGCAAAGAGAATTAAGAGAGTAAGTAATTGCAAATTTGATAACTCAGCCTCCAAATTAAACCTTCAGATCCAAGTTCAAAATCACAATCAAACCTAATTCAAAACCCTAAGTAATTGAAATCTACTAAGAGCAAAGAGAGAAGCCAAAATAGTAAACTAGTAGCTAAGAACTCTCTCTAGCTTTTCAAAACCCTAGAATGGAAATAAAAATGATTAAAACTTAGTCTTGTAACTTGCAAATACACTTTTTAAGGAAAATACGCTACAACAAATTTTAAGTGAAAAGTCAAACATTTTTTAGTATTTGACTGGCGTGGCCGCGCCACCCCGTAGGTCATTTGGGGCGCGGGCGCTTTACTTTTGCCCTTCATGCCGGCGCGGCCGCGCTATGCTGTATTTCTGACTTCTGCTTACTGGTGCAATGTTGTTCCCTTGCTGCTGCCTTAGTCCTTCACTTGCCTTCACTTGCCTACTGATCTGAGGCCATTTGCACAAGCCATTAGCCATCTCAATATGTCAGTTCCATCTCCAAACCAAATGCTCACCATCTTGCCAATTCCATGCCATTTCCATGCCATTTGAGTTTCCTTAATGTAACATATAAAACAAAGATAAAAAGCATCAAAAGACACTAAAACACTTGAGTTTAAGCCATCACTCTAGCAAGTTGATAATCAATAAGTAGGTATAACACCTACTTATCAAATACCCCCAAACTTGATTTATTGCTTGCCCTCAAGTAACAAACACAAATACAAACTACATGCTATGCAAACTACACTACTATGAAGATGAATCCCAAAATTTCAGCCATGTTATGAATTCCAATAAGATATACCTCAGAGAAATAACAAGATCTATGAACAAAGCATCAACCCAAGCTACAGTCATAAGGACATACAATCCAAAAATCACAACCTGTGGCTAAGATGTAGTGTGTGTGTGCTATATCCACAAATAAGCTTAATAAAGGTAAAGATTCCATATGTTATACTTCTAAGGAAGAAAACTGAGGTTTTAAGTCAAGAACTTTGTACATATATGAAACAACAACCACTCCAACACATCAATACAACCTAAGGTTCAACAAAGGGTTTATTATACTTTTATTTACTCACGAGGGCGATATTCGCACTTTCCCGTGGTTACACCCGACTGTGCAATGCCAAGCCCTCTTAGGCCTTTCAATGATACCCATTTAACGAGCTTTCGACCAATGACTCCCAAACCATAAGGCTTTAGGGCGCTGGGTGTAGAGACAATCCCATAGGGCATACTTGCTCGAATATCAAAGGCCACAAGACTTAGCTAGCCAAGGAATTTATTCTATTTTTTTTCAAAAATTATTTTCTTTTCTTTTTCTTTTTCTTTTTAGCATGCATACCCACTGTTTTCCCCCAAACATGAATTTTGTGTCATAATGGCCATTACTCATTTTCCCCACAATTCTATCATTAAAAATAAAATTTTCCCCTTAGAAGACAATCATGTGCTAATCTAACCAACAAGCAATTAATAACATTGTCGTGCTATCCGGTAACATCAAAGCAACAGGCATAGACTACATCAGGTATGAAATTATAACTAAGCTTAAGTTATCAACTGAGTTCAAAAATCTATAACATTTCAAAATCATCATTGGCCAAACTGGAATTTAACAAACTAAAAACATGGGATTGTGCTATGCAATGCAACTAAACACATACTACATAAATAAAACTAAAGAAAACTGAAAAATAATTCATGCAAAATTAACTAACAAAATACTAAAATGTAACTACTATGCAACCTAGACATGCAATTAAAACTATATGCAACTAATTACTAACTACACCCCAATACCCCCAAACTTAAAATTTTCATTGTCCGCAATGGAGATAAAGGGTAAGGAAACTCCCCTATGTATCGGCATGGCCACCCGACTCGGGTGGAGAATCTGACGACGGATATGGCATGGCAGAACCGAAGACGGGCCACTCCACAAGCGTCCATTGCTGAGTAAACGCCTCAGCCAGTTCCTGAGATAGGCCAGCTGCATATGCTGTAAAGTTGCTGTGCAAAGCATCCATCCTCGCCTCTAATCACCTCATCTGGCGATCCTGAGTCACTGTACTAGCTGGAGGAGGAGCGGCTGCCTCTGCTAGCTATAGTAGAGGAACTGGCGGAGGAGTAGGCAGTATAAATCCTTTGCCCCGTGGATGTACCGTGCCACCAGCCCAATCTTCAAATTTCTTGATCGTGGCGTGAGTGATGTCCTGGCTCGGCATTTGGACCTGTTCATCCTCCCATTCAACTCCAACCTGTGCACACAGATGTGTTACTACTGAAGCATGCAGAATACTACCAGTGGTACTGCCCCGCATATAGCGCAACATGTTCTGATGGAGTAGATGTCCAACATCGATATACTTCCCAGTAATGATTCCCTATAGAATAATGGCCCTCTCGGCTGGAATGTCATGCTGGTGAGTGGAAGACATCAGATTGGCGCATATGAACAGATTCCACTCCTTTGCATATCGATTCAGTGCTGAGCTAGGGAAGTTGGAGGGTGTATCGGTACCTGACTTATAATTCCACTTCATGTCTGGCACACATAAATCTGTGACCACCCTGTCCAAGTCAGTCTCAAATCGCTCAGCCTCAACCCAATTTACTCGGCCAGCCGGGATAGAAGGCAAACGAAACACCTCACGAATCGCCTGCAGACGATAATCAACTTGAAAGCACCGGACGAACGAGATGCCACTCTGTGTCTCCTTGGCGTTTGCATAAAATTCTTGAACTATGGCCATCGGAGCAGGCACAGGTGTTGCCACAACCCCAAACCAAGATCTCTCTAATCATGTCAAGCATTTGGCCATCTTCCTTGGCCGGCTTCAACCCCCGTTCTTTCACAAACGTCTTTGCCGCAATCATGTAATACTCAGTTTGCGCCGCTAAGCTGATGAACTTGGTCAAGTCCACAGTGTCCTCGCCCTAGTTTACTGTGAGCAGGTGATTCTGGAGTGGCGGATCGAGCTCTCTTTGGACCCATGATAATTTTAGAAATTTTCCCTAACTCGAACAAACTGAACCTCCAAACTTGTACTCTGCAATCTGATTGCACAAACCCTAACTTTGAAGATTGATCAAAATCCCTATGAAATCCCTTTGTAAACCCTAACTCTGTTGAAAATAGAGAGTGGAGAATGGTATGATGTAGTGGTTAGGGTTAGGTTTTGTATCAATTTATAATGGAGAGAAGAGGGAAGTTGATTTCTGTGGAGGGGTTAATGGCTAGGGCTTATATATAGAATCGGAGAGAGAGAGAGTTTGTATATGAGAAGGAGAATGAGGGTTTGTGTATTGTAATGTGATTAAGGCTAGGTTTATGAGAGAGAGATGAAATAGGATTAGAATGCTCGAATGTGATGTTCTGATAGCGAGTGTTTATGTTTTAATAGGGTGGCTCGATCCAATAAATATAAAGTGAAGGCTGGAGTCTGATTTTTAAAACTTTAAAATCGACAATTTTCTAAGGTTGGGCGCGGGCGCACGGAGTTTAGCCTTAAGGCTGGCACAGGTGCGCGGGTCATGGATGCTCTCTAGATTCTCTACAGAATGGCACGGGAGCTCCAAGAATTTCCTTGAGGTTGGCGCGACCGTGCTGCCTTGAGCCCAGCAATGATTTGTTTTCTGCAACAGTGAAGAACAAGCAGCAAACTGACATGCATTTTATTTCCTGCACAAATAGCATTGAAAAATGAGATATAAATGGTTCCATACTCAAAATTGGAACCATGCAAGATATATGTATGTATCCTCAAAAATGCTATATAAGTGAATCATATATATATGAATCCTTAAAAATGCTATATGTGTGTATATGCAATATGCTCATACTCAAAATTGTTCAGAATTTTCATGATTCTTAGAATTAAACAGGGGGAAATAGAGATATGTAACAAGAATTATATGAGAGGGAGAAGAGAGATGATGGGATGCCTCCCATCAAGCGCTTGTTTATAGTCAATTAGCTCGACTCTGTCTGATATGGTCATGTTGTGGAAAGGATCAAGGCGACTTTCTGTTGATCGACTTCGTCCCCATAGTAGTGTTTCAACCTCTGTCCATTAACTTTGAACGGTTTGTCCGGGTATTGATCGAAAATCTCGACTGCACCATGTGGAAACACAATTTTCATAGTGAAAGGACCCGACCATCTCCACTTTAGTTTGCCCGAAAAGAGTCTAAGACGAGAGTTAAACAACAATACTGATTGCCCCAGCTCAAATTTCCTTTCCATAATTTTTCGGTCGTGCCACCTTTTCACTTTTTCCTTGTACAGCTTTGAGTTTTCATAAGCCTGCAGTCTGAATTCATCTAGCTCATTTAGTTGGAGAACGCGCTTCTCCCCTGCAGCTTTCAAGTCAAAGTTAAGCTTTTTAATGGCCCAGTAGGCCTTGTGCTCAAGTGTTGACTTGTTAATATTCTAACCTTAATGTTTTGATGATGATTTAATTTTTGGTACTAAATCATTTACTGTGAAATTTCAGGAAATTGATAAATGGATCATTGATGATTAGATCAAAGGCTTTGAAGACTTTGTGTCCTAAGATGTTATGTAAGGTCATGGCAAATATTTAATTTTTTAATATAAGGCTCTAGGACATTTTTATGTGCATTTTATATGATAAGCATTTTATTTTATGCATGTTAATGTTCCGTGTTTTGCAAAATATGTTGGTTAGCAAAATAATGTGGATTCAGCGATATATGTGCTAAGATATTTGAAAGAATCCTAAGTTAATTTGCTACACATGTGAAGTGATTTAATGTGATAATGATATCTTGGAAAGTGTTTTGTAACAGCAGGATAATAATTACTATAAATTAGTGGTTTAAATGTTTATATCTCGGAACTCTATTTATCATGATTATCCTGGGAAGTTGTTTTGGGATATACTTGCTGATATTTACGGAACTAACACTCCTAAGTGGTTCATTCCGAAACAAGTGTGGTGTGTTTACTTGAAGAATTCATTACGGAACTGACATTAAGTGTTTGAGGCTATTGTTGCGGAACTTTTATCAATTCAAAACACTATATTGTATTACGCTTAAAGGAGTCTAACAGTTAGAGGACTTATCTTGAGAAATACACGATGGGATATCTTTGAATTTTGTCTAACGAAAAAAATTATTTTAATGTTACTTATCTTAAGGAAAAATCTGTTAGCAACGGTAATATATTCTGGATATAAAAATCAACTGAGATATCAGTGTTATAGACAACACACGAATTATTATTGCGCTATTATAAACTAAAAAGTTATTTTATCATTCTCGGTGTAATTATTACAAGGCTGCTGGGCAATTAATTATCAGATTATTCCTGCTAATTTTCGTGAGCTTTAACTGATGATATCTTTTAACTATTTGATCATTGCATACATTAGTTGAGCCTTGCATTGTTAAATTGATTATTTTCTTTGATCATTAGACCTCTATAATTGTAATTCTTTTTGGTTTAGACTAAGTGTTGTCTAAATGAATTTAATCCGGCTGGATTAAGAATTATTTACAAACAGGTTCAAGGAAGCATAGGTGCTTAAGGAGTGCAATTGGTGCACAAGGAGCAAAAGTGCTCAAGTGAATTTTGTAATTCAAGTTTTTGAACTATTTTGTAAAAGGAGTCAATTTAAAGAAATAAATTGAGTCTCCAATACTAGTTGGTATTGGACGTAGACTAGGCTATTATTATAGAGTGTAATAGATGAACCACGTAAAAAAATCTTGGTGTTCATATTATTTCTTGCTTTATCTTATTTGCTCACAAAAAGATATTTAATTGTTTTGATATTAAGTATTTCTATATTAAGATAAATTGTTAACACTAAGTGTTTTTACAAAGCTATAAATTTAGTTAGTTATTTTCATTAAATAACAAGATTAAAGATTTAATTTAGTAGACCATATTTATCCAGCATGCTGCATTAGTTAATATAGTAAGCTGAATTCAGTAGTCATTACTTAAGTATAAAAATTGGTCATAGTTTGTTTCTACACTTATTCAACCCCCCTTCTAAGTGTGCCTTATCTGAATTTCATCAAGTTCCATGGGAAGGTGGCAAGCTTTCCCATATACTAGCTGATACGGTGACATACCCAATGGTGTCTTGTACGCAGTCCTATATGCCCAAACTGCATCATCGAGCTTAAGGGACCAATCTTTTCTTGTAGGATTGACAATTTTTTCTAAGATCCTTTTCACCTCACGATTGGACACCTCAGCTTGGCCGTTCGTTTGGGGATGGTAAGCCGTGGCGACACAGTGATTCACCCCATACTTGCCCAATAGTGCAGTACACTGTCGATTACAGAAATGTGTGCCTTCATTAATTATGATAACTCGAGGAGTCCCGAATCTTGTGAATATACTCTTTTGAAGAAATCGCAAGACTACCCTAGCATCATTTGTTGGTAAGGCTGCTACTTCCACCCACTTGGACACATTGTCCATTGCTAGTAGGATATACAAATTTCCGCAAGACGAAACAAACGGCCCCATGAAGTCTATCCCCCAGACGTCAAATATCTCAACCTCTAAGATCATATTCAAAGGCATTGTAATGACCAGTGAATTTTTAAACTCCATTATTAATTAAATATATATGATTTAATTTTAATGAGTTAGTATTGTATGCTTATTTAAATCTTGTGTGGTTATGTGAGTTGAGCCTATGCAAATAATTGCTAGGATTATATTAAAGGGAGTCACTAATGGTTTATTAAATTAGTGGACTAGCCCTAAGGTTTGTATATCAAAAGATTGATAGGAGTGTTAGTAATTAAATATTCAAGTTACTTGAGTATAGTGAAAGGATTCAATTGTGTAGATTAATTAATAAATGTAGCAATATTAATATTTATGTTAATAGTCTATTTGGTAATTTAAATACTAATAGACTAGATCATTTATTTAATTAACTAATTCAATCGTTTATTTAATCATGAATTGGAGAGTTATTGTATTCTATAATAATAGAGTTGAAATAATGTAATATGATAATATCCAATTGAATTATATTCGGTATGAAGAAATGCACATGGATTATATGTTGGTATATATGTACCCCTACTTGATACATTGTATTACTTAGTTGCTCATTGGTAATGACATTGTGTACCCCCTAATTCATTTATAACCTAAGTTATATGAAATGAAATGTGTATATATTATATAACCTAAATAAGCATGGTAGGTATATATATATATATATAACATTAGTGTGTGTTTTCAAGTTGCTAAGTTTCTAACATTGTCCCATTATAAGTGACCCGAATGCTTCTTCACGTGAACTCCCAATAGCTAGCTACTCTACATTTCTTCTCAAATTCACTAATAATCTAGCCAATGATTATAAGGGGAGTGGGTTTCATGATGAGATATACCAACTACTTAACTACCATTCCTTAACCATCAAATTCTCATTTTACCCATTGGTTTGAATTAGTGGGAGATAGCATTGTATGGACAATCAAAACTCTATAAATAAGACCCTCACCTTCTTCATTTTCTTTTGCTGAGTTATTGATAAGTAGAGCTTGCATTCTGAGTTTTCATTTGAATTAAGGAGGAGTTATTATAATAGCAAGTTCATATAGCAATTGCAGAGGTAGAATTCCTATACTTCCTTTCATGTTCATTAATGGCAAATTCTTGATTATGTGAACTAGATGTTAATTGATTGGAATATGATTGTTAAGTAGTATATAAGTTCACATGTATGTTAGAACTGTGATATATTATGGCTGTAATGAATTTCGTGTAGAAAATTTTGATTTGGCTTTGTAACTGCCGAAGTAGAAACATCTTCTGGTCTGACTGAGCCCCGGCGCAGCTGCGCCAGCTTTGTGCTGGGACGCAGCGCAGCTGCGCCAAGCCCTGAAATCTATTTTTCCTGCTTCTGTTAAGTTCTTTTAGGTGCTAACATATGGTATCACGTTAGGCAAGCATGTGAACATGATTAACATGTATATATAAGTATCTTGGCGTAGCATGAGCATGTATAACTATGTTAGTACAGTCTATTGATGAAAAGATTTATAGTTTACAAAATGAACTTAGAATTGTTAAAGTGAACTTTGACAAATACGTAACATGTGCATATTTTGACTTTGTGAGCATGATCGTATGGTCTATATAGACGTGAGAAGTTAGTCTAAAGTGTGAGCACACACTAGCATACATGATTAAGGTTAAGATGTTTTCAAATGAAAAACTTAAGAACTTTGAAGTGAACTTGACAAAACTTGTGTATTTTAAGTATGTATATGTGGCTTAGATATGTGTTTTAAATGTGTGCGAGTTACGTTATGATCATGCAAGCATGTATAATAGGATTCATTATGCCTCTAGACATGTTGACATGAGCATCACTTGGTTAAACATGGATTTCACCTATGCACACATATTCAAGAAAATGAATTTCTAAAGTATAAACTATGTGGATTAACGTATATATGTGTGGTATACGTACAAGCATGCATGCTTAGTATTGTTTAGCCTCGTTATATGGTAATATGACTTTAGTAGCTGACCCTTGTATTATAAACTTGATTAGCTTAAGGTCGCCGACATGAAAACCATATAACTTTGAAGTGGACATAGAATGAGCATGCTAGGTTTCGAACTTGAGTTTATAACCTTATAAGCATGTGTAGTTGATTATTATCAGTAGTCTGTATGCTATAGAGTTGGCTCGAATTTCATCAGAATGAAATTCCATTTCTTGGCCTGACCAGTGAGTGGCGCAGCTGCGCCACTCCTAAGGCAAATACCAGCGTAGCTGCACTAGTATGTTTTCAGGATTGGTGCAGTCTGTTTGTTTTCTGTTTTTGCCAACTAACTTGCAAGGCTACCAAGACTATTAAGAAGAGTCTGATCCCTACTGATATATGATTATATAAAATGATGATGTAGTATGACGATTAGATTCTTGTATGTGTGGACTCATATCAGTTTACACAATACTAATTTGTTAATGTTAGGTCGTTTCAACGCAATTTAATTAAAGCTAGATTATTTGTGGCTGAGCAAATAGGCAAGTTCAATAACTTACACAAACTCATATAATGTGCAAGTTTCCTAACTTTATTTGATTATTATATTGAATGCAAGTTTCTGAACTTCACTCTTTATTGTGCAAGTTTCCTATCCTTCTCATATTGTATTGAGTAGGTTATTATTGTGTTGCAAGTTGTTTATTGACGCTTGGACCTTATTTCCAAGTATGCTTTAAGTGGTTTAATTTCTTTACAATTATTCCACACCAATTTTATTGATATTCACACTTGGTTCACTTAAGTTCGTACAGTCTTGGACTTGTACATTATTTAAAGATCTATAATTCATGAACTATTTCAGATAGAGTCTGAACCTTTGTTCGGTCAGACAATTGCATGAACTTTTTATAAAAGCTATCCAGGCCAATTGATGGTAGGGATTCCTAGACTGAAGAGAACACTCTTTATATTATAGGGGAGTACCCCAGGTATCTAATATAAGATACAAACAGTAGAGTTGAATGTTATGCATATACATGGCATACGCGAGGCTGATCCCCTTAAGTACATATTATGTTGCCAGTAACCAAAGAGTCAATCAGCTATTGATTCCGTTGGAAGTTTATTGTTCGAAGTCTATTCGTCTATCAGTTATTCTAAAAGCAATTATTCTCCTTGCTTCAGATATTCATATTGTTGAATTCCTTTAATCATGATATATCCTTTATTGCTGAATTTAAACTTGTTGAGCAAACAAGTTGCTCACTCTTGCTATATCATGACTTTTATTGCAGTTAAACCCGAGACTTCAGGCAAGGACAAGGGTAAAGAAAAGATGAAGTAATAGACTTCAAGTAGCTGACTTTGTTTTATGATTAGTTTAATTACTGTTTATGTAATTTGAACCCTAATGGTTATTCTAGGGTATGATTGTAAGGTTGTATTAAGGTTATCGAATCTTGGGATTAGTAACACCTTTTGAATGAACGACATACGTTTATTTTATTCCTCATTTAGTTATTGTATGTTGTTTAGAGGTGGATATTTGTATTAGATCGTGATGACCGAATCCGGGTGTTTGAGACCCAAATTTGGGGGCGTCTCAAGCATCTCATTCCATTTGAATATATTACCTACCCTCTGACACCGGTCATATTTTTGCACGAAGTTGTAGCATCTTTAAAGAGAGTTGGCCAATAAAATCCTGCCTGAAGCACTTTGGTTACTGTCCTCTCGCTCCCGTAGTGTCCTCCATAGACTGATGAATGGCAATCCTGAAGTATGCTATCCGTCTTACTTTTTGGGATGCACCTTCTGATCATTCTATCTGCGCACTGCTTAAATAGATAAGGCTCATCCCAAATATTCCATTTAACATCATGTAAAAACTTCTTCTTCTGGGGTCTAGTCAGATAAGAAGGGATAATGTTTCTCACTAAAAAGTTTGAAAAATCCACAAACCATGGCATTTTGCCTTGCATCACAATCAATTGTTCATCCGGGATGGACTCATTAATTATCACTTTATCATTCGTGTCCTTTCTCGGATTCTCCAATCGGGATAAGTGGTCAGCCACTTGGTTTTCGGTCCCCTTTCTGTCTTTGATTTCTAAATCGAACTCTTGCAGAAGAAGTATCCACCGAATGAGATCGGGCTTTGCATCTTTCTTAGAAATCAGGTATCGGATTACAGCATAATCGGTGTATATGACTACTCTTGTGCCAATCAGATAAGAACGAAATTTATCAAATGCATATACCACCGCTAGAAGCTCCTTCTCCGTGGTAGTGTAATTAGGTTGGGCATCCGTTAGGGTTTTACTGGCATAGTAGATGACATGAAAAAACTTGTCTCTACGTTTCCCCAAGACAACTCCCACAGCAAAATCACTCGCATCACACATCAGTTCAAACAGAAGAGACCAGTCAGGAGCTGTGATAATGGGTGCCAAAGTCAATCTTTTCTTCAAGTGCTCGAAAGCGGCTAAACATTCCTCGTCGAATCTAAACGAAACATCTTTCTCAAGAAAACTGTATAGTGTCTTTGTGATCTTTGAAAAGTCCTTCATGAATCGACGATAGAACCCCGCGTGCCCAAGAAAGCTACAGACCCCTTTCACAGAAGTTGGTGGCGGTAAACTCTCAATAGTCTCCAGCTTTGCTCTGTCCACCTCTAATCCTTTCCCTAAAACTTTATGCCCTAGGATAATGCCTTCCTGTACCATGAAATGGCACTTTTCCCAATTCAGCACTAAATTGGTCTCAACACACCTCTTTAATACCATAACTAGATTCTCCAAGCATATGTCAAAAGAGTCTCCAAAGACTGAGAAGTCGTCCATGAAAACTTCCACATTTTGCTCAACTATATCGAAGAATATCGCCATCATACATCTCTGGAATGTGGCCGAAGCGTTGCATAATCCAAAAGACATCCTCCTGAATGCAAAGGTACCATATGGGCATGTGAAGGTAGTCTTCTCCTGATCTTCCGAGGCTATAACTATCTAGGTTATACCCCGAATAACCATCCAAGAGGCAGTAGTAGTCATGTCCCGCTAACCTATCCAACATTTGGTCAATGAACGGGAGAGGGAAATGGTCCTTTCTTGTAGCCTTATTTAATCTGCGATAATCCATGCAGACCCTCCACCCTGTGACTGTTCTGGTAGGTATCAGTTTATTGTTTTCATTGAACACTATTGTCATGCCTCCTTTCTTCAGAACGCATTGTACTGGGCTCACCCATGAGCTGTCAGAGATTGGGTATATGATCCCGGCATCCAACCACTTTAGGATTTCTTTCTTGACGACCTCTTTCATTATAGGATTCAATCTCCTCTGTTGCGCCACTGTCGGCTTACTGTCATCCTCCAGGAGTATCTTATGTATGCAGAATGAGGGGCTGATCCCCTTTATTTTCGCTATGGTCCACCCAATAGATGACTTGAATTCTCGTAGCACTCGCAACAACTTACTCTCCTGACAAGATGTTAGTGCAGCAGTAATTATAATAGGCAACTTTGAAGATTCACCTAAAAATGTGTACCTTAGATGATTCGGAAGAGGTTTAAGATCAAGATTAGGAGGCTCCTCAAGAGAAGGTTTAAGTCGCTCCGATGTCTCCCTAGTGTGTCCGATTGGTTCAATGGAAATCTTAAATTTTCTCATCTGTGGCACTGTGTTCAAAATTTATACATACTCCACAACATCTATATTCTCCATGTCAGAGTCTCCTAGCAATGCACTCTCTAATGGATCAATGTTTATCACTTGCTCAGCCTCTTCATGCAGTACCCTGTCGACAACATCAACTTGGAAACACTCTTCTTCATCAGTGGGGAACTTCATAGCTTTGAAGACATTAAATGTAACCGTCTTGGTCCTGAACTCTCATTGTCAGTTCTCCCTTTTGTACGTCTATGAGTGTTGGCCCAGTAGGTAGAAAAGGTCTCCCAAGAATGATCGGTATGTTTTTGTCCTCTTCGTAGTCCAGAATAATAAAGTCGGCAGGGAAAATAAACTTGTACACTTTCACCAAGACATCTTCTACGATACCCCTTGGATATGTGATGGATCTATCGGCAAGCTGCAATGATATGTTTGTCGGCTTAGGAGCCGGCAATCCCAACTGTGTGAATACCGATAGAGGCATCAGATTTATATTTGCCCCTAAGTCATATAAACATTTACTGAAGGACAATCTTCCAATGGAGCAAGGTATCATAAAACTGCCTGGATCTTTGAGCTTTGGAGGTAGTTTTCGTTGTAATACTGCACTGCATTCTTCTGTTAAGGCAACTGTTTCATAATCCTCTAGCTTCTTCTTTCTTGACAATATGCCTTTCATAAACTTCGCATAGCTTGGCATTTGTTCTAAAGCTACTGCGAAAGGAATGTTAATCTGCAGTTTTTTAAACACCTCCAAGAACTTGGCGAACTGTTTGTCTAATTTTTGTTTTTGAAGTCTCTGAGGGTATGGTGCAGGAGGGTACACAACTGGTGGTGTAACATTGGTTTTCTCAGCTTTATCATGCTTCTCTGCGTCAACTGTATTATCCCCATCATTTTCCTCATTTAAATCTGTTAGTTCCCAAAAGCACGTTAGTTATCTAGAAGGGGGGTTGAATAGATATTTTAATATTTCTTTATTTAAAATACTTTGTCAGTATTGAATATACTGATAGCAGCGGAATATATGTTGTGTTCCCCTTCAAGATATTGCAATTATAATTTGATAAGCAGTTATAACAGATATAGCAGTTATAGCAGTTAATATGAGACAATGAGACACAAGGTTTTAAGTAGGTTCAGAGCACACAAGGCTCCTAGTGCACTCTTCTACTCCACGAGTAGGAAATCCACTAAGGATATCTCTTACAATTGAATCACTTAGATTCCTTCAAGGCCAGCAGCCCTGGAACTTCTCTTAGTTCACTTAGAACTCTTCAAGGCCAGCAGCCTTGGTACTCTTCTCTTAGTTCACTTAGAACTCTTCAAGGCCAGCAGCCTTGGTACTCTTCTCAGTTCACTTAGAACTCTTTAAGTCCTTCTGACTTGGGACCTCACTTGGATTGACATTAAATGTTTGAGGTGTGCTACTCAGTTGCAATTAAGCATCAGTTCTGAAGAACTGAGTAGCGAAGCAAGCTTTCCTCTTTCAAGATCATAGAGTTGATCGTTGAGTGTTCTTAAGCATTTCTCAATGTATTCTTTCTTTCTTCATCTTGCTTGCTTAGTCTGAATCCTTGTCTGATTTTCTTATAAAAGAGCCATTCAAAATGTATCCGTTTGAATGCTCCAGTTCCAGCATTAAATGCTTTAGACGTTTCTATGCAGTTGATGTTGACATCCTGCTTTTCTGCTGCATTGCTGACTGGCCCACTGACACAGCATACTGCAACTTCACCTAACACCTGAAAAGGTGTTTTTTACAGGCGATTTAGTCCTTTCCTTAGCTTCTTCAATACGCTTCTTCGATTTTAACTAAGGATGAATATGGAATCAATTGGACCATCAAATTGTCAACGACTCTAAGCCTTTCTTCATTTGTTGCTCTTCCTCCCTTCATCAGAACTATGAACTTTGATGCTGACTGGAGGAACACTAAGATTATGGTCATTGTATCATAATCGTTGTGTGTTGGCTTGCACAGACTTGACTCAGACTTGATCGTAGAGAACACTATGATTTCTCTTAAGCTCTCTGGTAGACTGCGATTCCTTCTTGCTTTGTCTTGCAGACTCCACGATTCCGAGAGCACACTACGTTTCTTGACTTAGCTCAGCAGGCGCTAGGATCTTTTCCATGATTCCTAGTGTGGCTTCCAAGGGCAGACTATAATTCTGATACTTTCACTTAAACTCCACGAATCCTGCCTTGGCCTCTGCAGACTTGGTTCTCTTTGCAGACTATGATTATAGACATCTTCATTTAAGCTCCACGATTCTGTCTTAGCTTCTGTATGCTGTCTTTGACAGACAACGATTCTGTCAAGACTTTAACTTTTACAGCTCAAATAGATCAACCTAACAATTTTGATCTTTTCTTCTATACATTTATTTACATAAATGATAAACATTAAAGCTTAGATCAACCTAATATTTTTGATCTATTATCTAAGTCCTTGTACATATGATCATTGAAGGACTTTACACTTAAGCATTTATATTTACTTTTAATATCAAATATGGATATGCAATTCCCAACAAAATCCACTTCAGATTTTTCTGCATATGGGCTCGCCCGCGCCAGGTTCTCTTCTTCCTGGGGCGCGGTCGCTCTAGGCTCCAGTCCTGCAGTCTGCTTCCCAGACCTCAATGTGATAGCCTGAAATTGTTCCTTTCCATCCCGTTTTCCTGGATTTACTTCAGTATTGCTTGGTAGAACCCCTTGCAGTTTGTTAGTCAACATATTGGCTATCTGGACCATTTGATTCTCCAATATTTTGATAGCCACCGCTTGGCTCTTTAACATCAACATGAGCTCCTCCATTTCAGTTTTCTTCTCTGGTTGTGGAGCAGGAGCTGGATGGTGTTGATGTTGTTGTTGATGAAATCCGGGAGGATGTGACGGTCTAGGGGCATACTGTTGTTGTGGGTGTTGTGGTTGAGATTGTTGTGCTTAGTATTGTTGTTGAGGTTGGTGTTGTTGTTGAGCACCTTGATTGTTACTCTAGCTAAAATTAGGATGATTCCTGTTGTTCGGATGGTATGCATTCTGAAACTGATTGTTTGGCCTTTGGTAGTTACTCACAAATTGAACCGACTCTGCAGTGACTGCACATTGTTCTGTCGGGTGTGATCCCGCACATAACTCACAAATGAATGCAACTTGTTGTACTTTGTTTTCAGCCAAAGAATCAATTTTCTTAGCTATCGCCGCCATTTGAGCTGCTAGTGCCGTGATGGTATCCACTTCCAATACCCCAGCAACTTTTGGTTAAGGCATTCTAGCTGTCAAATTTTGGAAGTCATTTGCTGCCTTGGTCTCAATCAGAGCATAAGCTTCCTCAAAGCTTTTAGCCCATAAAGCTCCTCCTGGGGCGACATCAATGATCGGCCTAGATTGCCATCCATTCCATTATAGAATGTATTAATCACCATCCAATCTGGCATCCCGTGGTGAGGACATTTCCTTAGCATCTTCTTATACCTTTCCCAAGCCTCATACAAAGATTCTCCTTATTGTTGCTCAAATTGAGATAGGGCACTCCTCATCTTCGCTGTTTTAGCCATAGGAAAGAACTTTGCTAAAAATTTCTGAGCTAAATCCTCCCACGTAGTAATTGAACCTGATGGTAACGAATGAAGCCAACTCCTCGCTTTGTCCCTTAAAGTAAATGGAAAGAGCAGAAGCTTCACCACGTCATCCGACACATTATTGTACTTGAATGTGTCACAAATTTCAATGAAACTCAGAAGATGTTTGTTCAGATCATCGGTAGCCGAACCCCCAAACTGGACTGTGTTCTGTACCATCTGAATTGTCCCTGGTTTGATTTCAAAGGTGTTCAGTCGCTATCGCTGGCCTGAACTATACTCGACTGTAGCTCATTGATGTTTGACATAGAGTAATCCTTCAACGCTCTATGTTCCTCAGCTGCCATTTGTACAGGTATTTCTGTGTCCTCATGTGTGTTAGTAGTACGTGTATTCGCTCTCCAAGCTTTCTCGTTGATATTATCCTGTCTAGGTACCAACGCAGAATTTATAGATCGAGTGTGCATATACTAACCACAAGTACCTGAAACACAAATAAAAATAAAATAGAAATGAGATAAGATGTGAATTGTTCAAGTTAGACAAATTTAACTTAAATTGATGTTGATAGTAATAAAAATAACAACTTATCCCCGGCAACGGCGCCAAAAACTTGTTGGCTTATTTCGGTGTTAACAAAACAGACACACACGTGCAAGTATACATGGTCAACAAGTAATATATGATAAGTTAAGTATTGTTCCCACGGAGAAAAGCAATTATCTCTAATCTATCATGCAACAACTTTATAGCTATTTCTGGCTGCATAAACGAGTAAATAAGATGTGAATTAATAACTAGAATAACTATCAACTAAAAATAACTAATTAACAAATAATTTATTCAAATTGGGAAGATATGGGATCCTAACTTCACTTAATGCATCATCCAGATTTTACACCTCTTGTTAAGCTTAATTAATTATTTCGGATTGCTAGTTAAGAGCACGAAGGTGAAACATGGCTATCTTTCAATATACCATGCCCATATCATATAAAATCCACAAAAGAGATAGAATTCATATGAACATCAATAATACCTAACATCACTATATTTCTATGTGACTTACAAGAAATATAGATTTAAGCAAAAGCTCTCTTAATTGACTATACATGGTAAGCTGATATATGTCTATCCGAATTACGAATCACAAAATCTATCGCATGTAAATTTCATGAACATATGCTAACATGGTCAAATTTAAATTTGTACTTCCCCTATCGATTCCATACAAATTATTAAGGTAGATGGTGATCAAGCATCTAACAATAAACAGAACCACGCTTGGCAATCCATACATAATCAATCACACATAACAAAGAGGCATATAGATCTGAACTAAGAAATAAGCTCCATTAGAATCCCATAATGGTGATTAGTTCATCTTTGAATCAATAACCATTATGGGATTTTGTCCAAGCATTGAAAGCAAATATGAAAGCAAAGAGAATTAAGAGAGTAAGCAATTGCAAATCTGATAACTCAGCCTCCAAATTAAACCTTCAGATCCAAGTTCAAAATCACAATCAAACCCAATTCAAAACCCTAAGTAATTGAAATCTACTAAGAGCAAAGAGAGAAGCCAAAATAGTAAACTAGTAGCTAAGAACTCTCTCTAGCTCTTCAAAACCCTAGAATGGAAATAAAAACAATTAAAACTTAGTCTTGTAACTTGCAAATACACCTTTTAAGGAAAATACGCTACAACAAATTTTAAGTGAAAAGTCAAACATTTTTCAGTATTTGACTGGCGCGACCGCGCCACCCAGTAGGTCATTTGGGGCGCGGGCGCGCTGATCTCCAGAACAAATTCCTCCTGGCGCGAGCGCGCCACTCTTTCCCTTCATGCGGACGCCGTCGCGTTATGCTGTATTTCTGCCTTCTGCTTGCTGGTGCAATGCTGTTCCCTTGCTGCTGCCTTAGTCCTTCACTTGCCTTCACTTGCCCTACTGATCTGAGGCCATTTGCACAAGCCATAAGCCATCTCAACATACCAGTTCCATCTCCAAACCAAATGCTCACCATCTTGCCAAGTTTATGCCAATTCCATGCCATTTCCATGTCATTTGAGTTTCCTTAATGCAACCTATAAAATAAAGATAAAAAGCATCAAAAGACACTAAAACACTTGAGTTTAAGCCATCATTCTAGCAAGTTGATAGTCAATAAGTAGGTATAACACCTACTTATTAGCAACCTCACGGCCCTTAGATCGCTATCTAGTCAGAACGAGGCGCTTTGGCTATGCGCAAGCCAGGATTTGACTGATGAATCCTCGGTTTTTGCGACATCTGAATGTAAATATACATTTTATGTGCATATTTGTGCTGTGCAGGTTTACTTGGCTTCCCTCTGTGAGCCAAGGAATCATGGGATTCATGATCAAACTGATCAGAATCTGATTCCCACGATGGACAAACTCTACTTTACAAATGTACCCTACCAGATTTTTCTATAAAAAATGTACATCCGAAAGACCTTAAAACAGTTATCCAAGTTTAAGGTCTCAACATAGTGAAATAATGGTTTTTCAGTGCCAGAGTCACTCCAATAGCTGTCATGCCTATGAGAAGACTGGCACTTGTGTATATTTTGTGGTCGAGGATGCTTCGCAGCCCGACAATCACCATTCAAATTGAGCCCAAAGGCTGAAAAGATAAAATAGAAATATCAACAGGCTTCTATTCCTATAAGAGCGTAAGGGTTTGAAAATCGACTTTCAAAACATCATTTTAAATATCTTGTCTAAAAAAGGACTTTTGCAAATCAAATCAAACCTTTCGTATATAGGTTCAACGAAGCAAAGCACTACTTTCAATCAAACAAACGTAGGCCCAATTTCTTCCAGCACTCACACACACATTACAAATAAAAAGGAAAATATTAAAAAGATGCGGTACCGTATTTACACAGGAGTTGTGGGGTGCCTAACACCTTCCCCACACTTAACTAAGCCCCCGAACTTAGAACTTCGATTTCAAAGATTAAGTTTCGACAGTGTCCAATAATTGGGCCTACTTTCAAACAAAACTCGGTTGAGTTGGTACAACTATTTCAAATCTATCAACTGGCGACTCTGTAAAACGTTCAAATCATCGACATGATACATGTTGGCCTTATCGACGTTAGTTTAAAAAATCCGCGGGTCGGGTAACAACCCGGATCTTTTAATATCTTTTCCTAAGTTCTCTCTACCCTCACTCTTTTTATTTAGAAAAAAGGGTTTTTAAGGGTTTTTTAGGAGAAAAGACAACATGTATCATGTCGACGATTTGAACATTTTACACAGTCGCCAGTTGGTAGATTTAAAATGGTTGTAGCAATTCAACCGAATTTTGTTTGAAAGAGGCCTAATTGCTGGACACTATCGAAACTTGATCTTTGAAAATAAAGTTTTGAGCTCAGGGGCTTGGTTAAGTGTGGAGAAGGTGTTAGGCACCCCACAACTCCCGTGTAAACACGGTACCGCATCTTTTCAAGATTTCCCTTTAAAACTGGAATGCGTGAGTGAATGTTGTTTGAAAATTGGGCCTATTGATTTGATTGATTGAAAGTAGTGCTTTGCTTCGTTGAACCTATATACGAAGGGTTTGATTTGATTTGAAAATCAGTCTTTGATTTGATTTGCAAAAGCATTTGATTTGATTTTTCTTTGAAAAGCTTTTCTTTTGATTGATTTGACAATGATGTTTTGAAAGCTGGTTTATCAAACCCTTACGCTGCCATAGGAATTGAAGCCTGTTGATACTTCCAATTTTATCTTTATAACCTTAAGGCTGCATGTGAATGATGATATGTTGGGCTGCGAAGCATCCTCGACCACAGAATAAACAAGTGTCGGTCTCCTCATGGGTATGAAAACCATCGGAGAGACGCTGACACGACAAGCCACATTTTTTGATTATCTTTTGAGACCTTAAATCCGGATAACCATTTTAAGGTCTATTTACATGTATATTTTTTTGCAAAAAAACTGACAGGGTACATTTGTAAACCAGAGTTTGTCCATCGTGGGAATCAGATTTTGATCTTTTTGATCGTGAATCCCACGATTCCTATGCTCATATATAAGTAGCCAAAACCTGCACAGTTCAAATTTGTACAGAAATAGATAAATATCCCAATATTGCTAGAACTGAGGATTCATTCAGTAAATCCTGGTCCGTATGGCCGAAGTATCTCGTTCCCACTAGATAGCGATCTAAGGAACGCAAGGTTGCTTTTGAAGCTAAAACTAGAAAGAAAGCTAGATTTAAGGAAATCTCAGCCATTCTAGCTTTCCGGTTCCGTCTGGATGTTTTGAATCGTTTGAAAACTAGAATTGGCGATATTTAAATATATCTAGTCCGCCTGTAGATATGTTAATGTCAATTCATATAAGATAAATATTTAAAGCAGCAGTTGAATAGAAAGCGAGCAAAGCAATATATATATATATAAACTATAAAGGATGATGGGTTTTCACGTCGGTGCCCGAACTAATATTAATATATATATATTGACAGAAATATAGTTAACCAAAATTGGGAAGAGGACTAGTGATGGTGAAGGTTGCTTATATATGCATAAATATATATAAAAGAAATAAAAAGGCCACAGAATGATCCAGGCCGAACTGGAATGTAAATATACAGAAAAGTAGTCAACCAGGGACTGGAAAGATAACCCAGTAATGGTGAAGTGTGCAAAAATAGTATAAAGGCCACGAAATATTCCAGGCCTGATGGAATGTAAATTGCAGAAAGGTAGTCAACCAGTGACTGGGGAGATCACCTAGTATGGCGAAGTGTGCAAAAATAATATAAAGGCCACGAAATAGTCCAGGCCTGACTGGAATGTAAATTGCTGAAAAGTAGTCAACAAGTGACTGGGGAGATCACCCAGTATGGCGAAGAGTGCAAAAATAGTATAAAGGGTGATGGGTTTTCACGCCGGTGCCCGGATTTGAATTGCAATATATATATATATATATTGACAGAAATGTAGTCAACCAATACTGGAAGAGAACCCAGTTATGGTGAAAATCGCTCATATATGCATAAATATATATAAAAGAGGTAGACTACCTCGGATTTGACATCCGGGCTTGACAGAATTGAAATATTAGTATATATACAGTTAAATATGTACAAAAAAGGGCCAAACCCGGATTGGGAAGATAACCCAGTCCGGTGAAGTTGCCAGAATGTGTGTGCTAGTGCATTAAAGCTGCTGGAGCTGACGGATCGTCAATTCGAGTTATTGAAATGCCAGAAAATCAGTTTATGTACAAAAATGTACCAAATTTTGATGAAAACGGCCACAGAACTAAGTTTCGGGCATTTTTAGAAAACGAAACTTAACGTGCAAGTGTATAAAAGTACGAAGAAGTAATATTCACTTTTTGTTTGTGAAAATACTTATAATGGACTACTACCCGGGCTTTTTGCCAAATCGTAGGCTCTATACGTCCAAATCTACATATTATATTTTGATATGTGGTAGTGTATGGGTATATCTACGTGTTAGAGTAAAAATATTTGAGTTTGGAAGAGGTGGAAAAGTCAGAAAATCGAACCGGCAGAGCTTCACCGCGTTTTGGAATTCTTCAAAATGAAGGGCGGCACCTTTATTTATAGGACCAGGGAGCCTCCACTCTACCTGCTGCTTCCACAGGTAGAGGTGTGGCTCCCCTGCTGGGGCTCACAGTGCGGGGTTCCATTGTCTCGAAGTACGTGCACTCCGGACAACGCGCAATCGAAGTAGAAACTTTCTAACTTTTGATCGGAGCTTCCGTTTGAGGCGTGCGATACCTTTTTGAAAAGCCCTCGCTGAGAGTGTCTCAATGACATGGGATAAAACATTTTCCAGGTCCAAGAAGATGGGTTCATAACCATGTCTTCGATTCCCCGCAGTTTGTCCGTTGAGCTGTCTTGCGCTGTTTGCACTCGGGATCGTCGTTATGGTTCATTCTGACTTCGATGGCATCAATTCGGCTTGAGTTTGACCGAATTTACTGAGATTTGATAAAATAACCGTTTTGGCCCTTCTCGTGGTGGTCCTTGGTGGATCTGGCTTCCCAGGGTTATCTCTGGGGCTGAACTGCACTTCTCGGATTGATGTCGGGGCTGATCTGTACTTCATGTGCTGAGACCGAGGATGATTTAACATGTCCTAGGTCGATGTCAAGGTTGACTTGTACCTCCCAGGTTGATGTCGAGGCAGACTTGAAGGCTTGATATTGAGATCGAGATTGATCGATATATCCCAGGTTGCTACCGGGGCTGATTTGTACCTCTCGGGTTGCTGTCGAGGCTGATTTGAAGGCCTGATATTGAGATCAGGGTTTGAACTGATGGTCCGATCAGAGATCGAGGTTGATATAATAGCTCAATATTGAGATCGGGGTTGATCTGACGGTTCGATTGGAGATCAAAGCTGGATAGACGATTCGATTGGAGATCGGAGCTGGATAGACGGTCCGATTGGAGATTGAAGATGGATAGACGATCCAATTGGAGATCGGAGCTGGATTGACGGTCTGATTGATGATTGGAGCGGGATAGACGGTCCGAGTGGAGATCGAAGATAGATAGACTGTCTGATTGGAGATCGGAGCTGGATTGACGGTCCGATTAACGATCAGAGCGGGATAGACGGTTCAATTGGAGATCGGAGTTGGATAAACGGTCCGATTGGAGATCGGAGCCGTATAGATGGTCCGATTAGAGATCAGAGATGGATAGACGTTTCGATTGGAGATCGGAGATGGATAGTGTGTCCGATTGGAGATCCGAGCGAGATAGACGGTCCGATTGGCGATCAGAGATGGATAGGCTGTCCAATTGACGATCAGAGCAGGATAGACGATTTGATTAACGATCGGAGCTGTATAGACGGTCCGATTGGAGATCGGAGATGGGTAGATAGTTCGATTAGAGATCGGAGCTGGATAGATGGTCTGATTAGAGATCGGTGTCGTATAGACGGTACGATTGGAGATCGAAGATAGATTGACGGTTCGATTGGAGATTGTAGATGGATAGATGGTCCGATTGAAGATTGAAGCTAGATTAACGGTTCGATTGATGATCAGAGCGGGATAGACTGTCCGATCGGAGATCGGAGCTAGATAAATGGTTTGATTGGAGATTGAAGATGGATAGATAGTCCGATTGGAGATCGAAGATGGATAGACAGTCAGATTGATGATCAGAGCTGTATAGACGGTTCGATTGGAGATCGGAGCTGGTTTAAAGATCTGATTGGAGATCAGAGATGTATAGACGGTGCGATTGAAGATCGAAGATGGATAGACGGTCCAATTGAAGATCGAAGCGGGATTGACCGTCCGATTGACGATCGGAGCTGGATAGACGGTTCAATTGGAGATCAGAGCTAGATAGACGATTCGATTAGAGATCGAAGCCGCATAGACAGTCTAATTGGAGATCAGAGTTGACTGGAGTACCGACATTGGTGATCGAATTTGATTGGAGTACCGACATTGGTGATCAAATTTGGGTTTACCAGAATTAGTGGCCGAATTTGGGTTGTAGTACCGATATTGGGGATCGGATTTGACTGAATGACCGGCATTGGTGGACGGATTTGGATTGGAAGCCCAGTAGCGGTACTGAGGTTTATTTGATTGATGGCTTTGCCCTCCTACAGTGTCAATATTGGGGCAAGGAAAATTTTGAGTGTCTACAGATGCCCCTCTTTATCATGTCCATGCAATGTAATGGAATGGACAGGATAAAGATTAGTAGACACTGGAAATAAAATATATGCCAGAGACTTTTCGAAGGCTGGGTGTCTTTGAGTTGAATGGGGCTGCTCTCGGTTGCTTACGTCATCTATCTATTGGGGATAACGTTGTGGACATCCCTGGATATTATTGATAGGTTATCACGAACTATTCTTGTCATTTTTTGTTGGGGATGACGTTATTCATGGTACCCTGTTTAACTCTAATGAGGATGCTATTACGCTACCGATGGTTTGAAATCCATAGTTTCCCGCATCTGTCAGCATTATCATAGGGTAGATTTCCTCTCGGCTGATGTCGTTTGTGTGTTTTTAAAGGTTTTTCTGACGGTGTTATCCCTCAGGTATCGAGTCACCTTGCTGGGATCTTTCGATGCTTATCCGAATGATAGGTTTCACTTGGCAGCTTGCAGTAAGGAGCTGAATATCTAATCTTTTACCTCATTCTCTTTTGAGGATGTGTATAACAGATTCCATCAATGACGATGGATTACTACAATTGCCTTCGTCATCGGATCATTCCTGAAGCTTTGCTGGGGCTGAGCAATCGATTAAATTGTATCGCTCAGTACCGGATGCTTCGCTGGGGTTGTGCCAATGGCTGAAATTGACTTCGGTCTGTACCCGAACTTCGCTCGAATGGAACCAACGGTTGAAATTGACTTCGATCTGCACCCGAACTTCGCTGGGGTTGTGCCAACGGTTGACTTGGACTTTGGTCTATTTCCGAACTTCGCTGGGGCTGAGCCAATGGCTGAGACTGGATTTGGTCTGTACCCGAACTTCGCTGGGGCTGAGCCAACGGTTGAACTGGCTTCGGTCTGTACCCGAACTTTGCTGGGGCTAAGCCAACGACTGAGACTGGCTTCGGTCTGTACTCAAACTTTGCTGGGGCTGAGCTAACAGCTGAACTGGCTTTGGACTGTACCCAAACTTCGCTGTGGCTGAGCCAACGGCTGAACTGTCATCGGTTAGTACCTGACGCTTTGAAAATGGCAGTTTTTAAAAGTTTTACACAGTTCCTGCGCAGTTTTTTCTGTAGTTTACTTTGTTGATCCCCGGACACGGCACTGGGATGAATATCAAGGGTCTCCATGGGGGTTCCCTTTCTGTCAGATTCCTGCTGCTTAAACACAGATTTTCAGGACAAACCGCTCAATTGCGTAGCGATTTTTCTTCAGATTTAACTTGGTAGCACATAAGAACTCAGTTTCGACTAGAACTGGACTGTGCCCAGGGGAGTGGGACCCACTCTGGGGTGCCGTAGGTGGAGTTGTGGCAGCCGCAGGTGGGCCCGCTTCCACTTTGGCTATTTAATGGGCTACGGGATTTTTATTTTTCAAGTTTTAATTTTGAGTTCCAAACGGATTTCGATCTTCTTTTTCAGATCTACGGAGCTTGGATAGCTGTTTTCTGAATCCGTCAGATCAGCGCAGCGCAGGTAACATTTTACGTCCTTTTTTCGCAAGTTTTGACCTTTAAAAACATGCGAACCACTTAGGGGCCTTTCAGACGCAATGTATGAAAAATGTATTCCTATATGACCAGCTAAAAATTTTCTGACTACAAATTTATGCATATCTTACTGTAATGCACATTTGGATGTAAGAAAATTCAGGTTATGAGACAGTATTATTTTGCACTTTTTGATCAGTTTAGTCATCCTTTTTGAGGCCTAGTGAGCCTCGATTTTCAACTAAAAATGTCCATGGTAATTTGGCTACCATGTGAGGTTGACTTTTGATTTTTTCATAAATATGAACTGTTTCTATTTTTGGGTAGGTGTGCTACTGAATGGCCACCTAGACATGCATGTGTGCATGTGGACAGTCCATTTTACAAAGGAGACTCTGGCAAAAATTTTCCAAAATCTTAGGCATTGAAAAACATGCATTTTTGACTCTACTGGGGATTTTTGACTGACCCATGCTGGTTTTTAGCTTCTAGGTTTAGAAAACATGTAGTTTTTATTTTGCTGGATATTTTTGACCGACCCATGCATGTCCTAGGACCTAGAGATATATGCTGGACTGATTAAAAATAATAAGCCACAGGTTTTAGACTTACCACACTCTTTCTGAGGTGATTTAGAGTCTTGGTGTATACGATGGATCAAGATAGACCCGACAGTTCCAGCAGGGTATCATCAGGTATCAGATGGAGGAGGGCTTCGGATGTTCCCCAGCCTCGTCCAGCTTAGACGCCTTATAGATTGGTGGAGGTGGTGATTTGTCCAGCACAGGATGAGCATCCACTTGATATTAACGATGAGGAGGCTTCTTTTGCTGCTCATGTTCCGGCTCAAGCTCCATGTACGGAGGTCCCTCATTGTTGTGCAGACGCAGGAGTTGTTGGGCGACTTGAGTCGCCATCCATCGAGATATCTTCATGCCAACGAGGTGACTTGAAGTTTTTCTTCTCTCTGGATTCTTTTCTTCCTTTTTGCCAGTCTCGGGGCACAGGTTTATGACATGGGTTGGTTTTTGATGCAGGTTCCCGGCTTTACGCAGCCTCGCGGCTTTACGCAGCCTCGAGGGATACTGGTTTAGTGTGCATTCCCTGTATCACACTCTGCACAAGGATTACAGGGATATCGTAGATGGCTGGGGCTTTAAGGAATTTTTCTCAATCCTTCCCCTCCGTTGCCCCTGGGGGTATATGAGGGCTTTATTTGAGCGCTGGTTCCACCAGACACAGTCTCTTCATCTTCTGGACTGCGAGGTGATGATGACTCCTATGGATTGGAGATTTATCATCGGCATTGAGTTTGAGGGTGAGCCAGTGCCTATCGTGGCTAACATTACGCCCACTGTCGTTCGGTCCCTGCTGGGAGTCCCCACGACGGCGTTCAAGGGTCGGATGATCCGATCTGGTCCCTTGAGTATAGATGCCTAGGATGGGACTTTACAAGAGCCCCCGCTTGATGATCAGAGGGCTAGAGATCGCATTCTGAGGAGATTGTTTTTGTCGATCGTCAGGGGCTGTTTTATGGCGAACAACTCGTCTACTTTGTCCTTCGCCTTGATTAGCGCCACTCGATATGTAGAGCACTTCAGTGACTATGATTGGGGCTCCTATACCTTTGCCTATTTTGTGACGCCCCCAGAATAGGTCCAGTCAATCCAACCCATTCTGAGTCGCCAAATACATGGTACATAATTCAAATACAATCTTTTATATCACACGGTCGTGCAAAATACGAGCACACAACTGTGAGTGTCATTACAAATATGTACAAAATATTAACAGTCAAACTAAGTCCTTATTACAATTTTTATCACACTATTTATCAGAAATAGTGAGGACTACTACTGCTCTAACTCGAACCATCACTCTGTTTCCCGACTAGTTCCCGCGACATTCTCATATCCTGAAGAGGACAATAGATGAAAACGGTGAGCTCAACTAGCCTAGTAAAGAATATTATGACTAAGATAATGGAAAATAAATTATCGTTAGTCTTCAACAATTCAGATAAAATATTATTGACAACAAGTTTTAGATCAACATTCGCAGCGGAAATAACCATTCATTAGAAGAGTTAAGTAGAGAATAAAGTCTACTATCTTTTATGATTTAAAAGTCCATCATCAATATTTTATCCCTGTAACATCAATCAATATACATCTCAAATCAAATATTCATCTTTGCACTACGGGCCAAAGATATTCATTTGTATCACCAGTGGTTATGTTCATCTCAACACCTGTCCATCTTTGCACTACGGCCAAAGATATTCATCAGGTAATCATTCATCTTTGCTCTACAGGCCAAAGATATTCAGTTATATCACCTTTTAAGACTGAGGATGATGAAAAATATTTTAAAGAACGAATCCAGTAAGATAAAGGACAAAGACTAAGGATTCTTATTTTAGTTTATCCAATTCAAAAATACTTCGTAATAATCAATTGTGGAGCAAAATTCAAGAATAAAGCTCAAAACTTAGATCCAATCAAAGATAGGAACCTTAACAAGCAATTTGGACAAACAAAAGAAAATTTAATTTTTTTCGTGAATAGTGTCGTATACGTGAATAGTGCCGTATACGTGAATAGAATCCCCGACGGAAAAAGTAAGAATTTCATAATAAAATCCATGCCAATATTTTGGTATAATGATATTGAAAAGAATAACATCATTTACGAAAGAAAATAACATCCCTTACCACAAAAGAATAGCACTTCTGGTTGGAATATCGGATATAAGGCTGAAGAAAACTTGCACTGAATAGCAACACTCAAAGTATCTAAATACTCACAAAAATACGTTCGATATTATAGAGAGAGAAAATTTCTGATTCTGGTGTGATTTTCAATTCTAACCTAAGCATTCTATTTATGAGAAAAGTTTAGGATGCCAAAGTAGACTTTTGCGCCGGTGGCTTTCACCCAGCACACCTCGTGAGAAAGAAAATTCCACATTCAACAAATGACAAAAGTGGGGCCCACCATTTTATTTAAAAAAATATTTATTTTTGAAACTTCAATAATTCATAATAAATAGCCCTTTTATCAGAAAAATACAAATTCTATATCCTTATATAGGAAATTTAATTCTCTACAACTTTGTAGAAGGAAGTTTTTCCAAATTCCAAACATAAATTATCCGAAATCCATAAACGGATGATTTTCACACCAAAATACTGATAAAAACACATCAGCACTAATTCCTTTTTTTATATCCACAAAATAAATATTTTCTTATCATATAAATCAATAATTAATTATTCACAAATAATATTACAGAACTACAATATTGACAACCAGGTCGTTCCGAGGAAAGAGGGGGCCTTCCGATATGGACTTCTCCTTATTGGTGCGCAATTAAATAACTCCTCCTAGACAAAACTTCCTTAGACATTGTCATTAATGCTATCTAATAATATTATTCAAATAATATGAATTATTGAGTTGATAATGTGAAATACTGTGCATTGACAATTATTGAATCAATCATATAAAATAGCAACGTAGCAATTATTGATATAAAATATCAACGTAGCAATTATTGAACCAATAAAATATCATGCAATTATTGAATCAATAATATAAAATACTGAACAGTAATTACTATAACAATAATTGACTAGTGACTTCTTACGTAAGAATCAATAATTCAAAATATTGTGCAATACCGTGTGCTACTGTGCAACACCGCGTATTACTGTATTTTAACCACCGGGTATTTCAACAGTACTAATGGTAACAACTACGCCGTTATTTTATAAAAAGGCTATTTCTGTCGCTTTCTATATCCGACAGTTATTCCGTTGTGGGGCCCACAAATAGCTGCGCCTGTCGTACGAATATTCCCCGACAACAAGAATATTCCACGACCAAACGAATATTCCCTGACAACAATGAATATTTTATAACCACTTGCTTATTTTGAAATATTTGCACATTTCACCCATAATTTTTCACATTTATCAAATCAACACCTTACTATTTCGAAATAATATATAAAGAAAATTAAATCTTTATTCATAAAAGTTGGGGTCTTACAACCTCCCCTCCTTATGAAATTTCGTCCTCGAAATTGACGTACGTACCTGGTATGTCGAAAAGGTGAGGATACCTCACTTTCATTTCGGATTCCAACTCCCAGGTCATTTCCTCAATAGCATGGTTTCTCCACAAAACTTTAACTTGAGGTATAATTTTCGAGCGTAGGACATGCTCCTTCCTATCCAACATCTTGACAGGTACCTCCTCAGTCGTTAAATCTTCGGCTATCTCGTCTGGTTCTAACTCAATAATGTGGTTTGGATCTTTCATATATTTACGCAACATGGATATGTGAAAAACATTATGAACACGAGATATGCTTGGAGGTAAAGCGAGTCTATAAGCCACATTTCCTACTCGGTCAAGGATCTCAAATGGACCAATGAATCGTGGATTGACCTTTCCTCTCTTGCCAAACCTCGTAACTCCCTTCCACGGAGCAACACGTAATAACACATGGTCCCCAACATTAAATTCCACGTCCTTTCGATGAAGATCCACATAACTCTTTTGTCGATCTTGTGCGGTTTGTATCCGTTGCCGGATCATTTGGATCTTTTTCGTAGTCATACGTACTAACTCCGGTCCCAACAATGTTGCTTCACCCACCTCATTCCAGCATACTGGAGAGCGACACTTTCGTCCATACAACGCTTTGAATGGAGCTACGCCTATACTTGCTTGATAACTGTTGTTGTAGGAGAATTCCACCAACGGTAAGTACTTATCCCAACTCCCTTTGAAGTCTAGAACACAGAGTCTCAATAGATCTTCAAGAGTTTGAATAGTCCTTTCCGATTGTCCATCCGTTTGAGGATGATAAGCCGAACTGAATCGTAAATCTGTGCCCATAGCTTTCTGCAAAATTAATCCAAAATCGTGAAGTAATTCTGGGGTCACGATCCGAAACTATGGATACTGGCATGCCATGCAATCTCACAATCTCATTCATGTACATACGAGCAAGACGTTCAAGGAAATAAGTCTCTCGTATCGGCAAGAAATGAGCAAACTTGGTTAATCTATCAACAATAACCCAAATCGCATCTATGCCTTGAGAAACCTTGGGAAGACCTGTAACGAAATCCATCATAATGTGTTCCCACTTCCATTTCAGAATCTCCAGTGGTTGCAATGGACCCTTCGGCACTTGATGCTCTGCCTTTACACGTTGACACGTTAAACATCTCGAAATAAACTCCGCGATTTCTCTTTTCATATTGCTCCAACAAAATGTATGTCGAAGATCACGATACATTTTGGTACTCCCAAGATGGATTGCAAACTGTGTGTTGTGTGCCTCCATCATGATTCTATGCTTCAAGTCAGAATCGTTAGGAACACAAAGTTTGGAGTTGACTCGAAGTATTCCCTCTTCTTGCTTCTGGAATGGCACCTTCTTCTTCATCTTCATCAGCTCCGGATCTGTAGCTTGAGCAGCTTTAACTTTATTAATCAAAGCTAGTTCTACGCGTATACTTGACATCATCACACTCGTTCCCACATATGATCTTCTACTCATCGCTTCAGCTACCACGTTCGCTTTTCCAGGATGGTATTGGATGGTATGATCGTAATCTTTCAATAGCTCAAGCCAACGTCGTTGCCGCATGTTGAGTTCCTTTTGAGTGAAGAAATATTTAAGGCTCTTATGATCCGTATAAATCTCCACTTTCTCTCCATACAGGTAATGTCTCCAGATCTTCAACGCAAAAATGACAGCTACCAACTCTAGATCATGAGTAGGATAATTCCTCTCATATTCTTTGAGTTGTCGCGAGGCATAGGCTATGACTTTCCCATATTGCATGAGAACACATCCTAACCCTTTGCCTGAAGCATCGCTGTAGATAACAAATCCATCCGAACCAGATGGTATTGTCAGAACAGGTGCCGAGATAAGTCTTCTCTTGAGCTCTTGGAAGCTCTTCTCGCATTCCTCGCTCCAAATGAATTTTGTATCTTTTTGAGTCAACTGAGTTAATGGAGTAGCAATTCGAGAAAATCCCTCTACGAACCTCCGATAATAACCAGCTAAGCCCAGAAAGCTTCGTACTTCGGTCACCGCCTTAGGTTGCTCCCAGCTTTGTATTGCTTCAATCTTCGTTGGGTCAATAGATACTCCACGTTTCGATACCACGTGCCCAAGGAATGCTACTTCCTCAAGCCAGAACTCGCATTTCTTCAGCTTGGCATATAGCTTGTTCTCACGAAGCTTTTGAAGTACCAGCTTCAAGTGGTGCTCATGATCTTCACTGCTTTTAGAATAAATGAGGATGTTATCAATAAAGACAACAACGAACTGATCCAAATATTCCTTAAATACACGGATCATCATATCCATGAAAGCAGCAGGAGCATTAGTCAATCCAAAAGACATGACTAAGAACTCATAATGCCCATACCGAGTTCTGAAGGCAGTCTTCGAAATATCCTCAGTTTTAAACTTCAGCTGATGATATCCAGAACAAAGATCGATCTTTGAAAAGAATTATGCTCCTTGCAACTGGTCGAACAGGTCATCGATATGAGGTAGCGGATACCTATTCTTGATGGTGACATGGTTTAACTCCCGATAGTCAATACAAAGTCGCATACTCTCATTTTTCTTCTTTACGAATAAAATAGGAGCACCCCAAGGAGACGTACTAGGACGAATAAAACCGATGTCTAACTATTCCTATAATTGGACATTTAACTCCTGAAGTTCAATAGGAGCCATTCAATATGGGATTTTAGAAATGGGTTTTGTACCGGGCTCAAGGTCAATAAAGAATTCAACTTCATGTTCTGGGGGTAGACCGGGAAGTTCTTCAGGAAATACATCAGGAAACTCATTAACAATAGAAATATCATTCAAACCTAATGTATTCTGGTTTAGATCAGTGACATGATCTAAGAAAGCTTGACATCCATTTTTTAATAAACGAATAGCTTTGTGACTTGAAATGATATTGACTGATTTTAGTGGTTTGGTGGTTTGGATTCGCACAACAGGTTGATTAGGAATATGAAAACTAACAACCTTACGAAAACAATCAATTTTGGCATGATAAGTGGTTAGCCAGTCAATTCCTAAAATCACATCAAATGTAAGTATTTTCAAAGATATAAGATCAACAGGTAAGGTAAGGGTACCAATCTGAATCAAACAAGATTTATAAACTGTGGATGTAACAAAGGTTTCTCCCAATGGAGTTTCAACAGATAAGTCAAAGTCTAATTTATCAGAAGTCAAGTTTAATCGTTGAGCACAAGCAGGTGAAATAAAAGAATGGGTAGCACCGGTATCTAACAAGGTGTAAACTTCGCAAGAGTTTATGATTAGCTTTTCCGTAATCACCTCGTGTGGGTTCCTTGCATTTTGGGCTGTCACGACAAATGCTCTTCCAGGAATCACCGATTTTGACTTGTCCGAAATCGCCTTGGGAATCACCACCCCCGCTGGATTTGGTTTCGCTATAGGACAATCTCGAGCTATATGTCCTTCTTTTCCACAGTTATAGCATGCTTTGAGTTGTTATAGGCAGTTTGGGCTGATGTGTCCCTATTTTCCGCATTTATAGCATACGACCGGTGGTCGTTCTCCTCCCCTAGAAACAGTTGATGCTGGTGCTGATGTTGACGTCTTCACGTTCTCATTGTTGTACCTTCTCTTCTTGAAATCTCCCCCCGATTCGCTTTTTCTACTATCATGGCCACGATTACCACCGGAAGTGGTTACCGCTTCTGTCATACTTTCCTCCCCGCTGGTTGTCATTGCTCTGATGACTTCTGCCACCGGTACGACCTTAGTTGTTGTCCCTTGGTTGAATATAATCACTATCTCGTTCTAACAACTGGGCCCTGTTCACTACATCTGAATATAGAGAAAATTTGTGAGAAATGAGGTATTGACGTATTTCGGGTTTCAAACCTCTCAGAAACATCCGCATTATACGTTCCTCATTCTCCACCAAATGAGGTACAAACCTGGACAACTTGGCAAACTTAGCCTCGTACTGGGACACCGTCATGTTATTTTTTTCTAGTCTGATAAACTCTACCTCCTTCATATGACGAATACTTTTAGGAAAGTACTTATCATTGAACAGTTTTTGGAACGCTTCCCAAGACATCTTGAGTGCAGTAGACTGGGTAAGCTTCACAGACTCCCACCAGTAATCTGCCTCTCCACGGAACATAAAAGTGGCAAATGGAACCTTCTGTTCCTCCGTGCATCCCAAGACATCAGATATCTTAGTAATTTGCTTAACCCACGTCTCTGCCTTGATTGGATCTAGCTTTCCCAGAAACTCTGGTGGTCCCAATTCTTTGGACCGCTTGGCAGTGACAAGCCGCGAGTTGTTATTATCTCCACCTGTGTTTTACACACGAGTTTCCCTCATCTGGTTTTGCATGAACTGCAAAAAACTTCTAAACATCTCATCGTTTATCGTCTGACCAGCGTTGTTTTCAGGATGAACATTGCCTTCTTGTTGCACGTTCTCCTGGTTGGTGATTAAAGGTGTCTCCACGGTCTCATTCACTTCATTGTTAACATTCTCAACTGCCATTCTCAAATACTGCCATAAAACAAGGGTTAAATAAACAAATTAATATACCACATATTAACCCTATGCTCCGACTGACCAATTAAATACCACATAAGCTTAGGTAGGACATACTAGTGAACGATTTACTCGTCTCTCCCCTCCTAGTTCTATTCCCCAATCTCCGCCAGAGATCATATCCCTAAGCTCTGATACCAACTGTGACGCCCCCAGAATAGGTCCAATCAACCTAACCCATTCTGAGTCGCCAAATACATGGTACATAATTCAAATACAATCTTTTATATCACACGGTCGTGCAAAATACGACCACACAACTGTGAGTGTCAATACAAATATGTACAAAATATTAACATTTAAACTAAGTCCTCATTACAATTATTATCACTACTATTTATCAGAAATAGTGAGGACTACTACTGCTCTAACTCGGACCATCACTCTGTTCCCCGACTAGTTTCCGCGACATTCTCATTTCCTAAAGAGGACAATAGATGAAAAGGGTGAGCTCAACTAGCCCAGTAAATATTATTATGACTAAGATAATGGAAAATAAATTATCGTTAGTCTTCAACAATTCAGATAAAATATTATTGACAAGAAGTTTTAGATCAATATTCGCAACGGAAATAACCATTCATTAGAAGAGTTAAGTAAAGAATAAAGTCTACTATCTTCTATGATTTAAAAGTCCATCATCAATATTTTATCCCTATAACATCAATCAATATACATCTCAAATCAAATATTTATCTTTGCACTACGGGCCAAAGATATTCATTTGTATCACCAGTGGTTATGTTCATCTCAACACCTGTCCATCTTTGCACTACGACCAAAGATATTCATCAGGTAATCATTCATCTTTGCTCTACAGGCCAAAAATATTCAGTTATATCACCTTTTAGGACTGAGGATGATGAAAAATATTTTAAAGAATGAATCCAGTAAGATAAAGGACAAAGACTAAGGATTCATATTTTAGTTTATCCAATTCAAAAATACTTCGTAATAATCAATTATGGAGCAAAATTCATGAATAAAGCTCAAAACTTAGATCCAATCAAAGATAGGAACCTTAACAAGCAATTTGGACAAACAGAAGAAAATTTAATTTTTTCCGTGAATAGTGTCGTATACGTGAATAGTGCCGTATACATGAATAGTAACCCCGACGAAAAAAGTAAGAATTTTATAATAAAATCCATGCCAATATTTTGGTATAATGATATTGAAAAGAATAACATAATTTATGAAAGAAAATAACATCTCTTACCTCAAAAGAATAGTACTTCTGGCTGGAATATCGGATATAAGGCTGAAGAAAACTTGCACTGAATAGCAACACTCAAAGTATATAAATACTCGCAAAAATACGCTCGATATTATAGAGAGAGAAAATTTCTGATTCTGGTGTGATTTTCAATTCTAACCTAAGCACCCTATTTATAGAAAAAGCTTAGGATGCCAAAGTAGACTTTTATGCCGGCGGCTTTCACCCTGCACACCTCGTGAGAAAGAAAATTCCACATTCAACAAATGACAAAAGTGGGGCCACCATTTTATTTAAAAAAACATTTATTTTTAAAACTTTAATAATTCATAATAAATAGCCCTTTTATCAGAAAAATACAAATTCTATGTCTTTCTATAGAAAATTTAATTCTCTACAACTTTGTAGAAGGAAGTTTTTCCAAATTTCAAACATAAATTATCCGAAATCCATAAATGGATGATTTTCCACACCAAAATACTGATAAAAACATATCAGCACTAATTCCTTCTTTTATATCCACAAAATAAATATTTTCTTATCATATAAATCAATAATTAATTATTCACAAATAATATTACAGAACTACAATATTGACAACCAGGTCGTTCCGAGGAAAGAGGGGGCCTTCCGATAAGGACTTCTCCTTACTGGCGCGCAATTAAGTAACCCCTCCTAGACAGAACTTCCTTAGACATTGTCAATAATGCTATCTAATAATATTATTCAAATAATATGAATTATTGAGTTGATAATGTGAAATACTGTGCAGCGACAATTATTGAATCAATCATATAAAATAGCAACATAGCAATTATTGATATAAAATATCAACGTAGCAATTATTGAACCAATAAAATATCATGCAATTATTGAATCAATAATATAAAATATTAAACAGTAATTACTGTAACAATAATTGAGTAGTGACTTCTTACGTAAGAATCAATAATTCAAAATACTGTGCAATACCGTGTGCTACTGTGCAACACCGCGTATTACTGTATTTTAACCACCAGGTATTTCAACAGTACTAACGGTAACAACTACGCCGTTATTTTATAAAAAAGTTATTTCCGTCGCTTTCTATATCCGACAGTTATTCCATTGTGGGGCCCACAAATAGCTGCCCCGTCGTACGAATATTCCCCGACAACAAGAATATTCCATGACCAAACGAATATTCCACGACAACAATGAATATTTATAACCACTTGCTTATTTTGAAATATTTGCACATTTCTCCCATAATTTTTCACATTTATCAAATCAACACCTTACTATTTCGAAATAATATATAAAGAAAATTAAATATTTATTCATAAAGGTTGGGGTCTTACATATTTTCTCCTTGGCATGCGCATGCTTTAGGAGGGTGTGACGGAGGCTTGGTTAGGATTTTACCCATATTTGCTGGTGAGTATATCTTTCTGTACCTTTTTGATTTCAGCATTCATTTTTGTCAGTTTTGGTCACTGAGGACGTTTGATATTTGCATGATCAGCTTTGGATATTTGAGAGGCTTCCTTGCCTACGGCCCGCTTCTGCCCTAGGTCTGGAGACCTATCCTCGGGGACGAAGATGGCATTACTCCACTTTGACGGAGGTCCCTTTTGCTGAGGGATTCACTCACACCCGTTTGCAGTTGGAACTTTTGACGGCGGGTTTTATCACCTGGACGTCGTATACCTTTGAGTTTTTGGCCGTTGGATTTGAGGGAGGCATCCCTACAGGTCGGGAGTTTGTTTTGTCGACCCACAGAGTCCCTTTGTTGACGGTGGGAGGCTGGGAGCTCTATCTTGGAGAGCATGCCATTGGGAGCATTACGGGGGAGATTCACATTCCCATTGCTCCTCCAGCTTGGCATCATTGGCCATTGACCGTGCCATTGACAGATATCCCTACGGAGGGCATAGATGGCTTTGCCTTATCAGAGGGCCCTTACAACCAGGGGTATTTAGCAGTTGGTGGAGTCCTCGCACTATTGGAGCTCAGACTCGGGCCACCCAGTTCATAGAAGACATAGTGCCAGGGTCCGTGATGATAAAGGACTGGATAGCTTGCCTTAGAGAGCCTACTCATGCAGACCAGATAGCAGATCTGACCAGAGAGTTGGAGAAGGCCAGTTTCTTTATCAGGCACCTTGGTCGAGATCCCTCAGAGCCATCTTTTTTATACCCATCCAGCACAGGAGCGGGTCCCTCTTTCGGTCCATTTAGCAGTAGCTATGCAGGGACAGATCCTCCCTTATACCGCCCAGACATGCCTGATAGCAGTGGTTTTATATCCACCGAGGAGATGGAACAGGTCAATCGCTTTGACACTGTTGTCTTCGACTTCCTCTGATAGGTATTGGAGCTATATTTTTGGTCAGCCACTGTTTTGGCTATTTTGCGGTTGTGCCATCATTTTGATAGACCACTGTATTAGTTGGGTGGTGGTGCCCCTATTTCCCTGTATTTTCCTTTATGCTTTGTATTATTAGACAGGGATGATGTCTTGTAGTACATAGTTTATTGTAGATAATCATGATCTTTTCTATCTATCGCATCATGTTTATATTTGTCATCATGTATATATTATGTCATGTGTATGCATTCAGACATCTGCGACTTGATTTGACCTATGGATGGTCGTCTGCGGTCAGCCGTATTGAGCATTCACCACCATCTGAGGTAGCCACATCATTGAGGTCATGGTATGAGAGCCTGCCCTACCCAGTTAGAGGGACAATGGACCACATGTTGGGGCATTCGTTGGCCCTTGCAGATTTTCAGGTGCCGTCTGGATTTGTTGATGGCATTTTACCCTTCTGGATACCTGAGATACAGGTGTTCCGCTTCGAGCGGCATGAGTTAACGTCGACTTTTGAGGAGTACGAGCAATTTACTGGGTTGGTTCTGGATTTACCGTGTGCTCGTACGGCTATTAGTGATATGAGGAGACCGTTTACCCGTATGTCCGGTCTCCGTCAGAGCTTAATCAAGGACGAGATTATATCTGGACACGTGATCTCGACATCTATGATCGCCATGTCGAAGATTTTATTATTTCAGTAGAGGCATGGCGTCTGGCCAGAGTAGACATTCTGCTAATGTGTATTGTGGCATACGTCTATATGCCGCTTTGCTTGGATCATTTGGACATGGGATTAGTAGTTATGGTTCGAGCCCTTAAACAGGGTAGCACCATCGTCCCGATAATATTGGCTGAGACATTTAGATTCGCCACACATTGTAGTACCCATCCAGAGGGGTTTTTTAGAGGCAGCTCGGTCTTACTGTATATATGGCTGATGTCCTATACACGACCGATTGGATTCTTCAGGCCTCAGGGTTTTTGCTTTACTCATGAGACATCCACAGTTTACTCTTTTCAACCTATGGAGTGCATTGATGCAGAGTCATGGTTGGCATTTTTGTCGAACATTGAGCATCCGTTCTTGATCTTGCCATGCTCAGGGCTAGATTTCCCATATAGCTTTATCACCCATGATTCTGACCTGGATTATTTACCCCTAGCGGGTTTGAGGGGAGTGACTACTTATCATCCCCTGGCAGTCATGTGTCAGTTCGATCAGCTGTAAAGTTTGCACCATTTTGAGGGGTCTGCTAATCAAAGGACGCCGACTTCTTCTATGTCGTCTACCGACTTGGTTAAGAGTATATGAGTGTTGGACTCATCGAGAGAGGGCTGATTTCTCTGGTAGCCATCCGGGCCATTCTCCGACGTAGCTTGCATGGTTGGAGGCAGAGACAGTAGTTACAGCAGCAGAGCCTCATTTATCTCCGATTATGGAATCCGATGAGGAGGAACCCATAGAGGATCCGGATTCTCCTACCAAGGATGAGCTATTCACGGGTTTGACAGCGGCTCTAGTTAGTGATTCGATGGCTATTCCTGCAGAGACAGATTCAGCTTTAGCAAACTCACTATTCAGGATGACCTTTGAGCGAGATTCGACTAGAGCGCAGATGTTGGCCACCTTGTCTGGCAGAGATTTAGCTTTGGCGGAGAGAGATGGGCTCAGGGCCGCTTTGGATGCTAGATTGATTGAGTAGGAGGAGCTCCGATCTGCTAGAGATGCAGCTGTTGTAGAGCGAGACGAGATCCGCTCGGCTAGAGACTCAGCCTATGTTCAGATCGAGGAGACTTTGATTGCTCGAGATGCAGCTTTTGCGTAGAGGGATGAGGCTATAGCTTCCCGTGATTTCCACATTGCTGATAGTACTGCTCTTCGATCTTACACTCATGGTTTGGTCACCGAGATAAGTGCGTATATGGATGACCATAGTGCCACCTTGTAGATGACCGTGGAGGTATTGAGCCGTATGGAGGCTGAGTGGATGGAACTTACAGCTGCTCCCCCATCTTCAGAGAGAGATGCCATGCAGGCATTGCTGACCCGCTTGTCCTTGGGTCCATAGACTAGCTTTATTTTTCCTGCACAAACTAAATCAGCCATTTTTGTCATCTACAAGGCATTATATACATATTAAATAGTGTTATATATCAGAGAAATATAGTTTTGATTCACTTCCCTGATTGGATATGTACTGTCATTGCTGAGTGATTACTACTTCTTTCATGACTCGCAGTTGTAGATATATCTTGAGCTTCTTCTTGATGGACTGACAGTTGAAATGTCAGGGATTATCTCAGATGGGCCTGTTGACCAGGGTAGCTTGATAGAATTTGGCTTCAATTTATGTTTGGTGTATTGGAACTGGTCTTTTATTTATTTTTTATTTTTTCTTGAAGGTCAAATCGCGCCGTAGATGGCTGCCTACGTACTCTCGAGTTGAGGGAGATCAGGTCATTCGTAGTTCTGGCTGTTTGGTTGGAGAGAGGTTTGAAAAGTATTTATCTTGGGTTTTTATTTTTGGTTTGATGAGTTTTTTGAGTTTTTTATTTGGTTTGACAGCACTAGAAATGGTTGCCTACGTACTCCCGGGTGTAGGGAGATCAGGTCATTCGTAGTTCCGGCTGTTTGTCGGAGTGGATTGATTTTTATTTTTTTTTAAATTTTTTTTTCTTAGTTTGATTGCACCAGAAATGGCTGCCTACGTACTCCGGGGTTGGGGGAGATCAGGTCATTCGTAGTTCCGGCTATTTGTCGGAGTGAATTGATTTATTTTATTTTATTTTATTTTACTTTTTTTGGATTTTTTTTCTTAGTTTGACCGCACCAGAAATGGCTGCCTACGTACTCCCGGGTTTAGGGAGATCAGGTCATTCGTAGTTCTGGCTGTTTGCCGGAGTGGATTGATTTTTTTATATTTTTTTTCTTAGTTTGACTGCACCAGAAATGGCTGCCTATGTACTCCCGGGTTTAGGGAGATCAGGTCATTCGTAGTTCCGGCTTTCTAATGAAAAATTGAACCTGATTTAATTTGTAGGACCCGGATGCGAGTATGCATGTATCTCAGACGTAGTATCTTTTGATGGCGTTTGAATTGATGAGTTGGGGAAATTCGTTCCCATCCATTTCTTGTAGTCTGATAGCTCCCCCTGTCAACACCTTCTTGACAATGAAAGTGCCTTCCCAATTTGGGGCTAACTTTCCTTTGAGCTTCATCCTGGTTAGCCAGGACTTTATTTAGCACCAAGTCGTTTTCTTTGAATTTTCGAATATCTGGCGATCCTTTGCTGGTATAACTGTCCGTGGAAAATGGTTGTAGCTGTGACACCCCCAAGTCCAGGTACTTCGTTTTCACATGATTTGGTGTTCACTTTTTAATAAAAACATACATCTACCCAAATATAAAGACTTGCAAAGTAAATTACAACCTTCATAAAACCTTAATAAAATCTTCCTTTAAAAAGGAATACAACTTGTCCAATAAAATCCCATGGTTAACTAAATCTTAACATTAATCAAATAAATGCGGAAATAAAACATAACCAACTAAGTCTTATTACAATCAAAACTTGAAACAACAAACCTTCACTTGTTCATATTTCCTTTTCCTTTACTTGTTGACGGTATGTCAACATTCTTTGTTTCAACTGCAAGTGGAGGTAAAACATGCAAGAATGAGCAACCAAAAGCTCACTTGAAATTTAAACAGTGATATGACATATATGAATAGTTTCCAAAAGAGTTTAAATAACTTTACTTTCATCAAAATAAGAATTGAATAATAATTCTTTCATCAACTTTAAAGTTCGAATATAGAATCAATTTGAGGGTCATACGACTTTGAACAATGTCCTAGGTTATAAATATTTCTATTTAAACCTTTAACAGTCAATAAGACTATGGACCTTTAACTCGTACTCAGGGGGATCAACCCTTTATACCATGAATTGTGCACAACCATCTTAACGCTTTCGCATAAATATCCCCTAATAAATAGGGTTGTTCATTCTCAGTAATTAAACCGGGATGTCATCTTTGAACACCACTACAAACTTATCTAGAAATGGATTAAACACCCTGTTAATTAGGTCTATAAATACAGATGGGGCATTCGTTAAACCAAATGACATCACCAAGAACTCGTAATGACCATACCTAGTTCTAAAAGCCGTTTTCGGTATATATTTCTTCCTCACCTTCAATTGATGATATCCGCTTCTCAAATCAATTTTCGAGAAGTACTTAGTACCCTTTAGTTGGTCAAACAAGTCATCGATCCTAGGTAAGGGATACCTATTCTTGATCGTAACTTTGTTCAACTCTCTATAGTCAATGCAAAGACACATTGTTCCATCCTTCTTCTTCACGAATAACACTGGCGCTCCCCACAGTGAAGCGCTCAGTTGAATATACTTCTTGTCTAGCAATTCTTGAAGTTGAACCATCAGTTCCTTTATCTCAACTGGAGCCATTCGGTACGGAGCCTTTGAAATTGGAGCAGTTCCCGGCTCTAAGTCGATCACGAACTCTATCTCCCTATTTGGCGGAAGTCTTGGCAAGTCGCTCAGAAACACATCCACAAACCCCTTAACCACCGATAACTCTTCTACCTTCGGGCTCTCCTTACGCGTATCTACTATGTAGGCTAGATATCCTACACAGCCTTGCGTCAAAAGTTTCTTGGCTTGCATTACCGTCAGATAACTCGCTTGTCTAGGCGATTTACTACCATTGAACACTACTTTCGACGGAGTCGTAAGGTTTACCGACTTCCTCTAACAGTCGATTATCGCCCCATGGTTGAACAACCAGTCCATCCCCAATATGACATCGAATTCCCCAAGTTTTATCGAAATCAAATCTACCCTCAGCTCCTGACCCTTAATATCTAATCTATAGTTCTTATATACAAACCTAACAGGTATGACTTCCCTATTCACAATTTCTATGTTCAAGGGGTAAACTAACTCCTCTATAGGTAAGTCTAGGGTTTTAGCAAAATCATCGGATATGAATGAACAAGTAGCACCCGAATCAAATAATACATATGCATTTATACTATTGATCGGAATAATACTTGCCACCACATCCTTTGATTGCACCGCGTCTTGCACCGTCATATTGAATGTGCGGGCAGTGGGTCGAACGGCTTGCAATGGTGATGGTCCGGCAATAGTCAAAGTGCTGCCGCTGCCATTTTCACCATTCCCTGTTGACCCTGTCGCTGACTTCTTAGGGCAATTACAAGCCATGTGATCCTCGAATCCACATGTATAGCAAGCTCCCTTCTTCGGGTTTGGGCAGTTCGGCGCGATGTGGCCTTCCTGACCACAGTTGTAGCACCCCCGTTTCCCTTTCATGAACACTCTAGTGTGAGTCTTCCCACATGTAGCACATGCTTTGAGCTTTCTCTTCTATTGTCCTCCCTGCTGACTCCCAGCAGAGGTGTTGTCATTCCACTTCCTCTTCTGATGGATATCTACGCTACCACCAGCCTTGTTTTTCGTCTCAATCTTCTTCTTCTTGTCTTGGTTGAATTTAGTCACGGCTTCGCTTCCTCCTTCAGTTAGAATGGCCTTTTCTAGCACGACTGCAAACATGTTCAGCTGAAACATAGAGACCTTGCAGTAGAGCCAGGGTTTCAGTCCCCGCCCAAACCTCCTCACATTCCTAATGTCCGTGCTGACCTGGTAAGTAGCAAACCTGGCCAACTCATTCAACTTAGCGGCATATTCTGACACTGTCATTCCTCCCTGCTTCGGCTTCGCTAGCTCGGCTCGAGCCGCGTCTCTTTCATTCACCACGTGTATTAGGTTCCACTGTTCTTCTTTTAGGTCGCTAGCCATATCCTCGATAGTTTTGTGTCGCTGCTGGATGGTTTCCTCGAGCTCTCCAACTCGACCATGAAGCTCCACATTACTGTCGTAAATTACCTCGTACATCTCAGCACTAGTAGAGTGAGGTGGGAATTCCTCTTCGGAATCCTCTTCCTCCTCTGACTCGTCCTCGTCCTCTTCCTCTGGAATAGGTGTCAGCTCACGCTCCCGACCAGCTACGATGATCACTGGAAATGGCTCTCTCCTAACCAGATGCCCCCAGACAACATGGATGTCTAGGGGCTCTTCCTCTATAGGCACCTGAGGTAGATCCTCTCTAGCCTGAATGGATTCTCCAATGTTCGTCATCCTGACAAAAGAATTTTAAAGTTTATTATTACGTGATATCGAGTCGCCACTCTTCGAATACTTAAACGTAAACAAATAGCTCATACGATAGTTTATTATCTTTACCTATCACCACTATCTTTTTGATCTTCCTATAAGGCTACTACCTACGGTTTTTCCCCCACCAAAGGTTCATAACCTATAGCTCTGATACCAACCTGTGACACCCCCAAATTCGGGTACTTCGTTTTCACATGATTTGGTGTTCACTTTCTAATAAAAACATATATCTACCCAAATATAAAGACTTGCAAAGTAAATTACAACCTTCATAAAACCTTAACAAAATCTTCCTTTAAAAAGGAATACAACTTGTCCAATAAAATTTCAGGGTTAACTAAACCTTAACATTAATCAAATAAATGCGGAAATAAAACATAACCAACTAAGTCTTATTACAATCAAAACTTGAAACAACAAGCCTTCACTTGTTCATCTTTTCTTTTCCTATACTTGTTGGCGGTATGTCAACATTCTTTGTTTCAACTGCAAGTGGTGGTAAAACATGCAAGAATGAGCAACCAAAAGCTCACTTGAAATTTAAACAGTGATATGACATATATGAATAGTTTCCAAAAGAGTTTAAATAACTTTACTTTCATCAAAATAAGAATTGAATAATAATTCTTTCATCATCTTTAAAGTTCGAATATAGAATTAATTTGAGGGTCATACGACCTTGAACAATGTCCTAGGTTATAAATATTTCTATTTAACCCTTTAATAGTCAATAAGAATATGGACCTTTAACTCGTACTCAGGGGCATCAACCCTTTGTACCATGAATTGTGCACAACCATCTTAACGCTTTCGCATAAATATCCCCAAATAAATAGGGTTGTTCATTCTCAGTAATTGAATACAAGTCTGCACCAAAGAAAGTTTGGTTTGGATAGATAAGGGAACTTTAAAGTTTCAACTATGATCAACTAGGAGTAGTTGAATCAACTCACAGTACTTTAATAGTTCAATAATATAAGAATCATGAACCAATTATAAGATATGACAATAAACTTCATAGTAAATAGGCATGCTTTAGAAATAATTTAAAGCAAATGAAAAGATAAGAAGATCTTGCTTGAACAATTAAGTCAAGATCACAATACTTCAATAACACTTCAATACTTATACAATAAGAATATTTGAATGCAACAAAGCTTGTACAATATAAGTAACAAGTTTCGAAATAGAAAACTTGCTTAACATAAGAGAATAAAGATTAGAACACTTGCACAATAATAAGTTTAGGGATAGGAAACTTGACTCAAGCGCAAGCTACACTTAACAATTACAATCACTTCCACAATTACCCTACACATATACGTTACGTTCAAAACATCTATTAGTATCCAACTACAACATTTAAACCGTTGAACTTCATACTCAAGTCCAACTCACAATGTAATTTACCACATTGGTTGCTAACTAGTCAAGTACGTGAGTCTATACTCACGGCATACATTCATAAGCATATAACTCAAAGAATCGTGTTGTGTACCTTATGAAAGAAACAAATCCACACACATATAACACACTCATATACAACTTCAATCCATCTTAAACACATCAAAAATATGTTATCTTATTACCTATTTCACTTCCCAAGTCATAGAAATAAGTTAGCTAAACAAACGAGGCATGAAAACTCAACAAGCAAAAACCAACATTCCCAGACAGCAGGATCACCCGCTTGGGAGGGTCCCCCAAGGGCAATACACTCACTAGGGCGGGTCACCTCCCTGGTGAGGGTCCTGGTTCGCGAACTGCTGGAGAAATAAGCCAATTTGGCTCATTCCTTTACACCGAATTCGATTTTTTCCAACATGATAAACATGAAACTTCATACAAACAATATTTTAAACTCATTAACATGATCATAACATATAAAATTCATATAACACATAATCAAACCCAAGATTTCATGATTTTCGAAGAAAACTAGAAAATGAAGCATTCTTAACAAAAATTGTTATTACGAAATCGTTTTTCAATCAATTCAAGTGATTCCAATTGTAATAACTTCTATTCTTATCATACTAACATAATACATGATCAATTTTAACAATAATCCAAAGTCAAACATCAATTTTTAGTTTTAAAAGCCATTTTTCAGAAATTAATTCTCAGAAAATCACTACAAACATAATTCTTCTTGTTTATCAAAAATACATGGATTGAATTGCTAACGCAATCATATAACTCATATATAATCATGTTATATCACATACTACACATAACTTCATGCTTTCATCAATTTCTTTGATAATTTAAAAATTATTTTCAAAATAACTTCATGATCAAACACTATGAACATGATTTCATAGTGTTCATCACATCTTTGTGAATTAAAACACTTAACAACTATAGAAATCATATGTAAACATATATATATATATATATATATATATATATATATATATATATATATATATATATATATATACAAATATATATGTACACATCCCATATACATATCAAACTAAAGAACTTTCACAAAAAGACTTTTACATAGAATTCTAAAACTATGAAAATATTGAAGAACATGATTTTAAAACTTGTTTTTACAACAATTGATTTCTGAAAATCCTTTCATGGCATACAATCACATATGAATAACATATGTATACCATACATACATATAATTTCATGATTATGACAAACCCAATTTGACAAAGAAGAAAACACAACACATATGAATTGATTCTAGGGTTAAGATTATAACCTTACTAGTTTGAATTAAGAGAGAGATAGAGATGATGATAGCTTTTCTCTAGTTTTCTCAAGCTTCTCTTCTTCTTCTTCTTCTTCTTCTTCCTTTCTTCTTCTTTGAGAACTCTCTCTAACCCTTTCTCTTTGTTTCTTTTCTTAGTTTAGACTTAGGCTTTAGAAAAACTAACGTACTGGTAGTATATACATATAATATATAATACAAGTAATATATAATATATGTAACTACTATATATTAAATATATACAGTAACTACTTTTTAATATATAAGTTCCAAGAATTTAAAAAGTATAAGGCCATGTTTGGCTAAACAAAATCCTTTTAAAAACAATTCTTTTATTAGCTAAAGCCTTATTTGGGTAAAATAGATTTAAACAAATACAAGCGCCTTGTTTGATAAAACCACTTAAAATCCTTTTTCCATTCTTTTAATAACTCTTTAAATTAATAGATTAAATACTACACTTATTTAATTAAATTACAACATTCTAATTTAATTAAATAAAAAGTAATACTCATTAATTAATAAAAACACATAATACCAAATTGTTACACAATTGTAATTCCTTTATTAAACATAATTCATGTAGCAAATTATTATTAACACTTAGCACATAACATTAAATCTAATTGAATTATTCTAAACTAAATTAGAATTATGCTACAACATATCAATTTAATTAAATATTACTCTTAATTAAATCAATCCACACAATCACATAATTCATTTATTTAACTCAATAAATAAATCACATATAATATTTATTCACTCGATAAATATTAAAATTTAATATATAAAATCTCAATCGTTACAGTAGCTCTCTTTTCATCTATCAGAGATAATTGATGATGTCGGTCTTGCAACCACTGATCCTCGTCTATCTAAGCGTCGATCAATACTCGCAGGGATTCCATCTATTGAAAGGACTGCCTCCATGACATAGACCAATGAATTGGGGTAGCCCCAGTAGAGGTGCGCATTGACGTCCTGTATGCTAACAGGGTGAGAGGCAGCAGGTCAGACCATTCCTTGTGATTGGCGAACATTTTTTGCATGATTTTCTTGATGTTTTTCTTGGCCTCTTTGACAGTGCCGTTCATCTTGGGCCGATAGATGACGGAATTAAGATGCTTGATGTGGAACTTACTGCACAATTCTTTCATCATTTGATTGTTCAGGTTCTTGGCGTTGTCTGATACGATCACCTCCGGTTGTCCATATCGACAAACGACATTGTTTCTGATAAAACTAATGATGACCTCTTTTGTGACTTTCATAAAAGAGGCTGCTTCAACCCATTTGGTGAAGTAATTGATCATGGTGAAGATGAATCGATAACCATTACTGGCTTTTGGTTCCACTGGACCTATCACATCCATTCCCCACATGGAGAAAGGCCATGATGAACTCATGTTGTGCAGCTCATTCGGAGGAGCGTGGATGGCATTTCCATGTATTTGACATTGAAAACATCTCTTAACATGATCGTCCCAGTCAGCCTTAAGAGAGATCCAATAATGTCCGATTCTTAATATTTTCTTGGCCAGCAGATGACCGCTCATGTGTGGACCACAGACTCCACCGTGGATTTCATCCATAAGTCTTTGGGCTTGCTCTTTGTCGAGGCATCTTAACATAGAACTTCATGGCCATTTTGTGAATTCGCTGTCGCTCAGATTGACTTTCCCTAGTGGGTGTGGATCCATCATGGAGATATTCCTTAATGTTTTGATACCAAGGCTGCTTGATAGGAGGTATTTCATCTAATACTTCTCCAATGTAATTCCCATATGTCGGGGCTTTCTGAATTGTGAACTTGATGTTGGGAAATCCACTCCTATCGGATATGTGGATTAATGAAGCCAACACTGCTAATGCATCAGCGAAGTCATTCCGACCCCGAGGAATATGAACGAAGGTTATGTCTTTAAATTCTCGAGATATTTTGAGGACCTGTCGATGATAGGGCAGCAAATGCAATTCTTTGGTGAGATACGCATCTGTGGTTTGTCTGATGACCAGCTCGGAATCTCCGAAGACTAGTAGGTGCTTAATAGTCATGGATTGGGCTAATTTCAACCCCCATTATACAACCTTCATACTCGACCATATTGTTGGTGTTGCCAAATTGAAGTTTGGTAGCCACAGGATACTGCTTTCCTGCACCAGAGATGAGGACTTCCCCAGCTCTGGCACCTTCCATGTTTATCGCTCTGTCAAAATATATTTTATATGGTTGGACTGTATTCTCAGACTGGAGTTGTTGAATTATCATGATCCCATCATTCAGGAAATATGTCTCCAGGGGTTCGAACCCTCCTGAAGGTGCTTCAGCTAATTGATCTGCAATGCCTTGACCCTTGATTGACTTCTGAGTCACGTAGACAATGTCGAACTGCTGTAGGATGAACTGCCATTTGGACAGTCGGTAATTAAGGATTAGTTTGTTGAATACGTATTTGAGTGGATCCATGTGGGGTATGAGGTAGGTCGTATGCCCATGTAAATAGTGTTGCAACCTCATGGTGGCCCATGCTAATGCACAATATGTCTTCTCGATCAGGATGTATTTCTATTCACCACTGCTGAATCTTTTGCTGATGTAGTAGATAGCTCTTTCTTTACTACTATCATCCTTCTGTCCTAACATGCAGCCCATTGCATTGTTATTGACAGACAGGTACATGAATAAGGGAACTCCATCCCTTGGGGGTACCAAAATAGGTGCTTCAGTCAGCTGCTTCTTGATGGCAAGGAAGGCTTGTTGACACTCCTCATTCCATTTGGTGGAGGAATTCTTCCTTAACAGCTTGAAGATGGGTTCACAGGGTTGTTGTGAGTTGGGAATTGAATCGACTTATGAAGTTGATCCTTCCCAGGAATCCCCGTATCTCCTTCTCTGTACGAGGTACGGGCATTTCAGTAATGGCTTTGATCTTAGTAAGGTCAAGCTCGATGCCCCTATTGCTTACCAAGAATCCTAACAGCTTGCCTGCTTTGACTTCAAAAGCACATTTGGCAGGATTCAGCTTGAGGTTATACTTACGTAACCTGTTGAACAGCTTCTTGAGAAGGTTAATGTGATCATCCTCCCTACGGGATTTGATGATGATGTCATCCATATAAACTTCAATCTCTTTGTGCATCATGTCATGAAAGAGGGCCATCATGGCTCGCTGATACATGGCTCCGGCATTGATAAGGCCGAAGGATAGTCGTCTATAGCAGAAGGTTCCCCAGGGAGTGATAAAAGCTATTTTCTCCCGGTCCTCTTCAGCAACCATGATTTGATGATAACCAACAAAGCAATCCATGAAGGAATACGTACCATACTGCGCAGTATTATAGATCAGGATGTGGATGAACAGTACCGGGAAATTATCCTTGAGGCAGGCTTTGTTCAAATCCTGGTAATCCACGCAGACTCGTACCTTCCCTCCGGGTTTAGGCACGGGAACTATGTTTGACAGCCATTTTGGGTATGTTGATACAATGATGATTCTGGCTTTGAATTGTTTAACAATTTCTTCTTTGACTTTCAGACTCCACTCAGGTTTCAATCACCTGAGCTTTTGTTTGACTGGTTTGAACCCTTCTTTGATAAGCATTTGATGGATGATAATATCAGTGGATAAGCCAATCATGTCTTCATGTGACCATATAAATAAATCCTGGTAATGTTTTAGGAGTTTGATCAGGTCGACTTTTTGATTGGGTGTGAGGTTTAAACTTATTTGGATTTCTTTTATGTTTTTGGAGGTTCCTATGTTAATGTTGGTGGTTTGGTCGAGGTTTGGTTTGGGTTTGTCTTCGACCCATTCTTTGTTCTCCTCGGGCACCTCATAGTCATCTTGCTCCTCTTGATCAATATCCATCAAGTCAAAGTTCATTTCTACATCAAAGTTGTAGTCATTTTGACAGGTTGGCATCTCATCAGCAGAGACACACACATCCAATGCTTGGGTCATGAAAACAAAAATGCTTTCATTAATATATACAACTGCTTAAAACTACAAAGCATTTGTAAAGCATGACAAAAGTTACTGCTATAGTTGTACAAGCAAAAGTAAGCAGTAAATAAAAGCATAATTAAAGGGCAGATGTACTCTCTGCCCCTTTACCCTTTTCGATTGAGGCAAGGGACACTGCTCCAGTTGTCTAAGGTCAGATCCTCATGAACCGGGAGGATCAGGGATTTATGATTATCTGTCTAGTCTTGGATGATGACTGAGACATCCTTTATAATAGGGCCAAGGATCTTCTTTGTACTGCTCCCTTTTCCCTTCTTGATGCTAGGAATTTGGACTTGATCCTCGCCGTCGCTGTCTGGGCGTCCGTCATTCATGCCCTCGTAGTTGGTAATGTACCCTAATGTTAGTGAATGGGTCTCGTCCTTCGTACAAGATCTTTTTTTTTTCCCTTTTAGCTGTCTGCCTCAGGCTTGAGTGCTTTTCTTTCATAGACAGGTATGATTGGAGGGAATAGTATGGCTAATACCGCAGTCAGGATTTTCCTCATGGGATTCACCCATCCGAAATTTGTGAGGTTTGGCAGCAGGATTGTAGAGGCATGAGACTTAGGATGTTTATGTAGGTTTCGAACGGCTTTACCCAGATGAATATCCCAATCCTGCTCTCCCAGTCTGACTTGGGATTTGAACTGGCATCATAATACCTTGCTTATCCTTTCCTAACCCTTCTCCAGGTTGGAAACCCGAAGATACAATTTCTTGTCCCACTGTCATTACTTCGGTGGAGACTTTAGGCTTTAGGGCTGGTGCCTCGATAGGTAGATACTGAGTATCGCTCACCTTTAGAGCTTGAAAACTGGCAGGTTCAATCCTCGCATCTAGGCTGATCACTGGCATGTCCCAATGTATGTAGGTAGGGTATTCTGGTTCGGCATTCACTGTGATGAGGCTGCCGTTGATAATGTACTTGAGTTGTTGATGGAGGGTGGATGGCACTGCCCCTGCCATATGGATCTAGGGTCTGCCCAATAATAAGTTGTATCCGATAGCGATGTTGAGACACCTAGAAAGATACGTAAAAAGTATGTGGGCCAATCTCTAGAGGTAGCTCTATTTCCCCCCATAGCCTGTCGGCGAGATCCATCGAAGGCCCAAATGACCATATGACTAGGTTTTGATTCGGTTCGGATTGATCTTCATCCTTTCTAAAGTATCGTATAGACAAATATTGAGGGATGATCCGCCATCGATGAGCACACATCTGATCACATATCCAAAGGATATTACAGCTATATGTAAGGACTTGTGGTGGCCCGTTTCTTCTGTCGGGATATCATCGTTAGTGAAAGATATCACATTTCTATTGAAGATATGTTCGATCACGTGACGGAATTTCTCGGTATCCACTGTACATGGCAAATGAGCTTCTTTCAGTACTTTCACTAGAATGTTACGATGATCCTCTGAGGATAGGACCAAGTCGAGGATGGACACTTATTTAGGTGCGTCCTCCAAGCTTTGCACTATTTTGATTTCATGATGTCCCATCTGTTTGAGGAACTCTTTAATTTTCTCTTTAGCCACGTTCTCTTTTTCTTTGATGACTGGTTTGATTACCCTCTGAGGTAGGTATAATGGATTGTCCTTTGGCACAATGGTAATGTTGTTTGAAGTGGAGCCTTCATTATTCTTGTAGTTCCATGGGACCTTCTTCAGACTGATGATTGGATAATGAGGTATAAAAGGCCAGATTAGAGGCTGAGGTGCAGCCACCTTCACAGGATTTTGTATTTCTTGAACCCCTTTCCCTGTTAGTACCAAGGGTATGAGGATTGACTCTTATCGTAGGATATGACAGCCACTATGTTCTTGTTCCATACAGTGGGAATCCAGAGAGTGTCATTGTCTGGGAGATCGAGGATTTAATTTCCCCTTATCAGGTCTCCATTTTCAATCATGTCTTGAATCAGGTTACGAAGTGCCCAGCAATCCTCAATATCATGGCCGGGTGAATTAGAATGGTACTGATATATTTGGTCAGGTTTGAATTTTTTGGCTCAAGGGTTCAATGGAGGTAACAAGTTTGTTACCATTCCTTCGTTGATTAACATTTGAAGGATTTCTTCCATTGATTGATTTAAGTTGATGAAGTTCCTCTGAAATAGGAATTTCCCATCCGCTCAGAGATTCTCTTCTTCTGCCATCCTGTTGGCCCAAAGATCATTCTCATTAGACTAGTATTGATTTCTTAGGGAAGTGATCTCCGGTGTGGGGGGATGATTGACAATGGACAGGTTGATTTGTTTCACCATACTTCTGGTGAGCTGATGCTGGTAAATGACCAGTTCTGCTAACTGCTCGATTTGCTCCTTGAGAGAATTGATTTCTTTCACTATTAGAAATCAACTTTCAAAAAATTCCCAACTATCTGGGCTGGTGTTGTTTGATCCTTCTCCATTTGTGGTGCTGATCATGATAACATTCTCCTCTTTATGTTGTGGCAGAGGGTTGTCCTGCACATGGGGTTGCTCCAGCTTTGTGACCATAATCTCTTCGCTGTCAATCAAGTCTTGTATTTTATGCTTGAGAGACCAACAGTCTTGGGTGCCATGTCCTGGAGATCCAGAGTGATAAGCACATATCTTACTTGGGTCGAAATTCTGACCATTAGTATTGGTTGGTGGAAGGAGTTGAACAATCTTCTTCTGGGTTGTCAGAAGTTTGAATACGTTCTCAAGTCAATCCTCTAGAGGGGTGAAAGTTCTTCGCCGCCTGACCTCCATATTTTTCTAAAATGGAGGATTTGAGGGATGTGCTGGATTTTGAAAAGGGGTATAATACCTCCTTTGAATGGACATACTGTTTGACTCGCCCCTTGGATTTTGTCCTTGTAATATTAAGGAGACTTCTTCGTCTTTCTTTTTGTGGACCCTACGGGGATTACTCCCATAATTGTTGGACTGGATATGCTCAGCGACAGATTTAAGGGCGGTTAGATCTTTTATCTTCCCGAATTTGAGCCCCAATTCGGCCATTTTGCCATGTTTGATCATTTCAGAGAATGGTTTTCCTATGCCTGCTAGAACCCTCTCATAATAAGGCGCTTCTTGGATGTCGATGAAGGTCATGACTATTTCAAATTCAGTCATGGCTGGGGTAACTTGTGCTGCGACCCTTCTCTATCGCTGGGCATATTCTCTGAATGATTCAGTGTTATTCTTCCTGATCTTGGTAATTTGGTATCTGTCTGGAGCCAGCTGAGATTGGAAGCTGTATTGACCGAGGAAGGCGTGGGCCAGTTCTTCCCAACTGTAGATTTTGGAGTTGTCCAGACGGGCATATCATGCTCTCGCCTCTCCGGTTAGACTTTTTTGAAATAGCTGCATTCGAAGCTTTTCATCCTCTGCATAGGATCCGAGTTCTCCAATGAATACTTTCAAGTGTGTGTAAGGATCTCCCGTTCCATCATACTTCTCAAAGTCAGGAGTTTTAAATTTTTTGGGATAACGAGCCCCGGGGAATGTATAGAGGTCGGAGTAATTGACACTACTGAATGCCCCAATCCCTTTGATTGATCGGAGAGCTTCCTCCATTTGTTGTACTTTCTTCATAATGTCACTAGCTTCCTGTTCTTTGACGAGGGGGGTGATTTCATGAGTTTTGTTGGTCGTGTCCTAGTTTTGTGGTCCAGGAATCTAAGTTTTGGCCTTTTTAGTCTCTTGACCGCCAGCACTACCACCAGATGCTCCTGGTTCCATGTGAGCTTGAGATTGCTTCCCTTTAAGGGCCTTATATTGTTCTTGTAGGAAACCGGCTAACTCGGCTATATGATTTTTCAGACCTTCGAACTCTTCCCTGGATACCGGGGTGGATTCTAGTTCAGCACTAGAAGCTATGTCTGTGGATGGACTGGGTGCTTTAGGCTTAAACCTAGTAACAGGACCAATTTTTACGCACAACAAAATGTAGGCGTGTTAATTCTCTGATGTAGGTAAGGACAGGATGCATGATGTGTTTTTTAGATTTTATCCTGTAAAACCGAGGTTAGTTGTTTTGATGGCAGGATGAAATGGTATTTTGACAGGGAAACTAAATATTTCATTATGATATTTACATTGTGCTCCTCGGTAATTGGAGACTTAACATGGAATTGAAAGAGGAAGACATGAAGAAGCTTCCCTTCGAATTTGGTTAATCAGAGGCTGACCTATCTTAGGTTACTCTCGCGGCTTTTGTTTCGGCATGAAGGCTCCTAGATGATCACAATCTAGTAGAGGGAAAATTAATTCGATCTTTTAACTGGAGTGAATCTGGGTGGTGCATTTTCATGAGCCCCAGAGACTTAGTCGTCCCCAGAGACATTACTTATCACCGACCGAGTTTTCCTCCTTGTGAGAGGGACACACAATATACATTCACATACATCGTGTATCACCAGTTGTGCATATGATGACACGAGTACAAAGCACTAAATATGGGTGTAAAGCACTAAAAAGCAGGAAAGCATTCATTCACATTCATTCAATGTTGATGCAGCATTCATACATTCAATAAAGACGTAGCATTCAATCATTCATTGACTATGGAGACGTAGAATTTCACGCATTCAATAGTTTTGAAAGGGAAATGTTTGAAAAGATTTGAAAGCGGCCTAAGCCTTCTACTGTCCCTAGTAGAGTCGCCACCTGTCGATGTTGGTTTAAAAAATCTGCGGGTCGGGTCACAACCCGGATCTTTTAATCTCTTTTCCTAAGTTCTCTCTACCCTCACTCTTTTTATTTAGGAAAATGGTTTTGAAGGGTTTTTTAGGAGAAAGGCCAACATGTATCATGTCGACGATTTGAACGTTTTACAGAGTCGCAAGTTGGTATATTTGAAATGGTTGTACCAATTCAACCAAATTTTATTTTAAAGAGGCCAAATTGCTGGACACTGTCGAAACTTGATCTTTGAAAATAAAGTTTTGAACTCTGGGTCTTGGTTAAGTGTGGGGAAGGTGTTAGGTACCCCACGACTCTCGTGTCAACACGGTACCGCATCTTTTCAATATTTCCCTTTAAAACTAGAATGCGTGAGTGAATGCTGTTTGAAACTTGGGCCTATTGATTTGATTGATTGAAAGTAGTGATTTGCTTCATTGAACCTATATACGAAGGGTTTGATTTGATCTAAAAACCAGTCTTTGATTTGATTTGCAAAAGCATTTAATTTGATTTTTCTTTGAAAAGCTTTTCTTTTGATTAATTTGACAATGATGTTTTGAAAGCTGGTTTATCAAACCCTTACGCTGCCATAGGAATTGAAGCCTGTTGATACTTCCAATTTTATCTTTATAACCTTAAGGCTGCATATGAATGATGATTTGTCGGGCTGCGAAGCATCCTGGACCACAGAATATACAAGTGTCGGTCTCCTCATGGGTATGAAAACCATCGGAGGGACGCTGACACTACAATCCACATTTTTCATTATCTTGAGACCTTAAATCTGGATAACCGTTTTAAGGTCTATTTACATGTACATTTTTTGCAGAAAAACTGGCAGGGTATATTTGTAAACCGGAGTTTGTCCATCATGGGAATCAGATTCCGATCATTTTGATCGTGAATCCCACGATTCCTAGGCTCACATATGAGTAGCCAAAACCTGCACAGTTCAAATTTGTACAGAAACAGAGAAATATCCCAATATTGCCAGAACTGAGGATTCATTTAGTAAAACCTAGTCCGTATGGCCGAAGCATCTCGTTCCCGTGACGCCCCCAAATTCGGACCGCCACAGGGTCTCTCGAATTCGGTTTGTCACGTTCTATAATCTAACATCATGATAATAATAGTACGACTAAATGTTGCATCGCATAGCGAAATAATACACAACTCTATTACCGAATAGATTACGTTTAATTAATATAATTTATTCACGTCCCAAGGTCTCGTAACTTAAACACTGATTACATAGCTTAGACATGACTTAAGCATACATAATCTTAACTAATACATAACATAATAAGTTTTTATTACAATCATAAGTCCTACATAATATTAAGCTACTCAGTAGCCTTTCCCTTGCCCTTGTCGATGCCCGAGGGTCCGCACTGCTCTACCTTAACTGAAATGTTTTAGGAAAAGAAAGAATGAGCAACAAGGTTGCTCAGCAAGTAATATAACAACAAGGGTGAGTAATATAGTTCTTGAATCCCAAAAAGAGTATAACAAGGATATGATAGTTCAAGGATAGCAAGAATATCAATAGTTCTCAATAACAGTCGCTAAGGACAGAAAGATATCAATAAAATTCGATGCTACATCAATTCAAGATTTCAAGATAATTGAAATACTGAGCAGTCACTGAGGACTATGAACTTCTACTAGAATTAACATAAATATACTGGTAATCCAATAAAATAAGTACAACAGGTGATCAGCCTAAAGTACTCTACGGTATGCATATCGTTCAATCGTACTAGAGTGCGCACGTCGGTCTCCCGACAATATATAATTTCCCTTCAAAGAATGTTGTTCATCTCAGTCAAACACAAGATCCCACACCAATCAATTAGTTTGGGTCGCCTATCAACAATATAAGTCTAGCCGAATCAAATGGCATAGATCACAACAATTATAAGTTCAATCTCAAGATTTAAAGTTCGAAGAATATAAATTGACTTTTATCTTATCCATGAAGTATATAATCTATAATATCTGAATTACAATCTCAAAAGTTTACTTGTATGATAATAATAGCATAAGATTAATGAACGCTCAATAAAGAGTAGGGTTAGGAACTTGCTTACAACGTTCCTTGAATAAAGTAAACACAAGGATAGGATACTTGCACTTAAAAATAGTGTAAGTTAGGGAATTTGTCTTATGCGTAGTTTATCCTCGTTAAGTAAATCAACACTTTTGAATCCATATCGTAATAAAGTTATGTATATATATGATATCTATTAGTCATATAGTTTAACATCATACTTTATCTCATATATACCATCCACATATAAGTTAAGTCTTCAATTTTACTATACAGTCATACCATGTATAGTATAACATTAATTCACAAGTCTCGACTAATATAACTTTTATCCTTAACGTTCTTCTTTTTGAGTTAAACATATTCTCATATCACTATTATCACATAAGACCACAATCACTACTAAATATATGTTATTTTAGTAAGTTATGTTATTTCAATAAGTTAAGCGTCAAAAATCGGATTCAAGTATCAATATATGGTATCACACAACATATAAACATTTCAAAGGGTTATTTCATGCTTATACCACCTTTCCTCGTTCAATCTTTCATGATATAGGTTCTAAGTTAATACCTTTAATCACGTAAGGCCCCTTAAGGTCATGAAACCACATTAGCTATCATGTTTGTCATTTGAAACATATGAGGTGATCACATAACTTGATTTAGGCATACTTGTAAGTTTATATTTCATATACACATAGCTAGTATTGTTACTAGCTTAAGTCATGCTTCAAACTCATGCTTGGTTTACTTCCATTATATCAAACACATAAGAACCATAATGAACGTAAACATGTTATTTTAGATTCTTAGAACTTAACTACTTATACTAATGCAATTTGTTTGAAAGCAGATTCAAGTTTGCCTTTGAAATCATTTTAAACTTGAATGATGAAACTCAACACATACAAAACAACTTTAAAGCTCTTATTATGTGTAGTTAAGTCATGTTAACATCTTCTCAAGATCAGAATGTACACCATGTAATATTCATGCATATTAGCTTTGATATGTCAAGTTTTTTCTTTGAAAAAAGTTTGCTAGCTCAACGCCTATCAACTTGGTCATGAACAAAGGACTATAAATCTCAACTCATGCTCATAGATGTCATAATTAGTTATACGAGTACATTATTATGTTCGTAAAATCAGAATGCAACATGGTATGTATATATATCAAGGTTCATTTAAAACTATAGGTTCTTTCCCAAAACATAAGTCTTTCCGTCAATAACGTGTACTAACATAGATTTGAACATGCAAGTTATATCAATGGTCTTATAGATGCATGTTAAGCTTGTTAGCATACTTGTTTAAGCTAACTTAGTTACTATCTCTTAACAGAATCAACAGTAGAAAGCAAAAACTGAACACAGAGGCCGGCGCAGCGCAGTTATAAACCGGCGCAGCTGCGCCGTGTCTGGTTCATGCCAGAATTTTTCTGCTTCGGCAGTAGCCTAGCCCAAACACAAAAACTTAATACGAATTTGATTCTAATCAGTCATATAACAGTCTAAACATGTATATAAGCTAGGATAGCAACTAAGAAACAACTAACAAGCATTACTTGATCACATAATCATGAATTCCAACTAAAATCAAGAATTAAGAAATCTCAGAAAACAAAATAAAGAACAAGAGGTTATACCTCTATTACACGAATTGAACTTGCTGCAATTTCCAAATCACAATGCTGCTATATCACTAATGCACTCTCACTTTCTATATGCTCTCAAGCCTTAAGGAAATTTCTCAGCAAATGAATTTGTGAAGGAGAAGAGGCCATATATATAGCAAAACCAATACACAGATATTGCAATTGTACTCCAAATTAAACCAACGGGAATGCAGGATTGCATGAAGGTTAATGGAGGGTTGGTAATTGGTTGTTGAACTCCACTGTTAGAGCCACTCCCCCATTGATGATTACTAGCTAAGGTTTGCTGAGTTTGAGGTTATAGGAATAGAATAGCCTCATGAGTGTTCATGTGTGAGGAAATATGACTATCAATATGGGACAAGGCAAAGCAATCTCAGCATTCTAGCAACATTAATATATACAACACTTATGTTACTTTGTACATATCATATATATACCTAAGTTATATTCATATAATACATGCTTAGGTTGTAATTTTAATGTCACAATGTAATTCACATAATGTAGTAAGTGTAATTTGCACACATATAATCCATGTACATTTTATCTTACTGATATAATTTAACCGGATATTCTCACATTACATCATCTCCTTTATTAAAAATAATTATTTATAATATATTCACGATGTATTATTTTACTGTATACTCATATACATATTGTCACACAGGCATAAATCATGTAGCTTATATAGTTTAATCAATCTTAATACATGGTTTCTATATATAGTATAGTCACATAAATGTTGCACTACACTATATAATATAGTTGTATCCCTTATACTTTATATGTTTAATTTTTGCATACTTGCACATAACAATTAATATAATCTTATTATATTAATAACTTACTTATTTGTTTTATTATTCATAATGGCAATTAATCAATTAATAAAATATTAATTAATTCATCCCTCATAAATCAATGTAATTATTAATCTCCATAATAATTAACTAACATTTATATGATTAATTATTACGTTAAATGAATATAAATCTTATTATTTTTATAAACAAGTTGCTTATTATTATTCTATTATTTGAAATAATAATAATCATCACATCATCAATTAATCATCATTAATATTTCATTTCTCATAATAGCAATTAAATAACAATTAATATAGATTAAATGTTCGTTTAATAATTTCTTCGTTGATTAATATAATCATTATTATTTCTCATCACTGTGCTACACAAGGCATTCAACGAGCTTATCGCAAACTCCATATTTTCTCAATTATCATAATTATTCAATTTAATATAATTGAGTTAATTATCTCAGAACACATAAATATTTATATTCAAATAAATATTCATTTTCATTAATATATTCATTTATTAATATTCAGAAATTCTCGGGTATTACATCCTCCCCCCCCCCCCTTATAAAAATTCCGTCCTCGGAATTGCTACAAGGTTACATAAATAGATGGGGATAATCCCTCATCATCCTATCTTCTAACTCCCACGTAGCCTCCTCGACATCGTAGTTACGCCAAAGTACTTTTACAGATGAAATAACTTTATTTCTTAAGGTTTGCTCTTTCCTATCTAATATCTTGATAGGAATCTCTTCATAAGCTAAGTTCTTCTCCACTTGAATGGGCTCGTAAGAAATCACGTGCTTGTAGTCGGCTTTGTATGGTCGCAACACGGAGATGTGGAACACGTTGTGGATGTGCTCCAACTCGGGTGGTAATGCAACTTTGTATGCCACTTCGCCCACTAGAATCAGTATCTCGAACGGTCTTATGAATCTTAGACTCAATTTTCCTTTCTTGCCAAAACGAATCTTTCCCTTCCATGGAGATACCTTCAAAAATACCAAACTGTCGACTTTAAAGTCTCGGTCCTGTCTATACAAGTCTGCATACTTTTTCTGGCGGTCTTGAGCTGCTACTAGTCTGGCTTTTATCACTGTCACCACGTTTGCGGTTTATTGTACTAGTTCTGGTCCGAGTATTCATCGTTCTCTGACTTTGTCCCAACATAATGGCATCCTGCACTTTCTCCCGTAAAGATGCTTCGTACGGTGGCATGCCGATACTCGCATGGTAACTATTGTTATAAGCAAATTCAACTAAGGGTAGGTGGTCGTCCTAATTTCCCCTGAAGTCCATCACACAAGTCCTAAGCATGTCCTCCAGCGTTTGTATAGTTCGCTCACTTTGTCCGTCTGTCTGAGGATGATAAGCGGTACTCAACCTCAACTGCGTTCCCATTCTCTCTTGCAAGCTTTTCCAAAAATTTGACGTGAAGCGCAGATCTCGATCAGAGATAATTGACACCGGCACTCCATGTCGTGAAACAATCTCCTTTACGTACAGACTCGCTAACTGATTCAAACTATAGCGGATCTTGATCGGTAGAAAATGTACGGTCATCGTTAGTCGATCCACGATAACCCAAATGGCATCATATCCCTTCTGTGTGACTGGCAAGTCCTACTACGAAGTCCATCGTAATATGCTCCCATTTCCACTTCGATATTTCCAATGGTTATAGTAAACCACTCGGCCGCTGGCGCTCTGCTTTGACTCGTTAGAAAGTCAGACATCTACTAACGCACTTTGCGACTTTCCTGTTTCAGATTGGGCCACCAAAAATGTTGCCTCAAATCTCAGTACAATCTTAGTGCCTCCCGGATGAACGAAATACGTCGTATTGTGTGCCTCGTGCAAAATTTCTTCTCTCAACTCGGTTACCGCTGGTACCCACACTCTTCTTTTGAATCTTAAGATACCGTCTTTATCCATTCAGAATCTTTCTACTCCATTTTCTGCGATCCTTTTTCTGATTTTCTCACACTCTTCATCTTTCTCTTGTGATTCCTTCACTCTATCCAACAAAGTTGGATGAGCTTCCATTATGAACAACTTTTCTTAAGACCTTTCCGGTCCTCTTACCACTATCTCTAATCTTTCCATTTCTCTTACCAACTCTTCCTGAGTCGTTAACTGAAACAATTTCTCCCTTCCTTTCCTGCTCAGAGCGTCAGGCAACCACATTTGCCTTACCCAGGTGATAAAGAATATCACAGCCATAGTCTTTGATCAATTCTAACCACCTCCTCTGACGCATATTCAACTCCTTCTATGTGAAGATATATTTTAGACTTTTGTGGTCCGTGTATATCTCACATTTCTCTCCGTACAAGTAATGCCTCCATATCTTTAAAGCAAAAACTACTGCCGCTAACTCCAAGTCGTGAGTAGGGTATCATTTTTCGTAATCCTTCAATTGTTATGATGCATACGCAATGACCTTGCCGTACTGTATAAGCGCACAGCCAAGTCCCTTGTGCGATGCATCACTATATACCACAAAATTTCCAGCATCATCAGGTAGTGACAACACAGGCGCCTCACTTAATCTCTTCTTCAACTCTTGAAAACTCTCTTTGCATTTGTCTGTTCGTATAAATTTCACTGTCTTTCTTATCAGATTGGTCAACTGGGGTTGCTATCTTAGAAAAATCTTGAATGAATCTTCGATAGTACCCAGCTAACCCTAAGAAACTTCTCACCTCTATTGGTGTTCTCAGTTGCTCCCAGTTACTTACTGCCTCGACCTTTGCAGGGTCTACTGAGATTCCATTCTTATCCACCACGTGACCTAAGAATTGAACCTTCTCCATCCAAAATTCACACTTAGAAAATTTCGCATACATCCTCTCTTTCCTTAGTGCTTCCAGGACTATCTTCAGATGTTCGGCGTGCTCTTCTTCTGTCTTTGAGTAGATCAAGATGTCGTTGATAAAAACTACCACGAATTTATCCAAGTATGGCTTGAAAACTCAGTTCATCAAGTCCATAAATGCTTCCGGAGCATTAGACAATCCAAATGACATTACCAAAAACTCGTAATGTCTATAACGGGTTCGAAACGCAGTCTTTGGTATGTCCTCATCCCGTACCTTCAGTTGGTGATAACCCGTCTGTAGGTCTATCTTCGAAAAACACTTCACTCCCTTCAGTGGATCAAATAAGTCGTCTATCCTCGGTAGCGGATATCTATTCTTGATCGTTACTCTGTTTATTTCTCGATAATCGATATAGAGCCTCATCGATCCGTCCTTTTTCTTAACGAATAACACTGGTGCTCCCCAAGGAGATACACACGGTCGAATATAACCCTTATCTAATAACTCTTGCAGTTGTATCATCAACTCCTTCATTTCTACTAGCGCCATACGATATGGAGCTTTCAAAATTGGTGTCGTTCCCGGTGCTAAGTCTATTACTGAATTTAATTTCTCTGTCTGGCGGAAGACCAGGTAGATCGTCCAGAAATACATCTTGGAATTCATTCACTACGGATATATCCTTAATTTCTACTCCCTTTTTTCGAGTATCTACGATGTAAGCTAAATAACCTACGCATCCTTTCCTTAACAATTTCTTGGCCTGCATCATCGTAACACAACACGATTGCTTAAGTGATGAGCTACCATAAAACACTACCTTATACTTACTTGGGGTCTGAAGGTTCACACGTTTGTTTTGACAGTCAATTATTGCTGCATGGTTATACAACAAATCCATTCCTAGTAATACGTCAAATTCTCCCAATCTAATAGGAATCAAGTCTACGCTCAGTTCATGTTCTCTAATGTTTGCGCGAATAATTTTGATAAACGTATTCTACAAGGATTACTTCCTTATTCGCAACTTCTATGTTCAAAGGATCTTCTAAACGTTCTCGGGGTGTATTAAATCTACTAGAAAATTCTTCAGATACAAAAGAACAGGTGGCACCCAAATCAAATAACACATATACATTTATATTATTGATTGGGATTATACCTAACACCACGTCCTTCGCAGCCACTGCATCCTGAACGGTCATGTTAAAGGTTCTGGCGATTAGGCGGTTGGATTGCGCCGGTCCACCGATCATCAGTTTATTTCCCCCTTGTTGGCTACCTCCGCTACTTCCCTTCTTTGGGTAGTCCTTAATCCGGTGCTCTATCGAGCTACATGCAAAGCATCCTTGTATCTTTTTTGGTTTTGGGCAGTTGGGCGAAATGTGACCCTCCTGTCCACAGTTATAGCAAGTGCCCCTTTCAGCACTCACCTTGGTGATTCTTTCCACATTTTGGGCATCCGTCTGCCCTTTTCTTAAATCCTCCACGAAAGTTTCCCGACTGATTGTTGTTGTTTTTGTTTTTGTTGGTGTTGTTGTTTTCCCACTTCCTATTACCCAGATTGCTTCCTCCACTGCTGCTTCCTCCTCCGCGGTTCTCTCCTCCGGTTCTCTTTCCTTTCTTCTCCTTATTGTACAGACTTAAGGCCTCACTGCCACCTTCCGCAATGATTGCCTTCTCCAGCAACGTTGCCAATGAATCAATTTGAAGAACTGATACCTTGTTAAACAGCCATGGCTTCAGCCCTTGTTTGAATTGTCTCACCTTCCTCTCTTCATCTCCTACTTGGTGTTCTGCAAATTGTGCTAGTTTGTTGAACTTAGCCGCGTACTGCGCTACCGTTATATCACCTTGCTTCAGTTCCAAAAACTTAACCTCCATCCTATTCTTCATGCTTTTTCTGGAAGTAGTTCTCGAAAAATAGAGTTTTGAATCTATCCCACGCTATTATCCCTTCTCCAGCTCTTTGTTGATTAGCCTACCACCAGTAGTTGGCTTTGCCTCTCATCATATATGTAGCGAATATAGTCTTTTGGTCTTCACCCACACGAGCTATAGTGAAGGCCTTCTCGATATCCTTAACCCATGTCTGTGCAATGATTGGGTTGGTAGTACCCTCGAACTCTGGGGGTCCTACACTCTTAAAGTCCTTAAAGTTTGTGATTGGTACTCCTTGAGGATTAGGGCGAACGAGTTCATTGTTCCTTCCCCTAAGATGCCTCTCCTAACAGATCTACTAGCTTCTAGATCGGGTCTACTTGTTCCCTCTCATTGTTCATTGACTCCTCAGGTGCAGTTAATCTACGTCTGGGCGGCATTATCTGCATCACAAATTTTCATTTTATTATTACTCAGTTATATTACTTAAGGATTTCTTTTAATACTAAAGGCATAAAATTTTATAACATATTTCTGAAATAAGCTTCGTTTATATTCATATGCCAAATCGTTTTATTACATGATTATCCTATCATATTTCTATAAATGTTATCACATATCCCCTAATATCACAAAAGACGGGGAATACTAACATACTACCCCTCTAACAAAAGCTTACTCGGGGTTTACATCACTATCCCATACCTTACACAAAAGATTTGGATCTCAACATAGTATATTCATCACATAAAAGACACTACTAATACTATGGCTAGACAGACTAAGGAAAGGTCATCCCATCATCCCACGCTCCACAGCTCTTTTGTACTCGAGCTGTGCTATGTATGCTATCAGCTCCTGGCTCAAAGTATGTAGGGTCTGTCCCTGCTCCGCTGGGTAGTGGTATACACCATCGATCACCCTCTCAAAAGCTGAATGGAACACATACCCCATCTTGTTTATCTTCCTCTTCTTGCACCTGACCTCATTCTCTAGGTCGTCAGCTCTCTCGTTAGCCGCTTCCCACTTCTCCTCGAAGTGGATCCTATCCATAACCTCCAACTCTAGCTGAGTACGGAGTGCTTCCTTCTCTGTCTTCTCACTCAGATCCCTTTGCTCTACCTCTTCCAGCTTTCCTGCCAGATCCACATTCCTAGCTACTGACTTGTGAAACATGGTCCCCATCTGGATCCCTGCCTCCTTGCGGTAGGCAATCTCCACCTCCAACTCCTGCATGGCCAGCTTCCTCTGGTGGTCCTCCTCCCTTAGTTTTTGGAACTCAGACTCTCTCTCTTGGGCCTCGGCCTCCAGCTCCTGGACTCTGTAGTCTAACTCTAGGATCCGCTCCTCGTACTCGGCTAACATCTGCTCCTCTACAGTAGGCTTGTCAGAGTCCTCCACTGGCTCATCCTCCATCGGCTCATCCTTCATCGGCTCCTCTTCTGGATCAGACTCTATCTCAATCTCGTCCTCGTCGTCAGACTCAGACGGTGCAATAGCCTGCACAGGCACTAGCCTCTAGAGGTGCCTCGTATACTACATGTATATCCCTGGGGTCCTCCTCTGCCACTCTACTAGGTACCGCTGTGTCTGTCATCCTACAATCACAAACACAAGATAAACAAATAACAACTCCATTAGAATGTTAAATAAAACATAAGTTCATTGTATAGAATGAAGTTACATTTCATAACACACTAAGTCTCTAGGAAAACCCTATGTGAGTTCTATCCCTTTCTAACTTCTAAGTTCTCCTAAGTTATAATCTAAGGACACTCGCTCTTAAGGTTTATAACTATAGCTTAATACTAACCTGTGATAATAATTTGGACCTCCACAGGTCTGTCGAATTCAGTTTGTCACGTTCTATAATCTAACATCATGATAATAATAGTACGACTAAATGTCGCATCGCACAGCGGAATAATACACAACTCTACTACCGAATAGATTACATTTAATTAATATAATTTATTCACGTCCCAAGGTCTCATAGCTTAAACACTTGATTACATAGCTTAGACATAACTTAAGCATACATAATCTTAACTAATACATAACAGAATAAGTTCTTATTACAATCATAAGTCCTACATAATATTAAGCTACTCAGTAGCCTTTCCCTTGCCCTTGTCGGTGCCCGAGGGTCCGCACTGCTCTGCCTTAACTGAAATATTTTAGGGAAAGCAAGAATGAGCAACAAGTTTGCTCAGCAAGTAATATAATAACAAGGGTGAGTGATAAGTGGTTTTATTACCACCTATTAGAATCCTTTTTAACTCATTCTGTTGCTGAAACTCAAGTAATCATGTGCGTTTAATGCGTTTTTTTCCTTCGTTTGGTGTTTTTCAGGTTTAGGAATCCCCTTTGTGCTAATGGAGCTTAAAAGAGCAAAAGATCGCCTAAATGGGGCAAGGAGCTTAAATGAGCTTAAAGCAATGGAATGGCATGAGGCTAGAGGTAACAAGCAAGGCTAATAAGAGGCAAATGCAAGAGGGGCAAGAGACAACAATTGAAGAATACACGATGGCAAAACTGCACCAGCAAGTAGCTGCAGATTCCAGCTTTTTGGTGCTGCGCGGCCGCGCCTGGAATAGGCTTGGGGCACACGCAGCCGCGCCTGTCCACAGCAAAAAATTATTTGACTTTTTGTTTGACTGATCAGGAGAGGCTTTAAATGAGGGAGTTGAGCAGCATTCAAGAGAGCCTCCCTTGGGGAGTTATGAACCCTAGCTAGTTTCTATTTTCTTCCTCTCTTTTAATTCTCATTTAGCTAGCTTAGGAGTAGATTTGTATAGATTAGTGTTAGATTAGTGTAGTTAGTAGATTCTAGGGTTTCTTTTGGACTTGAAGATTGAAGCAGTGGATAAACAACAAAGATCCACACTTGGAGAAAGACTCAAGATTTGCAATTTCTATCTCTTAATTCTCCTTGTATTCATTGTATATTTGGATGATGTTTATGAACCTTGTGGATGATTTATTTGAGTTATTTATGACTTGAATCTATTTTGGGATTTCAATGGAACCCAACGCATAGTTTGTATTGATTTTTCTCTCATTACTTTTATTATGAATTGGTTATCATAACTTGTGCGTTTAGATTGATTTCTTGTGAACCTATATGAACTTGACAAACGAATTATAGGTTTAGACCTAGTTATGATACCATGCGAAAGTTAGAGATTCTTGTGGGTAATCTATGAGATTATGTGACGTGTGCCTCGTTCATTGTCCTCAAGAGTTGATAATTTGATAGCATTTAGGATAGAAATATACCTAAATGTCGTATGCAACCAAATTAAGAATCTAATCTTAATGACTTCCTATGTGAAAGTTGGTAAATAAAAGAGTAGTTAACGAGATTTTCCCGTAACATGTCTCTTGTTAATTGTTCTTGATATTGGTTGCTTGATAGTGTGTAGGATAGACATATACCTATATGCCGCATTAGGAAGATTCATAGTTGTCCGTCGAAAGAGGCTATTATGTAATCATGATTTCTCGGTTGTCAATTCTATGTGTTAATTGTTTCAAATGAGAGAGTTAAAAGATTCAAATGAAATGTTGGGGGAAATTATAATCTCATGTCTTCATTATCTGAATTAACCCTAGGATTGGTTATTGTATGTTTTAATTCTTGCCTAGTTAACGTAGTTTTAATTCCTTCTCTCTACCATCCGTTTAAATAAGACCGAGATGATTACAGGACTAGTGCTTGGCGACTATTTATCTGTTAATTCCTCGTGGGAACGATATCTTACTTTCACTTTATTACTCGTTGACCGTGTATACTTGAGCGTAAATTGTGTCATCTAATTGGACCAACAAGTTTTTGGTGCCGTTGCCGGGGACTTATTTGGATAACTGTTTGCCAACATTAGTTTCAATCAAATTAGTCTTAATTTAAACTTTTTATTTTTGTTTTAATTCTTCCTATATTCTCTTCTCAGGTACAATGGACTTAAATTTCTATCCATGGAACTGTATAAGACAAGAGCAACCAAGGGAAGCAAGCACTGATCGACTTAACCCAATTGCCACACTCTCAGCACAGTTAGAGGAGCTCTCGAGAAAGTTGGATACTGTTTCAGCCCAACAGAGTTGAGAGGTAGTGCCTTCATATGACTATGGTGTTGGAGCTTATATGAGCCATCAGGAGCCTATCAGTTATGGACAGGAGCAGTATGGGGGTGAGTACTTCCACAGTGAGCCGTACACCAATTATCAGCAAGATTGGGGGTATCACCCGAGCCCTTTCGAAAACTACCATCAAGACAAATACTGTGAGCCGAGTCCAATTTTTACACCCGAACCCACTTATCCATCCCCATGTTTACAAGGAGAATAGTCTACCATGGACATCCTGGATAGAGCCTTAGCGAAGCAAGAGGAGATGATTAGGAGCCAAGAAGAATCGAACCAAAACTTTCTGAACCAGATGGCCCTAATCAACAATCCTTCAACAAATGAGCCTTAGTACATGGATCCCGAGACTGAAACTGAAAAAGAAGGATTGGACAGTTTGTGGGGAAATTCCATAGCATCAACACAGGAGACCTCAGTTGAGCAAGAGCAGTCAAGCGAGAATCTCCAGAATTGGACAAATCAGAATAACATGGCCTTGATGAAAGAGGAGTTGATTGAGCAAGGGATACAGACTCAGAATCTTCAGAATCAGCTCTCTCAAGTAGTAGAAGCCGTGAGCAAAGGACCTTAAAACTCCAGTGAGTTTCAGTACATGGATTCTAAAGATGAAGTAGAAGAAGAGATCTTGATTGAGCAAGAGTATTCAAATGAGGATCTTCAGAGTTGGGTGGAGCAGATTAGCACGGCATTAAATAAGGATGAGGTATATGAACAAGAGAAAATAATGCAAGATCATGTACCTCCAATGAATGATGCCATGAGTTATGACCCTCAGATCAGTGCTATGACATGGGTGCAGAAACTGAAAGAGAATCCGTAGTGAAATTACAACTGGACGAGCCGAAAGTAATGGAAATAGAGGAGCCAATTGGGGATGTGGAGTATGAATGTAAACTAATAGTGAAAATCCCCCAAGAGCCTTCTCAGCCTTCGTGGAATAAGCCAGTCAAGTTTGCACACCCTTGCCCCCTTGGAAGCCACATTACAGAACCGAATCTCGATGATATGACGAGAGTCCGTCAGCTTCAAACCATGGTGGTCAGAAGAGAAGAGAATAGAAGAAGAGTCCATTGTGTGTCTATGCCTCCATGCCCTGATCATTTCACATACACAGCGGAACCATTGCCTAGCTCCCTGACTTTTTGTCCGGAAAATTCATATACATATCCGACGCTAGGTAGTCTAAATCCTAGTCCTCCTCTATTGGGAAGCCTCCAAAAGCATATAGCAATTCTGATGGATGGAGGGGTTCTCCAGTACTGTCAGGGTGTTGGATAGCAATGGTCAGACACAGTCGAGCTAGAGGACTATAAATCAAGCGCTCGATGGGAGGCACCCCATCATCTCTCTTCTCCCTACTTGTTTAATTCTCCATTACCTACTTTCTACCATTTCCCTTCCCCTTGTTAAATTCTTATTAGTTTAAGTATTAGTTTAAATTTCTGCATACTTTAGGATTTAGGAGCTCATGCCTACATTTTTGGAGCTTAGGCATTAATGCATATCTTTTTGGGACTTGAATGCTATTGAACATAATTTTTGATGCACGAGCACATTGCATATGTGCACTTAGAGAATTTTTGGGAAGCAAATGCATATATCTTTTTATGTTGGATTTTCTTGATGTAAATAGTTTATATTTTCTTTTGATAAGTTGCGAAGGGCTTAATAAGGATTTTCTACTTTCTCTCAGGGTAATGTTGCTAAATGATTCAAGAGTCACATGCCATAGCAGCCCCCAGCCAAAAATTCTGCAGAAACAGAAAAATGCAGAGCGAGCGGTCGCGGCCGTTTAGGCCTGAATATGCGCGCGGCCGCGCGAGGGGCAAGCTTGGCCAGATTTTAAAAAAAATTCTTTTGCGGCAGCCACTTAAGCCAATTCATTTCATTCCAATTCCAGACGAAATTAAAGCTATTCCTCTCTCTCTCTCTCTCAACTTTGAAAATTCCTCACCATTCAACCTCTGAATACTTCAATCTACAATCCTCCTATCTACATTTCCAAGCCCTAAATTCATCCACTACCCACATCTCCCACACATAACCCTCATTTCTCATCTCCTTCACAACCCTCACCATATCCAAACCCTAGTTCTAAGTCAGAATCACAACTCCCTGCCTCCTCAGTCGAAATCAACATACCAATTCACCCTCATCCTCTCAATTTGATCAACTGAGATCGTGATTTGGGGTCCAAAGGCATAGCAATCTTGAATTAGGTTGTTTCATTGACACAGGTTGGATTTTTGGTATTATATTTTTTAATTCCCATAGCATCCAAGAGGAGTAGGAGGGAGTTTACATCAAGGGGCAGTGATTCCGAACAAGAGGGCGGTGGCATCGACTATGATGACCGCAAATTCATCAGTCTAAAGGCCCAGAGATTCTATCACAGTGTATTGGTGGGCAGGACTTTTGTGCCCGAGCGGGGGTTAGCACCTGATGAGAACTTGGACGGGCATATGGCTTCTATGATTCGAGGGAGGGGATGGAATACATTCTGTGATGAGCCTTTGGCTGCCCCAATCTCGGTGGTGCAAGAATTTTATGCCAACGCGAAACACACAACGTCCAATAAAGTATTTGTGCGGGGCTGTGAGGTGTTCTACGCAAAGGGGCACATCAATGAGTTGTTTGACTTACCCAACATTACATTGGACGCGCGCGATTCTTTGTATGCTAGGGAGTGGGGTTCCGAGATGGATGCTATCAGTGATTACCTTTGTAAGTCGGGCACCATTTGGAAGCTAAAATAGGGGACTGATTAGAAGCTGCATTTCCCCCAGTTCGCTTTGAGTAGGTACGGGAAGGCGTGGTACAGCTTTATCTGTGCAAATCTGATGCCTACATAGCATCAGAACGAGGTCACTAAGGACCGAGCTGTGTTGCTTTACGGGATCGTCAAAGGCAAGAGAAACGACTTGGGATACGTGATTAGTAGTTCTATCCATAGATTTCTGAGAGGCAGAAACTCAGCAAGTATCCGGCACGTAGCAGTGATCACTAGGCTATGTGTTGCCAATGGAGTGACGTGGTCAGATGCTAAGCCGATGCAGATGCCGATGAACACCCTCGACCACCGGGCCATTGAATCCTTCAAAGTGTGGAAAGGGGGAAGATCTCATTCGTTGGGAGAAGGGTTCATTCTTCCTGATCAGACAGAGGCTGAGGACACCTCAGAGAGAGTTCCTCACCTAGAGCAGTCTGAGTCCTCTCAGTCAGTGTATGAGCGTATTGATCGAATGGAGAGGAGGATGCAGTGCAGGATGGACGCGATGAGCACAAACTTCCAGGCCTTCACCACTGATTTCAGCGGGGCACTGTCCCACGCATTCAGCCAATTGGGAGTTCAGGTGCAGTTTCCTATATACGGGTCCACCGCTGCTTTTCCACCTCCAGACACACCACCAGCTGAGGAGGCCGATGAGGACGACGACGACGACGATGAATAGGAGAGTTTCTTTCTTTTCACCTTTACCTTCAATGAGGGCATTGAATTATTCTAGTTTGGGGGTATTGGTTTTATTTTGCATATTGTGTAGTTAGTTCATTTCATGTTTTGCATATTGTGTAGTTTGCATGCATTTTGCATATTGTATTTGTTTATATAGTGCATGTAGGTCATATTTTATTAAAATTTGCCAAAATTTTAAAAAAAAATTCCTTTTGTTTTTACATTCTATGTTAGAGCATACTGCATAAATCCAGTTTCAATTGGTTAGTTATTTATTTGGCCTGTGAGGAAACTGAAATCACTTGATTTTTGATCTGATTGGAGACTTAAGCTTGATTTCGTTGTCATATATGTAAATCCTTACCTGTCAGATACTGTGTAGCCAGAGTGCACAATAGAGTAACCATCATGGCATGCTAAGTTTAAATTTTCACATACTTATCTTCTGGTGGGAAGTCTATGTTTTAATAAAAGAATTTCAGTTCTCATATAATAATAACTAGACTGTTAAAAGCTTAAGTTTGGGGGAAATAGGGGACATGCATGATTTATGCGGGGAGATGGAGCGTAAGACGCACTCCCTTGCAGAAAAAGAAAAAAAATAGAATAAACACTTCGGCTACGTCGAGTTCTGTGGCCTTTGATATTCGAGCAAGTAAGCCCTAGGGGTGTCTCTACACCCAGCGCCCTAAGGCCATCTGGTCTAGGAGTCGTTGGTCGAAAGCTCGCTATATGGATATCATTAAAAAGACTAAGAGAACTAGGCATTGCACAGTCAAATGTGTACACGGGAAAGTGCGAATACGCCCTCGTGAGTAATAAAAGCTTAATGAAAACCCCCCTGTTGACTCTTAACTCTAGTAATATATGGTCTTAGTTAGAACTTATATGATTTGCTATTTTTCTTAAGTTAAAGCTTGTTTTTCCTCTAAGAAGCATAGTATGTGAATTATTTATCTGAATGCATGTCTAATGGTTGCTAAACAAAACAACACACAACACATCAGTGCTGACAATTTTGGATTTGCAAGAGTATGTTGTATGGTCTTGTCTTGGGTTGCTTATCTGTTTAATTATCTTGTAGTTTTTCTGAGGCATTACTTTGACAGTTCAATACTGACTGGGATCTAGATTTGCATTCATATAGCGTAGGTTGCATACACTGTATATACTGCATTGCATCATGTGTTTAGTTTAGTTTTGTTTGCTTGAGGGCAAGCAACGTTTAAGTTTGGGGGTATTTGATTGATTTTATTACCACTTATTCGAATCCTTTCTAACTCATTCTGTTGCTAAAACTCAAGTAATCATGTGCGTTTAATGCGTTTTTTCCTTCGTTTGGTGTTTTTCAGGTTTAGGAATCCCCTTTGTGCTAATGGAGCTTAAAAGAGCAAAAGATCGCCTAAATGGGGCAAGGAGCTTCAAGGAGCTTAAAGCAATGGAATGGCATGAGGCTAGAGGTAACAAGCAAGGCTAATAAGAGGCAAATGCAAGAGGGGCAGGAGACAGCAACTGAAGAATACACGAGGCAAACCTGCACCAGCAAGCAACTGCAGATTCCAGCTTTTTGGTGCCGCGCGACCGCTCCTGGAATAGGAATGGGGCCCACGCGGCCGCGCCTGTCCTCAGCAGAAAATTGTTTGACTTTTTGTTTGACTGATCCGGAGAGGCTTTAAATGGGGGAGTTGAGCAGCATTCAAGAGAGCCTCCCTTGGGGAGTTATGAACCCTAGCTAGTTTCTATTTTCTTCCTCTCTTTTAATTCTTATTTAGCTAGCTTAGGAGTAGATTAGTATAGATTAGTGTTAGATTAGTGTAGTTAGTAGATTCTAGGGTTTCTTTTGTACTTGAAGATTGAAGCATGGGATAAACAACAAAGATCCACACTTGGAGAAAGACTCAAGATTTGTAATTTCAATATCTTTATTCTCCTTGTATTCATTGTATATTTGGATGATGTTTATGAACCTTGTGGATGATTTATTTGAGTTATTTATGACTTGCATCTATTTTGGGATTTTAATGGAACCCAACGCGTAGTTTGTATTTATTTCTCTCTCATTACTTTCATTATGAATTGGTTATCATAACTTGTGCATTTAGATTGATTTCTTGTGAACCTATATGAACTTGACAAACGAATTGTAGGTTTAGACCTAGTTATGATATCATGAGAAAGTTAGAGATTCTTGTGGGTAATCTATGAGATTATGTGACGTGTGTCTCGTTCATTGTCCTCAAGAGTTGATAATTTGATATCATTTGGGATAGAAATATACCTAAATGTCGTATGCAACCAAATTAAGAATCTAAACTTAATGACTTTCTATGTGAAAGTTGGTAATTGAAAGAGTAGTTAACGAGATTTTCCCGTGACATGTGTCTTGTTAATTGTTATTGATATTGGTTGCTTGATAGTGTGTAGGATAGACATATACTTATATGCCACATTAGGATGATTCATAGTTGTCCATCGAAAGAGGCTATTATGTAATCATGATTTCTCAGTTGTCAATTTTATGTGTTAATTGTTTCAAATGAGAGAGTTAAAAGATTCAAATGAAATGTTGGGGGAAATTGTAATCTCATGTCTTCATTATCTGAATTAACCCTAGGATTAGTTATTGTATGTTTTAATTCTTGCCTAGTTAACCTAGTTTTAATTCCTTCTCTCTACCATCCATTTAAATAAGACCGAGATGATTACAGACTAGTGCTTGGCGACTGTTTATCTATTAATTCCTCGTGAGAACGATATCTTACTTTCACTTTATTACTCGTTGGCCGCGTATACTTGCCCGTAAATTGTGTCATCTAATTGGACCAACAGTGAGTAATATAGTTCTCAAATCCCAAAAAGAGTATAACAAGGATATGATAGTTCAAGGATAGCAAGAATATCAACAGTTCTCAATAACAGTCGCTAAGGACAGAAAGATATCAATAATATTCAATGCTACATCAATTCAAGATTTCTAGATAATTAAAATACTGAGCAGTCACTGAGGACTATGAACTTCTACTAGAATTAACAAAAATATATTGGTAATCCAATAAAACAAGTACAACAGGTGATCAGCCTAAAGTACTCTACGGTATGCATATCGTTCAATCGTACTAGAGTGCGCATGTCGGTCTCCCGACAATATATCATTTCCCTTCAAAGAAGGTTGTTCATCTCAGTCAAACACAAGATCCCACATCAATCAATTGGTTTTGGTCGCCTTTCAACAATATAAGTCTAGCTGAATCAAATGGCATAGATCACAACAATTATAAGTTCAATCTCAAGTTTTATAGTTCAAAGAATATAAATAGACTTTTATATTATCCATGAAGTATATAATCTATAATATCTGAATTGCAATCTCAAAAGTTTACTTGTAAGACAATAATAGCATAAGCTTAATGAACGCTCAATAAAGAGTAGGGTTAAGAACTTGCTTACAACGTTCCTTGAATAAAGTAAACACAAGGATAGGATACTTGCACTTAAAAATAGTGTAAGTTAGGAAACTTGCCTAATGCGTAGTTTATCCTCGTTAAGTAAATCAACACTTTTGAATCCCTATCGTAATATAGTTATGTATATATATGATATCCATTAGTCATATAGTTTAACATCAAACTTTATCTCATATATACCATCCACATATAAGTTAAGGCTTCAATTTTACTATACAATCATACCATGTATAGTATCACATTAATTCACAAGTCTCGACTAATATAACTTTTATCCTTAACGTTCTTGTTTTTGAGTTAAACATATTCTCCTATCATTATTATCACATAAGACCACAATCATTACTAAATATATGTTATTTTAGTAAGTTATGGTATTTCAATAAGTTAACGGTCAAAGATCGGATTCAAGTATCAATATATGGTATCACACAACATATAAACATTTCAAAGGGTTCTTTCATGCTTGTACCACCTTTCCTCGTTCAATCTTTCATGATATAGGTTCTAAGTTAATACCTTTAATCACTTAAGGCCCCTTAAGGTCATGAAACCACATTAGCTATCATGTCATTTGAAACATATGAGGTGATCACATAACTTGATTTAGGCATTCTTGTAAGTTTATATTTCATATACACATAGCTAGTATTGATGCTAGCTTAAGTCATGCTTCAAACTCATGCTTGGTTTATTTCCATTATATCAAACACATAAGAACCATAATGAACGTAAACATGTTATTTTAGATTCTTAAAATTTAACTACTTATACTGATGCAATTTCTTTAAAAGCATATTCAAGTTTGCCTTTGAAATCATTTTAAACTTGAATGATGAAATTCAACACATACAAGACAACTTTAAAGCTCTTATTGCCCTATCCCCCTTCCTATAGGTTTCCCCCTTTCCCACACTGAAGTGTTAAGTCATGTTAACATCTTCTCAAGATCAGAATGTACATCATGTAATATTCATGCATATTAGCTTTGATATGTCAAGTTTTTTCTTTGAAAAAGTTCGCTACCTCAACGCCTATCAACTTGGTCATGGACAAAGGACTATAAATCACAACTCATGCTCATAGATGTCATAATTAGTTATACGAGTACACTATTATGTTCGAAAAATCAGAATGCAACATGGTATGATATATATCAAGGTTCGTTTAAAACTATAGGTTCATTCCCAAAACATAAGTCTTTCCGTCAATAACGTGTACTAACATAGATTTGAAAATGCAAGTTATATCAATGGTTTTATAGATGCATGTTAAGCCTGTTAGCATACTTTTTTAAGTTACCTTAGTTATTATCTCTTAACAGAATCTGCAGCAGAAAGCAAAAACTGAACACAGAGGCCGGCGCAGCTGCGCTACGCCTCAGTTATAAATTGACGCAGCTGCGCCATGTCTGGTTCGAGCTAGAATTTTTCTGCTTCGGCAATAACCCAGCCCAAACACAGAAACTTAATACGAATTTGATTCTAATCAGTCATATAACAGTCTAAACATGTATATAAGCTAAGAAAGCAACTAAGAAACAACTAACAAGCATTACTTGATCACATAATCATGAATTCCAACTAAAATCAAGAATTAAGAAATCTCACAAAATAAAATGAAGAATAAGAGGTTATAACTCTGTTACACGAATTGAACTTGTTGTAATTTCCAAATCACAATGCTGCTATATCACTAATGCACTCTCACTTTCTATATGCTCTCAAGCCTTAAGGAAATTTCTCAGCAAATGAATTTATGAAGGAAAAGAGGCCATATATATAGCAAAACCAATACATAGATATTGCAATTGTACTCCAAATTAAACCAACGGGAATGTAGGATTGCATGAAGGTTAATGGAGGGTTGGTAATTGGTTGTTGAACTCCACTGTTAGAGCCACTCCCCCATTGATGATTGCTAGCTAAGGTTTGCTGAGTTTGAGGTTATAGGAATAGAATAGCCTCATGAGTGTTCATGTGTGAGGAAATATGACTATCAATATGGGACAAGACAAAGCAATCTTAGCATTCTAGCAACATTAATATATACAACACTTATGTTACTTTGTACATATCATATATATACCTAAGTTGTATTCATATAATACATGCTTAGGTTGTAATTTTAATGTCACAATGTAATTCACATAATGTAGTAAGTGTAATTTGCACACATATAATCCATGTATATTTTATCTTACCGATATAATTTAACCGGATATTCTCACATTACATCATCTCCTTTATTAAAAATAATTGTTTACAATATATTCACGATGTATTATTTTAATGTATACTCATATACATATTGTCACACATGCATAAATCATGTAGCTTATATAGTTTAATCAATCTTAATACATGGTTTCTATATATAGTATAGTCACATAAATGTTGCACTACACTATATATAGTTGTATCCCATATACTTTATATGTTTAATTTTTGCATACTTGCACATAACAATTAATATAATCTTATTATATTAATAACTTATTTGTTTTATTATTCATAATGGCAATTAATCAATTAATAAAATATTAATTAATTCATCCCTCATAAATCAATGTAATTATTAATCTCCATAATAATTAACTAACATTTATATGATTAATTATCACATTAAATAAACATAAATCTTATTATATTTATAAACAAGTTGCTTATTATTATTCTATTATTTGCAATAATAATAATCATCACATCATCAATTAATCATCATTAATATTTCATTTCTCATAATAGCAATTAAATAACAATTAATATATATTAATTGTTCGTTTAATAATTCCTTCGTTGATTAATATAATCATTATTATTTCTCATCACTGTGTCACACAAGGCATTCAACGAGCTTATCGCAAACTCCATATTTTCTCAATTATCATAATTATTCAATTTAATATAATTGAGTTAATTATCTCAGAACACATAAATATTTATATTCAAATAAATATTCATTTCTATTAATATATTCATTTATTAATATTCAAAAATTCTCGGGTATTACATCCTCCCCCTTATAAAAATTCCGTCCTCGAAATTGCTACAAGAAAATCTCAGCCATTCTAGCTTCCCGGTTCAGTCTGGATGTTTTGAATCGTTTGAAAACTAGAATTGGCGAGATTTAAATAAATCTCGTCCGCCTGTAGATATGTCAGTGTCAATTCATATAAGATGAATATTTAAAGTAGTAGTTGAATAGAAAGCGAGCAAAGAAATATATATATATATATATATATATATATATATATAAGCTGTAAAGGGCTATGGGTTTTCTCGCTGGTGCCCGGACTGAAATTGAAATATATATATATATATATATATATATGTATATATATTGATAGAAATATAGTCAACCAAAACTGGGAAGAGGACTAGTGATGGTAAAGGTTGCTTATATATGCATAAATATATATAAAAGCAGTAAAAAGGCCACAGAATGATCCAAGCCGAACTGGAATATAAATATACAGAAAAGTAGTCAACCAGGGACTGGAAAGATAACCCAGTAATAGTGAAGTGTACAAAAATAGTATAAAGGCCACGAAATAGTCCAGGCCTGACTAGAATGTAAATTGCAGAAAAGTAGTCAACCAGTGACTGGGGAGATCACCCAGTATGGCGAAGTGTGCAAAAATAGTATAAAGGCCACGAAATAGTCCAGGCCTGACTAGAATGTAAATTGCAGAAAAATAGTCAACCAGTGACTGGGGAGATCACCCAGTATAGCAAAGAGTGCAAAAATAGTATAAAAGGCGATGGGTTTTCATGCCGGTGCCCGGACTGGAATTGAAATATATATATATATATATATATATATATATATTGGCAGAAATGTAGTCAACCAATAATGGGAAGAGAACCCAGTTATGGTGAAAATCGCTCATATATGCGTAAATATATATAAAAGCGGTAAACTACCTTGGATTTGACACCCGGGCTTGACAAAATTGAAATGTTAGTATATATACAGTTAAATATATACAAAAAAGGGCCAAATTTGGACTAGGAAAATAACCCAGTCCGGTGAAGTTGGCAAAACGTGTGTACTAATGCATTGAAGCTGCTGGAGCTGACGGATCGTCAATCCGAGTTGTAAAAATGCTAGAAAATCAGTTTATGTACAAAAACGTACCAAATTTTGACGAAAACGGCCACGAAACTAAGTTCCAGGCATTTTTAGAAAACGAAACTTAACGTGCAAGTGTATAAAAGTACGAAGAAGTAATATTCACTTTTTGATCGTGAAAATACTTGCAATGGACTGCTACCCGGGCTTTTTGCCAAATCGTAGGCTCTATACGTCCAAATCTACCGATTATTTTTTGATATGTGGTAGTGTATGGGTATATCTATGTGTTAAAGTGAAAATATTTGAGTTTGGAAGAGGTGGAAAAGTCAGAAAATCGAACCGACAGAGCTTCGCTGCGTTTTGGAATTCTTGAAAATGAAGGGGGGGCACCTTTATTTATAGGTCAGGGAGCCTCCACTCTACCTTCTGCTTCCGCAGGTAGAGGTTCGGCTCCCCTGGTGGGGCCCGCGATGCCAAGTTCCATCCTCTCAAAGTACGTGCACTCCGGATAACGCACAGTCGAAGTCGAAACTTTCTAACTTTTGATCGGAGCATCCGTTTGAGGCGTGCGATACCTTTTTGAAAAGCCCTCGCCGAGAGTGTCACAATGAAATAGGATAAAACATTTTCCGAGTCCAAGAAGACGGGTTCATAACCAGGTCTTCGATTCCCCACAGTTTATCCGTTGAGCTATCTTGCGCTGTTTGCACTCGGGATCGTCGTTATGGTTCATTCTGACTTCGATGGCATCAATTCGGCTTAAGTTTAATTGAATCGACTGAGAGTTGATAAAATAACCGTTTTGCCCCTCCCGGGGTGATCCTTGGTGGATCTGGCTTCCCAGGGTTATCTCTGGGGTTGAACTGCCCTTCCCGGGCTGAGACCGGGGATGATTTGACACGTCCTAGGTCGACGTCAAGGTTGACCTGTACCTCCTGAGTTGATGTCGGGGCTGACTTGACGGCCCAATATTGAGATCAGGATTGATCGATATCTCCTAGGTTGCTGTCGGGGCTGATTTGTACCTCTCGGATTGCTGTCGAGGCTGATTTGAAGACCCAATATTGAGATTGGGGTTTGAACTGATTGTCCGATCGGATATCGGGGTTGATATGATAGCCCGATATTGAGATCGGTTGATCTGACACTCCGATTAGAGATAGGAGCTGGATAGACGGTCCGATTGGAGATCGGAGCTGGATTGACGGTCCGATTGACTATCGGAGCAGGATAGACGGTTCGATTGGAGATCAGAGATGGATAGACGGTCCGATTGGAGATCGAAGCTGGATTGATGGTCCGATTAGAGATTAAAGCAGTATAGATGGTCCGATTGGAGATTAGAGAAGGATAGACGGTCTGATTGGAGATCAGAGATGGATAGACGGTTTGATTAGGGATCGAAGCAGGATAGACGATCCGATTGGAGATGGATAGACGGTCCGATTGACGATCGAAGCTGTATAGACGGTTCGATTGGAGATCGGAGATGGATAGATAGTCCGATTAGAGATCGGAGCTAGATAGACGGTTCGATTGGAGATCGGAGCCGTATATATGGTCCGATTGGAGATCGGAGATGGATAAACGGTCTAATTGGAGCTAGGAGATGGATAGACGGCCCGATTGGAGATCAGAGCTAGATTGACGGTCTGATTAATGATCGGAGTGGGATAGACTGTCCAATTGGAGATCAAAGATGGATAGACGGTCCAATTGGAGATCGGAGATGGATAGACAGTCCGATTGATGATCGAAGTTATATAGACATTTCGATTAGAGATCGGAGCTGGATTGACGGTCCGATTGACGATCGGAGCTGGATAGACGGTTCGATTGGAGATCGAAGCTGGATAGACTGTCCGATTGAAGATCAAAATCGTATAGACAGTTTGATTAGAGATCGGAGCTGACTGGAGTATCGACATTGGTGATCAGATTTGACTGGAATACCAACATTGGTGATCAGATTTTACTGGAGTACCGACATTGGTGATCAGATTTAACTGGAGTACCGACATTGGTGATCGAATTTTGGTTTACCGGCATTGGTGGCCGGATTTGGGCTGTAGTACCGACATTTATGAACTTATTCTTTAATATAAGCACATACATACTTGCTTTAGTGTCTCCACACAAATGATCATGAGATCGATCATCCTCATCCAATGAGCTAGCAACGTGTGTACCAATCTATCCGGATTCACTAATCCCCTTTTTAGTAATCCAACGATTGTGAACTATTTTAGTTTTAAGCTATCTAAGTCAAATTCGATCACCAATGTCGGTACTCCAGTCAAATCCGATCACCAATGTCAGTACTCCAGTCAGCTCCGATCTCTAATCGAATTGACTATACAGTTTCGGTCTCTAATAGGACCGTCAATCCAGCTCTGATCTCTAATCGGACCGTCAAACCAGCTCCGATCTCCAATTGGACCGTTAATCTAGCTTCGATCTCCAATCGAACAGTTAATCCAGTGTCGATCTCCAATCGGGCCGTCAATCCAGCGCCGATATCCAATCGGACCGTCAATCCAGTTTTGATCTCCAATCGGACCGTCAATCCAACTCTAATCTCTAATCGGACAGTTAATCCAGCTCCGATCTCCAATCGAACCGTCAATCCAGCTCCGATCTCCAATCAGACCGTCAATCCAGCTTCGATCTCTAATTGGATAGTCAATTTAGCTCTGATCTCCAATCGGACAGTCAATCCAGCTCCGATCTCCAATCGGACCGTTAATCCAGTGTCGATCTCCAATTGGATCTTTAATCCAGCTCTGATCTCCAATCAGACCGTCAATCCAGCTCCGATCTCCAATCGAACCATCAATACAGCTCCGATCTCTAATTGGACCGTCAATTCGGCACCGATCCCTAATTGGACCGTGAATCCAACGCCGATCCCCAATCAGACCGTCAATCCAGCTTTGATCTCCAATCGAACAGTCAATCTAGCTCCGATCTCTAATCGAACCGTTAATCCAGCTCCGATATCTAATCGGCCCGACAATCCAGCTTCGATCTCCAATCGGACAGCCAATCGAGCTTCGATCTCCAATCGGATCGTCAATCGAGCTCCGATCTCCAATCGGACCGTCAATCCAGCTTCGATTTCCAATCGGACCGTCAATCCAGCTTCGATCTCCAATTGGACCATCAATCCAGCTTCGACCTCCAATCAGACCGTCAATCCAGCTCCGACCTCTATCAGACCGTCAAACCAGCTCCGACCTCCAATCGGACCATCAATGCAGCTCCGACCTCCAATCGAACCGTCAATCCAGCTCCGATCTCCAATCGGACCGTCAATCCAGCTCCGATCTCCAATCGGACCATCAATCCAGCTCTGATCTCTAATTGAACCGTCAATCCAGCTCCAAATTTAACACTCTTATCAATTACATTACCATGTAACTCCTTTTATTTTGCCTCTTAAATCATAATGGTCAAGTGTGTGCACATCCGAACTAAAATGATTTAAGTTAAGTCCAGCTTAGCACTTCTATAAATTCAAAAAAGATAAATATTCGTCCTTGTGGATAGCACAACAAGACTAGATCGTTCAATTTTCTTGATAAGCATTAAATGTGGTTAATTAACATCTTAAATACTCAATACTCGCCTTGTGGATAGCACAACAAGATCATATTAAATATTTAATACTCTATTATTTTATCATGCTAGAAGGCGATGTTCGATATTCTAAATATCTTTGAATGCTTCGGACTTAATCTTGTTTTTTTGAGAGGTTTGTTATTATTTGTCTCATCTTGTTTAGCGCTCATGCACACACACACATATATATATATATATATATATATATAATATTTAGCATACAATATAGAATATTATATTCTACCCGGATTGATTATGGATTTTTATTCTAATTTGGTTCACTAGAGCCACCAAGTGAACCAAAAAGTCAAACCTAAGGATGCAAGAAATAAAATTTAAATGTAACTATTACATTTAAACCCGGGCTCCATACAAACGGGTCTTCACGCACTCCTTGGTCTCCAATTTCTTCAAGATAATTCTGACTATTTCTATTACATTAAACTATTTAATTTAAATAAAAACCTTAATCAACCGTCAAGGGGAAGTACATAAGAGGGAGATAGAATTTACATCGAGAAAAAAATCAGAGAAGACAAGGTAATAAAACTCATTCATTCAAGCATTCAACTAAAATAAAATCCAATCACATTGGTCAATAGTCCATAATCAACCCCATTTATTTTCATACATGTCACCATATGTATCAATAAATAAATATCCATCTCATGAATTAAAACATTCTATATATATATATGAGTATCACTTAATGGGCAATTTTAAATTGCATGAAATCCAATTTTAAGATTAAAATAAACTCTTTATTTTAATTATAAAATTATTAAAAATATTATATATATATATATATATATATATTATATATATAATATTTACGTTATATATATATTTATACTTGAATCACCTAGAATCAGTATATATACTTATATATAATAACGTTATATATATACTTATATTATATATATCAGTATACTTAAAGGGTGATAATCCATAGCAACCGGTTGCTCAAAATACTGTTCAGCAACCAACTTTTGGACCATTGATCAGACCGAGTAAAGGCTTAGATTGGTTTATTTTCTCCCTGCCGCTACAGCTTGTAGCGGCAGGCAATATTGCCAAAAACTTACAGCGAATTTACTAGCCTACCCTCCATCCATATATATATGTATAGCCTTTTTACTGTTAAGCCCTTCAGCCCCTCCAAAGCCTTTGTTACTGCCGAAAATAGTGCATAGTTGGTTGACAAGACAATGTCAGGCCCACTGACATGATTAGATAATCTGCTGACACAAAGCAAAATGTGTGCTAAATTCGGTCACCACTTATTGCTATGGTAATTACCACTTATTATTATTATTAATATTATTATTATTATTATTATTGTAATTATTATTATTATTATTATTATTATTATTATTATTATTATTATTATTATTATTATTATTATTATTAGTACTATTATTATTATTATTATAAGTATTATTATTTTTATTATTATTATTATTATTAGTAGTAGTAGTAGTAGTAGTAGTAGTAGTAGTATTGTAATAATTATTATTATTAGTAGTACTATTATTATTATTATTATTATTAGTATTAGTAGTAGTAGTAGTAGTAGTAGTAGTGGTACTATTATCATTACTATTATTATTATTATTATTATTATTATTATTATTATTATTATTATTATTATTATTATTATTATTATTATTGTACTATTATAAGTAGTAGTATTATTATTATTATTATTATTATTATTATAAATATTATTATTATTATTAAGACTACTACTACTACTACTATTATTGTTATTATTATTATTATTATTATTTTTATTATGATGATGATTATTATTATTGATATTATAATAATAATAATAATAGTTATTATTATTATTATTATTATTATTATTATTATTATTATTATTATTAGTATTATTATTATTGTTATTATTATTATTATTATTAAAGGATAGGGAGAGGCATAAGTCCAAAACTTTCGTCAAAGGCTGTTCATGAGGAGAACTGTTGTTGTTGCACTGTTGCCGTCAGGTTGCTGCAGGCGGGTCCCATATGTCTTGCCACTAGAGGCTCCCTCGGCAGGCCAGCAATATTGTATGGAGAAGTTCAGCATAATAGGAGGGCATAACAGTAAACAGCTATGTTGGCTTGCATAACAGGAGGGCATGCATGTAATTTTGCAGATCTTTTTGGCCTGTAGCCCCTGTCGCTACAGGCTCATGCGGCAGGGAGGGAATATTTTTGATCTCAACCGTTGCTCATTTTGATCAATGGTCCAAAAGTTGGTTGCTGAATAGTATTTTGAGCAACCGATTGCTATGAATTATCACCCATACTTAAATCACCTTACTTGAATCACCTTTTAACCCACCACGAATTCCTTAACAAATTCCAAAAAGTGAGTTACAATACCGTACTGTTGGTATTGAATCACTCCGGATCCCACGCAACAGCGTGATGCACGGCGGAAGAGTGAAAAAATCGGATTCCTTTTTTTTCATTAAAATAATTTTATACAATTAATTATGCCCAATAAATTATTCTAAATGCATACCCACATGTATATGAAATCAAAACAATTAATAATTGTATAAAGGTTTGGCTCTGATGCCACTGTTGGGTTTGTACGAAATCGTGACACAGTCAAATTGCAAAAATTAGAGGAAGCATGGTATATCAAAGTTTAAAAATTTTCTACAAAACCATTACCCGGATCATCCTTTATGCAAATTATTAATTTAAAACAATAAATAAGAAGTTATGGAATCATACCCTTGTAGAATGAAGCTTCCACAGGTATGAGTTCAACTCCTTGTTCCTCGTGATCTCTTTGAATTTTTGGGGTAGATTCCTTCCTTTGATCAACGTTAGCGCCCCAAGTGTTTGGCCTCTAGAGGTGATCCACCAAGGAAGATGAATTATCACGAAGGAGGGTGGTTGGCTTAGTTTTCTATCCTCTTAGAAAAGCAGTACTCTCCAACAATTGGAATTGCATCAACTGATATCTATTATAAGAATCCTCTTATATAGATATTGGTCAACCCTTCTAATCCTATTAGACATGGGATTTCATTTAATTAATTAAACTCCTTTAATTAATTTAGGCTTCTCACCACATTGGGAATAATTAATTACATTCATTTAATTAATTTGCCTCCTAATCTTATTAGGAATAAATGAGAGTACTAATATTAAATTAATTACTAAACTCCTTTAGAAATTAAAATAATAATAATTGTAATAATATTAATAAGACATCTCTTATTAATTTATATTTAATATATTCAAAATATTAAATAATAAACATTAAGCTATTTAGTTTATTATATCACCATAGATTAAATTAATTACGCTTAATGCATTATTACGATTATGCCATTACCTTCTTAAATAATTATTCTTTCTTTTATGGTGTGACCCTTTAGGTTCTCCATATTAAACCGGTTGTGAATAAATCAATTAGAACAATTCTAATCTTATTTAAGTAAATAAATTAAACTAATAATCTATTTAAATAAATAATATTTATTCTACAATAGGGATAAGCCTCCCTAGTGATCAACGACTTTCCAGATAATATAGATTTCAACATTAATCATAAAAGACCTGTGAGTAAATAGTTACCGTACAATTCAATCCTTCCACCATACAATATCCCAATTAAATATATGACATGGATTTACTGTCAAGTCTTATTTTTTTTAATTATATGTATTTCGATTAGAAAATGCATAACTCCAAATAATGCAAATTAGAAACTCCTTTCTAATTTCATTTCACCTTGGTCAAGGATTACTGGGTTGTCATTTAACGAATCACATAGGACATATCTCCTCTTTTACTAGAGGTGGTAGATTCTTTATTGATCATTCATTATCTCCATATGTAACTCATTATACCCAAGCATACCATTTTATATACCCTAAAGGGCTTTAAGGAATAAGTCAAAGTATAATTCATTACATACAAGATACTATGATAATCTCAAGTCCAAAGATCACTTGTACTACTATCACATTAGGAATTCCTATTGACAGGCGAGTAAAACTCCATTAGGTATTCCATAATAAGTCACGTTTAGTGAACTTATTCTCCAATAAGCACCTACATACTTGCTTTAGCGTCTCCACACAAATGATCATGAGATCAATCATTCTCATCCAATGAGCAAGCAACATATTTACTAATCTATCCGGATTTACTAATCCCCTTTTTAGTAATCCCATGATTAGGAACTATTTTAGTTTTTAAGCTTTCTAAGAATTTAGATCTCATTAGCATGATCAACATCATGATTCTAAAAGCATTCCTTAAAACTATAGGTTATTTACATATTATAAAAACAGCACCATGTAGATAATTATTTGCCTTTAATAAGTTAATACTTTAATTAATAAATAAATAAGATCGTCACCAAAGTAGATGCTTTCTCATCATACATGATTGGCTTATATGCATACTACTTTCAGAGGAGACCGACACTAGTATATATATGTGGTCGAGGATGCTTCGCAGTCCGACAAATCAACATTCACATGCAGCCTTAAGGCTATAAAGATAAAATTGGAAGTATAAACCGGTTTCAATTCCTATATCAGCGTAAGGGTTTGATAAACCAGCTTTCAAAACATCATTTTCAAATCAATCAAAAGAAAAGAGTTTTAAGAAAATCAAATCAAATGCTTTTGCTAATCAAATCGAAGACTGATTTTCAAATCAAATCAAACTATGCGTATATAGGTTCAACAAAGCCTGTCAAAACTTTCAATCAATCAAACATAGGCCCAATTTTCAAACAGCATTCACTCACGCATTCCAGTTTTAAGGGGAATATTAAAAAGATGCAGGTACCGTGTTTACACGGGAGTCGTGGGGTGCCTAACTCCTTCCCCACACTTAACCAAGCCCCCGAACTCAAAACTCAGATTTCAAAGATCAAGTTTTGACTAGTATCCAGCAAATTGGGCCTCTTTTCAAATCAAACTCGGTTGAATTGGTACAACTATTTTCAAATCTACCAACTGGCGACTCTGTTAAAATATTCAAATCGTCGACATAAATACATGTTGACCTCTTTCCTAAAAATTCCTTCAAAACCTTTTTCCTAAATAAAAAGAATATGGATAGAGAGAACTTAGGAAGATCGATTTGAGGAAACCCGGGTTACGAACCAACCCTCGGGGTTCTTAAATTTTCCAACATCGACAGGTGACGAATTTGCTGGGGACAGTAGAGGGCTTAGGCCGCTTTCAAAACTTCTCAAATATTTCCCTTTCAAAACTATTGAATGCGTGAAATCCTGCGTCTCCACAGTCAATGGATGAGTGAAGGCTACGTCTTTTCATTAAATGAATGTGAATGAATGCTTTCATGCTTCTTAGTACTTCGCACCCATATTTAGTGCTTCGCACCCAACTGTCATTTCATGCATAAACGGTAAGGCACGATGTATGAGAATGTATGTTGTGTGTCCCTCTCACAAGGAGGATAACCAGGTTGGTGTTAAGTAATGACCCTAGGGACAATTAAGTCTCTGGGGGTGCCTCATGAAAATACACCACCCAAATTCGCTCCAATTGAACGATCGGATTAATTTCTCTTCTAGTAGATTGCGATGATCTAGGAGCCTTCATGACGAAACAAAAGCCGCGAGAGTAACCTAAGATAGGTCAGCTTCTAATTAACCAAATCCAAAGGAAAGCTTCTTCATGCCTTCCTCTTTCAATTCCATGTCAAGTCTCCAATTACTGAGGAGCACAATGTAAATGACATAATGAAAGATTTACTTTTCTATCAGATAAATATCCTGTCATCTTGCCATCTAAATAACTAACCTCGGTTTTGCAGGATAAACACTAAAAAACACATCATGCATCCAACCCTTACCTACCTCAGAAATTGACACGCCTAAGTTTTGTTCTAGGTGTAAAAATTGGTCCGATCACTAGATCTAAATCTAAAGCACCTAGTACATCCACGGACATAACTTCCAGTGCTCAACCAGAATCCACCCTTGTATCTAGAGAGGAGTTTGAAGGACTAAAAAATCAGATAGTCGAGTTAGCTGGCTTCCTACGAGAACAAAGCAAGGCCCTTAAAGAGAAAAAAATCTCAAGCTCACACAGAACCAGGAACATCTGGTGGTAGCAGTGGCCATCAAGAGACTGAAAAAGTTGAAACTCGGATTCTTGGACCACAAAACCAGGACACAACTAACAAAAATCTAGAAATCATCCCCCTCGTCGAAGAACAGGAAGCTGGTGACATTCTCAATAAAGTGCAACAAATAGAAGAAACTCTTCGGTCAATCAAAGGAACCGAGACGTTTGGCAGTGTCACTTACTCTGATCTATGCATATTCCCCGGGGCGCGATATCCTGAGAAATTTCAAGTCCCTAATTTTGAGAAATATGACAGAATGGGGGATCCTTACACGCACCTGAAAGTCTTCATCGGAGAACTAGGATCCTATGTTGAGGATGAGAAGCTTCGAATGTAACTATTCCAGAAGAGTCTAAACAGAGAAGCCAGAGCTTGGTATGCCCGCTTGGACAACTCCAAAATTCATAGTTGAGAAGAATTGGCCCATGCCTTCCTTAGCCAGTACAATTTTCAATCACAGCTGGCTCCAGACAGATATCAAATCACCAAAATCAAGAAGAAGAATACCGAATCCTTCAGAGAATATGCCCAACGATGGAGACGGGTCGCAGCATAAGTCACCCCATCCATGGCTGATCTGAAATAGTCATGACCTTCATCGATATCCAAGAAGCGCCTTATTATGAGAGGGTCCTAGCGGGAATAGGAAAACCATTCTCTGAAATGATCAAGCATGGCAAGATGGCAAAAATGGGGCTCAAATCCGGGAAGATAAAAGATCTAACCGCCCTAAAAGTTGTCGCCGAACATATCCAATTCAAAAATTACGGGAGTAATCCCCGAGGGTCCATAAAAAGAAATACAAAGAAGTCTCCTTAGTCTTACAAGGACACAATTCAAGGGGCGAATCAGACCACATGCCCATTCAAAGGAGGAACTATACCCCTCTCCAAGCTTTAGCACAACCTGCAAACCCTCAATTCCAGAAAAATATGGAAGTCAGGCGTCGAAGAAATTTCACCCCACTAGGGGATTCCCTCGAGAATGTGCTCAAACTTCTGACAGTTCAGAAAAAAATTGTTCAACTTCTTCCACTAACCAACACTAGCGGAAGGAACTTCGATCCTAACAAGAATTGTTCTTATCATTCTGGATCTCCAGGTCATGATACTCAGGACTGTTGGTCTCTCAAGCACAAAATTCAAGACTTGATTGACAGCGGGGAAATTATGGTAACAAATCCTGACCAACCCCATGTCCAAGACAATCCTCTCCCACAGCACAAAGAGGAAAATGTCAACATGATCAGTACCTCAAATGGAGAAGGATCTAAATACTTCGTTACATTGGGGAACCAAGTCAATCCAATCTCAGTAGCCCAGAGAGTTGGGAAACTTTTGAGAAGCAATTCCTGATGGAGCAAGAAATTAAGTCTCTCAAAGAACAAATGGAGCAGTTGGCTGAACTGGTCGTCTACCAGCATCAACTCACCAGGAAGATGCTGAAGCAAATTCATCAATCTATTGGCAATTATTTTCCTCCAGCGAAAATCAATTCCATTCCCAATAGGGATCATTGCCAGTTGCACGAACGACCAATGGTAAAAAATGAGCATACCCAAGAAGGTAGAAAATTCCTATTTCAAAGGAATTTCACCAATCTGAACCAGCCAATAGAAGAAATCCTCCAAATGATGATCAACGAGGGGATGGTTGCAGATTTATTACTCCCATTAAACCCACAATCCAGAAAATTCAAACCTGACCAAATATATCAGTATTATTCCTACTCTCCAGGCTATGATACAGAAGAATGATGGGCACTTCGTAATCTAATTCAAGACCTGATTGAGAAAGGTGACCTAATCAGAGGAGATCAAATCCTCGACTTGGCAGATAAAGATAGCCTCTGGATCCCCAATGCATGGTACTGGGACACAGTAGCTGTCGTATCTTGCGAGAGGGAATCAATCCTCACACCCCTGGTACTGACAGAGGAAAGGGATCCAAGAAGCCCAAAATCCTGTGAAGGTGGTTGCAACTCAACCTCTAATTTTGCCATTCAGACCTCAGTATCCAATCATTAATCTGAAGAAGGTCCCATGGAACTACGGGGATATTGAAAGCTCTACTTCAAACAACATTTCCATCCTGTCAAAGGATAATCCATTGTACCTTCCTTAGCGGGTAATTAAACCAGTTACCAAAGTAAAAAAGAAGGTGGCTATAGAAAAGATCAAAGAGTTCCTCAATAAAATGGGACACAATGAAATCAAGATAGTGCAAAGCTTGAAAGACGCACCCAAGCAAGTGTCTATCCTCGATCTGGTCTTATCACCATCGCAACATTCTAGTGAAGGTACTATAGGAAGCCCATCTACCACACACGGTAGACACAGAAAAATTCTGTCATGTGATGGAACACATCTTCAACAGTAATGTGATTTCCTTCACAGACGATGATATCCCGGCTGAGGGAAGGGGCCACCACAAGTCCCTGCATATAGCTGTAATATCCTCTGAATATGTGATCGGAGGTATGCTCATCGATGGAGGATCATCCCTCAATATCTGTCCATACGATACCTTAGAAAGGATGAAGATCAATCTGAACAGGATCAAAACCAGTCATATGGTCATCCGGGCTTTTGATGGATCTCTCCGCCAGGCTATGGGGGAAATCGAGCTTCCCTTGGAAATTGGTCCACACACCTTCTACGTATCTTTCTAGGTGCTCTACATTGCCACTGGATACAACTTACTATTAGGTAGACCATGGATCCACTATGGCAGGGGCAGTGCCATTCACCCTCCACCAGCAACTCAAGTACATCATTAACGGCAGCCTCATCACGGTCAATGCCGAGCCAGAATACCCTACCTACATACATGGGGACATTCCAGTGATTAGCCTGGACGCGGGGATTGAGCCTGCAAGTTTTTAAGCTTTCGAGGTGAGCGATACTCATTACCTACCAATTGGGGCACCAGCCCTAAAACCTAAAGTGTCCAATGAAGTAATGACCGTAGGCCAAGAAATGGTATCTTCGGGTTTCCAACCTGGAGAATGGTTGGGAAAGGATAAGCAAGGCATCAAGATTCCAATCCAAATCCCAAGTCAGATGGGAAAAGCAGGATTGGGATATTCATCCGGGTTAAACCACCGGAATCCACACAAACATCCCAAGGCTTAGGCCTTTATAATTCTGCTCCCAATCCCCACAAATGCCAACTGGGTGAAACCTACGAGGAAGATCCCAACTACGGTATCAACCATGCTATTTCCTCCAGTCATACCTGTCCATGAAAGAAAAACCCTCAAGCCTGAGGCAAACAGCGAAAAGGGAAAAGAAAAGATCCTGTACGAAGGTCGAGACCCTATTTGCTAATATGAGAGTCATGCTCAACTACGAGGGTATGAATGACGAACTCCCCGACAATAACAACGACCATATCCAAATTCCTCACATAAAGAAGAGGAATGATCCACAAAAAAGCCTTGACGCTATTCTCAAGGATGTCTCAGTCATCATCCAGGATGAGGCGGACGAGCACAATTCCTTGATTCTCCCAATTAATGAGAATCTAACACTGGACAACTGGAGCAGTGTCCCTTACCTAAGTCGAAAAGGGTAAAGGGGTAGAGAGTACATCTGCCCTTAATCATGCTTTCATTTACTGCTTACTTTTGATTACACAGCTAGAGCAGTAACTTTTGTCATGTTTTGCAAATGCCTTGTGTATTTAAGCAGTTGCATATATTAATGAAAGCATTTTTGTTTTCAGGACCCAAGCATTGGAGGTGTGTGTCTCTGCTGATGAGATACCAACCTGTCAAGATGACTCCGACTTGGATGTAAAATTGAACTTCGACTTTATGGATATTGATCAAGAGGATGAAGATGACTATGAGGTGCCAGAGGAGATCAAGGAATGGGTCGAAGACAGACCCAAACCAAACCTCGACCAAACCTTCACCATCAACATAGGAACCTCTGAAAACATCAAAGAAATCCAAATAGGTTCAGACCTCACACCAAATCAAAAAGTCGACCTGATCAAACTCCTGACACAGTACCAGGATGTGTTTGCATGGTCACATGAAGACATGATCGGTCTATCCACAAACATTGTCATCCATCGAATTCCCATCAAAGAAGGGTTCAAAGCAGTTAAACAAAAACTTAGACGATTGAAACCTAAGTGGAGTCTCAAAGTCAAAGAAGAAGTCGTTAAGCAATTCAAAGCCAGGATCATCATGGTATCAACATACCCTTAATGGCTATCAAACATAGTCCACGTACCTAAACCGGGAGGGAAGGTGCGAGTATGCGTGGATTATCGAGATTTGAACAAAGCCTGCCTTAAGGACAACTTCCCAGTACCTTTCATCCACATTCTAATTGACAATACTGTGCAGTATGGCATGTATTCATTTGTGGATTATTTTGCTGGTTACCATCAAATCATGGTTGCTGAGGAAGACCGGGAGAAAATAGCCTTTATCACTCCCTGTGGAACTTTCTGCTACCGACGACTATCCTTCAGCCTCATCAATGCCAGAGCAACGTATCAGCGAGCCATGATGGCTCTCTTTCATGATATGATGCACAAAGAAATAGAAGTCTATATTGACAACATCATCATCAAATCCCAAAGGGAGGATGATTACATAGACCATCTCAGGAAGCTTTAGGATTCTTGGTGAGTAATCAGGGCATCGAGTTAGACCCTGCCAAAATCAAAGCCATTACTGAGATGCCCGTACCTCATACAGAGAAGGAGATATGTGGATTCCTAGGAAGGATCAACTTTATAAGCAGATTCATTTCCCAGCTCACTAGCAACCTATGAGCCCATCTTCAAGCTGTTAAGGAAGAATTCCTCCACCACGTGGAATGAGGATTGTCAACAAGCCTTCCTTGCCATCAAGAAACAGCTGACTGAAGCTCCTGTTCTGATACCCTCAAGGGAGGGAGTCCCTTTGTTCATGTACCTGTCCGTCAATGCCAATGCAATGGGCTGCATGTTGGGACAGAAGGATGATAGTAGCAAGGAAAGAGCCATCTACTACATCAGTAAAAGATTCAGCAGTGGGGAACAGAAATACACCCTGATCAAGAGGACATGCTATGCATTAGCATGGGCTGCTATGAGGTTGCAACACTATTTGCATGGGCACACGACCTATCTCATATCCCGCATGGATCCGCTCAAATATGTATTCAACAAACCAATGCTGAATTGCCGACTGTCCAAATGGCAGTTAATCCTATAGCAATTTGACATTGTCTACGTGACTCAGAAGTCAATCAAGGGTCAAGGCATTGTAGATCAATTAGCAGAAGCACCTTCAGGAGGGTTCGAGCCCCTGGAGACTTATTTCTCGGATGATGGGATCATGACAATTCAACAACTCCAGTCTGAGAATATAGTCCAACCATGGAAAATGTATTTCGACGGAGTGATAAACATGGAAGGTGCTGGAGCTGGGGCAGTCCTCATCTCTGGTACAGGTGATCAATATCCTGTGGCTACCAAACTTTAATTTGGCAAAACCAACAACACGGTCGAGTACGAAGGCTGTATTATGGGGTTGAAGCTAGCCCAATCCATGTCTATCAAACACTTACTAGTCTTCGGAGATTTCGAGCTGGTCATCAGACAAACTACCGGTGCGTATCTCACTAAAGAACTGCATTTGCTGCCCTACCATCGACAAGTCCTCAAAATATCTCGGGAATTCAAAGCAATAACCTTCGTTCATATTCCTCGGGGTCGGAATGACTTTGCTAATGCATTAGCAACGTTGGCTTCATTAATCCGCATGTCCGATAGGAGTGGATTTCCCAACATTCAGTTCACAATTCAGAAAGCCCCGACATATGGGAATTATGTGGGAGGAGTATCAGATGAAATACCTCCTGTCAAGTAGCCGTGGTTTCAAGATATCAAGGAATATCTCCGTGATGGATCCACACCCGCTGGTGCAAGCCAATCAGAGCAGAAACGGATTCTTAGAATGGCCATAAAGTTCTATCTGAGCGGAGATGCACTTTATAAAAAGGATGCTGGAATAGGCCTGTTAAGATGCCTCGACAAGAAGCAAGCCCAAAGACTAATGGATCAAGTCCATAGCAGAGTCTGTGGTCCACACATAAGCGGCCATCTGCTGGTCAAGAAAATAATCAGAACAGGACATTACTGGATCTCGCTCAAAGCTGATTGCGATGATCACGTCAAGAGATGCTTTCAATGCCAAATACATGGAAATGCCATTCACGCTCCTCCAAATGAGCTGCATAACATAAGTTCACCATGTCCTTTCTCTATGTGGGGAATGGATGTAATAGGTCCAGTGGGACCCAAAGCCAGCAACGGTCATCGATTCATCTTCACTATGATCGATTACTTCACCAAATGGGTTGAAGCAGCCTCTTTTCCCAAAGTCACAAAAGAGGTCATCATCAGTTTCATTAGAAACAATATCGTCTGTCGATATGGACAATCGGAGGTGATCGTATCAGATAACGCCAAGAACCTGAACAATCAAATGATGATGGATCTGTGCAGTAAGTTTCACATCAAGCATCTTAATTCCGTCATCTATCGGCCCAAGATGAACGGTGATGTCGAAGCGGCAAACAAAAATATCAAAAAGATCATGCAGAAAATGTTTCGCCAATCACAAGGACTGGCCTGATCTGCTGCCTCTCACTCTGTTAGCATACAGGACTTCAATGTGCACCTCTACTGGGGCTACCCCCTACTCATTGGTCTATGGCATGGAGGCAGTCCTTCCCACAGAAGTAGAGATAGAATCTTTATGAGTGTTGATCGACGCTCAAATAGATAAAGATCAATGGTTACAAGACCGGTATCATCAGCTGTCTCTAATAGATGAAATCAGCCATTTTCCACGGACAGTTGTACCAATAAAGGATCGCCAGATCCTACAACAAAAAGGTCCAAATCCTACAATTCAGAAAAAATGACTTGATGCTAAAGAAAATCCTCATCAATCAGGATGAAGGCAAAGGAAAATTTGCCCCAAACTGGGAAGGCCCTTTCATTGTTAAAGAAGTGTTGACTGGGGTCGCTATCAGACTGCAAGAGATGGATGGGAACGAATTTCCCAACTCATCAATTCAGACACAGTGAAAAGGTATTACATCTGAGACACATACATACCTGCATCCGGATCCTAAGAATCAATTTAGGTTCGACTTTTCACTAGAAAGCCGGAACTACGAATGACCTGATCTCCCTCAACCCGGGAGTACGTAGGTAGCCATTTCTGGTGCGGTCAAACTAAGAAAAAAAAATCCAAAAATAAAAAACATCAAACTATACCGGCGCAGCCGGAACTACGAATGACCTGATCTCCCTCAACCCGGGAGTACGTAGGCAGCCATTTTTGGTGCGGTTAAACCAAATAAAAACACAAAAACTCATTAAACCAGACTCAAAATCCAAGATAAACTCTTTTCAAACCTCTCCAACTGCACAGCAAGAACTACGAATGACCTGATCTCCCTCAACCCGGGAGTACGTAGGCAGCCCTCTACGGCGCGGTTTGACCTTCAAGAAAAATGAAAAAAATAAAAGACCAGTTCCAAGACACCAAAGACAAATAAAAGCTAAATTCTATCAATCTTATTCTGGTCAACAGGCCTATCTGAGATCCTCCCTGACATCTCAACTGTCAGTCCATCAAGGAGAAGCTCAAGATACATCAACAACTGCGAGTCATGAAAGAAGTGGTAATCACTCAGCAATGACAATACATCTCCAGTCAGGGAAGTGCATTAAAAATATATTCCTCTGATATATAAAACTGCTTTATATACATAATGCCCTGTACATTACAAAAATGGTTGATCTAGTCTGTGTAGGAAAAATAAAGCTAGTCTATGGACCCAAGGACAAGCGGGTCAGCAATGCCCGCAGGGCATCTCTCTCCGAAGATGGTGGAGCAGCCATAAGTGTAGTCCACTCAGCCTCCATACGACCCAGAACATCCACAGTTATCTGTAAGGTGGCAGTATGGTCATCAATATAAGCACTCATCTAGGTGATTAAACCATGAGTGTAAGATCAAAGAGCAGTACTATCAGTAATGTGGAAATCACGAGAAGCTATAGCCTCATCCCTCTCCGCAAAAGCTGCGTCTCGAGCAATCAAAGTCTCCTCGATCTCAACATATGCTGCATCCCTAGCCGAGTGAATCTCGTCTCGCTCTACAACTACAGTATCCAGAGCAGAGCGGAGCTCGTCCCGCTCAATTAATCCAACATCCAAAGCGACCCTGAGACCATCCTTCTCAGCAAAAGCTAAATCTCTACTAGACAAAGCAGCCAACATCTGTGCACTAGACGAGTCTCGCTCAAAGATCATCCTGAATAGTGAGTCTTCTAAAGTCAGATCTGTCCCCACAGGAATGGTTGAGGAATCGCTAACAAGAGCAGCGGTCAAGCCTGTGAATAGCTCATCCTCGGTAGGAGAATCTGGATCCTCCATGGGCTCCTCCTCATCAGAGTCCACACTAGGAGATGAAGAAGCCTCTGCTACCACTCCTATCTCTGCCTCCAACCATGTAGAATACTTTGGAGAACAGCCCGGATGGCTATTGGAGAAATCAGCCCTCTCCCGATGAGTCCAACACTCATATACTCTGACCAAGTTAGCAGATGACATGGAAGAAGTCGACATCCTCTGATCAGCAGACCCCTTAAAATGGTGCAAACTCTGAAGCTGATCAAACTGACACATGACTGCCAAAGGATGATAGGTAGTCACTCCTCTCAAACCCGCTAGGGGAAAATAATCTAAGCCAGATGCATGAGTGATAAAGCTATATGGGGATGCTAACCCTGAGCATGGTAAGATCACAAACGGATGATTAATATCCGACAGAAATGCTAACCAAGACTCTGCATCAATGCACTCTGCAGGCTATAAAAAGAAAGCTCTAGATGTCTCGTGAGTAAAGCAAAAATCCCTAGGCCTGAAGGATCCAATCGGTCGTATATGGGATATCAGCCATATAAATAGCAAGAATGAGTTGCCCCTAAAAAACCCCTCTGGATGGGTACTACAATACGTGGCGGATCTAAATATCTCAGCCAATATCACCGGAATGATGGTGCTACCCTGTCTAAGGGCTCTAACTAATACTACCAATCCCACATCTAGATGATCCAATCACAACGACATGTAGACATATGCCACAACACACATCAGTAGGATGTCTATCCTGGCCGCATGCCATGCCTCTGCTGAACAAATGAAATCTCCGACGTGGCGACCATAACTGTTAAGCTCGCCAAAGTGCTCAATCAAGAAGTCCATAGAGATCACGTGCCCCGAAAAGATCTCATCCATAACTACACTTTGACGGAGATCGGATAGCCTGATAAGCGGCCTCCTCATATCACTGATCGTCGTCTGAGCGCACGACAACTCTAAATCCAAGCCAATAAATCTCTGGTACTCCTCTAGAGTCGGCGTCAGCTCACGCCGTCGGAAGCAGAACACCTGTCTATCGGTAATCCAATAGGGTAGAAGGCCCTTAACAAATCTGACCGGAACCCAAAAATTTGCAAGGGCCAATGAATGCTCCAACATCTGGTCCACAGTCCCCTAGCAGGAAATGGCAGACTATCATACCAGGACTTTAGTGATGCTGCCATTGTAGATGGTGGTAAATGCTCAATACGGCGGACTGCAGACGACGTCATCTGTAGCACTGTACCACAGGACCGTCCAGAGGTCAAGTCAAGACACAGCTGTCTGAATGCATACATATGACATAATACATACATGATGACAGTAATATAAATATGATGAAGAAGATAAGATATGACAGGAATATCTACAATAAGATATCTACTACATATAATATCCCTGTATCCTGTTACAAAGTGAAAGGAAAAATACAGGGAAAATGGGGCACCACCACCCAACTACTACAAGTGGTCTATCAAAATGATGGCACAAGCGCCGAATAGCCAAAACAGTAGCTGACCAAAAATTATAGCTCCAATATCTATCAGAAGAAGTCGTAGACATCAGTGTCGAATCGATCAACTTGCTCCATCTTCTCTGTCGGCACAAAGCTGCTAGGTTCAGGCATATCTGGGCGGTATAAGGGAGGATCTGCCCCTGTATAACTGCTACTAAATGGACCTGAAGAGGGACCTGCTCCTGAGCTGGATGGGTCAAAAGAAGATGCCTCTGATGGATCTCGGCCAAGGTGCCTGATAAAGAAACGAGCTTGCTCCAACTCCCTGGTCAGATCTGCTATCTGGTCTGCATGAGTCAGCTCCCTAAAACAAGCTATCCATTCCGTCATCATCATGGATCTTAGCACCATGTCTGCCATAAACTTGGTTGCCCGAGTCTGAGCTCGAATAGTACGAGAGCTCCACCATCAGCCAAATGCCTCCTGGATGTACGAACCCTCTGATAGGGTAAAGCCATCAATGCCCTCTAAAGGGATGTCTGTCAAAGGCACAGTAAATGGCCAATGATGCCACGCTGGAGGAACAATGGGAATGCGGATCTCTCCCGTGATGCTCCTAATAGCACGCTTTTCCAAGATAGAGCTCCCTGGCTCTTGCCGTCAACAACGATACCCTGCGGGTCGATAAGTCAAACTCCCGGCCAGTAGGGACTCCTCCCTCGAATTCGACGGTCAAGTGCTCGGATGTGTACGGCATCCAGGTGATCAAATTCGCCGTCAAAAGCTCTAACTGTAGACGGGCATGAGTGAATCCCTCAGCAATAGGGACCTCCATCATAGTGGAGTGATGCCATCTTTGTCCTTGAGGATAGGTCTCCAGACCTAAAGTAGTAGCAGGCCGTAGGCAAGGAAGCCTCTCAAATGCCCAAAGTTGACCATGCAAATATCAAAAGTCCTCAGTGATCAAGACTGACAAAAATGCTAAAATTAAAAAGGTACAAAAAGATGTACTCACCAGCAGGAATGGGTAAAATCCTAACCAAGCCTCCGTCGTACCCTCCGAAAGTATGCACATGCCCTGGAGAAAATAGGCAAAGGTATAGGAGCCCCAATCATAGTCACCGAGGCGCTCTATATGTCGAGTGGCGCTGATCAAAGCAAAGGACACAGTAGATGAGTTGTTCGCCACGAAACAACCCCTGATGATTGACAAAAATAATCGCCTCTGAATGCGATCTCTAGCCCTCTGGTCATCAGGTGGAGGCAACTGCAAAGTCCCATCCTGGGCATCTATACTCAAGGGACCAGATCGGACTGCCCGACCCTTGAATGTCGTCGTCGGGACTCCGAGCAGGGACTGAACGATAGCGGACAAAATGTCAGTCATGACAGGCACTGACTCACCCTCAAACTCAATGCCCGTAATAAATCTCCAGTCCATAGAAGTCATCATCACCTCACAATCCAGCAAATGAAGGGACTGAGTCTGGTGGAACCAGCGCTTAGATAAAGCCCTCATATACCCCCAGGGGCAACGGCGGGGAAGGATGGAGAAAAAGGCTTGAAATCCCCAGCCATCTACAATCTCCCTAAAATCCTCATGTAAAGTGTGATACAAGGAGTGCACGCTAAACCAGTTCCCTCGAGGCTGCGTAAAGCCGGGAACCTGCATAAAAAACCAAGCCAAGTCAAAAACCATGTGCCCCAAAAATGGCAAAAAGGAAGAAAAGAATCCAAAGAGAAGAAAGACTTCAAGTCACCTCGTTGGTGTGAAGATATCTCAAATGATGACGACTCAAGTCGCCCAATAGCTCCTGAGTAGGCACAGCAATGCCTGGGACCTTCGCACGTGGAGCATGAGCAGGAGCGGGAACGGCGAACGAAGCCTCCTCATCATCAATATCCAATGGCTGCTCGTCCTATGTAGGACGAACCCTGCCCTCTACCAGTCTACGAGGCATCCTAGCCGGACGTGGCTGTGGCACATCAGACGCCCTCCTACGTCTAATCCCCAAAGAGACCATATTGGAACTGCCGGGTCTATCACGATCCATCTACGGCAACAAATCTCTAAATCACCTCAGAAAGGGTGCGTTAAGCCTAAAACCTATGGCTTATCATTTTTCAATCAGTCCAACATATACCTCTAAGTCCTAAGACATGCATGGGCCTAGTCAAAAATACCCAATCAAGTCAAAACTACATATTTTCAAAACCTAGCAACTCAAAACCTGCATGGGTCAGTAAAAAATGTCCCCACAGTCAAAAATGCATGTTTTTAAAGCCTAAGATTTTGAAAAAAATTCGCCGGAGTCTCCTTTGTAAAATGGACTGTCCACAAGCACACAGGCATGCCTAGGTGGCCATTTAGTAGCACACCCACCCAAAAACAGAAGCAGTTCATATTTATGAAAGAAAATCAAAAATCAACCTCACATTGTAGCCAAATTACTATGGACATTTGTAGTTGAAAATCTAGGCTCACCAGGCCTCAAAAAGGATGATTAAACTGATCAAAAAGTAAAAAAATTGACTGTCTCAGAACTTAAATTTTCTTACATCCAAACGTGCATTACAGTAAGATATGCATATATATGTAGTCAAAAAAAAATTTACAGGTCATATAGGCATGCATTTGTCATACATTGTGTTTGAAAGCACCCTAGGCGGTTTGAATGCTATTAACGGTCAAAAACTACGAAAAAAGTATTTAAAACGTTACATGCACTGCGCTGAACGTGTAGGAACTGACGGAATTATAATCCGATTGCCAGAACTCCGTAGATCTGAAAAAGAAGATCGAAAATCCTTTCGTTGCTCAAACGGGAAACTTGCAAAATGAAAACTCCCGAGCTCCATTTAAAGCCTAGGTAGCCACACCTCTTCCTGCGGCTGCCGCACCTCCACCTGTGATAGCCCAAATGGGTCCCACTTCCCCCGGTCCCGGTTCGGTTGGAGTCAAAATAGAGTTTAAACGGGCTGCCAAGTTAAATCTGAAGAGAAATCGCTACGCGATTGAGCGGTTTGGCCAGAAATCCTGCGTTTACGTAGCGTAATCCTGACGAAAAGGGAAATTTCTCGAAGACTTGGTATTCATCCCGGAGCCATGTCTGGGGATGAACAAATCAAACTGCGGAAAAACTGCGTAAGAATTGCGCCAAACTGTCCGAAAACTGTCATTTTTCGAAGTTCGGGTACTGACTGAAGCAGCTTCATCCGTTGGCTCAGCCCCAACGAAGTTTGGGTACTGACCAAAGCAGTTTCAGTCATTGGCTCAGCCCCAGCAAAGTTTGGGTACTGACCGAAGCAGTTTCAGCCGTTGGCTCAGCCCCAGCAAAGTTCGGGTACTGACCGAAGCAGTTTCAACCATTGGTTCACCTCCAACGAAGTTCGGGTACAAACCAAAGTTGATTTCAACCGTTAGCTCAGCCCCAGCAAAGTTCGGGTACAGACCGAAGCAGTTTCAACCATTGGTTCACCTCTAGCGAAGTTCGGGTACAAACCGAAGTTGATTTCAATCGTTGGCTCAGTTCTAGCAAAGCTCGGGTACAGACAGAGATCCAATCTAGCCGTTGGCCCAACCCCAATGATGCTTTGACCATCGGACTAGCCCATGAGACATCAGGAGATGATCTCGAGGTGGAAGTCCTGCAATATTCCATCCCCATAGAGAATAGATGATGGAATCTGTTATACACATCCTTAAAAGGGGATTATTAATCGAGGTAGATGATACATACTCTTGTGGTAAACTACCAGTGCAGACTATCGTCTAGGTAGGCGTTAGAAGCTTCAGTCGAAATAATTCGATAACCAGAAGTTATCCCCAGCGGAGTATCCTTCAATCGATGAACATAGACACCCTTGATCTCAAATCAAAGAAGCGGCCATAGCATCCTCATCAGGGAGGGTTAATCAACAATAATCGTATCAACCTCAATGGTCATCACGAGTAACGTTATCCCTAGCAGACAATGACGTGAAGTAATCCGTGCTGACCCTACACATGACATGTCATGCACTGTCAGGCATCTACGTTTGCATTTCTAGTGTCTACTAATCTTTATCCTGCCCATTCCATTGCATTGCATGGACATGATAAAGAGGGGCATCTGTAGACACTCAAAATTATTACTGCCCCATCACCAGTACATTGAAGAAGAGCAGAGCTGTCTTTTTAAATTAACCCCGGTCTCAATACCGGTCCTCCAACTCAAAATCGGCCACCAATGCCGGTCCGTTAATTCAAATCCGATCACCAATATCGGTAAACCTAAATCCGACCACCAATTTAGTGCCGATCTCCAATCGAACCGTCAATCCAGTGCCGATCTCCAATCGAACCGTCAATCCAGCGCCGATCTCCAATTGGACCATTAATCCAGCTCCGAACTCCAATCGGACTGTCAATCTAACTCTGATCTCTAATCGGACAGTCAATCCAGTGCCAATCTCCAATCGGACCGTTAATCCAGTTTTGATCTCCAATCGGACAGTCAATCCAGCTCTGATCTTTAATTGGACCGTCAATCCAGCTCCGATCTCCAATTATACTGTCAATCCAGCTCCGATATCCAATCGGACCGTCAATCCAGCTCTGATCTCCAATCAGACCGTCAATCCAGCTCTGATCTCCAATCGGACCGTTAATCCAGCTCCGATCTCTAATCGGACCGTCAATCCAGCTCCGATCTCCAATCGAATAGTAAATCCAGCTCCGATCTCTAATCGAACCGTTAAACCAGCTTCGATCTCCAATCGGACCGTCAATCCAGCTCCGATCTCCAATAGAACAGTCAATCCAGCTTTGATCTACAATCGGACTGCGTCGTTCAATACCAACCCATTCTGAGTCGCCAAATACATGGTACAGAATTCAAATACAATCTCTTATATCACACGGTCGGGCAAAATACGACCACACAACTGTGAGTGTCAATACAAATATGTAGAAAATATTAACATTCAAACTAAGTCCTCATTACAATTATTATCACACTATTTATTAGAAATAGTGAGGACTACTACTGCTCTAACTCGGACCATCACTCTGTCCCCTGACTAGTTCCTGCGACATTCTCATTTCCTAAAGAGGACAATAGATGAAAAGGGTGAGCTCAACTAGCCCAGTAAAGAATATTATAACTAAGATAATAAAGAACAATTTATCGTTAGTCTTAAACAATTCAGATAAAATATTATTGACAACAAGTTTTAGATCAATATTCGCAGCGAAAATAACAACTCATTAGAAGAGTTAAGTAGAGAATGAAGTCTACTATCTTCTATGATTTAAAAGTCCATCATCAATATTTTATCCCTGTAACATCAATCAATATACATCTCGAATCAAATATTCATCTTTGCACTACAGACCAAAGATATTCATTTGTATCACCAGTGGTCATGTTCATCTCAATACCTGTTCATCTTTGCACTACGGGCCAAAGATATTCATCAGGTAATCATTCATCTTTGCTCTGCAGGCCAAAGATATTCAGTTATATCACCATTTAGGACTGAGGATGATGAAAAATAATATAAATAACGAATCCAGTGAGATAAAGGACAAAGATTAGGGATTCGTAATTTAGTTTATCCAAGTTCAAGAATATTTCATAATAATATTTTGTGGAATAAAATTCAAGAATGAAGATCAAAACTTGGATCAAATCAAAGATAGGAACCTTAACAGGCAACTTGGACAAATAGAAGAAAATTTAATTTTTTTCGTGAATAGAGCTGTATACGTGAATAGTGCCGTATATGTGAATAGTAATTCCGTCGAAAAAAGTAAGAATTTCATAATAAAATCCATGACAATATTTTGGTATAATGATATTGAAAAGAATAACATCATTTACGAAAGAAATAACACCTCTTACCTTAACAAGAGAGTAGTTTTGACTGAAATATAGGCTATTATGTGGACGAAAACTTGCACTGTTATCAACGCTCGAAGTATCTAAATACTCACAAGAAATACGCTCGATATTATAGAGAGAAATTTTTTAATTCTGGTGTGATTTTCATTTCTAACTAAGCACCCTATTTATAGGAAAATGTCAGGACACCAAAATAGACTTTTGAAACCAACGGAGCATTTCTTCAAAGTTTGGCAGGTTGGCAACATACCAAGATTGATCAAAGACTTTTTCACCAAAAATCCCACATGCTTTATATAATAAATATATATATATATATGTATATATTAAAAAATTTATTTTTGAAACTTCAATAATTCAAAATAATAGCCTTTTATCAGAAAAATACAAATTCTATGTCTTTCCTATAGGAAATTTAATTCTCTACAACTTTGTAGAACGAAGTTTTTCCAAATTTCCAACTGAAAATGACCGAAATCCACAAACGGATGATTTTCCACACCAAAAATACTGATAAAAATACCTCAGCACTAATTCCTTCTTTTATATCCACAAATAAATATTTCTTTATCATATAAATCAATAATTAGTTATTCACCCATAATATTACAGAACTACAATATTGACAACTAGGTCGTTCCTAGGAAAGAGGGGGCCTTCCGATAAGGATTTTTACTTACTGGCGTGCAATTAAATAACCCCTCCTAGACAGAACTTCCTTAGACATTGCCAATAATGCTATCTAATAATATTATTCAAATAATATGAATTATTGATTTGATAATTTGAAATACTGAGCAATGACAATTATTGAATCAATAATACAAAATATCAACGGTAGCAATTATTGAATCAATCATATAAAATATCAACGTAGCATTATTTAATCAATAATATAAAATATCAACGTAGCAATTATTGAATCAATAATATAAAATATTAAACAGTAATTACTGTAACAATAATTGAGTAAGTGCCTTCTTACGTAAGAATCAATAATTCAAAATACTGTGCAATACCGTGTGCTACTATGCAACAACGCGTATTACTGTATTTTTATCACCGGGTATTTCAACAGTTTAACGGTAATAGTTTTACCGTTATTTATAAAAAAGTTATTTCTGTCGCTTTTTATATCCAATAGTTATTCCGTTGTGGGTCCCACAAATGGCTGCGCCGTCGTACGAATATTCCACGACAACAAGAATATTCCACGACCAAACAAATATTCTCCGACAACAATGAATATTTTATAACCACTAGCTTATTTAGAAATATTTGCACATTCATCCATAACTTATCACATTTATCAAATCAACACCTTACTATTTCAAAATAATATATAAAGAAAATTAAATCTTTATTTATAAAATTCGAGGTCTTACATCCTCCCCTCCTTATGAAATTTCATCCTCGAAATTGACGTACGTACCTGGTATGTCGAAGAGGTGAGGATACCTCGCTTTCATTTTAGATTCTAACTCCCAAGTCATTTCTTCAATAGCATGGTTTCTCCACAAAACTTTAACTTGAGGTATAATTTTAGAGCGTAGGACATGCTCCTTCCTATCCAAAATCTTGACAGGTACCTCCTCATACGTTAAATCTTCAGCTATCTCGTCTGGTTCTAACTCAATAATGTGATTTGGATCTTTCACATATTTACGCAACATGGATATGTGAAAAATATTCTGAACACGAGGCATGCTTGGAGGTAAAGCGAGTCTATAGGCCACATTTTCTACTCGGTCAAAGATCTCAAATGGACCAATGAATCAGTGGATTGAGCTTTCCTCTCTTGCCAAACCTCGTAACTCCCTTCCACGGAGCAACACGTAATAACACATGGTCCCCAATATTAAATTCCACGTCCTTTCGATGAAGATCCACATAACTCTTTTGTCGATCTTGTGCGGTTTGTATCCGTTGTCGGATTATTTGAATCTTTTTCGTAGTCATACGTACTAACTCCGGTCCCAACAATGTTGCTTCACCCACCTCGTCCCAGCATACTGGAGAACGACACGTTTGTTCATACAACATTTCGAATGGAGCCACGCCTATACTTGCCTGATAACTGTTGTTGTATGAGAATTCCACCAATGATAAGTACTTATCCTAACTCCCTTTGAAGTCTAGAACACAGAGTCTCAATAGATCTTCAAGAGTTTGAATAGTCCTTTCTGATTGTCCGTCCGTTTGAGGATGATATGCCGAACTAAATCGTAAATTCGTGCCTATAGCTTTCTGTAAACTGACCCAAAATAGTGAAGTGAATCTTGGGTCACGATCCAAAACTATGGATACTGGCATACCATGCAATCTCACAATCTCATTCACGTACATATGAGCAAGATGTTCAAGGGAATAAGTCTCTCGTATAGGAAAGAAATGAGCAGACTTGGTTAATCTATCAACAATAACCCAAATCGCATCTATGCCTTGAGAAAGCTTGGGAAGACCCGTAACGAAATCCATCGTAATGTGTTCCCACTTCCATTTTGGAATCTAAAGTGGTTGCAATGGACCCTTCGGCACTTGATGCTCCGCCTTTACACGTTGACACATTAAACACCTCGAGATAAACTCCGCGATCTCTCTCTTCATATTGCTCCACCAAAATGTATATCGAAGATCATGATACATTTTAGTACTCCCAGGATGTATTACAAACTGGTGTGTTGTGTGCCTCCATCATGATTCTATACTTCAAGTCAGAATCGTTAGGAACACAAAGTCTGGAGTTGACTGGAAGTATTCCTTCTTCATCAATCCTTGCTTCTGGAATAGCACCTTCTTGAACCTTCTTCCTCATACTCATCAGCTCTGGGTCTATAGCTTGAGCAGCTTTAACTTTATCAATCAAAGTTGGTTCTACGCGTATACTTGACATCATTATGTGGGTCCCCGGAGTCTTGAACTCTATCTCCATCTTTTGTAAATCACACAAAATAGGCCTTGATAGCATCACATTCGTTCTCGCATATGATCTTCTACTCAACGCGTCAGCTACTACGTTCGCTTTTCCAGGATGGTATTGAATGGTATGATCGTAATCTTTTAACAGCTCAAGCCAACGTCGTTGCAGCATGTTGAGTTCCTTTTGAGTGAAAAAATATTTAAGGCTCTTATGATCCGTATAGATCTCCACTTTCTCTCTATACAGGTAGTGTCTCCATATCTTTAATGCAAAAACGACAGCTGCCAACTCTAGATCATGAGTAGGGATAATTCCTCTCATATTCTTTGAGTTATTGCGAGGCATAGGCTATGACTTTCCCATGTTGCATGAGAACACATCCTAACCCTTTGCCCGAAGCGTCGCTGCAAATGACAAATCCATCCGAACCAGATGATATCGTCAGAACAGGTGCCAAAATAAGTCTCCTCTTGAGCTCTTGGAAGCTCTTCTCGCGTTTCTCGCTCCAAACGAATTTTATATCTTTCCGAGTCAACTGAGTTAATGAAGTAACGATTCGAGAAAATCCCTCTACGAACCTCCGATAATAACCAGCTAAGCCCAGAAAGCTTCGTACTTCGCTCACCGACTTAGGTTGCTCCCAACTTTGTATTGCTTCAATCTTCGCCGGGTCAACAGATACTCCACGTTTCGATACCACGTGCCCAAGGAATGCTACTTCCTCAAGCCAAAACTCGCATTTCTTCAGCTTGGCATATAGCTTGTTCTCACGAAGCTTTTGAAGTACCAGCTTCAAGTGGTGCTCATAATCTTCATGGCTTTTAGAATAGATGAGGATGTCATCAATAAAGATAACAACGAACTGATTTAAATATTCCTTAAATACATGGTTCATCATATCCATGAAAGCAGCAAGAGCATTAGTCAATCCAAAAGACATGACTAAGAACTCATAATGCCCGTACTGAGTTCTGAAGGCAGTCTTCGGAATATCCTCAGTTTTAATCTTCAGCTGATGATATCCAGAACGAAGATCGCTCTTTGAAAAGAATTGTGCTCCTTGCAACTGGTTGAACAGGTCATCAATACGATATAGCGGATACCTATTCTTAATGGTGACATGGTTCAACTCCCGATAGTCAATACAAAGTCGCATACTCCTGTCTTTCTTCTTTACGAATAAAATAGGAGCACCCCAAAGAGACGTACTAGGACGTATAAAACCGATGTCTAGCAACTCATGTAGTTGGACCTTTAACTCTTGAAGTTCAATAGGAGTCATTCGATATGGGGTTTTAGAAATGGGTTTTGTACCGGGCTCAAGGTCAATAAAGAATTTAACTTCACGTTATGGGGGTAGACCGGGAAGTTCTTCGGGAAATACATTAGGAAACTCATTAACAACGGAAATATTATTCAGATCAGACGTATTCTGGTTTAGATCAGTGACATGAGCTAAGAAAGCTTGACATCTGTTTTTCAATAAACGAATAGCTTTATGACTTGAAATGACATTGATTGATTTTAGAGGTTTGGTTGTTTGAATTCGAACAACGGGTTGGTTAGGAATATAAAAACTAACAACCTTACGAAAACAATCAATTTTGGCATGATAAGTGGTTAACCAGTCAATTCCTAAATTCACATCAAATGCAAGTATTTTTAAAGATATAAGATCAATAGGTAGGGTGAGGGTACCAATTTGAATCAAGCAAGATTTGTAAACTATGGATGTAACAAAGGTTTCTCCCAACGCAGTTTCAACAGATAAGTCAAAGTCTAATTTATCAGAAGTCAAGTTCAAACGTTGAGCACAAGAAGGTAAAATAAAAGAATAAATAGCACTGGTATCTAACAAGGTATAAACTTCGCAAGAGTTTATGATTAGCTTACCCGTAATCACCTCGTGTGGGTTCCTTGCGTTTTGGGCTGTCACGACAAACGCTCTTCCAGGAACCACCAACTTTGACTTGTCCGAAACCGCCTTTAGAATCACCACCCCCGCTGGCCTGGTTTCGCTACAGGATAATCTCGAGCTATATGTCCTTTTTTTCCACAGTTATACCATACTATGAATTGTTGCGGGCAGTTTGTGCTGATGTTTCCCTCCTTCCCGCATTTATAGCATACGACCTGTGGTCGGTCTCCTCCCCTAGAAATAGTTGATGCTGGTACTGATGTCGACGTCTTCACGTTCTCATTGTTGTACCTTCTCTTCTTGAAATCTCCTCCCGATTCGCTTTTTCCACTATCATGGCCACGATTACTACCAGAGTGGTTACCGCTTCTGTCATGATAATTTCCTCCCCGCTGATTGTCATTGTTTCGATAACTACTGCCACCGGTACGACCTTGGTTGTTGTCCCTTGGTTGAACATAATCACTATCTCTTTCTAACAACTGGGCCCTATTTACTACATCCGAATATAGAGAAAATTTGTGAGAAATGAGGTATTGATGAATTTCAGGTTTCAAACCTCTCAAAAACATCCGCGTCATATGTTCCTCATTCTCCACCAAATGAGGTGCAAACCTGGACAACTCCGTGAACTTAGCCTCGTGCTGGGACATAGTCATGTTGTTCTGTTCCAGTCTGATAAACTCTACCTCCTTCATATGACGAATACTTTCTGAAAAGTACTTGTCATTGAACAGTTTATGGAACTCCTCCCAAGACATCTTGAGTGCGGCAGGCTTGGTACGCTTCACGGATTCCCACCAGTAATCTGCCTCTCCACGGAACATAAAGGTGGTAAATGGAACCTTCTGTTCCTCCGTGCTTCCCAAGACATCAAATATCTTGGTAATTTTCTTAACCCACGTCTCCGCCTTGATCGGATCCGACTTTCCCAAAAACTCTGGTGGTCCCAATTCTTTGAACTGCTTGGCAGTGACAATTCGCGTGCTGTTATTATCTCCACCTGTATTTTGCACACGAGTCTCCCTCGTCTGGTTTTGCATGAACTGCAAAAAGCTTCTAAATATCTCATCGTTTATCGTCTGATCAGTGTTATTTTCAGGATGAACATTGCCTTCCTGTTGCACGTTCTCCTGGTTGGTGATTAAAGGTGTCTCCACGGTCTCATTCACTCCGTTGTTAACATTCTCAGCTGCCATTCTCAAATACTGCCATAAAATAAGGGTTAATCAAACAAATTAACATATCACATATTAACCCTATGTTCCAAACGACCAATTAAATAACAAATAAGCTTAGGTAGGACACACTAGCGAAGGCTTTATTCAGTCTCTCCCCTCCTAGTTCTATTCTCAGATCTCTGCCAGAGACCATATCCCTAAGCTCTGATACCAATTGTGACGCCCCCAAAATAGGTTCAATACCAACTCATTCTGAGTCGCCAAATACATGGTACAGAATTCAAATACAATCTCTTATATCACACGGTCGGGCAAAATACGACCACACAACTGTGAGTGTCAATACAAATATGTAGAAAATATTAACATTCAAACTAAGTCCTCATTACAATTATTATCACACTATTTATTAGAAATAGTGAGGACTACTACTGCTCTAACTCGGACCATCACTCTGTCCCCTGACTAGTTCCTGCGACATTCTCATTTTCTAAAGAGGACAATAGATGAAAAGGGTGAGCTCAACTAGCCCAGTAAAGAATATTATAACTAAGATAATAAAGAATAATTTATCGTTAGTCTTAAACAATTCAGATAAAATATTATTGACAACAAGTTTTAGATCAATATTCGCAGCGAAAATAACAATTCATTAGAAGAGTTAAGTAGAGAATGAAGTCTACTATCTTCTATGATTTAAAAGTCCATCATCAATATTTTATCCCTGTAACATCAATCAATATACATCTCAAATCAAATATTCATCTTTGCACTACAGGCCAAAGATATTCATTTGTATCACCAGTGGTTATGTTCATCTCAACACCTATTCATCTTTGCACTACGGGCCAAAGATATTCATCAGGTAATCATTCATCTTTGCTCTACAGGCCAAAGATATTCAGTTATATCACCATTTAGGACTGAGGATGATGAAAACAATATAAATAACGAATCCAGTGAGATAAAGGACAAAGATTAGGGATTCATAATTTAGTTTATCCAAGTTCAAGAATATTCCATAATAATATTTTGTGGAACAAAATTCAAGAATGAAGATCAAAACTTGGATCCAATCAAAGATAGGAACCTTAACAGGCAACTTGGATAAATAGAAGAAAATTTAATTTTTTTTTCGTGAATAGTACCGTATACGTGAATAGTACCGTATACGTAAATAGTAACCCCGTCGGAAAAAGTAAGAATTTCATAATAAAATCCATGACAATATTTTGCTATAATGATATTGAAAAGAATAACATCATTTACGAAAGAAAATAACATCCCTTTCCTTAACAGGAGAGTAGTTTTGACCGAAATATCGAATATTATGTAGACGAAAACTTGCACTGTTATCAACGCTCGAAGTATCTAAATACTCACAAGAAATACGCTCGATATTATAGAGATAAAATTTTCTGATTTTGGTGTGATTTTTTTAAGAACCTGAATTTCCAAGAATCATTATTAATAAGAATTTAATGAATAAAATTCTTAGGAGCATGAGATAGATTCGAATATGTATATATCTGTGATATGAGGTTTGTAGTATTGAATTACAGAGGGTGTTATGAACTATGTAATACGTAATTCTTAGTGTCTAATAAATATATATCATTATTATATTTTTAGAGATGAATTAATAGAGGAGATGGATAATATTTATCTATCGTTATTAAATGATTTATAAAATTATTTATCATGGTAAGATGATGACATTAAATATTTTGATAGTCACCATTTTTCTGGAGTATATGTACGTTGTTAGAGAGAGAAAGAAAATCAATATATCGTTAGATATGTATTAGAGAATTATTAATTAATCGAATACACGACGAGAAGTATAGATTAAATGAATGTATATATGAGTTATATATATATATATATATATATATATATATATATATATATATTATCTTGAATTATGAATTATCGTGGGCCACGGTTTGGTCCAGCTTAATTCTATCAAGTACATGTATTCCTATTTCAAATAGTGAAGCTTAAGTTCTTAGTTTAAATCATCATCATCATCACGGATGTGGTAGTTCCAATTTGGCAAAGGATTAAGGAGCTTTATTAGTTTAATGGGAAAAGGATTGGCATGTGGGCCACGCCTTTTATACATTTCAAATTAGTGATGATATACAATTCCAAGCAGCTCACGGATTTGCATTCTAAATTAAAGGAAGCTTGCATGTCCAAGGAACTTGTTATTTCGAAGTCCAAGAGCAGCTTTAGAAGTCCAAGAGCAACAAGGAGTCTAGCAGCTCACGTCCAAACAAGCAGCATATGGTTTGAATGGGGCCCACGATTATTGCTAATTTGCATAGAAGTAGGACTATAGGAGTCATAAAATAAGCAAGCACATAGATTGGGTAATTCTGAATTGGATAAGGAATGTAATATCCTAGTGGGCCACGAACTAGCAGCGTGCAAAAGAAGGTTTCACAAATTAATAAGCAGCTGGCGAATCACATATTGTCACATGGCCATGGATTAAATTATTGCAAAAGAGAAAGCTACAGCCGAAGTCAACATGCAAATACACTTGGTCAAATACGACAATTAAAGGCTGGACAGTAACACAACCCGCCCCAGCGGGGATTTACAATTGGAGACTCCCGCCCCAGCGGATAGGCGGAATGCGGCAGAACTTGTCCTTTTGCGAAACGGATTTAGGTGCAATCACATATTAATATTAAGGTTGCTATTATAATGTTATAAATAGGGATTGATAGGAACATATTGGGGGATCCATTCTCTTGTATTTTTATATTATTATTTTTCTCTTTCAAATTAGATCTAGGTTTATTTGGAGTCATGAACTAATTCTTTCAATTCAGTTCTGAAGGGATGTTGAACCTTATTCATTATTAACGGTTTGATCAAGTTTATTTTATTTATTCCTTCTTACATGAGATTTATTCTGATAATCTATTTTAACTTCTTGTATGCTATTCAATTTACTAACGTGATTCTGCAGGATTAAATTAGTGAATTGATATCATATGCTAGATCAAGGAATAGTATTACATGTAATTGATATTGTTCCTAATCACAAATAGCAATTACTAATACCTGATTGTGGACAAGCTTTTGAGTATTGCTATGATTATCAGAAGACAAGTTAAACAAATCGAGCTTATGTGTTTGTTGCTTGGATTAGCCTAATTCTCTATTTCTTAATGCTTCTATTATATTAAATCTAGAGAGCTTGTTCTAGATTATATTGTAGTTAGAATCTAGTGAAGAGCTTGTTTCATTGAGTGACAATCTAAGGAGAGTTTCGGGTAGCAGAGCTTGTTGTTACCTATGGCTATTAGTTTCATTGAAGGGTAAATAATGTTACACTTGATTAATCTATTGTTGTGAAAAGGTGATACTGAACTGAAGAACTGAAGCTTTTTATTCATTGTTAATTCTTATTACTTTATTCTTGATAATTTAGTTTAATCAATTCAAAATTCCCTTTTAATTAGAAATCATAGGATAAATATAAAATAAATCACTCTCTGTGTGATCGATCCTTGGTTGCTACTGTGCTAATTATTTAAATTCGTGAAGTGAAAGTGAGGTTAATTTAGGAGTGTAAACGAATTTAAATAATTAGCACAGTAGCAACCAAGGATCGATCCCACAGAGAGTGATTTGTTTTATATTTATCCTATGATTTCTAATTAAAAGGGGGTTTTGAATTGATTAAACTAAATTATCAAGAATAAAGTAATAAGAATTAACAATGAATAAAAAGCTTCAGTTCTTCAGTTCAGTATCACCTTCTCACAATTATGGAGTAATCAAGTTTTACATTATTTACCGTTCAATGAAACTATTAGCCCTAGATAGCAACAAGCTCTGCTATCCGAAATTCTCCTTAGATCGTCACTGTATGAAACAAGCTCTTCACCAGATTCTAACTATAATATAACCTAGAACAAGCTCTTCACCAGATTCTAACTATAATATAACCTAGAACAAGCTCTCTAGATTTAATATAACAGAAGCATTAAGAAATAGAGAATTAGGCTAATCCAAGCAACAAACACATAAGCTCGATTTGTTTAACTTGTTTCCTGATAACCTTAGCAATACACAAAAGCTTGTCCACAATTAGTATCACTACTTTGCTACTTGTGATTAGGAATAATATCAATTACACGTAATACTATTCCTTGATCTAGCATATGACACCAATTCACTAATTTAATCCTGCAGAATCACGTTAGTAAATTGAATAGCATACAAGAAGTTAAAGCAGATTATCAGAATAAATCTCATGTAAGAAGGAATAAATAAAATAAACTTGATCACACCATTAATTATAAATAAGGTTCAACATCCCTTCCGAACTGAATTGAAAGAATTAGTTCATCCTTCAAGCAAACCTAGATCTAATATGAAAGAAAAATAAGAAGATTCAAATACAAGAGAGAATGCATCCCTAAATATGTTCCTATCAATCCCTATTTATAACTATTAAAACATAATTATGCCCTAGCTGCTACAGCCAAAATCGAGTCGGAAAAGGAAAAGCTGCAGTTCGTGCGCCTCCCCGCTGGGGCAGGATAACCCAAGTGTAGAGCCCCACTGGGGCGGGATAACCCACTGCCCAGCCCCTTCATTTCATGGCTGCTCCTCTTTTGCTTAGCCAAGCACGTGATGCTCCTTTGTTCAATTGATAAGAAAACCGTGTGTTGCTCCCATTCATCATGCATGGGCGTGGCCCACTTTTTTCATATATGCCATTGGAAATCCAAGCTTCAATTGGCAAGGCTGCTAATCACTTAATTCCATGGCCCACTTCATTTATATAAGATAATTGCTAGGAATCCTTTAGTTTTCCAATTTACACCATCCAATCCGTGGCCCACTAGGAATAGGAATGCATGAAAAGCTTTCTCCACTTTGGATTTACCAATTCCGTGAGCTACTTGGATTATTATCAATTTGAAATTCCTTTTTGCTTGCTGCTAGTTCGTGATGCATGTAAGGCTCGCATGCACGTGACCCATTCACAAGCACGCATATTACATTTAGCCCACTTGACAATTATCTTGCTTCATGACAAACCTTTGTCCATTAATAGCCGAATTGGGTCAGCCCAATTGGTCCCAAATTTGCATACAATTTCCCAATTGGGTTTAAAGCCCACAAACTTATTCTTTTTTCATCACTTCAACCCTTTTCGCTCTAATTCCTCCTGAAATCAATAAATATCTTAATAAGTCCATATACACTATAAAACGTGTAATAAACTAAATATAAAGGAATAAAAATAAATGAATATCATGCACTCATCAAATTCCCCCACACTTAGCCTTTACACGTCCTCGTGTAAACCAAATATTTGATTTCTTAGAACAATTCTATTCAACCATTATGTCAAAAGATTTCAAGATTAAATCATGACTATCAATATTAAACCCATAAAAACTATAATCAATATTTCATCAATCAACTCAAGATAACCACCTTGCCACATCACCAATTAATTTCATTAAGTCAAATTGTAACCACATAAGCCCTCGTCTATGATCCACACACTTACTCAACTTAGGTACCATGTAGAAAAACCATGCACACCACTCAAAAACTCAAAACATACTTTTTCTGCTTCAATTTTTTACCAGGACCATTTCATTTTTCCTCTTTGTTTTTGGTGAATGCATTTTATGCTCTGTTTCACCTTTCTCAATATTTCTTTTATAAGTGAGTACATTTTATGCTTCCATCTCACTTATTCGCACGTGTTTATGGGAGAGTGCGTTTTACGCTCCATCTCATCCCACTACATGGTTTCTCTTTTGCTTCTTTTTTTTCTCTTTTTCAACAATTTCTTTGATTTTTTAACTTTTCTGATTTTTTTCATATGGTCCTGCAAAAAAAACATAAGCAGTTCAATAGTTCTAGAGCATGAGATTAGTGCACATAGACAACTCCACAGATAACTTAGCCAACTAAGCATATATCGTATGTTCAAGTACTCATGAGACACAAATTCAATTCAAATCAATTACTATGGATCATGACTTAGTTTTTCTCAATCATTAACCAACTAAACATCAAACAGATTTTGAATTTTTAGCATTGATTTCCAATTTTTGACTTTAACCTTCGAACACATAGGCAAATAGAATCATGGAATCCAAATTTTTCAAAATAAAATTAAAAATTTCAAAGGCGTCAACTTTCCTATCAATATCCCTAAATAAAATAAAAACCTAAATCTCTCCCCCCACACTCAAACCTTACATTGTCCCCAATGTAAGAAAATTATGCAACAAAGAAAGAACTACATCTAACAAATTAAAAAAAAGGGATAGAAAGATCTAATCTGAATTCTTGGGTTGCCTCCCAAGCAGCTGCCCTTGTTTATTGTCATTGACTTGACCTCTTTCCTCTCTTCTATGTAATTGGACTTGTGAACTTTAAGTGGACTAGTAACAGTTTCATCCTTAAATGAGGAACATTGTATACTTCATGATCCTGCTCCTTTCCAGCCACTAAATCCTCCTTGTATAATTGTATTCGATCAATAGATTCCTGCACTGAATAATTCACAACATCAATAGCAAAAATAGATTTAACATTACCAAGATACCTTTTAGCCTCATATGCGTTGAACTAAAACTTTGCATCATCTAATTCAATGGTAAAGGTTTGATAGTGTGTATCATTCCTTGTTCCTATTGATTTTATTGATGGAGTTGAATCCACGTCTTTCTTGTCGAGATCTGCAGAATTTATTAAATTATTCTCTTCTTCCTCTTGTTCCTTCTCTTCATCAAATTCCATATTACAATCCGTCCCGGAGTAAGCCCTGAATCCTCCTGCTCCTCTTCGTCAAATCCCATTGTACTGGAGTTCTCAACAAATGGAGGAGATAACTCTCCGAAGCCTTGAGATTCTAACCTTCCTATTGTGGTTGCAAGCTGACCAACTTGATCCCTCAGATCTTGAACAGAAGTTCTTGTCTCCTGCTGGAACTGCTGTGTTTGACTCATGAACTGTAGTGTTTGGCTCATGAATGCCTTGAACATATCCTCTATAGATGTCCCAGAATTGATAGGTACTTCATAGCTCAAGTCGTGATGATCTCTCCATTCGAAATTATGAGTTTCTGCCCAAGGATCACATTGATGTGGATTTTGTCCGGAGAATGTCCCCACAGCATTAACTTGATGAACTATTACATCCTCTTGCACTATCGGACAATCATTTGTCGTATGTCCTGATTTTGAGCAAATTCCACAAGCCTTCGCAACCGGCACGTTTCCTGTTGTTAATTGTTGCACCACAGCAGTTAAGTTAGAAATCTGTTGTACCAATTCACTCGTGCTTACCTCACTTACCCATTGTCGAGCATAATCATCCCTTGTTCCGTATTGTTGTGAGTTGGCTGCCATAGTTGCAATTAAGTTCTTTGCAGTGTTTGGACTTTTGTCGACCAGTGCTCCTCCACTTGCTGCATCAATCATGCTTCTATCCATTGGTAGCAACCCCTCATAGAAGTACTGTATCAAGTAATGATCATCAATTCCGTGAGGTGGACAACTGGAACACAACTTCTTGAACCTTTCCCAATACTCGTAGAGAGTTTCTCTATTGAACTACCTAATTCCACATATCTCCTTCCTTGTATCAGCAACTCTTGATGCAGGAAAATACCTCTCCAAGAATAGCCTTTGCATATCAGTCCATGATCGTATCGATCCTGAAGGAAGATAGTATAACCAGTCTTTCGCCAAATCTGCTAAGGAGAATGGAAAAAGCCTAAGCTTGATCTGCTCATCTGTCACTCCTTGTGATTCCATCGTGGAACACACCACATGGAACTCCTTTAGATGCGTATATGGATTTTCACCTGTAAGACCACGAAAAATAGGCAAAAAGCGAATTAGTCTGTAGTTAAGTTCAAAAGCAACATCTAAGGTAGGATATTTAATACACAGGGAGGGTTGATCAAGGTCTGGAGTAACCAGTTCTTTTAAAGTCCGGTTGTTGTTCGGCACCACCATCTTTTCCTTTTTAAGTGTTGGAACAAGAGCTTCTTTTGTATCTGCAATTTTCTCTATCTCTTGATCAAAATTAGAGTGAGAGGATTGAGTCATAAAACAAAAAGAAGAATAAAAAGAAAATAATAAAAATAAATGAAAACAAAGAATACACAAAAACAAATAACACTCCCCGACAACGGCGCCAAAATTTGGGAGCTATCGTTTACACTCCTAAATTAACCTCACTTTCCCTTCACGAATTTAACTAATTAGTACAGTAGTAAGTAAGGATCGATCCCACAGAGAGTGATTTATTTATATTTATCCTATGATTTCTAATTAAAAGGGAGTTTTGAATTGATTAAACTAAATTATCAAGAATAAAGTAATAAGAATTAACAATGAATAAAAAGCTTCAGTTCTTCAGTTCAGTATCACCTTCTCACAATTATAGAGTAATCAAGTTTTACATTATTTACCCTTCAATGAAACTATTAGCCCTAGATAGCAACAAACTCTGCTACCCGAAATTCTCCTTAGATCGTCACTGTATGAAACAAGCTCTTCACCAGATTCTAACTATAATAGAACCTAGAACAAGCTCTCTAGATTTAATATAACAGAAGCATTAAGAAATAGAGAATTAGGCTAATCCAAGCAACAAACACATAAGCTCGATTTGTTTAACTTGTTTCCTGATAACCTTAGCAATACACAAAAGTTTGTCCACAATTAGTATCACTAATTTGCTACTTGTGATTAGGAACAATATCAATTACACGTAATACTATTCCTTGATCTAGCATATGACACCAATTCACTAATTTAATCCTGCAGAATCACGTTAGTAAATTGAATAGCATACAAGAAGTTAAAGTAGATTATCAGAATAAATCTCATGTAAGAAGGAATAAATAAAATAAACTTGATCAAACCATTAATTATAAATAAGGTTCAACATCCCTTCCGAACTGAATTGAAAGAATTAGTTCATCCTTAAAGCAAACCTAGATCTAATATGAAAGAAAAATAAGAAGATTCAAATACAAGAGAGAATGCATCCCTAAATATGTTCCTATCAATCCCTATTTATAACTATTAAAACATAATTATGCCCTAGCTGCTACAGCCAAAACCGAGTTAGAAAAGGAAAAGCTACAGTTCGTGCGCCTCCCCGCTGGGGCAGGATAACCCAAGTGTAGAGCCCCGCTGGGGGCAGGATAACCCACTGCCCAGCCCCTTTCATTTCGTGGCTGCTCCTCTTTTGCTTAACCAAGCACGTGATGCTCCTTTGTTCAATTGATAAGGAAACCATGTGTTGCTCCCATTCATTATGCATGGGCGTGGCCCACTTTTTTAATATATGCCGTTGGAAATCCAAGCTTCAATTGGCAAGGCTTGCTAATCACTTAATTCCATGGTCCACTTCATTTATATAAGATAATTGCTAGGAATCCTTTAGTTTTCCAATTTACACCATCCAATCCGTGGCCCACTAGGAATAGGAATGCATGAAAAGCTTTCTCCACTTTGGATTTACCAATTCCGTGAGCTACTTGAATTATTATCAATTTGAAATTCCTTTTTGCTTGCTGCTAGTTCATGATGCATGCAAGGCTCGCATGCACGTGACCCATTCACAAGCACGCATATTACATTTAGCCCACTTGACAATTATCTTGCTTCATGACAAGCCTTTGTCCATTAATAGCCGAATTGGGTCAGCCCAATTGGTCCCAAATTTGCATACAATTTCCCAATTGGGTTTAAAGCCCACAAACTTATTCTTTTTTCATCACTTCAACCCTTTTCGCTCTAATTCCTCATGAAATCAATAAATATCTTAATAAGTCCATATACACTATAAAATGTGTAATAAACTAAATATAAAGGAATAAAAATAAATGAATATCATGCACTCATCAATGATGACATTAAATATTTTGATAGTCACCATTTTTCTGGAGTATATGTACGTTGTTAGAGAGAGAAAGAAAATCAATATATCGTTAGATATGTATTAGAGAATTATTAATTAATCGAATACACAACGAGAAGTGTAGATTAAATGAATATATATATGAGTTATATATATATATATATATATATATATATATATCTTGAATTATGTGGATTGGTGAAAAGAGAAATAATTATTATATTTTTCTAATAAAGATTATTAAAAAATTTCTCGTATTGATTTATTTTAATAATTAGGGGGAAGTGTTATTTATAAATAATAATAATAATAATACCTTGTATATCTTTGACTGAGGTAATATGAATGAGTGTAAATATATCGAAACATATTTGCTATGTGTAATATACTAATAGGAAATAAACTTATGGTCTATTTTCTATATAAAAAGTTATACATGTGTCGTACATGTAACTATTTTAACAATGCTTAGATATTATTAGGATTAATGCCTATATTAGAAATGATATAATATAATAATATTTATTATATCATGTTTTGAAGGAATGATTAAACGGGGTTAATTAATATTATTATGAGAATTATTGCTATGTGCAAGTATACATGTTATGTGAATTAGAGCCTATGCGAATAATTACTAGGAGTAATTAAAGGGAGTCACTAATCGGTTATTAAATTAGTAGACCAACCCTAAGGTTTATATCAGGGTATTAATAGAAGCATTAGTATTTAAATATTCAATTTACTTGAATATAGTGTAGATGTTTAAACGTGATTGATTAATTAATATTTTGGATAATTAATCGATAACGTATGAATTTATTGTTATTAAGAATAATAAAACATAAGCGTGTAAATGATTAATCGTAATTACAGTGGATAAACGATTAACGAGTAATTAATTGATAATGTGTCAATTAACTATTATTGCGAATAATATATTAATGAGCAAACGATTAATAAATATAATGAGATTTATATTTATTTGATTAACTGTTTTAAACATGCATGCGATAATTAAACCTTTAATATAAGGTAGTTACCTCTATATGGTATAAAATGCAATGTGACACATATATATTATATAGTAAAAATAATTGCATTATGTGAATCACATAATAATATTATTTATGATGAGTGTGGGTAATAGTAGTAGCAATTGTTAAGTGATGAGTACTCCAATAAGTTATTGTAATAATAAATGTTTTGATAATGAGTAATAATAGTACCCAATTGTATTATACTCAGTGTTAACGAAAATGTACACGAATTATATATGTGCACAGTAAATTTACTACATGGTAGTATTATTTATTTATGGGAATTACATTGTGACTCAATTATACAACCTAAGTGTGTATAAAGTATACATATATAACATTAGTGTATGTTTCAAGCTGCTGAGATTACTTCTTATGAGAGTCCTCAACTCTTCTCACGTGAACACAAGAGGCTAGCTAGCTACTCCCCTTCTCAATCTCCTCACAAGTCTAGCTAATGATTGTAAGAGATGTAGGATTCATAATGATATATACCAACTACTCAACCACCACTCCTTAACCATTATACAATCATGTAATCCGTTAGTTTGATTTAGTAAGCAAAGTTAAGAATCGAGTATGGAATTACCTATATAAGAACTCTTCTCCTTCTATATTGCAATTGCTGAGTTATTGGTGAGTAGAGAAAACATTCTGAGTCTTCTATTAAATTGAGGGAGAAAGAGCTATTGCAGAGGTATAATTCCTATAATCCCAATCTTATCCTTCATTTTCTGTGAATTTCTAAGTCTTGATTATTGAATTGATCATGGGTTGATTAATGGATTGGGTTATGTTGTTGAGTGTTAAGTAAAGTTATAAGCATGATAGAATTGCATTATGGCTAGTACATAATCGATTGGTTAAGAAAGTTATGCGTTTGGGTTTGTAAACTGCCGAGGCAGTGCAGCTGCAGGCTTGGCCGCACGCCTGCGCAGCTACGCCAGTTTTGAACTGGCCAGCGGCGTAGCTGCGCCGGCCCTGCTTGCTGGATTCTGCTTTCTATTTTAGGATCTGTTATATGCTATCATGTAGTAACTTATTTGGCAAGTATATGGACATGGTTAATATGCATATATATGTACATAAACGTAACATGAGCGTGTATAACTATGTTAATACACTCTATTGATAAATAGGTTTAAAGTTTACAAAATGGACTTAGATTTGCTAAAGTAAACTTTGACATATACGTATTATATGTATTCTGATTTTTGCAAACATAATTGTATGGTTTATATTGACAAGAAGAGCATGTTTAAAGTGTTGAACACACTAGCATACATGATTGATAGATTCAAGAGGTTTTCAAGAAAAACTTAAAGACATTTGAAGTGAACTTGACCAAGACTTATGTCTTGTAATTTCTGACCATTTGAGTATGTGTAAATGACTTAGACATGCATGAAATCAGGTTTAACATGTATGAATAAGTACCTTGACATAGCATGAACATTCTTAACTTCGTTAGTGTGCGATTTCTAAAGAAAGTTATAAGTTTTTAAAACGAGCTATGTCACAAACTATTGATGCTTATGTTTTGACTTTTGAGCATGATTGCATGGTCCAGATAGGCATGAAATGTAAATTTAAAAGTGTTAAGTTTACCCTAGCATTTATGGTTTAAGTCATAATAGTTTCAAAAGTAAGATTCGGACTTTTTGCAAACTAAGTTGCGTGATCATAGTGTATTAGTGTTCTAATATGTTTGAGCATGCATGCTAGAGCTTTTAAATGTCATGTATGTGCACACACCTTACTAGACACTATGAAAGTTAGTTAAGCATGAATTAGAAATGTTTTAAAGCGATTATCGATGCTAGTTGTGCGTATATGGTAAAGGTATTTGTGAGCATGCGTCTTAACTAGTATGACACCTCACATGTATACGTGATGAACATAGTAGCATGTCTACATTATTATTGCAGAGTTATAAAACAGAATCTTAATGATGCCTTAAGTGTTGATTTGTGCAAATGGTTATATAAACTCGGAAACTATAATTCCGTTAATGTTTGAGAAACGTATGAATAATATGGATCATATAAGTTTAAATGTATGTCAAACACCTTTAGATAAGTGTGTGATACATATATATGATAGATTATAGTAAGTATGTATAGATAAGGTATACCTATACGTACATAGTTTTCTAAAAATATGATGAGAAAGTAAAACGAAGGTTCTAAGAACCAAGTTAGATAACAATGTAATCAATGGTTATTATATTGAGAATGTATGGATATGTATAACTGATATGTATGAATCCATAATTGAATGATTGTGTAGGAATACACGAAGCGCAAATATCTTAAGCAGTTAAGTCGTAGTTGTTAAACTACGCACCAGGCAAGTCTTTCAGTTCTTATTTGATATATGAATTCAATAACTGTTAGAAGAATTATATTATTGCCATGATGATGTTAACTTATATATGAACTGTATATGAGATATGTGTGAGATTGAAAGTTGATCTTTGATGATATGCTTGTTATATGAGAAAGTAACATGCGTAGTATATATCGATTGATTATAAATGCATGAACTGGGTATGATATTATGTGCTATGTGATGCATGAAAACTGTTAGAATTGTTAAGCTGTCGAGCTCACTCTTACAAACAACCACTTTTGCAGGTTAAGGACTCACGATAAAAGTTACGTGCTACGTGATAGAGTTCGAAGATTTCAATTTATTTAAATACATGCTCTTGAATCATGTTTAAGTTCTAGAAGATGTATACGATAGTAGATTGTAATGTTTTATACATGTTTAAATTGTAAGGTTGTGTTATGTAACACATAGGGGTTTCGAACTGAGATGTATACATTTATACAGTAATTCGAACATAGTGAATCATACTTTATAATTGGTTCAAGGTTATGTAATTGATTCATGATTTTGAATTCAAGGAAAGATTTTTATACAAGGAGATAGAAAAGTTTTAGTTATTCCGCATTTTTGTAAACATCGAATGTGATGTGTAGACAAGGATGGTATATGACCGAGATTTAAAAACTTATAAAAGGTTTAGGGTCATCATACAAGATCTTGGATTTGAATAGAAATTATATTGATATATTGTAATAAATAAAATTTATTCATTAAGTTTTGAATAAAAGATGTATAGTTCCGCGATAGATGTATCGTGGCGGACCGGATCCGAGGTGTTTGAGAGACCTGGATTTTGGGTCGTCACAATTTTCATTTCTAACTAAGCACCCTATTTATAGGAAAATGTGAGGACACCAAAATAGACTTTTGAAACCAACGGAGCATTTCTTCAAAGTTTGGCAGGTTGGCAGCATACCAAGATTGATCAAAGACTTTTCCACCAAAAATCCCACATGCTTTATATAATAAATAAATAATATATATATATATATATTAAAATATTTATTTTTGAAACTTCAATAATTCATAATAATAGCCCTTTTATCAGAAAAATACAAATTCTATGTCTTTTCTATAGGAAATTTAATTCTCTACAACTTTGTAGAAGGAAGTTTTTCCAAATTCCCAACCACAAATGACCGAAATCCACAAACGGATGATTTTCCACACCAAAAATATTGATAAAAATACCTCAGCTCTAATTCCTTCTTTTATATCCACAAATAAATATTTCTTTATCATATAAATTAATAATTAGTTATTCACCCATAATATTACAGAACTACAATATTGATAACCAGGTCGTTCCCAGGAAAGAGGGGGCCTTCCGATAAGGATTTCTCCTTACTGGCGCGCAATTAAATAACCCCTCTTAGACAGAACTTCCTTAGACATTGCCAATAATGCTATCTAATAATATTATTCAAATAATATGAATTATTGATTTGATAATTTGAAATACTGTGCAATGACAATTATTGAATTAATAATACAAAATATCAACGGTAGCAATTATTGAATCAATCATATAAAATATCAACGTAGCAATTATTGAATCAATAATATAAAATATCAACGTAGTAATTATTGAATCAATAATATAAAATATTGAACAGTAATTACTGTAACAATAATTGAGTAAGTGCCTTCTTACGTAAAAATTAATAATTCGAAATACTGTGCAATACCGTGTGCTACTGTGCAACAACGCGTATTATTGTATTTTTATCACCGGGTATTTTAATAGTTTAACGGTAACAGTTTTACCGTTATTTATAAAAAGGTTATTTCTGTCGCTTTCTATATCCGATAGTTATTCCATTGTGGGGCCCACAAATGGCTGCGCCGTCGTACGAATATTACCCGACAACAAGAATATTCCACGACCAAACGAATATTCTCTGAAACCAATGAATATTTTATAACCACTTGCTTATTTAGAAATATTTGCACATTTCACCCATAACTTATCACATTTATCAAATCAACACCTTACTATTTCAAAATAATATATAAAGAAAATTAAATCTTTATTTATAAAATTCGGGGTCTTACACGGACCGTCAATCCAGCTCCGATCTCCAATCGGACTGTCAATCCAGCTCCGATCTCCAATTGGACCGTCAATCCAGCTCCGATCTCTAATCGGACCGTCAATCCAGCTCCGAACTCTAATCGGACCGTCAATCCAGCGCCGATATATCGCCGATCCCCAATCGGACCGTCAATCCAGTGCCGATCTCCAATCAGACTGTCAATCCAGCGCCGATCTCCAATCAGACCATTAATCCAGTGCCGATCTCCAATCAGACCGTCAATTCAGCTCCGATCTCCAATCAAATAGTCAATCCAGTGCCGATCTCCAATCGGACCATCAATCCATCTTCGATCTCTAATTGGACCGTCAATCCAGCTCCGATCTCCAATCGGGCCGTCAATCCAGCGCCGATCTCTAATCGGAACATCAATCCAGCGCCGATCTCCAATCAGACCGTCAATCCAGCTCCGATCTCCAATCGGATAGTCAATCCAGCGCCGATCTCCAATTGAACCGTCAATCCAGCTCCGATCTCCAATCGGACCGTTAATCTAGCTCCGATCTCCAATCGAACCGTCAATCCAGCACCAATCTCCAATCGGACCGTCAATCAAGCGCCAATCTCCAATCGAAACATCAATACAGCGCCGATCTCTAATCGAACTGTCAATCCAGCTCTGATCTCTAATCGGACAGTTAATCCAGCTCCGATCTCCAATCGGATAGCCAATCCAGCTCCGATCTCCAATCGAACCGTCAATCCAGCGCCAATCTCCAATCGGACAGTCAATCCAGCTCCGATCTCCAATCGGATAGTCAATCCAACTCTGATCTCTGATCAGACCGTCAATCCAGCGCCGATCTCTAATCGGAGCGTCAATCCAGCTCTGATCACCAATCGAATTATCAATCCAGCACCGATCTCCAATCAGACCGTCAATTCTGCTCCGATCTCCAATCGAACCATCAAACCAACTTCGATCTCTAATCGGATCATCAATCCAGCTCCGATCTCCAATCGAACCGTCAATCCAGCTTTGATCTCGAATCAAACCGTCAATCCAGCTATGATCTCCAATCGGACAGTCAATCCAGCTTCGATCTCTAATCAGACCATCAATCCAGCTCTGATCTCCAATTGGACCGTTAATCCAGCGCCGATCTCCAATCGGACCGTCAATCCAGCTCCGATCTCCAATCGAACGGTCAATCTAGCTCCAATCTCCAATCAGACCGATAATCCAGCGCCGATCTCCAATCAGGCCGTCAATCCAGCTCCGATCTCCAATCAGACCGTCAATCCAGCTCCGATCTCTAATCAGACCGTCAGTCCAGCTCTGATCTCTAATCAGACCGTCAATCCATCGCCGATCTCCAATCGAACCGTCAATCCAGCTCTGATCTCTAATCGGACCGTAAATCCAGCTCCAATCTCTAATCGGACCGTTAATCCAGCTCTGATCTCCAATCGGGTCGTCAATCCAGCTTCGATCTCCAATCGAACAGTCAATCCAGCTCCGATCTCCAATCGACCGTCAATCTAGCTCTGATCTCCAATCGGACAGCTAATCCATCTTTGATCTACAATCGGACCGTCAATCCAGCTGCGTTCTCCAATCGGACAGTCAATCCAGCTCTGATCTCCAATCAAACCGTCAATCCAGCTTCGATCTCCAATCGGACCGTCAATCCAGTGCCGATCTCTAATCAGACAGTCAATCCCATGCCGATCCCCAATCGGACAGTCACTCCAGCGCCGATCTCCAATCGGACCGTCAATCTAGCGCCGATCTCCAATCGGACCTTCAATCCAGCGTCGATCTCTAATCGAACCGTCAATCCAGCACCGATGAACAGTCAATCTAGTTCCGATCTCTAATCGGGCCATCAATCCAGCGTCGATCTCCAATCGGACCGTCAATAATTCTTCTTAAATAATTCTTCTTTCTTTTATGGTGTGACCCTTTAGGTTCTCCATATTAAATCGGTTGTGAATAAATCAATTAGAACAATTCTAATCTTATTTAAATAAATAAATTAAACTAAAAATCTATTTAAATAAATAACATTTATTCTACAATAGGGATAAGCCTCCCTATCGATCAACGACTTTCCAGATAATATAGATTTCAACATTAATCATAAAAGAACCTGTGAGTTAATAGTTACCGTACAATTCAATCCTTCCACCATACAATGTCCCAATTAAATATAAGACATGGATTTACTGTCAAGTCTTAATTTATTTAATCATATGTATTTTGATTAAAAAATTCACAACTCCAAATAATGTAAATTAGAAACCTCTTTCTAATTTCATTCCACCTTGGCCAAGGATTCCTGGGTTGTCATTTAACGAATCACATAGGACATATCTCCTCTTTTACTAGATGTGGTAGATTCTTTATTGATCATACATTATCTCATATGCAACTCATTATACCCAAGCATACCCTATATATGCCTTAAAAGTCCTTAAGGAATAAGTCAAAGTATAATTTGTTACATACAAGATACTATGATGATCTCAACTCCAAGGATCACTTGTACTACTATCACATTAGGAATTCCTATTGACAGGCGAGTAAAACTCCATTAGATATTCCATAGCAAGTCACGTTCAGTGAACTTACTCTCCAATAAGCACCTACATACTTGCTTTAGTGTCTCCACACAAATGACCATGAGATCAGTCATCCTCATTCAATGAGCAAGCAACATATGTATCAATCTATCCAGATTTACTAATTCCCATTTTAGTAATCCCACAATTGGGAACTATTTTAGTTTTTAAGCTTTCTAAGAATTTAGATCTCATTATGATTCTAAAAGCATTGCTTAAAACTATGGGTTATTTACATATTATAAAAACAACACCATGTAGATAATTAAATGCCTTAAATTAATATTTTATTAATAAATAAATAATATTATTTACAAAGTATGTGCTTTATCATCATACATGATTGGCTTGTATGCACACTACTATCAATCTCCCACTTGCACTAAAGCCAATCGCCATGGTATCTCATACCCATCTTCTCTAAGTGATGATCAAATTGTTGTTAGTGTTAGAGCTTTAGTAAATGGATCTGCACTGTTGTCTTGAGAGTCTACACGCTCCAAGGTGACGTCTCCTCTTTCAATGATCTCCCTGATCAAGTGAAATCGCCGCAACACGTGTTTGGATTTCTGATGAGACCTGGGTTCCTTAGCCTGTGCAACCGCTCCGGTGTTGTCACAGTATACGGGAACTTCTTCTCCAATGATAGGAACCACACCAAGTTCAGTTATGAACTTATTTATCCAAACAGCTTCCTTTGCAGCTTCACTTATAGCTATATACTCTGCCTCTGTCACTGAATCAGCAACTTTTTGCTGCTTGGAATTCTTCCAACTCACTGCGCCTCTGTTCAAGGTAAACACATACCCTGAAACAGATTTACTGTCATCTTAGTCTGTTTGAAAACTTGAGTCCGTGAATCCTTCGAGTTTTAATTCAAACCCACCGTAGACAAGAAAAATATCTTTAGTCCTTCTCAAGTACTTTAGGATATTCTTCACTGCCTTCCAGTGCTCTTCTCCTAGATTCGACTGGTATCTGCTCGTTACACTAAGTGCGTGAGCAACATCCGGTCTAGTACATATCATACCGTACATGATAGATCCTATTGCAAAAGCATAAGGGATCTTACTTATACGGTCTCTCTCTTCAGATGTCTTTGGGGCCTGTTTCTTGGAGAGATGTATTCCATGGCTCATCGGCATGAGACCTCTTTTGGAATCTTCCATGCTAAAACTCTTTAGCATTGTATCAATGTACGTTCCTTGGGATAAGCCGAGCATCCTTTTAGATCTATCTCTATAGATCTTTATCCCTAAAATATAGGATGCTTCACCCAAGTCCTTCATGGAGAAGTTTTTAGATAACCAGATTTTAATTGATTGTAACATAGGAATGTCATTCCCTATCAGTAATATATCATCAACATACTAATACAAGGAATGATACTGCGCTCCCACAAACCTTCTTGTATACACATGGTTCATCCTCATTTTTGATAAAATCAAACTCTTTGATTGTCTCATCAAAACGAATGTTCCATCTACGAGAAGCTTGCTTCAACCCATAAATGTATCGTTGTAGCTTACAGACTTGATTTGTTTCAACTTTTGAAATAAATCCCTCTGGCTGTGTCATATACACATCCTCCTCAAGTTTCCCATTGAGGAAGGGCGTTTTCACGTCCATCTGCCAGATCTCATAATCGTTATAAGCTGCAATCGCAAGCAAAATCTACATGGACTTAAGCATGGCTACTGGTGAGAAGGTTTCATCATAGTCAACTCCTTGTCTTTGTTTGAAACCTTTTGCAACCAGTCGAGCCTTATAGGTCTCTACCTTTTCGTCTGCTCCAGTCTTTCTCTTAAAAACCCATTTACACCCAATAGGCTTAATACCTTCAGGTGGTGAAACCAAAGTCCATACTTTGTTTTCATACATGGAGTCCATTTCGGATTTCATGGCTTCAAGCCATTTTCCTGAGTCTTTATTACTCATAGCCTGTTCGTAATTCAACGGATCATCATCATTCATGATGTGTACCTCATCGTCATCCTCTATAATGAATCCATACCTCTCAGGTATCTTCGGTACTCTTCCAGATTTACGAACAGGGTGTGGTACAGTAGGTTCTTCTACTTGGTTAGGTACCTGACTTTGATCAGTGGTAATTTGTGGATTCTTGAACTTCTTCAAGATATATCTTACTCCCACTGACCCCTTCATGGATAAACTCTTTCTCCAAGAAGGTAGCATGTTTCGCAACAAACACCTTTTGATCAGTAGGATGATAGAAATAATACCCTATGGTTTCTTTAGGGTATCCCACAAATCTACACTTATCGGATTTAGTGTGTAGCTTATCATTTTCAAACTTTTTAATATAAGCTGGACAACCCCAAGTCTTAACATGCTTAAGATTTGGTTTCCTCCCTTTCCACATCTCATATGGAGTCTTTGGGGCGGATTTGGTAGGTACCTTGTTAAGTAGGTATGCAGCCGTTTCTAGGGCATACCCCCAGAAGGAAATTGGAAGGTCGGTGAAACTCATCATGGATCAAACCATGTCCAACAGTATTCAATTTCTCCTTTCAAATACTCCATTTAACTGTGGTGTACCTGAAGAGTCTATTGTGAGATTATACCATTTTCTTTGAGATAATTGAGAAACTCACCGCTTAAGTATTCTCCACCTCGATCTGATCGACGTATCTTAATACTCTTGCCCGTTTGTTTCTCTACTTCACTTCTGAACTCTTTGAACTTTTCAATTGATTCTGATTTATATTTCATTAAATACACATATCCAAATCTTGAGTGATCATCAGTGAAAGTAATAAAATAAGAATACCCACCCCGTGCACTTGTTGTCATAGGTCCACAAACGTCTGTGTGAATCAATGTCAACAACTCTGTAACTCTTTCTCCTTTTCCACTAAAAGGAGATTTATGATGAGTGGGTTTTATACCCACGATTCGGTATTCATTTTAGCTTGAGTTTTGGGGTTTTCAAGTATTTATCTTAGCATTTTACTCAGATTTATGTTATATTGGCAGATAATGAAATGGAGGCGAAGGTAGCTTTAAAGGACAAATTTGCATGTTATATGTCTATTCCTTAATGCTTACTCTTTTTATGTGTGCCTAAATATACTCATTATTCTTATATTTTTATTTTAGGTAAAATTGAAGGGATGTCAAAGACTAAATCATGTGTGGGCCAGAGATTGGGCAACATTAAGGCAATTGATTCAATATTACAAGTGGGCCAAGTTAATATGTTTGGTATACATGTGTCCAGGCTCCAGCTCTTACGGAAGGTGCAAGTTAATATAATATGCTTGGATTAACATGCAATTGGCAACTCATACAAGCTGGGCAGTATGCACCCCCACTGGGGCGGGGCTGTGCTGCATGAAGAACCCCGCTGGGGCGGGTAGGCGACAAAAGCAAAGCTGCATGTTTCCGCTTGCTAATAGGATTGTGAGGCTATCAATTAGATTAGTGATAGTCTCCTTTGTTGCCTCGAATTGGGATACAAGTTGATGAAAGATAAGGGGCTACACATGCATTTTAAAAAGAGATTATAACCTGATGACATGCACTGGGAGGCGCACCAGCTGGTGACTTGTCCATGGGTGCGTCATTTCCTACTTTGAGTCGGACACCCAACAAAGTGGGCTGCAATTAACAAGACTTCCTTTTCTCACACGGATGCTGCAAGAATAGGGAGTTTAATATATATTATATATTATTTAATTAGCTAGTGGACGGAACATATTTTAAAGAAAAGGAGGCTGGTGGTTATATGTTATAAAAGGAGATCAGCAGCTTAGGAAGGGGAAATCTTAATAATAAAAAAAAAAGAGACAGCGACAACTTGAAACATTATTATTTTGTGGGTCTAACTGGAAGAAGAGAATTGAAGTGGAGCGTGATCGGATGAACACAGAGTAAATTGGAGACAGTAACGACAGGAGTTTTATATTTCTATCTTTCTCAATCCATATTATCTTTGTATTCCTTATGATTAGTACTCTGTGGCTCATGGATTTTATTTCATTCGTTATGAACTAATTATTTATTTAAGCCTATAACGGATCTTATTATGTAATGGAGGATTAATTATTTTTAAATCCAGTTTATGTAGGTTATTCCCAGGTTATTCACTATGTGTGTGATTAATTTATATAATTGCCTGATCAACGATTATTTTGTTATTTCTTATGAACTTATGAAGGAACATAGGAGAGTAGAACTGGCCGTAGTGACATATGTTCGTGAATTCTGCATAGATGGAATTCGTGATTCGTGTTTAGGATAGAAGTATTCCTTTACGCCATATATAATCTGAAAGGGAACTTGGTAATAAATTCTGGTTAATTGTCATTCACATAGAAATATAGTGAATTAGTTAATTGGGATGTCTTATTTGAATCTATCATATGTGGATACAAATAAGTACGGATATTATGCATCGTGAGGTGGTTTTATCTACATTAGTATTTTCGATTAATAACCTGGGGTAATTGAAATAAACTGGGGACAAAAGATATTATCTGAAGTGAAATAATAAGTGAAGTTGTAGGCTTAATTCTCTCAATTCTGTTAAGATCTCGATTTAGTGTGCGGTTACTTTCATTATTAATTTAGTTATAGAAGAACATATCTTTTTGTTGGTAGTTTGATAAAGTTGAAATACTCTAAAATTGGTACTTGTTCGATTAAATAGTAATTATTGTCTCTGTGGGTACGATCTTTGATTTATCACTGTATTACTTGTTGACCACGTACACTTGCGTGTTGCGCGTAGAAAATACCGAACAATTTAGTCATCTTACCCATGAAACAAGATTCACAAGTTGGATATGATTCATAATCGAATAGCTCTAGGAGCCCATCCTTATGCAACTTGGATAATCTTGTTTCATTGATATGACCGAGTCTACAGTGCCACATGTAGGTATAATTAATATCATCTCTTTTTCTTTTCTTAGTTTGTTCAATTTGAAATATATTTTCTTGCAAGTCAAGTATATAAAGTCCATTTCGCAAATTTCTAATACCATATAAAACATCGTCTTTATAAATAGAACAACCATTGTTCTTTATAATAACGTCAAATCCTTCCATATCCAATACAAAAATTAAAATAATATTTTTAATAATATTCGGAACATAATAACAATTATTAAGATAAATGGTCTTGCCCGAGGGCATTGCTAAACAATAAGTTCCTACAGCTAATGCAGCAACCTTTGCTCCATTCCCCACTCATAGGATCACCTCTTCATTGTTCAGCTTTCTACTTCTGACCAGTCCCTGCACAGTATTACATATGTGAGAACCACAGCCGGTATCCAATACCCAAGTAGAATTATGACTTTCAGAAAAATTAATTTCAATCATAAACAAACCTTGATTGGAAGTCGAAGCTTCTCCAAGCTTCTTCTCTGCTAGATACTTCTTGCAGTTCCTCTTCCAATGTCCCAGCTCGTTGCAATGAAAGCACATTCCTTTAGCTGGTTCAGGTTTCTTTTGTTCCTTTTCTTTCCCCTTTCCCTTAGCCTTCTTGGATTTTTTCTTTTCAGAAGACACCTTGGGCCTCTTCCTTTTATTGGAAGAATCCACCATCAAGACATGGTTTTTCTTGGATGAGAAGTGACCTTCTGCAGTTTTCAGCATGTTAAGCAACTCAGGCAAGCTGACATCTAGCTTATTCATGCGAAAATTAACCACAAACTGCGAGAAGGTCTCAAGGAGTGACTGCAAGACCAAGTCTTGACTCAACTCCCCATCCATGACGAACCCAAGCTGTCCAAGGCGTTTAATCAAATTGATTACCTTCAGAACATGAGTCTTGACGGCAGTGCCCTCGGTCATCCGAGATCGGAAGAGCTCCTTAGATATCTCATATCTAGCAGTCCTACTCTGTTCACCATACAACTCCTTGAGGTGAAGCAGCATAGCAGGAGCATCCATATTTACATGCTGACACTGAAGCTCGTTATTCATGGATGCGAGCATGATGCATTGAGCCACAGATGCATCATCTTGCCACTTATTGAAAGTGGCAATCTCTTCCTCAGAGGCTGTTTTCGAAACAGATTCAGGGACAGTTGAATTTAGGACATAAGAAATCTTTTCAGCAGTGAGAACAATTCTCAGATTTCTTAGCCAGTCCTCATAATTCGGCCCGGTAAGCTTGTTTGCATCAAGTATGCTTCGTAGTGAGATTAGTGATTTTGACATTTTTTTTAAAATTCTGCACGTGAAAAGACAACATTTTTAGCAAACATTCATTTTATTAACTTTGCATACCAAAATAAATTTAGGTCTTTATTTTAAATTGGTATCTCCCACTATTTTCATCAAACTATATTACCCTCACTTATATAGTTCGACAATATCTAATTAAAGATTTGCTAGTGAGATTAAGGATCCCATTTCAAATGTATATAACCTTATGGATAGCACAACAAGCGATATACAAATAAATAGGTAAACAACTCTTGTCAATTACATCACCATGTAACTCCTTTTATTTTGCCTCTCAAATCATAATGGTCATGTGTGTGCACATCCAAACTAAAATGATTTAAGTTAAGTCCAACCTAGCACTTCCATAAATTATAAAAAAAAAAGTTCGTCCTTGTGGATAGCACAACAAGACCAGGTCGTTCAATTTTCTTGATAAGCATCAAATGTGATTAATTAATATCTTAAATACTCAATACTCGCCTTGTGGATAGCACAACAAACTCATATTAAATATTTAATACTCTATTAATTAATCATGCTAGAAGGCGACGTTCGATATTCTAAATATCATTTGAACGCTTCAGACTTAATATTATTTCTTTGAAGGGTTTGTTATTATTTGTCTCATCTTGTTTAGCGCGCATGCACATATATATATAAAATACGCGTCATTTTATTAAACATACGAAGCATGCTTGCATAAAATATAATATATAGCATGCAATATAGAATACTATATTCTATCCGGATTGATTATGGACTTTTATTCTAGTTTGGTTCACTAGAGCCACCAAGTGAACCAAAAGGTCAAACCTAGGAGTGCAAGAATTTCAATTTTAAATGTAACTATTACATTTAAACCCGGGCTCCATACAAACGGGTCTTCACGCGCTCCTTGCTCCTTGGTCTCCAGTTTCTTCAAGATAATTCTAACTATCTCTATTACATAAACTATTTACAATTAAATAGAAACCTTGATCAGCAGTCAAGGGGAAGTACATAGGAGGGAGATAGAATTTATACCGAGAATAAAACCAGAGAAGACGAGGTACGCAGACCCTATTTTATAAAACTCATTCATTCAAGCATTCATCCAAAATAAAATCCAATCACATTGGTCATAGTCCATTGATAAGTGGTTTTATAACCACTTATTTAGATATCAATTTACTTCTATTGTTGCTTAAACTCTTGTGTTACTGTAGCTTTTCATGCATTTATGTTTGTTTTTGTAGATTTCTGTATTTGGGACTCTCCGGGTGCAAATTGAGCTTAAAATGATTAAAAGGTGCTAAAAAGGAGCAAAGCTTAAAGAACAAAGTTATGGCATGTGATGGACAGAACAAGAGGCAGCAAAGCATTGGCATGGGGGGATAAAAAGGAGCAAGAAGGCTGGATTAAAGCATGGGGCATCATAAATCAATACAGGAATGCTGCAGCAGAAGTGAAGCATGAAAGCCAGGCTCTGCAGCCTGCGCAGCTGCGCAGGGAAGCAAGCCAAACTTGGCGCAGCTGCGCCGGTCCTCCTTTCTGTCCTGTTGACTTTTTAATTCAGCAATTTTTGATTTTGGCTGGGGCATTGCAGGAAGACTCGAACGAGCAGCATATAAGGGTCATTTTGGCTGGCATTTGAGAGATCTCCCTGAAGGGATTAGCCCTAGCTTGCTCATCTCTTTCCTTTTCTTTTCATTTTATTTGTATAGATTAGGAGTAGAGATTAGACTAGTTTATAGTAGTTAATATTCTAGGGTTTCATTAGACTTGATGGTTGAAATGAGTGGATGTTATTGAAGATACAATATTGGATGCTTGGAGACTCAGATTTGTATTTTCTATCTTTAAACTCTCTTTGCTTTCTATTTTGTAATCTCATGATGTATATTCATAGTGTGGATGGTATATTTGAGTTGTCTATGACTTAAATTGTATTTTGAGGTTCCAATGGAACCTAGTGAGTAGTCAATGTTGATTTCCCTTCCATATTGGTTCTTATTGATTGTTATATGATTGTCTGCTGTGATTTATGCTTTCATTGCGTAATTGAGTCATGACTAATTATTGTGATAACCTATGTAGACTTGAAAGATAAAGTGTAGGTTTAGATCTAATCGTAGTAGCGGGCGATTGTACGTTCACATGGCGTTGGATGTATGATTTGTGCTTAGGATAGATATATACCGAATCGCCGCCCGCAGTCAAATGAGAACTTGACCTAAAACCCTATTTATTTGTAACCACCATAGACATATAGGGGTTTAGATAATGTGGGTGCTCACGTGCGTTCTATCATCTGTGAATTGCACGTGATATGGATTAGGTGCATCGAGAGATGGCCTTATCTTACTTTCGTGTTCTCGGCTAGCACACTTAACGATTAACTTGACCTAATTGGAAGTGAAATGACTTAGATGAATCATTAGGGAAAATTGAAGTCTCTTGCCTTCATTTTCTGAGTTTGCCCTAGGATTAATTAGTTTAAGCTTAATTCCTTATCTAGTTAAAGTAGTTTTAATTCCTTCTCTTTACCACCCGTTTAAATAAGACTGAAATGATTATATGCTAGTGCTTTGGTGACCTTTTATCTGTTAATTCCTCGTGGGAACGATATCTGTACTTTCACTTTATTACTTGTTGACCGCGTATACTTGCGCGTTAATTGTGTCATCTTATCGGACCAACATCCATAATCAACCCCATTTATTATCATACACGTCAACATATGCATCAATAAATATCCATTCATCTCATGAATAATAAAGCTATTCCATATATGGATCGATGTCACTTAATGGACAAAAGTTTTGCTAAATTTTATTTTTGAAACAAAATAAACTCTTTTATTTTAATCAAAAATAAATCTAAATTAAACTCCTTTAATTTTAGCAATCTGAAATCATATTTCAGATAAAATAAACATCTTTATTTTAAAACTTTATTAATTAAATAAACAGTTTACTTAATTAATAAAAAATTAAATTTCAGGGTCTGTTCAGGAACCGTCGCAGCTGCGCCAGTAATGAACTGGGCAGCTGCGCAGGTAGCCTGAAGCGCCAGTTTTTGCAGACCGGCGCAGCTGCGCCAGTAATGAACTGGGCAGCTGCGCAGTTGCGCCGTTCTTCGCAGAAACTTGTAGAAAATGATTTTGTCCAAAAAATTCGATCCAATTCTCACATCAATTCATACATGGAATCATAAAATTGATAATTAGCACAAAGTTAGGCTCTGATGCCACTATTGGGTTTGTACGTAACGCAATCATGCAATCAAATCACATAAATAGGGCGGAAGCGCGAAACATAGGTTTTCAAAAATTTATACAAATCCATAACCATGATCATGCTTTGTGTTAGTTATCAATAACAGAAAAGAGAGAATATGGAATTATACCTTTGAAGATCTAAGCTTCCTCACGTACGAGTTCTACTCCTTTGATTCCTTTGATTCCTCTGTAGTGGCTCCTTCCCTTGATCAATGTCAGCCACCCAAATGTTTGGCCTCTAACGGTGATCCACCAAGGAAGATGAAGAACTCAGGAAGATGGGTTATTGGCTTAACCCTTGTTTCTATCTCTATAGAATATGTGTACTCCCAACCTTTGGAAAAATTCACGTACCTTATTTCTGATATAAGACTCTTTTATATAGATATTAGGTTAACCCTCCTAATCCAATTAGAATAGGGTTTTATTTAATTAATTAATTAATCACTTTTAATTAATTTATATCCTAATCTTATTAGGATTGAGAGAGAGTACTGATATTATATTAATTCCTAAACTCCTTTAGAATTAAAATAATAATAATAATAATAAAACTCCTCTTATTAATTTATGTTTAATATTATATGACCTTGTAATGCGTGTCAGACATGATAACATATGTATGTAGATAGCATGAACATGTTAGGCCTTATTACCAAGCTTTACTAATGACAACATAAGCTTTAAATGTGGACTTTGACATGTTATATTAGGACTCTACAGTCTGATATTTTCAACATGATTGAATGTGCTTTGAAGGCATCATACATGTACGTACTTGTTAGATGTAATGCAAGTTAATCAAGTATGAGTTCGATTAAGTCATGAACTAGTAACAGTGCTAGAATCACACATCCATGACATAGAAACATATGAACATGCGTATCAATAAAATATATGACTACTTTATATGTCTAAATGATAAGCATGATAACTTATGTAAATTCACGGCATTGTATAACACTAAGTCGTTAGGGATAGTGAATTAAAACTAAATCATATATGATTGGAATTAGAAAGGTTGAACAAGCATGAAAGTATCCTTTAAATATGTATACATACTTTGTGATATCATATGTTATGTGAACCCGATTTTGACGGTTAACTTATGAGAATGCCATAACTTGCTAAAATGAAATATATTTTAGTATTGCTTGTAGTCTTATGTGATATTAATAAAATGCGAGTATGTTTGCTAATTGTGATAGTCTCACATGATAGTAATGATGTAAGAATATGATCAACTTGAAGAAAAGAGGAACGTTAAGGATAGAAATTATATTCTATATAACTGTATAGCTAGGTTAAAACTTAGCTTATGTGTTGATCGTATATTCGAAGACAAAATGTGAAGTTAAATTATATGACTAATGAATATCATATATATACGTAACTATATTACGATAGGAATTCGAAAGTGTTGGCTAGCTTTACGTGAGTAAACTACGCATAAGGCAAGTTTCCTAACTTACACTCTTTTACGGTGCAAGTATTCTATCCTTGTATATTGCGAACTAATTTCTTTACTTAATCGTTTGAATTGAATTAGCATACTTGAACTCTTATTTCATTAAAGCTATTATTCATATGGAACTTAGTATTGTTCTTGAATATTGTGAAAGTGTCTATGCCATTTGATTCGGCTAGACTTATATTATTGAAAAGCGACCCAAACTAATTGATTGGTGCGGGATCTTGTATTTGACTGAGAAGAACAAAATATAACTGTTGGGGAACCGACGCGCGCACTTGAGTATGATTGATTGTTATACATAACGATGGTACTTTAGGCTGATCACCTGTTGTACTTGTTTTTGTTGGATTTTCAGTTTATTACTGTTAATTGTAGTAGAAGTTCATGGTCCTTAGTGACTGCTCAGTATTCAGTTATTTGAAATCTTAAATTGATTTATTATTGAATCACATTGATAGTCTTCTGTCCTTAGCGACTGTTATTGAAAACTGTTGATATTCTTGTTATCCTTGAATTATCAAACATTGCTATACCCTTTTCGAGAATTGAGAATTATATTACAAACCCTTATTGTATATTATTTGCTGAGTAATTTGTGCTCATTCTTGCTTTTCCCTAAAACATTTCAGTTAAGGCAGAGCATGGCGAACCTTCGGGCGTTGATAAGGGCAAGGGCAAGGCTACCAACTAGCTTGTCTCTTTTATGTTTTTAAATATTTTAATGTTGTATTAAGATGATGTAGCAAGACTGGATTTGACTATGTTTAAGCTTAAGTTAGATTATGTAATAAGTCGTTAATTGATATTATTATGTAATCTATTAAGTACTGTAGGTTGCGAGACTTGGGGGAATAATTATAATAAATCATTGTAAATTATTCGAGATTAGATTTTTCGCTGTGATTGTGTGATTTTTAGTTATTATTATTGTAATGTATTACCATGAGCACGTGACGAACCGAATTCGAGCGACCAAGTGGCGGTCCCGAATTTGGGGGCGTCACAGAAAATCATACATATACCATAACACATCTATATAACATGCTTCTAAAACACAATAATCATCTAAACCACAGGAATCAAGAGTTTTAAAATTCAAATTTGGATATTATCACAAAACTCATATTTCCTCTAAACAATTCACTGTAATAAAATTTTCTTACCAATTCAACTTATAAAACATGCATTATATTTGAAATGGAAGATAGCATCAAATAAATTCCTAATAAACATATTAACATATATCAATTTCATCAATTTCTTCAAACTAAAATCAACCATAATATCTAAAACTCATATGAACATAACTTTTCTATTAAAACATGTTTCTACAATCAATTTGATTTCTAAAAATTATTATGGCATACAATCACTATTAGTATAACATGAACAAAATACATATATTCAATTCATGATTATACCACTTTCATGAAAATTTACTTTTACAGAGAATGAAAATATAAAGAACATAAAAACTTGTTTTTCAACAATTGTATTCTTGAAAACTCTCCATGGCATGCAATTATGAAAACATATGAACATCATATATACACATAACTCATAATTACAACTTCCATGAAATCTTAATATTTTACAGAGATTAAACATGAAGAACATGATATATATATATATATATATATATATATATATCAAATATAAGGAATTAAAGAAATACCTTAATGCTTAATAAAGTGAAGAAGATGATTTTTCCCTTGATTACTCAAACTTCTCTTTTTCTTCTCTGTATTCTTCTTCTCTGCTTCTATTTTCTTTGTTTGTTTTTCTTAGTTAGACTTAGGATATAATAAACTAACGTAGTTTTTCCTTACGTAGTATATAGATATATAATTGATGTATCAATAATATACGTATTAACTAATACTTAATAACTTAATTAAATTAACAGTTATAAAATTTGAATTTGAATAGCCATAAGGCCATGTTTGGCAAACCCCTTTATTTAAAAACAGATTATTGGCTAAGGTCTTGTTTGGAAAATAGATTTAAAAAATAAATGCAAGGCCTTGTTTGTTTAAAATCATTTAAAATATTTTTTCTTTTATTTTAACAAATCATTTTAACACATACTATAATGTCATATTTTAATCAATTAAATATTAAACAATTAATTTAATCAATTAAAATCTAATATCAATAAATCACATAAAATTTGCCACATAATTAAAATTACTTGCTAATTATAATTCATGTAACACTTCATCACATAATTCATCTAATTCAATTATCTCAATTAAATCAGAACTATAATATAAAATTAATATACATTAATTAAATAAATATTACACATTCATTTAATTAATATATAACACTTAATTAAATCACTCCATAAATCACATAATTTATTTATTTAACTCAATAAATAAATCACATAAAATATTTATTTAACTCAATAAATATTTAAAATTATTATATAAAATTACAATCGTTACATCTACAACTCGGATTGATGATCCGTCGGCTCCAGCAGCTTCAATGCACTAGCACACGCGTTCTGGCAACTTTGTCGGACTGGGTTATCTTCCCAGTCCGGGTTTGGCCCTTTTTTGTATATATTTAACTGTATATATACTAACATTTCAATTCTGTCAAGCCCGGATTTCAAATCCGAGGTAGTTTACCGCTTTTATATATATTTACACATATATAAGCGACTTTCACCATCTCTGGTTATCTCATCAGACTTGGTTGACTACAATTTTGTCAATATATATTTATATTTTCAGTCCGGCCTGGATCATTTCATGGCCATTTTACTGCTTTTGCACACTTTGCCACACTGGGTGCTCTCCCCAGTCTCTGGTTGACTATTTTATATCAATTTCAATTCCAATATGGGCACCGGCGTGAAAACCCATCGCTCTTTTTATTATTTTTATATATATATTTTATTTTTGTCACAGCCTGGATTATTTCGTAGCTATTTACAGTGTTTATAAATATATATATATATATATATATATATATTCCAATTCCAGTCCGGGCTTGCGAGTGAATACACATCGCCCTTTTACAGCTTTTATACATATATATATGTATATCTTGCTTTACTTAATTTATTCAACTGTTGCATTTAATATTCATTTGTATATGAATCTCCACTGACATATCTGCGGGCGGACTAGATTTATTTAAATCTCTCCAATTCTAGTTTTTAAACGGTTCAAAATCTCCAGACTGAACCGGGAAGCTAGAATGGCTGAGATTTCTTTAAATCTAGCTTTCTTTCTAATTTCAGCTTCAAAAGCAACCTCGCTTCCCTTAGATCGCTATTTAGTGGGAACTAGACGCTTTGATCACGCGCAGCCAGGATTTACTGATGAATCATTGGTTTCATTGCGACGTGAGGATGTATATATATATATATATATATATATATATATATATATATATATATATATATATATCAGTTTCTGTACAAATTTGAACTGTGCAGGTTTATGGGCTACTCATATGTGAGCCTAAGAATTATGGGATTCACGATCAAATCGATCGGGATCTAATTCCCATGATGGACAAACTCCAGCTTACAGATATACCCTGCCAATTTTTCTGTAAAATGTACATACACAGACCTTAAAACGATTATCCAGATTTAAGATCTCAATATAATGAAAAAATATCAATTGTCGTGTCAGCATCCCTCCGATGGTTTTCATACTAATGAGGAGACCGACACTTGTATATTTTTGTAGTCGAGGATGCTTCGCAGCCCGACAAATCAACATTCACATGCAGCCTTAAGGCTATAAAGATAAAATTAGAAGTATAAATCGGTTTCAATTCCTATGTCAGCGTAAGGGTTTGATAAACCAGCTTTCAAAACATCATTTTCAAAACAATCAAAAGAAAAGCATTTCAAGAAAATGAAATCAAATGTTTTTGCAAATCAAATCAAAGACTGATTTTCAAATCAAATCAAACCCTGCGTATATAGGTTCAACGAAGCCTGTGAAAACTTTCAATCAATTAAACATAGGCCCAATTTTTAAACAGCATTCACTCACGCATTCCAGTTTTAAGGGAAATATTAAAAAGATGTGGTACCGTGTTTACACGGGAGTCGTGGGGTGCCTAACACCTTCTCAACGCTTAACCAAGCCCCCGAACTCAAAACTCCGATTTCAAAGATCAAGTTTCGACAGTGTTCAGCAAATTGGGCCTCTTTTTAAATCAAACTCGGTTGAGTTAGTACAACCATTTTCAAATCTACCAACTGGCGACTCTGTTAAAACATTCAAATAGTCGACATAAATACATGTTGGCCTCTTTCCTAAAAAACCCTTCAAAACCTTTTTCCTAAATAAAAAGAATAAGGGTAGAGAGAACTTAGGAAGATCGATTTGAGGAAACCCAGGTTACGAACCGATCCGCGGGGTTCTTAAATTTTTCAACATCGACAGGTGGCGACTCTGTTGGGGACAGTAGAGGGATTAGGCCGCTTTCAAAACTTTTCAAACATTTCCCTTTCAAAACTATTGAATGCGTGAAATCCTGCATCTCCACAGTCAATGGATGAGTGAATGCGGCGTCTTTACATTAAATGAATGTGAATGAATGCTTTCCTACTTCTTAGTGCTTCGCACCCATATTTAATGTTTCGTACCCAACTGTCATTTCATGCATAAACGGTAAGGCACGATGTATGAGAATGTATGTTGTGTGTCCCTCTCACAAGGAGGATAACCTGGTCGGTGTTAAGTAATGACCCTGGGGACGATTAAGTCTCTGGGGGTGCCTCATGAAAATACACCACTCAGATTCGCTCCAGTTGAACGATCGAATTAATTTCCCTTCTAGTAGATTGCGATGATCTGGGAGCCTTCATGCCGAAACAAAAGCCGCGAGAGTAACCTAAGATAGGTCAGCATCTGATTAACCAAATCCGAAGGAAAGCTTCTTCATGCCTTCCTCTTTCAATTCCATGTCAAGTCTCCAATTATTGAGGAGCACAATGTAAATGACATAATGAAAGATTTACTTTCCTGTCAGATAAATATCCTGTCATCCTGCCATCTAAATAACTAACCTCGGTTTTGCAGGATAAACACTAAAAAACACATCATGCATCCAACCCTTACCTACCTCAGGAAATTGACACGCCTACGTTTTGTTGTAGGTGTAAAAACTAGTCCGGTTACTAGATCTAAATCTAAAGCACCCAGTCCATCCACGAACATGGCTTCCAATGCTCAACCAGAATCCACCCCTGTATCTAGGGAGGAGTTCGAAGGACTAAAAAATCAGATAGCCAAGTTAGCTGGCTTCCTACGAGAACAAAGCAAGGCCCTTAAAGAGAAAAAATCTTAAGCTCACACAGAACCAGGAACATCTGGTGGTAGCAGTGGCCATCAGGAGACTGAAAAAGTTAAAACTCAGATTCCTGGACCACAGAACCAGGACACAACTAACAAAACTCCGAAAATCCTCCCCCTCGTCAAAGAACAGGAAGCTGGTGACATTCTCAAGAAAGTGCAACAAATAAAAGAAATTCTTCAATCAATCAAAGGAACCGGGATATTTGGTAGTGGCACTTACTCTGATCTATGCATATTCCCCGAGGCGCGATATCCTGAGAAATTTCAAGTCCTTGATTTCGAGAAATATGACGGAATGGGGGATCCTTACACACACCTGAAAGTCTTCATCTGAGAACTAAGATCCTATGCTGAAGATGAGAAGCTTCGAATGCAACTATTCCAAAAGAATCTAAACGGATAAGCCAGAGCTTGGTATGCCCGCTTAGACAACTCCAAAATTCATAGTTGGGAAGAACTGGCCCATGCCTTCCTTAGCCAGTACAGTTTTCAATCACAGCTGGCTCCAGACAGATATCAAATCACCAAAATCAAGAAGCAGAACACCGAATCCTTCAGAGAATATGCCCAACGATGGAGACGGGTCGCAGCACAAGTCACCCCAGCCATGACTGAATCTGAAATAGTCATAACCTTCATCGATATTCAAGAAGCACCATATTATGAGAGGGTCCTAGTGGGAATAGGAAAACCATTCTCTGAAATGATCAAGCATGGCAAGATGGCGGAAATGGGGCTCAAATCCGGGAAGATAAAAGATCTAACCGCCCTAAATGCTGTCGCCGAACATATCCAATCTGAAAATTACGGGAGTAATCCCCGGAGGGTCCATAAAAAAAATACGAAGAAGTCTCCTTGGTCTTACAATGACACATTCAAGGGGCGAATCAGACCACATGCCCATTCAAAGGAGGAACTATACCCCTCTCCAAGCTTCAGCACAGCCTACAAACCCTTAATTCCAGAAAAACATGGAAGTCAGGCATCGAAGAAATTTCACCCCACTAGGGGATTCCCTCGAGAATGTGCTCAAACTTCTGATAGTTCAGAAGAAAATTGTTCAACTTCTTCCACCAACTAACACTAACGGAACGAACTTTGATCCTAACAAGAAATGTGCTTATCATTCTGGATCTCCAGGCCATGATACTCAGGACTGTTGGTCTCTCAAGCATAAAATTTAAGACTTGATTGACAGCAGGGAAATTATGGTAACAAAGCCTGACCAACCCCATGTCCAAGACAATCCTCTCCCACAGCATAAAGAGGAAAATGTCAACATGATCAGTACCTCAAATGGAGAAGGATCCAAATACGTCCGTTACATTGGGGAACCAAGTCAATCCAATCTCAGTAGCCCAGAGAGTTGGGAAACTTTTGAGAATTGATTCCTGATGGAGCAAGAAATTAAGTCTCTCAAAGAACAAATGGAGCAGTTGGCTGAACTTGTCGTCTACCAGCATCAACTCACCAGGAAGATGCTGAAGCAAATTCATCAATCTATTGGCAGTCAATTCCATTCCCAATAGGGATCATTGCCAGTTGCACAAACAACCAATGGTAAAAAATGAGAATACCCAAGAAGATAGAAAATTCCTATTTCAAAGGAATTTCACCAATCTGAACCAGCCAATGGAAGAAATCCTCCAAATGATGATCAACGAGGGGATGGTTGCAGATCTATTACCCCCATTAAACCCTCAATCCAAAAAATTCAAACCTGACCAAATATGTTAGTATCATTCCAACTCTCCCGGCCATGATACAGAAGAATGCTGGGCACTTCGTAATCTAATTCAAGACCTGATTGAGAAAGGTGACCTAATCAGAGGAGATCAAATCCTCGACTTGGCAGATAAAGATAGCCTCTGGATCCCCAATGCATGGTACCAGGACACGGTAGCTGTCGTATCTTGCGAGAGGGAATCAATCCTCACACCCCTGGTACTGACAGGGAAAGGGATCCAAGAAGCCCAAAATCCTGTGAAGGTGGTTGCAACTCAACTTCTAATTTTGCCCTTCAGACCTCAGTATCCAATCATCAGTCTGAAGAAGGTCCCATGGAACTACGGGGACATTGAAAGCTCTACTTCAAACAACATTTCCATCCTGTCAAAGGATAATCTATTGTACCTGCCTCAGCGGGTAATTAAACCAGTTACCAAAGCAAAAGAGAAGGTGGCTGAAGAACATATCAAAGAGTTCCTCAATAAAATGGGACACAATGAAATCAAGATAGTGCAAAGCTTGAAAGTTGCTTATCCTTTCCTAACTCTTCTCCAGGTTGGAAACCCGAAGATACCATTTCTTAGCATACGGTCATTACTTCAGTGGACACTTTAGGTTTTAGGGCTGGTGCCCCAATTGGTAGGTAATGAGTATCGCTCACCTCGAAAGCTTGAAAACTTGCAGGCTTAATCCACACGTCCAGGCTAATCATTGGCATGTCCCCATGTATGTAGGTAGGGTATTCTGGCTCTGCATTGACCGTGGTGAGGCTGCCGTTAATAATGTACTTGAGTTGCTGGTGGAGGGTGGATGGCACTGCCCCTGCCATGTGGATCCATGGTCTACCTAACAACAAGTTGTATCCAGTGGCGATGTTGAGCACCTGGAAGGATACGTAGAAGGTGTGTGGACCAATTTCCAAGGGAAGCTCGATTTCCCCCATAGCCTGGCGACGAGACTGGCTTCGCCGTGTCCCATTTTGTGGAGGAAATCTGTGATCTTTCCAGTAGATACCTTCCCTAATACCTTGGTTGTCGGTTTTGCCAAACGCCCCAGAAGGTAACATGTATTCTCCCTAAGTATGATGGCGGTACAGTCAGGTGCCAACTTTATCCATTCTCTGTAATTCCACGGTACCTTCTTTAAGCTGAGAATTGGGAGTTGTGGCCAAGGGGCCAACATTAGTGGTTTAGGCGCAGTTATCTCGAGAGTGGCTTTATTTCTCTGCTCAGGTACCCCTTGGATGGTTATGGGTCCGCCGGATATTCCTTCCATGCAAAGGATAATGCCTATCATGCCTTCTACATTCCTCGGTCCCCGAGGGTAGTATATTTCTTCCTCAGGGAAGATCTCAACTTTGTTTATTGAGTCTAGCTCTCTGGATTCAATCAAGTTCTGGATTAGATGTCGCAGAGCCCAACATTCTTCTGTGGCATGTCCAGGAGCATTAGAACGGTAAAGGCAGGATGTGAAAGGATCGAAACACTTCGATCTCATATCAGGGGGTGGCAGAAATTCTGTAATCTTTCCCTCCTCGATCAAGGTACAGAGAATCTCCTCCTTGGATTGCCTCAACGAGGTGAATTTTTGTTTAGCGGCACCCAAGCAAGTGTCTATCCTCAATTTAGTCTTATCATCAGAAGACCATCGCAACATTCTAGTGAAGGTACTAGAGGAAGCCCATCTGCCACACACGGTAGACACGAAAAAATTTTGTCATGTGATAGAGCACATCTTCAACAGCAATGTGATTTCCTTCACAGACGATGATATCCCGGCTGAGGGAAGGAGCCACCACAAATCCCTGTATATAGCTGTAATATCCTCCGAATATGTGATCAGAGGTGTGCTCATCGATGGAGGATCATCCCTCAATATCTGTCCATACGATACCTTAGAAAGGATGAAGATCAATCCGAACCGGATCAAAACCAGTCATATGGTCATCCGGGCTGCAATTGGAGGCTGAACCCCATCAAATTTATATCCTGGATTTGGTATTAGAATCTGACGACCATCGTCAAATTCTGATCCAAGTATTGGAGGAAGCACACTTACCCAAGACTATCGATACTGAGAAATTCCAGCACTTGATCAACCATGTACTGGGCAGTAACGTGATATCCTTCACTGACGACGATATACCAGCCGAAGGAACTGGGCATCACAAACCATTTCATATCGTTGTCGTTTCATCAGGATATATGGTAGGTGGCATGCTAATCGACGGAGGGTCGTCTTTAAACATCTATCCACAAGATAATCTAGAGAAGATGAAGATCAACCCGAACCGAATCCGGGACAGCCATGTCGTGGTACGGGCTTTCGACGGATCAAGAAGGGATACCGTGGGGGAGATTGAACTTCCTGTGGAGATTGGCCCTTTCACTTTCAATATACCTTTTCAAATCCTGAAGATCACTACCGGGTATAATTTGTTGTTAGGGCGACCATGGATCCATATGGCTGGCACCGTCCCTTCAACTCTTCATTAACAACTGAAATATATCGTCAACGACAATCTGGTGACTGTCAGTGCAGAACCTGATTATCCTATTCATGACCTGGGAGATATGCCCCTGATCGGTGTGAATGAAGGGGTCGAGCCCGCCAGTTTTCAAGCCTTCAAAATCAGTAATCCGCGATATAACTCTGTGGGAGCCCCGGTCTTAATTCCCTGGATATCTACAGAGGTGATGGCAGTTGGCCAAGAGATGCTATCCTGAGGACATCGACTAGGCCGAGGATTGGGAAAGAATGGCCAAGGAATCAGGAACCCAATCCGTATACCCACGCAATTGGGAAAGGCTGGACTCGGATACCATGGTGGATCCAAGCATCAGAATCCTCACAGGCGTTAACCAGTTAATCAATTAATTCACCTCAAGTCAAACCTTGGTGAAATTGAATTTAAAGAGCCACTCAAGAAGATCCCCCTCATTATTTCAAACCTTCTGATTCCTAAAGTCGATCAAAGAGGACATCAGACGAACGGGGATGAAAAGCCTCTCAAGGATGCGGCCCAGAAGACCAAAGACCAAAAGTTTCTGGAAGAGATCTAGTTGCAATTCATGAGCAATTTTTGCCTCTCTGAAGAGGACCTGAAGAAGTCCGACGGGGCAGATCTATCAAGTGACCAACCTAACCTCCTGACACTTAACTGGGGAAATGTAAACATCCCAAGTAGTGATCCAGGGACCGGTTCCAAACCAGTTATGGCCATCTTGGAAGACTGCGACTCCAGTAGCGCGTCTATCTCAACGACTCCCCAGGAACTGCAGACCAGCAATTGGATGATCACTCCACAGATCGTCCAAAAAGGATAAAAATCGAGAAGCGACCGCTGACAGGGAGCTCTACCTTTATCTATATTTATGTCTGTTTTATTTCATCTGTAGCTTGTTATTGCCAGTTGTCATATTAACTGATGAATCTTTTTGTAATTGACGACTACTTGTATATATTTAGCAATCAAGTTTTTGTATCAGGTTTCCAAATTTGCATGTCTCTAGCCACGTCCATGGTTTGCCAAATTTGAGTAATGATTACGATTTCGACATAGAATTGGATTTGACTTGATGGGAATCGAGCAGGAGGAAGGGGATGATGACGAGGTGCCCGAGGAAATCAAAGCATGGGTCGAAGATAAACTTAAACCCAACCTCGATCAAACCACCACCATAAATATCAAAACCCCCAACGATCCCAAAGAAATACAGATCGGAACCAACCTTCCCTCTAACCAAGAAAAAGAATTAATCCAACTCTTAACACAATTCAAGGATGTTTTTGCCTGGTCTCATGAAGACATGATAGGTCTATCCACCGATATCGTCGTCCATCGACTACCAATTAAAGAAGGGTTCAAACCAGTCAAGCAGAAACTGAGACAGTTGAAACCAGAATGGAGCCTGAAGGTCAAAGAAGAAATTATCAAACAGTTCAAAGCAGGAATCATTATGGTGTCAACGTACCCTGAATGGTTGTCCAATGTAGTCCCAGTGTCGAAATCTAGAGGAAAGGTGCGAGTTTGTGTAGATTATCGAGATCTCAACAAAGCCAGCCTTAAGGATGACTTCCCAGTGCCGTTCATCCACGTATTAATCGACAATACTGCACAGTTCGAGATGTATTCTTTCGCTGATTGCTTTGCTGGATATCACCAGATCATGGTTGCTAAAGAAGACATGGAAAAGACCGCCTTCATTACCCCATGGGGAACCTTCTGTTATCGAAGACTAGCTTTTGGCCTTACCAACGCTGGGGCTACTTACCAAAGAGCCATGATGACTTTATTCCACGATATGATGCATAAAGAAATTGAGGTGTATGTGGATGATATCATCGTAAAGTCCCGACAGGTTGATGACCATTGCACCCATCTTCGGAGATTGTTTGAACGACTCCGCAAGTTCAATTTGAAGTTAAACCCAGCAAAGTGTACTTTTGGGGTGAAATCCTGCAAAATACTGGGATTTCTGGTGAGCAACCGGGGCATTGAGTTAGATCCTGCCAAAATCCAAGCCATCACGGAAATGCCTGAACCAAAGACCGAGAAGGAAATCCAAGGTTTCCTGGGAAGAATCAACTTCATCAGCCAGTTCATATCGCAGTTGACAGCAACTTGTGAACCCATTTTCAAACTATTAAGGAAGAACCCTTTGGGAAAATGGAATGAAGACTGCCGAAAAGCCTTTTATATCATCCAGAAGAGGTTGATTGAAGCACCTATTTTGGTACCCCCAAAGGATGGGATTTAGTTGTTCATATATATCTCGGTCAACTCCAATGCTATGGGTTGTCTACTGGGGCAGAAGGATGACATGGGGAAAGAAAGAGCAATCTATTATCTCAGTAAGCGCTTCAGCAGCGGAGAACAGAAATATACTCTGATCGAAAGAACCTGCTGTGCATTAGCTTGGGCAGCCACCAGGTTACAGCATTATCTGCATGGCTATACCACTTATCTCATATCGAGGATGGATCCTTTGAAATACATCTTCAGCAAACCAATTTTGAACTGCCGTCTATCCAAGTGGCAGTTAATCCTTCAACAGTTCGACATCATATATGTCACCCAAAAGTCCATCAAAGGGCAAGCGATTGCGGATCACCTGTCGGCTGCACCAACAGGGGTTTTGATCGTCTGGAAACTTATTTCCCTGAGGAAGAAGTGTTGACTATTCTCTTGATTGATAAGGAGGATCAAGGTCAATTCTAGAAAATGTACTTTGACGGCGAATCAAACGCTGAAGGTGCCGGCGCCAGGGCAGTCCTGGTATCCATCACGGGACATCAATACCCCGTGGCAACCAAGTTGCATTTCAACAACTCCAACAATATAGCCGAATATGAAGGGTGCATTGTGGGGTTCAAGCAGTCTATGGGAGTGAAACGTTTAGTGGTGTTTGGAGATTCGGAGCTAGTCATTAGACAGTCTACCGGGGCATACACCACCAAAGAACTGCATCTACTGCCGTATCATCGACATGTTCTCAGATTGGCAGGGGAATTTGAAGACATTGCCTTCATGCATATCCCCCGGAATCGAAATGATTTCGCCGATGCATTGGCCACATTAGCTTCACTGGTGAACCTGTTAGCAAGAAGGGGAATGATTGTCATCACTTTCACTGTGCAGAAGACACCGTCATATGGGAACAATGTAGGGGAGATATCAGATGAGATACTATCTGCGGGGCCACCTTGGTACCACCATATAAAAGAATATCTGCGAGATCAGTCAACCCCGGAAAAGATGAGTCAAGCCGCGAAGAAGCGAATACGAAAAATGGTTATGAATTTCTACCTAAGTGGAGATGCTCTCTATAAGAGAGATCCAGGTGTAGGCTTCCTGAGATGTCTAGACCGGGAGCAAGCACGTCGACTTATGAATGAAGTACATGGTGGAGTATGCGGAGCACATATGAGTGGACCTCTGCTTGCCAAAAAGATCCTGAGGACAGAACACTACTGGATATCCCTCAAAGAAGATTGCGATGATGATGTCAAGCGTTGCTATCAATGCCAGATCCACGCCAACATTATTCATGCGCCTCCGAATCAACTGCATTGCATGACATCACCATGGCCTTTTTCCATGTGGGGAATGGACGTGATAGGACCAGTTGAGCCTAAAGCCAGTAACGGTCATCGATTCATCTTCACTATGATTGACTACTTTACCAAGTGGGTGGAAGCAGCTTCTTTCCCCAGGGTCCCCAAAGAGGTCATCGTTGGTTTCATTAGAAACAACGTCATCTGCCGGTATGGACAACCCGAGGTTATCATATCAGACAACGCGAAGAATCTGAATAAAGAGATGATGAGGGAACTGTGCAGTAAGTTCAATATCAAACACCTCAATTCGGTTATTTATCGTCCAAAGATGAACGGCGTGGTGGAAGCGGCTAACAAAAACATCAAGAAGATAATGATGAAGATGTCAGCAAATCAACGGGGATGGCCTGAGCTATTGTCATTAACCCTACTTGCATATCGGACGTCGACTCGAACCTCGACTGGAGCAACACCCTACTCATTGGTATATGGTATAGAGGTTGTACTTCCTGTCGAAGCTGGAGATGGAATCACTAAGAGTGATCCTTGATGCCCAGATAGAGGAGAGCCAATGGATACAAGATCGATACGATCAATTATCCCTGATAAATAAAAGAAGAGCTGCTGCTATATTTCACGGTCAACTCTATCAACAGCGAATGTCTCGATCTTATAACAAGAAGGTGCGACCTCGAGAATTCAAAGAGCATGATTTGGTACTGAAGAAGATCATTCCGGGCTAGGATGCAGCTAAGGGAAAAGTTGCCCCAAACTGGGAAGGACCCTTTCTTGTCAAAGCAATCCTATCAGGTGGAGCTTTAAAATTGGAAAGATGGACGGTGAGGAATTCTTGCAACTGATCAATTCCGACTCGGTGAAACGGTATTATGTCTGAGACCCCTTTTCACTTTCTGACTGGACTGCTATGTCTTGATAAAAAAAAAGAAAAAAAGAAAATAAAAAATATATATCAAGTCTAGTTTTTTAGGTCTGAGCCTGAACTACGAAAGACCTGATCTCCTATCTATGGGAGTACGTAGGTAGCCATTTATGGTGCGGTCTAACCCTGGAAAAACAACAAAATCCTATCAAATCTTACCCTTGAAAAATATCCAAAACCTCATCAAATCAAACCAAAAACATCAAAATCTTATCAAATCAAACTCAAACCCCAAATAAACCCCTTTCAAACTTTCCAGGTCTGAGCCTGAACTACGAAAGACCTGATCTCCTATCTGTGGGAGTACGTAGGTAGTCATTTATGGTGCGGTCTAACCTTCGAAAAAGTTAAACAATTTCCTAACCTATACAGAAATCCAAAACCTATCCATCAAGCCCAAACCAATCGACGGCTCATGCGGAGATGACCTAGCGACATCTGATCATCATTCCTGCCGAATCTGATGCCACATGACGAGACTAGTTCCATGTCGATATAATAAATCATGAAGATAAAATGACAACAGTGGACATGGTTAGACATGCGCAAATAAGGGAAGTGAACTAAACTTGCTTCTTTTTAATATATACAACTGTTTAGAATACAAAAGTTGATTCTAACCTATGACAAGTGATAATAACAAAGTCTCTACAGGAAAATAAAACAGAGCTATAAATCAGTGGTAATACCAGCCAACATCGCCAAATATCCAACAGTCTCTGTAGTTGAGGGAGCAGCTCTGAGCTCGTGCTCCAACATGTCAACCCTCCTCAACATCTCCGCTGCCATATGGAAAATCTCCTCTTGACTCTGCACTATACCTTGTACGTGATCGATGAGTCCATCTGAGAAAGTCTCAGCTGCATCTCTATCAATGATGGCCTGATCTCTGGAAGCACGGGCTGCATCTCTCTCAGTGATAGCAGTATCCCTACCAGCTACGGTGGTCAACAATAGAGCCCGAGCCTGGTCTCTCTCAAATGTCACCAGCTGAATCTGTCTATCCATCGCCTCCATGGAAACTGAGGCCAAACGCGGGACAGTGCTCACTAAAGAAGCTGTCAGCTCTGCAAATAACGCATCCTCAGTCGGAGATATAGGATCCACCATCAGTTCTGCCGCATCCGTGGACCAACCATCGTCATCAGATAAAGATCCTGTACCAACTTGATCTGCGGTCTCTGGTGCCAAATTCGACTCAAGCCAAGCTGAATACTCTGCAGAGCGGCCCGGATGGCAATCTCTAAACTCTGCTGTCTGTCAATGAGACCAGAACCCATAAACCTGAGCCAAATCAGCCTCGGTAACTGAGCAGATGGGGAATCGATAATCTCAATCCCCTCAAATGCATGGACCTCCTGGTACTGATCAAATTGACCCATCACCGCCAGAGGATGATAGGTCGTCACACTCCTCAAACCCGCCAAGGGGAGGAAATCCAGGTCAGCGACATGGGTGGTGAAACTCATAAAGGAGCAGTACCCAGAATACATGACTATAGCAAAAGGCTCCTCCATGGCACCCAGAAATGAAGTCCAGGACGCCTCATCGACGCAAGAAAGTCGGGCAATATGAATAAACCTGAGATAGGCCATGTCCAAAATAGAAACCATGACGGCGAAGCCGCCCTATCGGTCGAAGGTGCGTCATCAACCTAGATGTATAAAAGCACTGGACTACCTCTTAACTCCTGATCACTAGCATCATGGCAGATAGAGGTTGAAATCAATATCTATGCCAGGATAAGGGGCAATATAGTAAAGTCCTCTCGAAGAGCCCTAACAGCCACCGACATCGCCATATCCAGATGATCAGTATAAAATGGCATGTATAGATAAGCTACGAGGCACATAACCAAGGCTTCCACACGGGCAACATACCAGCGCTCCTCCGAAATGGCGAAGTCTCCGTGATAAACAGCGAAGCTATCCGCAGGAAGCAAAATGCCTAAACATAAAGTCCATGGAGATGATGTGGCTACCACCCACCTCAGCCATCACAACTGCTCTCCTCAATCAGTTATCGTCATGAACTGGCGGCGCATATGGCCCAAAGCCACTCGAGCACATGGCCCCTCTATCGACAGTCCAGAAATGCGACTATACTCCTCTAATGTAGGAGTCAACTCGGCTGAGCCGAATCGGAAGACATGACGCTCAGGAGTCCAATACTTGAGTATCCCAGCAACAAATCCCTCCAGAATCTGGAAGGACAGTAAAGACATAGAGTGGCCCAGCATGCGGCTGACATCGATACGATTGGTAGATGGCAGCTGGTCATACCAATCCCTCAAGCTGGTAGCTATATGGCTAGCAGGAAGGTGGTCCAAATGTACCACTGCAGAGGATGACATCTGTAAAACCTGTGTCAATAAGACTATACAGGGGTCAATCTCTATCCAATCATTTAAATATATATGAAGCATGCATCATACTAATGATAAAACAGCATGTGTGGTGAATAAATAAGAAGCATCATATATAAATATCTTCCATGTACATTAGTTTCATAAACATCACTGTCAAACCTATGATACATGTGAAAACTAAAAATAAAAAGTACAGGATATTGGGGCACAAATGCCCAATAACTAACAGAGGACCTATAGACTCGCCCCTTCATCAAAATCATCCAAGAACGTGAGGGTCTCATCAAACTGATCAACCTGAGGTCGTCGACCTGGAGTGGGTGCATCCTGCTGATCCGGCCGATAAGGTGTCTCCTGCGTATCCGGGGGAACGGTGAAGGGAACATCTCTATCCTGGAAGCCACCAAAACCTGAGGGCCCAGCACCATGGGAGCCACCACCGCCTGATGGTCCAGCCTCATGACCCCGAGAAGCAAAAGTGTGAGCCAAGGATGGGTCCAAGCCATTGTAACTACAATAGGCCGACAACTCCTCCAACTGAAGTCTCAAGGCAGCAATCTGATCCTGATGAGACGGCTCCTGAAAACACGATATCCAGTCCCTCATCATAAGGGATCCTGGAACCAGATCGCCCAAGAATGGATAGCCCGGGTCTGAGCTCCTATCAGTGCGCCGGACCCACCAAGCGATAAAGTCCGCCGAAGAGATTGGACCCTCAGACAGGAGGAAACCATCAAACCCCAAGGTGGGAATCGATGCAACTGACGAAGTCAAAGGCCAAAAGCGCTGGGCTGGAGGAAGATACGTCAAGCGAATCTCCCCAGTAATGCATCGAATAGCGCGCTCTCCAAGGTAGAGCTCCCAACCTCCATAAAAAAGGAGTGGAATCCGGCGAGTCGATAAATAGAACTCTGGCCCTGTCGGCACGCCATCCTCAAATCCCTCGGCCAAGTGCTCTCTAGAATATGGGGTACACAATATATCTCAAGCAAGCAACGTCTCCAACTAAAGACGGGCATGGGCAAAGTCCTCCGCGACCGGGACCTCGGACAGAGTAGACTGATGCCATCTACGTCCCCGGGGATGAGTATCCAAGCCTAAGACAGAGGTAGGGCGAAGACAGGGAAGCCTCTCATAAGCCCAGAACTGTCAATTCAAACAAACCCTCCATCAGTTGTGGGAAAAGAGAAATCAATCAAAAGGCAAATAAATGAAATTCGGTCAAAAAGACTTACCAGAAGAAACGGGAAAAATCCGACCAAGACGTCGGTAACTCCCTCGGATCGCAGTCGCATCCCATGCAGGAAAAGAGCGAATGTGAACGACCCCCAATCATAGTCCCCAATACGGTCTACATATCGAATAGCCCCTACCATGCTGAAGGGCACAGTGGAGGAGTTGTTCGGTATGAAATAACCCCTCAAGATGGTCAGGAACAGACGCCGCAAGATGCGATCCCTAGTCTGCCAAATCAACAGGCAACTCCTGCTGCAAGGTGCCTCGAGCTGAATCAACGCCCAGGCATCCTGATCGAATACTACGAGCCTTGAAGGCTCGCTCCTGAGGAGAAAACCCTAGGAGGGCAAGCACAGCAGCCCCGGTGATAGACTGCTCCAAGGGCACCCAATCCCCGGTGAACTCCAAGCCAGTGATGTACCTCCAATCCATGGAAGTCATCATCACCTCACAATCCAATAGATGCAGCAACTGACTCTGGTGAAACCATCTCTCACCCAAAGCCTGTAAATAGCCCCCAGGGCAACGACGGGGAACAATGGTGAAGAAGGCCCCGAATCCCCAAGAATCTACGATCTCTTTGTACTCGAGATGTAGCGACTGATACAGAGCGTAGATACTGAACCAGTTACCCCTCAGCTGGGTAAATTCTGGCACCTGTACTGACGTCAAGGTTAAGAAAACCCGTCTATGTCAGAAAGAAAAACAAAAAAATAATAATTAATCCCATACATCATTCGCCTACAAGTGAATGGACGGATGGTGGCTCAAATCCGTGCCCAGCAAATCTGGGACCTCTACCTCAATGCCCGAAAGAAATCTAGGCGCAGTAGGGAGTGGAGGCAGAACCTCAGGCTCGGGAATGTCCTCGTCAAGGAGTGGCTGATCCTCCCAAGCTGGCAAGCTAGCGGGCTCGGTCAAACGCTGCACTCGTCGGCTAATACGTGGAACCAGAACCTCGAAGGGGGTCCTACGCCGGCGAACACCAGATGAAATCGGTCGTCCAGTGGCATGACTAAGCTCCTCAGGATCCATGTCTGAACAATAAGTTCGTAGGAATTAAAGCCAAGTCAGGTATATTCTTACCATTTACAAATTTCAAATTAAACCCATAAAATATGATCATCACATCATGCATGTCTTACATGTGTCATTAAATGTGTATGTCATTTGCATCTTAGTACATTTATAATGTATCTATGACCCGGACATTTGGTTTATGAAATTTTTTTGCCAGAGGCTCCTTTATAAAACGGACTATCCACATGCCCGAAGCATGTATTAAATCACCCTATGAGGGTACATCATCACAACCAAGCATGCAAACATCAATTTCAACTGTTATTCTAACACATATGTACAATGTATGTCTAGATTAACTGATAAATGGCAATATCTCGCATTCATACGATCCATAGGATGATTTGTATACATGCATTACATCATAAACACATTTATCCATCTATACATGCATACATGTTAGATATATTGCCTTTAAGAAAGGAAATACGTGTTTTCGCCAATGAAAACATGAAAGAACGGAGTTTAAACGTTACCCGTAGTCCGAAGAAGGAGTGTATGGTGGCAGATCGCTCCAAATCAAGCCGAAATCGAGTATAGATGAAGAAACGCTCGGTTTTGTAGAGAGAAACAAGATGAAATCCGAATGGAATGGGTGAAAATGAGGTCTCCCGAAGGTATAAGCTCAAACGCAGGTAGCCTTGAACATGGTTAGTCTAGCCGCAACCATGTATGCGGCTACCTTAAGTGGGTCCCGCAGCATTCTGTTTGGCAACACGACGTCCAGGACGTGTTCTTTTGGGTTCAGAATGGTCACATTATGAAAAGTGATGCCTTTCTGGGACAGTTTGAAACCCCAAAAACCCTAAAAATCCTCCGAAATAGCAGAAGTTCGGCGAAGATCAGACAACCCGACGTTGAATGTCGGAAGACCAGAAAATCAATCAAAATCAACCTTACAACATGTAATCCACCGACAATGAATCAGTGAAGGCGTCGGCTTGACCCCGACGATATAATCCACCGACAATGAATCAGTGAAGGCGTCGGCTTGACCCCGATGATGTAATCCACCGACAAAGAATCAGTGAAGGCGTCGGCTTGACCCCGACGATGTAATCCACCGACAACGAATCAGTGAAGGCGTCGGCTTGACCTCGACGACGTAATCCACCGACAACGAATCAGTGAAGGCGTCGGCTTGACCCCGACGATGTAATCCATCGACAACGAATCAGTGAAGGTGTTGACGATGTAATCCACCGACAATGAATCAGTGATCGGCTTGACCCCGACGATGTAATCCACCGACAATGAATCAGTGAAGGCGTCGGCTTGACCCCGACGATGTAATCCACCGACAACAAATCAGTGAAGGCGTCTGCTTAACCCCGACGATGTAATCCACCGACAACGAATCAATGAAGGCGCCGGCTTGACCCCGACGATGTAATCCACCGATAATGAATCAGTGAAGGCGTCGGCCCGACGATGTAATCCACCGACAATGAATCAGTGAAGGAATCAGCTCAACCCTGATGAATGTAATCCGTTAGCTACAACCCTACGCAGGTCGACAAATCCCCGATGATGTAATCCGTTGGCTACCACCCAGTGAAGGCGACAGCTCAACCCTGATGGTGTGATCCGTTGGCAACAAACCAGTGAAGGCATCGGCATGACCCTTGTAATACCCGTGAATTTTCATATATTATTAAATAAATATATTAATGGAAACGAGAATTTATTTGAATATAAATGATTTTGTGTTATGAGATGAATTAATTCAATTATATAAAATTGAATAATTATAATAATTGAGAAATTGGTGGAGTTTGCGATAAACTCGTTGATTGCCTTGTGTGGCACAGTGACGTAATATAAGAATGATTATATTAATTTAAGCGAACAATTAATCTATATTAATTGTTAATCGTAGAATATTAATTAATTGTCATCGTAGAATAATTGTTATAAAATATTAATGGTGATTGATTAATAATATGTGATTATTATTATTGCAAGAAACATAATAATAATGAGCAACGTGTTTATAAATATAATAAGATTTATATTAAAGTGATAATTAATCATTTAAGGGTTAATTAAATTGTTATGGAGATTAACAATTATATTGATTGAACTATATGAGCTACTTGATTAATAGCCTATGTGACAATATGTATGTAAGTATACATTAAAATAGTACATCATGAATATATGATAAACAATTGTTGATTAGTAGAACTTAATAATAAAGGATACAGTGTGATGTGATTATATTCGAGAAAATTATACCAGTATGATAAAAATATACCTGGATTATATGTGTACAAGTTACACTTACTACATTATGTGAATTGTAGTGTAACATTTCAATTAAAGATATATATATAAAATATATATATATATATATATATGTGTAGATAGCCTAAGTATTTAATACATATGTGTATAATGAATCAAGTGTGGTATGTTGCTAGAAGGCTGAGTTTGTTTTGCTGGGAGAGCCACTATCTCTTTCACGTGATATACTCAAGCTATCCTACTCCCCTATAACCTTAAAACTCAGCAAGCCTTCATAGCAATCATACAATGGGGTGTGGGCATGATGATGGCTTTCAACAACTATCTACCAACTTATTCTTATCTAGCATGCAAATCAAACATACGTTAGTTTATTTTGAGAGTCAGAACCATGGACTGTGTTTTGATTTTATTATAAATGAAGCATCTCTCCTTCACATTTCATCTTGCTGAGAGTTTGCTTGAGTTTGATAAATTGAGAGCATATATAATATCAGTCTAGATTTGTAAGAATTGAATAGCTGCAAGCTCAATCATTTACAGAGGTATAATCCCTCTTCCTTTGTTCTTCATTTTCGTTTTCTGTTTCTGAAGTTTTCTTCAAATTCTTGATTATGCCAAATTGGTTCATAATTGGTTTATAGGACCCTTATATTGTTGTTATATGAACATACATACCTGATGGAACCACTATATAGCTTTCTTGACTTTCATTTCCATTGTTGCTCTGTAATTTTTGTAAAGCATCAAATTCGTGTGAAATTAGTTAGGGTTCATGAATTTGAGAATTTATAAATGCGATTGACTGTTATATAAGCATATATATGTGTTAGTAAGTTAAAAACGTTAGTGTAATGGCATATGGGTATGTTGAAATCGATGAAATGGGAGGTTTTGGGTCGGTTTCGGCTACAGTGTGAACTGCAGAAACTGTCCCCACGCTGCAGCGCCATCGTCCGCGCCTCCCACGCCGCAGCTCCAATCCTCGCGCCGCAGCGCCACCCGCGCCGCAGCGCCAGATTGTGGCTGCTGTTACCGCGCCGCAGCGCCGGCCTCTATGTGCAGTTTTCTGCATTCTGCAACAAAACTGTTATGTACTAATTGTTTGATTTTTGTTTAAACAAGCATGGAAGCATGATTAATACATATATATAAACCTAATGAGGCAATGTAAGCATGTTTTAGTGTATTAGCACGCATGGTTAACCAAACGACATATAGTTTGGAAACGAACTTAAAGTTTCCTAAACGAACGTTAACATATATGAAGCATGTTAATATTCTGATTTTTCAAGGCATGTCGGTATGAGGTAGAGATGCATAAAAGACATATTAACTTATGTATATATGGTTCGTAGTATGACAAGAGCATGTTAGACCTCACTATTGAACATATCTAACAAAAATATAAGTTTTGAAGGTTGATATTGACATGTAAAGACCATGTATACATTCTGACTTTTCGAGCATGTTTATAGGGCCTTGAAATGCATGAAAAGCATGTTAACTTATATATATAGGTTTCATAAGGAAGCATGGACATGATAGACCTTATTAATGAACTAAACTAACAAAGTATAAGCTTTGAACGTAAACTTTGGTATGTTATGACGAGAGTTAGAATCTGATAATTTGGACACATGTGATAGTACTCTTAGACTCATTCATGTGTCATGCATGTATATACCATGATTAGTTGCCGTGATTAAAGTTTAGCATAAACGAAGCATGTTTTCAAGATAATAACAATGCTAGCTACATATATGTGATACGAGTACTCATGAGCATGCCTAATACAAGTTATATGAAAATCTTATGTGTTTAAAAAGCGAGCATGTTAGACCATATGAATTCGTGTCCTTGAATGGCTTTAAGTATTAACTTAAGAACCTATACCATGTACGATTGGATTTGAAAAAGTTATACAAGCATGAAAGTATCCTTTAAATATGAATACATGCTACGTGATATTATAGGATGTTACTTGAACCCGATTTTGATGGTTAACTTAAGGGGATGCCGTAACTTGCTAAAATGAAATATATTTAGTATTGATTGCGATCTTATAAGATATGAGAATGTGTTTAAACTCTAAAGGAGGAACGTTAAGGATAGAAATTATATTATATATAACTGTGTAGCTAGGTAAAACCTAGCTTATGTGTTGATCGTATATTAGAAGATAAAATGTGAAGTTTAATTATATGACTAATGAATATCATATATATACGTAACTGTATTACGATAGGAATTCAAAAGTGTTGATTTGCTTTTCGTGGATAAACTACGCTAAAGGCAAGTTCTCTTACTTACACTCTTTTAAAGTGCAAGTATCCTAACCGACGCATTTACTTTATGCAAGAAAATCTATGATTGTGCAAGTTTTCTAACTTACACTCTTTTACTGTGCAAGTATTCTATCCTTGTATATTGCGAACTAGTTTCCTACTTAATCGGTTGAATTGAATTAGCATACTTGAACTCTTATTTCATTAAAGCTATTATTCCTGCTGAACTTAGTATTGTTCTTGAATATTGTGAAAGTGTCTATGCCATTTGATTCGGCTAGACTTATATTATTGGAAAGCAACCCAAACTAATTGATTGGTGCGGGATCTTGTATTTGACTAAGAAGAACAACCTTCTTTGAAGGAAATATATAATTGTCGGAGGACCGACGTGCACACTTGAGTATGATTGATTGTTATGCATAACGATGGTACTTTAGGCTGATCACCTGTTGTACCTGTTTTTGTTGGATTTTCAGTTTATTACTGTTAATTCTAGTAGAAGTTCATAGTCCTTAGCGACTGCTCAGTATTCAGTTATCTTGAAATCTTGAATTGATTTGTTATTGAATCACATTGATATTATTCTGTCCTTAGCGACTGTTATTGAAAACTGTTGATATTCTTGTTATCCTTGAATTATCAAACCTTGCTATACCCTTTTTGTAAGAATTAAAAATTATATTACAAACCCTTATTGTATATTACTTGCTGGGCAATTTGTGCTCATTCTTGCTTTCCCTAAAACATTTCAGTTAAGGCAGAGCATGGTGAACCTTCGGGCGTTGATAAGGGCAAGGGCAAGGCTACCAACTAGCTTGTCTCTTTTATGTTTTTAAATATTTTAATGTTGTATTAAGATGATGTAGTAAGACTGGATTTATTTATGTTTAAGCTTAAGTTAGATTATGTAATAAGTCGTTAATTGATATTATTATGTAATCTATTAAGTACTGTAGGTTGCGAGACTTGGGGGAATAATTATGATAAATCATTGTAAATTATTCTAGAATAGATTTTCCGCTGTGATTGTGTGATATTTAGTTATTATTATTGTGATGTATTATCCATGAGCACGTGATGAACCGAATTCGAGAGACCCCGTGACGGTCCTGGAATTTGGGGGCGTCACAACCCTGATGGTGCAATCCGTTGACTACAATTCAATGCAGGTCGACTCAACCCCGACAACGTAATCCTTAACTTCCCCAGCCGGGGAAGTAACCCTTTTATACATCTCATATATCATTGCATCGATCATACATGACATTGCATCATCAGATATACCTTGTCATTCATTTTCCGTGTCTATTAAATCTTTGTCGTGTTCATTCCATTACATTACATGAACATGACAAAGAGGGGTATCTGTAGACACTCAAAATTTTGCTTTTATCGTACTAACCCTGCAGGAGGGTAAAAGCGTCATTTTACTTCGGAGACAACCTCGAAGTAGGGCAAAAGATCCCGGTAATCTCGGAGATAACCCCGGGAATGGTGAAGAGGACAAATGAAGTCTTAACATACCGCAACCCGATCGAAGATCGACAAGCTGAGACAGTGATCATCGGAAACCACCTCAGCAAAACTCGAACGACGTACCATCAAGAGATAAGCCTGCAGACTGATATCTGGACTTGGAAGGTATCTCAACTACGAGTATCAACTTCCCGAACCCTAACTCAGTTGGACTCGGTCATATCTCACTGCGTTTGTCAAATACGATCCGAAAGATCAAACGGCAGACGTCAACTTCTGCAGAATCGAGACCGAAGGAGCCATAACCAAGCCGTGGGGGTCCCACCTAGGTAGCCTCCACCATGTATGCGACTAGCCGCATACATGTGTGCGGCTGCCCCAGATAGGTTATAACCCCCCACTTAGTTCATTTTAAAAAAAAAGAAGAGATAGATATAAAGAGAGAAGGACATTTCTAGAGAGAGAAAGGCTCGGGTTGGACATCAACATAGCAACTTGAAGCTTATTTCTTCCATCTAGCATCTCATTGAAGCTATCTTAATGTTCTTACTTCATCCCGGGAGTCAAAACGCTTGTTCACGCGTCCCCCAAGGTGAAATAACGCACTTCTAGCTTCGTTTTCTTTGTAAACTATGTTCAAATGATAGATTAATAAAGGATCTTGTTTGAATCTAGCTATATTTGTTGTATTATAAGCATATTGTGTAATAGTTGGTAGTTTTAACTTTTCTATCGGTTATTTATTGCTTTAATACGTTGTATATAGCTTCGGAAGCTAGATATACCTCAAGCTAAGCTTAAGCTAGTTCCCGAGAGGTTGTTAGCATGATGCTTCAACCCGGGAGCTAGAACGGCTTAGATCCGTGGTATATCTATGGATGTATTTACTTGTAAATGGTCCCGGCTAACCCGTATAGCCATAAATATATATTTAGAGGTGAAAGGGGGGCCGAATAGGCGTGAACGGTGATTTCAACCGATGAAATCACTTAGTGATGAAGCCGTGGACATTATGTATATATGAAATGGTACAAATATTGTGAGCCTAAGAATACCGGTGTCGAGATCCTCGAACGGATCCGACTTGATCCCCACGATGGACCGATTTTTACGTTGTAAATGCTTTAAATACCGTAAATATCGATGTGTATGTAATATTTGGATCTTGAAGACGAACTCGAGGGGTTAGTCTCAAGAGCTCGGATTCAAGACCCCGTGATAGTGAAAACCTTCATTACGGGAGCTCGGTTCATCGAGATGGCTTTTATGCCCGATGATGATCCGAACCTACTTAACGCTTTAGCATACATATCATCAAAATGATTTCTCAAAGAAAACCACAAAGAGCTTTTGATGAAAAATAAAGCGATTCGGGGTAGATCACGTAATGAACGTAAAGAAAAAAAGGAAGTATCGAAATCCTCGATTCCTAATCGGGCAAAGGATTTGAAAACCTTACTTTCCAAAATCTCATTTTAATTTACATATCTTGTTAAAATTGAATCTTTCGCTAAATCAAATCCTTCGTACCTAGGCGCAAAAGAGGTACAACACTACTTTCAAGTCACCAAAAAGACTTTAGAAACCAACTAATAAAGCTTTCAAAATCACACACACAAACACACACACACACACACACACTTTTGCATAGAAAATCAATAAGATGTGGTACCGTGCTTGCACGGGAGTCGGGGGGTGCCTAACACCTTTCCCCCGCTTAACCTAGCCCCCGGATTCTACGAATCTCGGGTTTCAAGACCAAATCAAAGAGTCACGCATTGGACCATCTTGCGAAAAACTATTAAAACTCGGATGAGTTGGTACATCCATTTCAAAATACCAACTGGCGACTCTGTCTCAATCGGTCCAATCAATAAAATCAATCTTTCAAAATCGTCGACACATATGTCGGTACCGGTTTCCTACGAAATTCACCCTTTAAAACGGAACCCCAAAGACAAAGCGAAAGCGAAAGGGAAAATAAGAAAATAAGAAAATCGGGACACTTCTCTCTCGTACCACGGACAAGAGACGAGGGCAAACAACTCCAAAAGAGAAAAAAGAGACCTCATCCTTCAACAAAAGGGAGACCGAAGACTTGATTTTCCGCCCGGCGTCGACAATAAGTATTAGTGATAATATTTTTGAAGAGATGTTTAATAACTAGAACCCTCCTCCTTACTTTGGAAAAAATAATATTTGAATAACGAAATTCATTTAGCTTGACTATTGGAAATCAATTTTTTGAAAAAATTCGAGGAACATTTTTGCATAATTAATGCATTTATGAAGTACAATTGTGTTAAAAAAATGTTTAGGGAATAATTTAACAAAAATATGATAAATAAGAGGGTCAGATTTATAACTTAGTCCGAGGAGAAAGACTTTTGGCCCAAAAAAAAAAGATTTTGAGGAATACATTGGCAAACAAGATACAAATTAGTTGTTTTTTCTTTTTTTGCATTAAATAATGCTATTATTATATAAAGTTAGTCACATAATACTCACATAATAATGATGTAATTATATGTGATTTGTTGTTGAGTTAAGTGAGTCATATTAATAATAAATTACATACTATTACATCAGCGGTATAATATATTTATGTGATAATTTTATGTGATAGTAGCATTACTGTTTTGCATTTCATTCATAAAACATTCACGCCTTTTGTACTGGAATATAACCAATAAAAGTATGCAACGTGTCCAGCACGTGAGTGTAGCCGCCTCGGGCATGCCACACGTTATTTCCTCAACCTAGAAAAGTATCAACAATAATTCAGTTCACATTATATATATTCTAAACCCTAGAAACCCCAAACCCATTTTTCTCTCTCTAGATTCTCTTTCTAGATTTTCTCTCTTAGCAAAAACCAGAAAAAATGGCGTCGTTTGAGGAGGCACCACCGGGAAACCCTAAGGCCGGGGAGAAGATCTTCAAGACAAAGTGCGCTCAGTGCCATACCGTCGAACAAGGGCAAGGTCACAAGCAAGGTAATCCATTCATTCATCCGTATTAATTACTCTCTCAATATCTGTGTATATATACGTGTATATATGTGTTGAAGTAGATGATTTTAGATCTGTTATGCACAAACCTGATTAATTATTGTTTTGCTCAGATCTGAGGGTGTAAACTGTAGTATTTTGGATCTACCATTTGTTTGCAATTTCTACGGATTTTTCTAGCTATTTTTCGTTAGGTTTACCTAGATTTTCAGCATATTGGTTTGGCTTAGATTACCTGTTACGGCAAGTGTTGAATGGGTAACATAAGTAATTTTGAATGGGATTGATGCGTTAACGTCATTTTTAGAGTTATTTTTCTTATATTCTATGATCTCTAGTTTTTCAATATTTATTTGGTAAATAGGTTTTTTATAGCTCAGAACTGATGGTTAAATAAAGTATTAAAGTGGTGAGGCATCATTTACTAGAAGTTTTTTAGTTTTCATTTATTTATTTATGATAGTATGAAGTATGAACTTAATATTAAGAGATAAAAATTACAGTAGTCCAATAACCACTTAAGAGTATAAAGGTAGAATTAGTTTGTCAATTGATTAATAATTGTGTATATAAGATTCCTGGTACCTAGGATACAAGAGTGTCATTTTTATAAATTTGCTATGATTCAGAGCATCTCCATAGGTTTACAAATATAACAGAATTAACTGGATTGACTGAATTGAATCAGTAGTTTCTAGTCACAATGAATTTGTTAAGCTTTTATTTGTTGAAGATATGTCCATGTATTGATAATTGTGTTTATAGCTTTTGGTTAATGTGTTGGTTAATATAGTTGGTTGAAGTTTTTGTTGTATTCACAATTTCTGTTTCGACCTTCTGAGCCTAATGTACCTGAAGAGTTGTTTTCTTAATTTGTAGTATTGGATCGTGGTCAACTTGAAAGCATTATATGTACATGTCTATGCAACATGCATTCATGTTGCTGAATACATATATTTGGAACAAGGCTCGTTGATATAGGTCAAGTTACATATGCTCTGAATTTTGGAGAACAGGGTACCTCTTTGTCTATTCTAATACAAAGCAGGAGCTCATATTGATGCGTCTTATTTTCTAGGTTCTTCTTTTACCACAATTCCAAATAGGATTTCCGACAATTTCTATATACAACTAAAGTTTGAGTACTCGCTTTCAGTAGGAGTTGAAAGAAGTTGGGTAAGTCGGTCCATATTGAGGGAAGAACTCAAGCAAGTGTTAATGCCGTTGGGACTTGAAAAGGGGAGAAGTCAATAATATGAACATGTAAATGAGAAATAGGGTAATGTGAGGTGAGAGATCGATGTTTCAGCATTCTTGTTTTAAGAGATTGAAGAGTAATATGGTATTGGTTAATACGTGAGAATGATTGAAATCTTGGCCCAAACTACTGAACTTTTGGATAGCTAGGTCAGCTACTGCACAATTATCTTTCATTATGTTAAATGGGGTGAAATATGAGGCATAATAATGGTACACTTTTGGTAATTATCTGCTTTCGCAGCATTTCTAGAGGGGAGTTAGAATTGGCTACTTATCTTGTTATTTTCTTGTTTTGGTCTAATCTATTTGAATCTGGTGGTATTTGCAGGACCCAATTTGAATGGCCTTTTCGGAAGGCAGTCTGGAACAACTGCTGGATACTCGTATTCTGCTGCTAACAAGAACAAGGCTGTAATCTGGGAGGAAAAGGCTTTGTATGATTACTTGTTGAACCCCAAGAAGGTAGTAATATAATTTCATAGTGACTCTATTTGATAAGACCAAGGGTGCTTGCAAAGTTATAGATATTCTGTGCTTCTATTGATCTTCTTTTTATTATATGAACATGAGAAGATGGTGGATGCTGAGTAATTTTGCTTAGCTCTATGTAGAATATTTAGTTGTTATTCTCTTTGTTCCATTATATTAGTCTATGTTACATGTATTCACTTTACCCTCCCTATAGTATGTGTCCGGCACTTGACACTTGGATAAGGATACTGGTGGGTGTTGCACTTTATTTTAGTGTAAAAAATTGACAAAATTGAGGAGTACCTACGTCGTACTCTTAAAGTACCCGTGTTCGACTAGATAGATCCGAGTTCATGTGACTTAGATATTAGTCTAACTTGTTCCATATTTCCTTAAGTCTTTAAGGAATGAAATGTCTTTTAATATTGACATAATTGGCTGATCATATATGGTTAATATCAAGATAAGAGTACTCTAGTTGCACTAGGGTTTCATCATTTGTACTTATTGAGCTTAATAATATGGTTGGGTGTTTATATTGTATATGCTTTTAATAGAATTAGGATTTTTCTCGGTGATGGTTGATGTGTTAGATTCAGAATAAAATTGTTTTAAGGATTTCTATTGTTCATTTTTGTTTAATTGTATTGTTCAGTGTTTAGTTTGTATAGGTATTTTAATCCCAATTGGAATACTATTAGAGAACCTAAATCGTTCACAATTGGAAGAAAACATCAGTGACATTTGTGATATTCTTGTATTTTTGTTTTTGAATGAAACAAAGAACACAGACGCTCCTACACGGTTAATTTAATCAAGTCTAACCAGTTTTTTCTTGATTTAGCAATAACATGGTTAATACAATCAGTCCAATCTGTTTTTTCTTGATTTAATTGCTTCAGGTTAGTTACAATCTCATGTACTAACTCAAACCTATTAAACAATTATTTTCCTATTAAACAATTATTTTCCCCTTGTACATCATTTTTTAGGTAATTTATTATCCCTTCCTGCTTGCGCTAAAGTCCTTTTTACTTTTTCTATGACAGTACATTCCTGGAACAAAGATGGTTTTTCCAGGACTGAAAAAGCCGCAGGATCGTGCAGATCTCATTGCATATCTGAAGGAATCTACAGCATAATGATTTTCCCCCCAAATTACATTTGCAGTTGCTAGATCTACAATTCACGTTGGATGGAGCAGATAAACAACTATTTTTTCTGAATAAAAATATCTTGATCTACTGTGCCTCTTGTTTCTTTTGAGCACTGGGTATATAGACAAGTCTTTTGGAATGAGGTCATATTTGACAACAAAAATCTTGATTCAATCAACTACAGTTAGCTGTATCATATGGATATTTGGCTAAACATGAATTCCTTTTTATGGTCAGTAATTTCATTGCAACTTTATTCAGAGTTGCATATTGGCATGCCTACCATCTTTTTTGTTAGACATCTAGTTGATTTTAGCCAGAGGTCATATAATGGTAGGTAGAAATCAATATTTAAAGCACCAATCAGGTCTGGTAGAACTACTATCATACTGTAGTCTTATATCAATGAACTTGATAACTCTAATAAGACAAAAGGACCTCATAGAACCGGAACCTTGAACAATTGGTTACCAAGTCTCTAACTTTATTTGTCTGGGTATCGTAACTTCAAGTAAGACATTGTTCTTGATTTATTTGGTTGGAAACTGCTACATTTTGCAACTTTGTTGCGACTTTTGTTGCTGAGTATTATAGATTACTAGTGTATCTTGAGTTCTATATACTAAGTCGTTCAAAAGTTCTAACTTTTGTTGCGTGTACACACATTTACATGTCTCCTGAATTTATTTACATATGTTAATATTATGTTAATAGTAACAAGGTTTGTGAGCTTATTTATATATTATGTTATAGTAACTAGGTTTTTTACAAGATATTTTATTCTTTGGTGCTTTGATACGACTCTATTTGCTGTCATTTGATTGCTGTCATTTGATTGTTCCGGGCTCTTTGTCGGTACAGAGTTCTACCCATGTTAAACTCGTGTCATTCGTGTTGATTAATCGGTTTCATTAGATTGTTCTGTGCTATTTATGGTATTGAGTTCATTCGTCTTGATTAATCGGTTTCATTAGATTGTTCTGTGCTATTTATGGTACTGAGTTCTACCCTTTTTGAAAGATTCGAGTTCGCAGCAGTCGCTAGCATGTTCCTCGCCTTAATAATATTAAGAACTTCATTAAGCATAAATAATAATTTTCAGTTTTATCCTTATTAGCAATTGGGAAGGCAAAGTGAAAAAACGCAAATCACAATAAGGAAAAAAAACTGTTTATGCATAATCTGTTACGGATTCTTTGGGTTATATACAATATGCTTAATGTTCTTCATTTGTATCTGTGTTTTGGGTTCAATTTAGTTTAGTATTTGGGTTCTAGTCTGATTGTGTACAGTCTAGTTTGAATAGTTTGAGTTTTAGATGAATTTGTGAACGTAGTTGTACGTGCCCTCTTGCGCGTATATTTGCAAGAATTTCATATGAATTTCATATATAAGTACGTTCACACACATCTACAACTCAAACAATTCAAAGATTGTGCACAATCAGATTTGAACCCAAACCACAGATACGAATGAAGAACATTCCCAAAGAATCCGTAATAAACTCTTATTGTTTAAATATTTTTCTTTTTATCTTATTGTTTCCTTTTTGGGCCTTAAACTCCCGAAAGGTGTCCGGTGAGTTGAGAATTTTCCATTAACTAATTGTTCCCCTTTTCTTTTTGGACCTAAGACCCCCGAAAGGCGTCGAGTGAATTTAAAGATTTTTCTATAACTTCTTGGGTTAGACCATCGAAAGGCATTTTCCCCCATATGAATAGCTCTAGTGAATGGATCTACTCATTTTTATCTGATCTTTTTGCTTGTAATACAGTACCTAGCGAGTTCTTGTCTTTTTATTTTCCTCTTCTTTTTTCCTTCTCAAATTGAAGTGGTCTAAATCAAAGGACTTGAGCAATCAACCTATGCTCAAACTTTTCTTTCATTTGAACGTGACATGAATTTGGAGAAAAGTAAACCCAAAAAACAGAAGAAACACCAAGTGACCACTAAGAAGAAAAGTGTTCACTTTGTTTGAAACTGGTTTGGCAACTTAAGAAATAAATCTGTAATTCAGCCTAGTAAAAGTAAGTTTCTCTACATTCAAACCCGCTCCCCTGGATGCCCCTCTAGACCCCTGAAATTGAAAACTAATAGTACAAGTTTCTCAAAAAAAAATGTTCAAAATTTATAATTTTGCCCTTAACGATCCGTGATTAATAATTAACAAAAGATCATTCCATGTCGGCATGTTGAAGTCCAAATCTGGGGTCTTAAGGTCTGGGTGTGTATGGAACTGGTTCCAGGTCCGGTCTCTTGTTGGCTTGTGCTCAATGAATGATGTTCTTGTAGTGTGCTTGGGCTGTTGCTACTTCTGCTTAATGAATTTGTGTGATCAATCCTAATATACTACAATCAATGAAGATTGGCGGCCCCATTGAGGCATTGATGATTGTAATGTTATATTTGGAGTACCGCTATGTATTGCGAAAGTTTTCAGCCACTTATAATTACGATGGTACGTTTATATAATCAGATAGCTTTAAAAAAAACAGGAGTATAAAATTGGCCCACCATATTATCTATCTGATTAAAAGAATTAGTTATCTATCCACTAATACATGGAATTGATAGAATTTATAAGATTGATCTACTATATTATATATTCATTAAAAGAGTTATCACTAATGCTATGTTTGGATTGAAGGAATGGAATAGTATAGGGAATGGAATAGTGGAGGGAATAGAATAAGAGAGGGAAATGAAATATTCCATGTTCATGTTTGGTTGATGTTAAGAATACATCCAAGAATGAAATAAATTATTAGAAAGTGACCTAAATACCCTCCAAATATTCAAATTTAACTTAAATTCAATTTATGTTTAAAATTTGACTCATATTTTTGCAAAAAAAAAATTATAATTCTATCTTTCTTCCTTTTTTTTCTACTTATAAATTTTTTTGTAATTTTTTTTCTGACTAATAATTTATTTATTTTTTATAATTTTTTTTATTTCTTTAGAATTATTTATTTTAATTTATTAAAACTAAAGATAAGTAATGTAAAATAAAATACAATTAAACAAAACTAAATCAACTAGTATAACATCTAACTTAATAATATAAAGTGATGATAAATCCAAATAACATGCAGCAGAATATAAAGATTACAAGGTCATGTGCCCAACATTGAAAATTACATAACTGTTCTGAGGATTTTTACATATGATAGCAATACCAATTAGCAATACTAGCAAATAAAGGGGTGATCCCAGCAGCATAAGAAACAATTCAACAGCCAAAGAGGACTGGCAGCACGGCAGCCCAGAAATTTTGGGAAGTCTAGCAGCAACCAAAGAGCATGGACAGCAGCTTTGACCTCGGCCAAAGCAACAACACCCCCACTTCATACCGAAGCAAATTATCTAGAAAGCATAGCAGGCCCAATACCAAACCAGCCCCTATAATACACAGTAGGTAACACACAACATCACATAACATCTGCAACATCAGCACATAACAGCAAAGTAGGAATTTGACCAGCAGCTGCACATAATAAACAATATCACCAAACAAAATAAAATAAAGCAGCCCTAGATAGCCAAACAAATCCAAAATGGCCCCACAAGAATAGATAAGCAGCCCTGCAGAACCAGAGCAGAAGAAAGAAATTCAGAACATGGCCCCTAGCCACAGACCCCATATCAATACACCTACAACACAACAATAGCTGCTGTCCAGACATAACCCAACACCCCAGTAGAATCATAACAATATCAGCAATAAGGTGATATGCAACACATAGTAACATCCAGCAGAATATCCCCTGCATTGATTCATCGGCTCTCCAGTCATCCATGACCCAAGACATTTTTATAGACCATTCAGAAACATTTTTTACCATTCAGAAAAATCTGACCCTTTAGAAGAGGAAATGCTGCATCAATTAATTCCATTTTAACTCCATTCAAGGCCTCTGCAGCAGGTTCAATATCAAGCAGATGTAGAATTACAGTCTGGTCAGGACCTAACATGGCTCCTCTTGCAAGAGATGCAGGGGCTCCTTTACTGATTAAAGATTCTTACTAAACATGCATTATGAAATATGAATAATTAGTGAAATTTCTAACAGTGTATATTCCATAGACCACCCTAAGAAGAATTAATGAAAATACATAATAAGCAAGAACTAATTATTATATATTATAATTAGCATTATTGTGATGGTTCTGAGTTGGTATATAACAAACATTCAATGATCAATTGATGAATGATTCAGCAGATTGCAAGATATAATAGTTCGATATTACTTATCAGAGAGAGAGAAACCTTGAGTGCAAAGTAAAGAGATACAGGAATAATGAATGCTCCCGTAGCAATAACTACATTCAGATGTCTGGAAAGCAGAATCTGCACACAATGGCTCATGGTAACATGGCAGAACCCAAAAGTTATAATCAATACAGATACTAACAGGATACAGATCTAGATTTTAAACTATAAATTATGGCTAGCCGTCCACACATCAAACATCTCAACTGCAAGATTTTCTCTAAAGTTTGTCCACACATGGGATGTCTCAACTGTATTAATGTAGTCTTCATCAACTCTAGTTTCCTCATGGTTGACTTCTATCTCCTCATCTTCAAACGGATCAATAGCCATTTCTTGCCTTATAAAGTTGTGCATTAGGCAACAAGCAACAATTATTTTATTTTGTGTTCGAATAGGATAAAATGAAGGACTTCTAAGAATTCCCCATCTTTTCTTTAGAAGGCCAAAACAACGCTCTAATTTCTAGCCTGCTTCATGTTAAACAATTCTTTGGCAGTCGTAGGTCGATGCCCATCTAACCAATCATTTAAATGATATCTTTGACCTCTAAAAGGTGCAAGAAACCCCTCTCCATTGGTATATCCAGCATCTACAAGGTAGTAGTTACCTAAACCAAATAAAAAAGGATGTTAAAGTTGATTGAATATATATATGGGGTTGTGTGTTTGTTTGTGTTTGTTAGTGCGTGTAATTCTATAAATATTAAATTATATTAAGATATTTCTTATTTCTTACCTCAATTTACTTTCAAACCATGATTACGATGCATTGCAGAATAAAGTACCCTACCACCTGCCGCGGACCCTTCCCAACCAGGTAAGACATACATAAATTGCATTTCCGGGGAGCAAACACCTAACACGTTAGTTATAATCTCATTTTTTCGATTTCGATACCTAGGTTTATCTTCTTCAGGGACATGAACCTTTATGTATGTTCCATCCAGAGCCCCTAGACAACCCTAGTAAGAAATACTTATCTTTTTCAAAAGCATAACGATAAATATGTAATTTAAAAAAAACTTGTTCTAGTAAGATAATAAATATCCAAGTTAAAGTAATACCTTGAACCATTTCCACTTATCGTCCGTAGAGTTTTCACGTATAGGTTCCGGTTTCTTATAAAGCTGGCCTTCCAATCTTATCACGACATTGAGTACGTTGTTGAAGTGTCTACTAATTGTTTCACCAGATCGACGAAATTGTAACACTATTACACGATTTTTCACATGATGGGCTAGCACATACAAGAAAATGGCAACTTGTTCATCTATTTGAAGGTACTTTGTACTACTAAGCTTGCCCGTGGTATGTAAAATATCACACAATTTGGTAAAACTTGCCCTATCCATTCTAAGATAATTGTGGCATGTAATGTCACTATCATACACTAGCTCCCTCATAAATTTTAGGCCACTTGAGCAAGAAAGGGTGTACTTTGGTCGAGTAAGTGCGCTCATACTTCTATGTCGTGCCATAAATATAACAAATTGCATGAATAAGTTAACCATGGCAACTATTTCGGACCAAAAATGAAAAACAACAACTAATCTCTTCATCCTCTTCTGTTTGTCTAATTTACGACGAGCCATGACTGCAATTCAATAGAAAAAGTAAGAGCAAACTCAAAAACATACACACAAAGTAAATTTCAAGTCTAATATCCATTGAATAAAAGTAAGCTTGGACATAATAAAAACCAAATTATAACTTCAACATAAAATGTTCTGTCATGACCAGATTCAAGAGCTATAACCAAAATTTTGGAGCCATGAAACATAATCTATCAAAAACAATGCCAATTCATATTAATCTATAACTTCACCATAATGCATCATAATTCTTAAATTTATCAAATTTATTAACCACTTTATCATCTTTCTTCTTATCTTTCCTCTTGCTACTCATAACCTTACTTTCATCCACTCCATTAATACCAACTCTACCACCCCAAATCTTTTTTGAAAGCTCAAATGTCTTATATTCATGTGGCTTAGAAAAGACAGGATCCTCACCAATCTCTCCTTTCTCAGCATTGTTTTAATACTTTTTCTTCAACCTCTTAATCTTTTCCGTCAACTGACTCTTCGAAACATCCACGCTAAGCAAATCCTTAACAAACTCATGAAACGCGGTCATATCCAAATACGGGTCAGACCCTTTCTCCTTCTGGTAATCAATCATTCCTTTCAATATCACAATTTCATCATCCTCATTCCATAACCGATTAAGCGCAGACTTTTTCCCCGGACAATCCCCTGCATCCCCATTTGAGACCTTATCCAACTTCATACCATAATATGCTCCTTTTTTTTCTCTTTTTCATATGATGCCAGGGGACTCAAAACACAATGAATGCAAATTCTTTAACCTATCCATATGCTTGATTGAGCTGCTAGTTAACCAACTAAATTCTTTTGGGAGTCAAGCAGACAAAAAAATCTTAAGAGGATCTTCATACATTCTAGGTACAGAAAAATATGTACACTAACCTTTTTAAAATTCTACAACAAAGCCTCCGCTTTAAGAACAAAAAAAATAGCTCTATTTTTCACAACTTTTGCACAATTTAGCATCTTTTTGATTAATTCTCTGTTTCAACTCCATTTAGTGGCCCTAAATATTAGTTCATCATCTTTTTGAGATCTGAACATGGTTGTTAACCCCAAGGACACTTGAACTGTTATCCCATTCTCATTTTTAGATTATAATGTCTCTTTATTACCCCAATAATTTATAATTTCGAAAATCATCAAGAAAAAAATGAAAAGGAGAAAAAAAATCAAGTCTAAATCCACTGAAGAAGGAAGACGAAACCAGAACAAATTACTTGCCATAATATAACAGTCAAAATCACCACAAAATCAAAGCAAAAATACGACCAAACAGTTTATCTCCATTTATAGATGGATATATATCAATAATCAAAAATCATACCAGAATTATAGAGAGACTTGGAAGCTATTTGTTTCAATTCAAAGCTTTGGAAGGACTTAATAATTACCTGATAAATAGAAAGAAAGAAAGAAAGAAAAACGATTAGCCAAGGATTTGAGATATGATAAATTTGAGATGAAATCAAGATTTGTGGTCATGTACCGATCTCAGCCAAGGATCGATCTCTTATCTTCTCTCTTCTCGCCGCTCTCTTCCTCTCGCGCTCCAGTCTCAAGATCTCTCATCTTCTCTTCCTCTCGCCGCTCTCCTACTCTCGATCGGGAAAAGAATCCATCGACTGGATGGGTATTATTGTCAATGGACCAAAATTAGAAGATGGAATAACTTATTCCAGACCCTCCCTCCTGGAATGAAATTTTTTAATCCAGGCTTACTAATATTCCGGCAGGAATAGAGTATTCCTTTCCGAATGTGCAACCAAACAGACCATTCATCATTCCAATAGAATAACTTATTCCATTCTCCCTCTTATTCCATCAATCCAAACATAGCATAATAGTTATCCATAACAAAAAAGTTTGTACATAAAGTTGCAAGATATATTATTTTTTTTAAATTTGTTCAAAAAGCAATTGTTAACTTTTAAATAGTGGTGTTTATCAACTTAATTTTTTTTTTTTAAAATACAATCTCCAATTAACTTATCTATCTTTTCCCCTAAACTAAAAAGAAAACACTAGGGTTGGAAAACTACTCGAATCAACGAAGTAATATCAACCTTCTGAGTTTTGAGGAAACAAATTCCCATCCAACACTAACTACTAGTACCAACAAAGTTTCTAATTCAAAGCCTTGGAATACTTTTCCCATGAATAGCAATACAATCTTTTGATATATATATATATATAGGCTTTATGCTGCGTTCAGGCAGAATGTCAGGAATGGATCCCATTCCACCACCGCCTATGGAAAGAAAATCAAGTGATTAGAATTCCAGCAAAATGAAATTTTTTTTCCACGTTGGAATAGGCCATTCCATTCCAGCCCTCATTCCTTCAATCTATTCGCTGCATTAGGGATTTTTAATTTCCATTCAAACATGCAAATGGGCTAAAATTTTCAAAAGGTAAGAAAGATTCATAAAAGTTCAATATTAAAATCAAATACTAGTAATCTTAAAGACAGAATACATATCTAAGATCTCCAGCTACAATCAGAACAGACAAATTAAAATCTAATGTGCTATTGGTTTCAACTAATAAGAACATCATTAAAAATCTCAACGTTGAGCACCATAAATCTGACTGGCATCGTACTGAGGATAAACAGGTTGGGGTGATGAACTTTTCCCATAACCAGCTGGCACAGTTGCATAACCACCTGATTGTGGGATTGACTGATCATAGCCCTGCTGGGTTGGAGCTACTTGAGAGTAAGCAGGCTGCCCAGAGGGTGGTGCGCCATAAGCCGCACCAGGACCAGCATTATAAGTGGGATCAGCAGTCCCTTGATACCCATAAGCTGCATTGTTTGGGGCTGCCTGTTCGGTATAAACTGGTTGTGAAGCTGGATACTGAGCATAACCAGGAGCCTGCTGTCCACTAGGCTGACCATATCCAGTCACAGGCTGGCTACCTTGCTGAGGATAACCAGGTGCAGATGCCGTGGCAGGTGCTGGATAATTGTATCCATCAGCAGAAGGCGCAGAACCATATGGAGGATAATTTTGCTGCATTTGTCCACTAGAGCCGTAAGGGTAAGGCTGTTGAGCTGATCCGGGCTGACCATAAGATTGTGTTGATGAAATAGGACCTTGATATGGCATATCTCCAGGTTGAGTGGCCCTAGGCTGGCCATAAGATTGGGCATGGGGTCCTTGTGGTGGGATGCCATATGATGGCGGTTTTCCATAATGCTCCTGCAGACCATAGCCTGGTTGAGTAGTACCTTGAGGGTAAGCAGACTGCTGAACAGCACCATTCCCTCCATATGGATTATGTATGGCAACCTGGTTTTCATATTTTGTTTCATTGTACCCATGACCATAGCTCTGAGCAGGTGGAGGAGCAGTCTGGGAATAAGGAGCTGGCTGTCCATAATCCGGACCTTGTGGCTGCCCATAATTATAATTTGCCTGCGAAGGGGGTGGACCCATTGCAGGTGAAGGACCTGGAGCATGAGTATGATTAGAAGCATCAGCAGCATGACCACCTTGCCTACCATAGTAATCATAACCACCGTGTGGAGGCGGCCCCTGCATTGTTGTTTGAGGCCTTTGCTCCCAACCGAAGTTGCTTCTTGGAGCCAGTTGTTGTGGAGGATAATTACTGTATGCCTGTGCTGCATATTGTGGATTCTGAGATTGGTAGGATCCTCGTTGCTGATAGTCATAGCCAGTTTGATGTGCAGGGTGAGGAACCCGGGGGCCCCATTGAGGAGCAGCAGTCCCACGAGGGCGAAACGCCTGCTGATTGTAACCACTAGAAATAGGAGACTGCCTTACAGGCTAAACAAATCAAACCATGAAAGAAGACTTAAGTTAGCATCCTTTTAGTCAAATTCATTCATGAAGAAGATAGTTAATATCAATTTAAAGTACTAGAAGAAAAAAAGGGCTGTTCCAGGTATCTGTATCTTCTGATCAAACAAATGGACAGGTGAATGGATGTCATCTTCGCTATGAAGTAGCAGTTAAATAACAATGGGAAGTTAAACTGGTAAGATAAACCATCCACAATCAACTGAAAAAGGAGGAACAAACCAAGGGATGAAATCAATCAAATATATAACAATCAAACATTGCAGACATACTCAAATTGCATGATATCATGCAGCCACATGGTAATATGTCCATGACATCATGGAGAAGATTATTCAAAACTGAATAGGGGGAAAACTACCAAAAAAGGTGCTCTTTCTTTAGAACAGTAATCAAAACAATACAATTACAAAACTAGACTACATATATCACTCCCACCCTTCCACAAAAAATAATGCAGACTCAAATTGCAATGCTACATCTCGCTTTCTCAGCCAGACAAAGAAAAAATGTTTCATTTCCTGTTTAAGAACAAGGCTTGTGCTTGCCCTTGGGAACACACCAATAACTGGGCCTTTTCTGGATAGCATTATCAAATTTGCTTTGTTTTTCTCAAAAATCCATTTTCTATCATCACAAAATGTTTCTGAAAAGCGCACCAGATTTCTGCTGTTTACTAGACTGAGATAGCCTTAAATTATTAGATAATACACTAAAGTTTAATGTAATAGATATTGTTTTGTGGTACAGATATAAATAAATTACTTTATCCTTTTTATCCATAAATCCCTTATGCATCAAATTATTTTTAACAATGATAACCAAACATTAACAAAACTGAATATGGAAACTTGGAACAAAAAAGGTAACCAAACAGGCCTATAGTCCCCTGCTCTATGCACAAAAAGCAGAAAATTCCTCCAGTTCCATTTACTTCATCCATGTCGTCATCAAGGTTCCCCAATAATTTAAAACTGTAGCAAAACTAGAACTGTCAGAAAATTATTACTAATTCATACCTGAAAAAGACACCAAGCGCACTACACAGAGTTTGAGTGGTATCTATGTAATGTGCAATCATCATTTGTTCAGGCTTAATAAGGTACGAACGTGTGGTGTCCCTAAACATTTTTATCAGTGTAATACATCCCTAATCCATTTCAGCATCTGCTCTGAAGTTGTATCCAGTATGGAACCAAACACAATGTTAAGGAAAAATTGAACTAAAGGAAGACAGGAGCATTACGCAAAACTACTTGCCAGTAGGACTCGTTAGGTTTAATCGACTTTAAAGTTGACGAGTATGCACGCACACGCGATGTGTGTGATAGTAAATTATTTTTAAAATACATTTATTGATCTTCAAAAACATAATATAAGGGAAAAATTTCCAGGTAGTTTTCTTTTGTAACATATGATAACTATTCTAAAAATTGGGGGTCATGGAAACCAAGGAGTCCAAAAAAATATTCTTATTGTGAGAGACCAAAGAGTCCAAAAATAACTAACTTTTTGCTCTCCCTTAATAATATAGATATATAAATAATGAATTGATGTGTCTACTCGCAATAAAAGTGACATGCACGCACACACATGTACATACACATATATACATACATTCCCTTTTTTAACAATCTTTTTAAAGAGTGGAATTTTTGTTTATCTTTTATATTATTCATGAATTTTAGAAAGATAATATTAATATTTTATATTTTATTTTGTTCAATCAGCCAGAATATTAATAATACCACCTATTATTTTATATATATATATATATGTGTGTGTGTGTGTGTGTGTGCGCGCGCGCGCGCGCACAATTAAGAAAAAAATATATTTGCCCCACCTCCAAAAAAAAGCCGATGAGGCCTTAGGCTAGTGATTAAGAATGAAGTACCCTGACCTTTAGTCTCAGGTTCAATCTCACTTGGGTGAATTTATTATTCCTTTTATGTGAAGTTTGTTTTCTTTTTATGCGAGACTTATAAAGAGTGTGAGGCTTATAAAGAGAGAGATTTTACACAATTACAAGAGAGAATGTTATTTTCTTCCCTCTCCCTTTCTTAACAAAAGTAACAAAATAAAAAAGTTAAGAAATGGAAGAAACTTGGGATATAAGAGAGAGGAAGATAAAAAAATAGTAAGTGGATAAATGGAAGTAGAAAGTGGGAGTAGTTGAGAGAAAAATAAGGAAGAGAAAAATAAAGGAATCTTAAATTACGTTAATAACAATGAACCTATAATTTTTAAGTTAAAAAAAGTTGATATAATTGAGATTATAAAATGAGGACACCAAGAGACCAAAGACACTGCTCCCCCTTTATAATATATATTTGATTTTATTTATTGATTGGATTACAATCAACAAAACAATTATCACCACAACAAATCCGCTTCAGAAAGTGATTGATTTTGACAAAATCAAATACATGTGTAATAAATTCAGGAACAGCTGATAATCAGTTATCACCAACATGGAGAGATCAATTGATCAATGTAAGCTTCAACATTCTTATGAGTTAGGACCAAAAAATGCCAATCCTAGGTCATGGGAAAGGAGCTAAATGTTCCAACATAGAAAACAATTCAGGCAATTCATTGTATAAAAATGCTGGCATCAAAACATCTGAGTTATTAACACTTGTTCCCTTACACAACTGATATAAAGAGCAAGTACTATTTGTTCAAGATAGTATCACATCAGATATGGGAAAGTGGGACCTTACGAAAAAGATTCAAAGAAAAATACTTCACCATGCATGACTTTTGTCCAATACGTCTTATGCATAAAAGAAGGGGATGCCATAAAGCACTAGGGTTAACATAATAGATTCTAACTGCTACTATTATTTTTAGTCTTGGAAGTCTTGAAGCAATCTTACCAACTATTTACATCCTGCAACAGCGAGGTTTAACGCGTGATACCTCTCGTCAGTGGATGAGAGTGAATAGAGGTTGTCTATTGCTACACCAAGAAAGCAATGCCGACCCCATGTGAAATGAAAAGGCCGAATCTGCATTTTTAAAGCCAACCAACTCGAAATCGGCAACTTCAACAAAAATAAATCATGGCATCCGAAATCTTATTTGAATATAAGAGCTGCCTAACTGCATTCAAGTGACCTTGGCATGGTTCAAACATCAAATCCTCTTACGAATGATACCAAGTAATAAAACTCTCACTCCATCGTATATCAATAGCATATACTTCTTTCTAACGATAGATATGTCTCTTCACGAAGCAGGATATAAAATGCAATAATCTACAGGAGTATTATCATAGGTGTTAAATTTATTTATTGCTATGGCAGGATGGCACATAGAAGAGCTGGTTGATGAACTAAACCCCATCAACTCAAGGAAAATAGCAATAGCACTTTAGTATAATTATCACAAAAAAAAGAACTTAGAATAAAACAAAATTTGACTTTCCCTCCTACCTGCTAACGTATTTAAAGTAAAAAGATTTATTGGATAAATATTAATCCATAGGTCTTTGTATATGGAAGCATCACCTACTATTAATCCAGAGATCATTAAAACTTGTATGCCTAGAAAAACAAGCTGTAGGATATTATTGTTACTAATGACAATATAGAATTTGTTGATCACCTTAATTAGTACTCTACAGCTAAAATGATTGTCTATCTAGTCATCAGAAGAATTACAACTAGTAAACTTTTTTAGCGAAGACAGTATCCTGACAATGGAACAAATCTTAATGAGGAAACATACAAGACCACGCATGCTAGAAAATTGGTTTAAGTCGGTTAAATGGATGAAACCAATCACTTAGCAGGTTTGACAATGTGACATGCAATGACGGTTTACATAACATAAACTTGTTACAAATGACTAGTTCTGGAGAATAATGATAAAGAACCTAATAATAAGAACAGGTAGTCGTAAAAAGGCATAAAACTATCCACGGTTTCCTTTGTTTAAAACTAAATACATGCATGGCATCTGTCATCTGTCATCCAATCAAAGATCCTCAATTATTATAAATAGAATCTCAGGGCACTAAAAAATTATCCAATAAGAGCATATAAAGAAGTATAGAGCATAGAGTAATTTTGAGAAAGCATAATAGAGAAAACAGATTAAAAACATCTTCCTAAAGAAATTAAGCAGATCAAGCATAAAAGCTACACACTTGATGCATAAAAAGATAACTCAGATGCCTTCAAAATCAATTAATGACAAGTTAACAGATCAGAATAATTGCAGCACCAATTGACGCCTATTACTGGTAATCCAAACTAAGAGGTGAAAGGTAAAAACAAACCTGTTCCATGGCTTCCTTTATCATTTCTCTTGCCATCTCAATCTGTTTCTTATTGCCAGTCACTCGCACTGTCCTTTCTTTTGACTGATCTCCTTCAGGAAGATGTTGTGGTATCAACTAAATAACAAGCAAATGTCAATACTTATAGCAATACCTATCCCTACTGAAATTCAGTTAGCTTTAATATGATCTCTTCACCTAGATCTGAGTAGAGAGCCATAAAACATCAACTACCTGAATGCGTGCCCCTGATCTCGTCTGAAGATTTTTAATTGTCTCTCCACCTTTGCCAATGATTAAGCCAACCTACAATGGTAAAAAAAATTAATAACTGTAGAGGAAAGGACAGGGATGGAGCAGAGGAGAGGGAACGACAATAGCAAACATAGAAAGAGAAAAATGTCACCTTCTCGTTTGGAACTTGTATCTGAATTTGTTCTCCAGCTCCAGCAGCTTGAACTGTACTGAAGCCCCTAGCCACAAGAGAAGGGGAACCCCCGGCATCAGCCTGCACAAAATAAAATTTAGCCTAGCTGCAACTACGGAGCCTCAGAAGAGGCAAACAGACATATAACTTGACAAAACAGAAAAGTAGGATTACGAGTACAGGAGATTGGTAGAGCAAGGGAAAGATACAGAGACCCAAAAAATACCTCAGCTATTACATCTTTGATCAGTTTCTCAGCCTTGTTTATATTCTCCAACGTCCCTATCAATTCAACAGGCCTGGTGCCAGCGTGAGGATCAGCCTCAGCATCCCTTGTGATTTGAATCCTTGCACCTGAATTGAATTGGAGGTACCTAATAGTATCCCCAGCCTTGCCAATAAGAACCCCAACCTGCCCCATAATTCCCATAACAATATTAAATTAACAAGACTCATTGAGAAAACAATAAGAGGGTAGTCGTTCAATTTGATCAAATGCGCTGGACATGATAATAAACTGAGTCATTAGGATTTGCATAAGAAGCTCATGTTGCACTTAAGGTGTATCCTGTGTTGTATTCACCTTAACTTTGATAATTAATATGACTTTCATTTGATCTGCACACTAAGTAAACTTGTTACATGCCTGACAGGTTCCAGAGGAGTCGCACAACTATTCAGAGTCATGATATTGAGTCAAGTTACTGAAGTATAGTTGAAGTAACACCAAGTGTACCCAACGGTCATTGGAGTGTGAAAGCCAATCAAAACTCGCCACCTTGAAAGTCAGATGATGGAATTTTTCAAAAAGAACCTAGGAGGAATCGAGTTGACTGGAGAAAGACAAGGAAGACAAACACTAAACAGATAAAATGTCACTATCACCCAGCGAGAGTAACGGAATCTGTCTAACTCAAAATGGAAGAGTCATCAGGCAGAATGAAAGGAAACAAAGTCAATGGTCAAAGTTATTCCAAATAGATGAAAACCAATACCAAGGCTTCTCAAATATTCACAATAAAGATTAAAATAAGTGTGATCCTAGCCATTGAACACGTCCCAATGTTCACAAAAATCTCACATTCTCTTAAAACAAATGTATTCTAAAATCTGAAAGTACAACTAAGACACTTCAGATATCAGATGAAGAACAAGCTTGAAGAACACGCTTGAAGAACACAAGCTCAGAAAGAGAACCACATAGGAAACACACCACATACTAGTTCATTAACTTCGAATAATATTGTAATATGCTGATGTAAGGTTGCATTTCTAGTTGTGCTTAATATTGGTATATCAGATCTAGTTAGAGATCATAAGTTAGATGGTTGGTTGTTAACCTAAACGACTTTTAGCAATAGCATATCAGGTGTCAAAAATAGTGGACAACATTTTTATAATCATTACCATGGTCTGATAAGAAACAACTATAAAAATAAAATAAAAAAGTTGAACTTAACACGAAAAATAGTTAGCAACTTCACCTTAGTATTCGGGACCTCCATTTTACGAGTCACAGTTTTACCATCGGATGTGTCTTGCTGCTCAGCGGAGGAGACATCCCCCTGTTGAGGAATGTTCGCATGGGGGTCTTGAAGTTCTTCAGGCGGTCCCAGAAGTTCCCCTTTAGAATGTTCTTCCTGAGCATTTTCCAATTGAAAATTATCACCAGATGGTTGTTGCGTGCCCTCATCCTGGTGGTCATCAGCAGCCAATTCTTCATCATTCACCTTATTCATAGCATCTTCAGCTGGTTGTAGAGCATCTTCTAAAGGGGTATTACTTTCAACAGATGGCTGTACATCAACCTCGGTCTTATCCGCCTTCTCTTCTTGGTATCCATTCTCTGTAGCTGTTACCAACCAAATGCGACAACAATATTACTACAACATAAATGTACATGTTGGTGTTACGTACATATTGTACAGAGTTAAGTATAATATATAAATGTCTGTCTTTATATGCATAAAATCTTATATTCATGTGTTCTTTTTCATTTTCATTTGGTTGAGCTCTTGGAGTACGAGAGTCGTACATTTATGCAAAAAGATATAAAAATGTGATCTTAAGAAAGATAAAAAGCTATTTGTACAAGTTAATGGTTTTTTTTTGTATGTAAATTTAAATATTGCAAAAATACATAAAAATATACAAAAGGTGATAGTTTAGAGGTAGAGGCATCTCCCTTTACTATGTTTCGAGTCTACTCCTCAGCAAAAGTTAGAATTAATCAAGGCACTACATGAACAAGGTAAGTTTCGCCTAGCCCCCGCCCCTTCCGCAGGCCCCTAGCATAAAATGTATCCCTAGAATCGAACTCTAATAGAATAAATTCTCAAAAAATAAATAAATAAAATCTACTCTTCTTTATTTTCCCTTTTGATGAGCTCTGGGAGAAGAAAATCATATGTTTATGCATAAAGATATAATTTTATTATGTGATTTTAAGACCAAACTATTTATATAAGTAATAACAGCTTTTAATATTTAAATTTAAAAATTGAGCTGATTAAGTAAATATTACCCCACACCCAATTCAGACACTAAATTTCCATAGTTCGAAAATAAGATTCCATTTAAAATATGTACCGAAGGAATCATATTCAAGTAAAATTTAAGCTTCAATATTGAATATACAAGCTAAAGTTTTTAAAAAAATGATTATTAAATGTAATTTTTTGGGAGGGAGTTGGATTATTAATTGTCCATATCTATAGAAACAGAATTTGCCCAAAAACTTACCTAACTATATATAAATATAAGGAGAGATACTCATACAATTAACTAATGAATTTCGACAACATTTCCGTATAAAACATAAATCATTAGGGCTATGGTTACTCTTGTTGTTTTTTCATTTCTAAGACCATTTGCTTATAGATTATGGTACTATATAATCCCTTTTGAGGTATCAAATCACTAAGAAATGATAACAAAAATTCCATAAAATAAGATAAAATAATTCCTAATGTATTAGATGGTACAATTAATCATACCCATCAACCATTTTTGTTCAAATAGTCATACCCTGATTCATTTTTGCAAATAAAAGACCCAATAAAGTAATACCTGGAGCATCAAGATTATCCTCCAAACGAGGTCGTTTGGCCTCGGAATCTTCTTCCTCCTCATCCTCAGCTTTCTTCAGCGATTCCGAGTCCGAATTCCCGTTCAAACCGGCGGCGAGTTGCGGTGGCTCGGGAGCATCGGGCTCCAAATCCTCGTGCTTGCGCTTGTGATCGAAAGGAGCGGGGCTTGCTGCACCCATAACCTCTTCATCCTGCTCCGCCATTTAGATCCGACCCGTTAAGGTTTCAAGGAAATGAAAGTGTATATATCGTCTGCTTCTTTCTCGTTTGTAGATAGGAGGTTAAGATTTTGCAGAGCAAGGGATATAGATGTATATATATATTTATAGATTTATAGATATATAGATTACATATGTGTATATTACCGCTCCAGCCTATACACCTGATATGTTCTCTTCATCTAGGGTTAGTTGATGTGACTCATTTGTTTAGGTTGGCCCATATTTCAGAGAAGCCCTCCAATCCAAAGTATAAACATATTGGGCTTGATACTTTTACAAAATTTTTATTTTGAAGAAAAATCAAATAAAAAACAAAAGTATCCACCCTCGCCCCCACGCCCCCCCCCCCTCCCCCCGCCCCCCCCCCCCCCCCCCCCCCCCGCCTCAAAAAAAAAAAAAAACTGAAACTCTTTGTGTTTTAAGTATAGGAGTAAGTTTATTTTTTAGAAGTTAATTTGATATATTTTTTAATTTAAAATTAATTTGAATTTATTTAAACTATATAATTATAAAAGTCGTTAACTATCCAAAAAATAATATTAGTTATGAAATATTAGTATATAATCAAAAAAAAAAAAATTAACGTGTACACCGAAGTTTTTTTTATTACTATACAAAAAATGTGAATATTTAAATACACGATTAATTGGGTGACTCGAACGTTTTGCTTTTGAGTTTGGAATGAAAACTTTTTATAATAGAAAATAAAAGAATAGAAAAGTTGTATATTATCTTTCACGTTGTTACTGAATTTGTGAAAGAAAAAAAACTTAGGTTTCACATTTAAATTACTAAGTTGTCTTTGTATTAGTTTTATTATATTTATAATATAGAGGGTATAATAAGGATTATAAAAGATTATCTTATGTTATTTAGTTTTCCATCTAAATTCGTCTATTTTTGGATAAAAAGTTTGGCAAAAAAAGTGGTTAAATTTTTATATCCATTTCTTTACTCTTTCGTTCATTTTTTAAAACAAATTATTGATGGTCACTTGGTTCACTGATATGACTCACTTTTATCTTTCTGACAACAGGTTACGAAGACAAGTCTAGAAAGAGACGACAGCAACAACAAAGCAAAGCAATAAAGGCAAATAAGTTATTCCCTCCCTCACCTAGACCTCTCCTCAAATTAAAATAAATTATTGTAATAGATTAAGACATTCATTAAAAAACTCTATAACAAAACAATAAAGATAATAAATTTTCCCCTCCTTTATTTCTCTTCTTTTTCATCCATTTTAAAACTCTGTAACAGAGTGGTAGTAAAAAATAAATATGTACTAAAAAATATTTAAAATATTTAGATTTTGTTACAAGTCTTGTAATGTTTAAACTTCATATTACCATTTAATCAGGTTGAGTTTGGGTTGAGATTCTTGAATCACGCATGGGGAAAAAAGATTTCTTTAGTAAGTAATATTATATTAGGGTACTGTTTGATTACTAGAAGATTTTCTTTTGAATATTTATAGGTTTAAAGGGAGATGATGTAACACCTCAAATCAGTTACAGGTCCACAGTGTTACATGCTACTAGTCCAAAGTTCTTCAAGACAACAAAATCGAAAGCACAGTTCAAATAAATAAAACAAAGTCATACAAAGAAATAATAACAAAATAGTACTTATAATTTTTAAATCAAATTCCAATAAACAATATTAAATATTGAAAATATAAAATGGAGACAAAACTCCCCAAAATCAAATAATCTTAATAAAATTCAAATAAAAAATAAAATTGAAGTCTTAATCTAAAGGTCTGTCTTGTTGGGATGTAATTATTTGGGTCTAGCCAATGTGTAGCCCAACTTATTTAATGGATCAGATTTGGTGTTGACCCATATACGTTTATTTGGATAGCTTGCTCAAATAGTGGGAGAACCCTTATTAAAGTAAGATTGTGTTTCCTTTATTTGGTGGGATAAAGGAGATCTAACTTGGGAAGGAAGCGATCAGTCATTAATTATAGTTATAAGGTAATTCGAAAAAGGACTCATACTCTTGGTTGGATTTGGGTGGACATGACTATATAAATACAACAATAAGCAAGGGTTGGAGCACATAATAACATAGGACACAAATAAATAATTTGTACTCTTCATATTATTTTTATAATGGATTTCTCATCTCTCCGTGATTTTTTCTCAATTAAGTTTTCACGTAAATTTTTGTGTTCATATTTTATATCTCTTTTAATGATGTGTATGTTTATCTGTATGTATTTCAGTGAGTTTGATTTCACAACAATATAATCAACTACTCCATCAATCGTTAGCGATTTTTGGCATGCTGTTTTGTTGATTTCGTCAGGTGTACAAAAATCACCAACATAATTAATCTATCTCCGTGTCTCCTTACTAAGATAAGGAGGCAGATTATACACAGTAAAAGATAAGTGGCTCTTTTTTATTAATTTATGAAATAATCATGATTAACAATACTGCTTCACTTGTAATATAAATTTCGTAACATGGTGTTATGCTTATAAACAGAAAAATAACAATTTGAGTAGATGTTAAATTAAAATCACCAGGTTTAATTTATCCGCTAAAAATTCTGTTGTTAGTTTTTTTACAGAAAATTAAAATCATCCAACGTATTTAATATGCATCCTATGATCTCCAATTTGAGTGGATGTCATTGTAAATTGCGAATTAAAAGTACTATATAAAATACTTCTCAGATCGAGAATCTCACGTGATATAGATTAAGAAAGTTTAATTTGGGTGTCAATTTCGTCATACATCCTAGAAGCCAGATAAGTACAAACAATTTTTATACAAGTGGTGGATGTTCAATTTCATGTAATATATAAGTATGATTATTATGATGACATACTTATCACTTGAATACGTCATAATATATTATTATATTATATATAATAAGCCCAAATGTCAAGGTCTGTTTGCTTGAGTTTCAAAATTGACATAATTGGTCTATTCTTATGGGTACGAAGCAAACAGACAATACTATGGTTATACAAAGCCAAGTCATTCACGTAACTATATACACAGCCCAATTTATTTATAGGAAGACATTATTAAATTATTGTACATAGCATGGAATGATATTTTTATTCAACTTGTCATTTTTTTAATACAAGTTTATTGTTCAACATAATAAATACTTGTATCATTGGGGCGCCCTGTTTGAATCCAATAAAGAGTACAATATGTTAGGAATATGCATGAGAATGTTATTTATATTTATATAATATTTGATTATGATCTTAAATGAATGAATATGCAAATATGTCTGCATTAATGAAAACTATAAAGTCCTTAATAGATAATAAGCATATGTACAAGGACTTAGATTGAAATGATCAAGTATGTTAGGTTGATCCTACATGAATAAACAGCTTTGTAAAGTCCTTTAAAAGATTATGATGTACAAGGACTATAAATAGAAAGATCAAGCTTGTTAGGTTGATCTTATAAAATGTAATAGATATGTCAGTCTAATTGTCGAGCACTGCACCAGCTTTCGTAGTTTGCCAGAAGAAACAAAGAAGAATCGGAGTCTATCAAGACAGAATCGTAGTCTGTAAGAATAGTCACTCCCGAAAGTCGTAGTTTGCCAGGAGAGACGAGGCAGGATCGTGGTGTGTCGAGGAGGGACCTTCTCGAAGCCGTAGTCTGTCGAGGAGGTCAAGTTCAGAAGCGTGGAGACAGCCTATCTAAGCACCTGCCGAGCTTCTACTGAGCTCCTGCCGAGCCAAGTCAAGAATCGTAGGCCTCACTCGAAGTCGTGGAGCCTGCAGATCATAACAGAGGTAGAAAACGCAGTCGAGCAGATTAGTCAAGTGACTGCAGTTGTCAAAGCAAGATCGTAGTCTGTAGAACCAAAGCCAAATCGCAGTCTGCAGAACCAAAGCTAGATCGCAGTTTGCAGAGCAAAGGCTTAGACAAAGTCAGTCAAGTGCTTAACAACACCAAGGAAGAATCGTAGAGACTACACGATTCTCAACAACTGAGCACCTTTGAAGTATATGCAAAGATCATAGTCTCTCGGTAAAAGCAGTCAAGATACATTATACCTGAAGAATACCAGAGAACATTATCTGAATGGCCTGTAAGCAAACAAAAGATCGAAGCACCAACTCTATCAGCATACTGATTAAGAAGTGAAGTCATTCAGTAGAAGTCTTCCGCAAGCAAACGTTAGAAGACAATGAATGAAGTGACTGACTAAAGGAAGACAACGAGTGCAGTATCTGTCAAACCAACAGAAGACAACGATTGTGGTGATAACTACGATCGTGGTGTTTGCCAAACAAACAGCAAGAACTGATGAATCACATACAGTGACATTGGCCAACCTATAGAGAACAGACAAAAAGGATTATTTATGGCTCAGCTTCACCATGGAGAGTGAACGGGAGATCACAGGGCAGAATGTTGAGAGAGCTGAGCATGACTAATCAGAAAAGTCTTACAAAACCAAAAGAGCCAAAGCATTCAGACAAGTTGTCAGTTCCTGATGCAAGTCAAGGCAAGCAGAATCATTGAAGTACTTCACGAGTGAAGAAGGAGAGGTTCTACATTGTCAATCCAGAGAACACTCTCAGAATCGTAGTGTTGTCCAAACCAGTAGACGAGCAACATTCTACAGACAAACTATGATCAAGCACATGATCATCTGCATCAGAATCGTGGAGATCGGTTATCTGATTATTGAAGCCTTGGCAACGACGTCTCAATATAAAGACTGACATTTGAACGTTACTGAGTGAGAGCATCGATGTAGAAGGACAACTCCTTTAGCTCTGATCGAGGAAGCAAAAAGGAGAAATCAATGTGTCTACTAGCCAGACAACTAAAAAGTGATTGCTCAGAGGTGTTAAGTGAAATAGTAGATCGCTGTGTCAGAAAAGTCAAAAAGAGCATGTCACGTCAATTCAGCAGTCTGCACCAAATAACTCAGAATCTTTGAGGCAATTCAAATAGCTTCCAATGGCTATTTTCCAACGGAAAGATGATGGAGGAGTATATAACAGCTGAAGCTTCAAAGATGAAGAGTTGTTGACTCTACGAGTTCTTCAGAGCTTAACAGAATATGTCTTAGTGACAGTAAGACTACTAGAGAAGAAGTGAAGCAGATATGATGAAGGGTCTTAACTGCTAGAAGCTTCACTCAATACAAATGAGAATGCCAATCACAATGGCATCTGAGTTGAGAGCTGAGAAGGCCAAGAAGACAAGAGGAAGAGTGACAGACCATATAGCAGATCCGAAGGGCCACTCGACGATTCACCATGAACAACTAGAGATGAAGAGAAGTAGATGCAAAATCGAATCTACACACAAGTCAATCAGTGTTCAAAGGATGCTAAGTACTAAACAGAGTCTACAAGAAGTGGAAAGACTTAACAGATCCTAATTGGTGAACAATGTGCAATTCTGAAATCAGATGAAGACAAGCATCAACAACAAAGATCAATTGCACCAAGGAAGATGTGATAGATTACTAAGTACTAAAGGACGTCGAGCTTAATGAATATCTTAGTAGTCCATCAAAGGTGATGCTAAGTACCAAAGGATGAACAAGCTTCAAGTCATCTTAACAGCTCAGCACCAACAACAACAACATCAACAAACAACTAGGGCCTGAGGGGAACTTGTCTGAGGGACTAAATCAAAGTCAAGTTTGCTGGGCTTGCTGAGTACCGGAAGGTACAAGAGATTCTAAGTCTGCTGGGTTTAGTCTACAGTTCCAAGTCTGCTGGGCTTGAAGAGTTCTTAGTGAACTGGAGTTCCAAGGCTGCTAGCCTTGAAGGAATCTTTGTGATTCAAGAGTTACCTATTTCCTTAGTGGAATCCCTGCTTGTTGAAGCAGAAGAGTGGATTAGGAGCTTGAGTCTCTGAACCACTTAAAAATCTCTTATGTCATTTACTTTCAGTTATTTACCTTATGTACCTTGTAGACGCTTGAAATTTTCTTTAGTCCTGTCGTAGACACTCAAATTTTGCATTCCTGTTACTAACCATGCAGGAAGGCAAAACCGTCTATTTTAAATCATCCCCGGTCTCAACCCGGGAGGTACAGGTCAACCCCGGTCTTAACCCGAGAAGTACAGGTTAGCCCCGGTCTCAACCCAAAAAGTACAGGTCAGCCCCGGTCTCAACTCGGAAGGTACAGGTCAACCCCGATCTCAATTCGGAAGGTACAGGTCAGCCCCGGTCTTAACCCGAGAAGTACAAGTCAACCCCGGTTTCAACCCGGGAGGTACAGGTCAACCCCGATCTCAATCCAGGAGGTACAGGTCAGCCTCGGTCTCAACTCAAAAAGTACAGGTCAGCCTCGATCTCAACCAGGGAGGTATAGTTTATCCCCGGTCTCAACCCGGGAGGTCAGGTCGAGCTCCGGTCACAACCCGGGAGGCCAACTCAACTTCAGAGACAACCCCGAAGCCTCACATCATCTTTAGAGATAAACCTGGAAGAACCAAGTCAGTCCTCAGAGATAACCCTGAGGACAAACAGAATCGGTTGGGATCCAAACCTCGGAGAAAACCCTGGGAAGTCAGTTCGAAGGTGATGCCAGTACTGAAGGCAACCTCAAGAGGGGCAAAATGGTTATTTTACCAACTTAAAGCTGATTCGGTCAAACTTTAGCCGAATTAATGCCACCAAGGTTAAAAAGGACCATAACAATGATCCCGAGTGAAAACAGCGCAAGACAGCTCAACGGACAAACTGCGAGGAATCGAAGACCTGGTTATGAACCCATATTTTTGGACTCGAAAAAGGTCTACTCCCATGTCATTGCGACACTCTCAGTGAGGGCTTTCTGAAAAGGTATAGCCTGCCTCAAACGGACACTCCGATCAAAAGTTAGAAAGTTTTAAATCTGACCTTGCATTGCTCGGAGTGCATGTACTTCGATGCAACGGGACCCGCCACGTGGGTCCTGCCACGTGGAGCAGCACCTCTACCTACGGCTGCCGCAGGTAGAGCCGCTTCTATCGAGTTATATATATGAGTGCACCCCCAGCTCATTTTATATAGAAAAACGCTCTGAACATCTGTCCGTTTCATTTCTCAGCCATGTTCATATACTCCAAACTCAAATTTTATTACTCTAACACGTAGGTATACGCATATACTACCACATATTAAAAATTAACTGGTAGAAACGGACGTTTGAAGCCTATGATTTGGCAAAAAGCCCGTGTAGCAGTCCATTGTGAGTATTTTTACGATCAGAAAGTTCATACTACTTCATTGCACTTTTATACACTTGCACGTTAAGTTTCGTTTCCTGATTTTGCCCGGAACTTAGTTCCGTGGCCGTTTTTACTTACGTTTTTCGTACATTTTAGTACATAAACACGTTTTTTTGGCACTTCCACAGCTAGGATCGTTGATCCGTCGCTTTTAACAGCTTCTATATATATATATATATATATATATATATCCACGTTTATAGCAATTTCGTCGTATTGGGTTATCTTCTCAGTCAGGGTTTGGGATTTTTTTTTTGTATATATTTAACTATATATATACTAACATTTCAATTCTGCCAAGCCCGGATGTCAAATCTGTGGCAGTTTACTGCTTATATATATATAACTATATATATATAAATTTTTCTGACTTATTTGGGCTTAGATTTCTACTTCGTGGCCTTTTTATTGCTTTAATATATATACTAACTGTATATATTAACTTTTTACATTTCAGTTTGGCCTGGATCATTTTGTGGTCTTTTTACTGCTTTTATAAATATATATATACTTACATTTCTGTCCGGGAAAAGGATAGAATGTCCGTCGCCCTTTATAGTTTTTTATATATATTTATTTACTTTTTGCTGAGCCTAGGCAATTTCGTGGCTCATTTACAGCCTTTATAAATATATATATATATATTTCAATTATGTCGAGCCTGGATCATTCTGTGGCTCTTTTACAGCTTATATATATATATATATATATATATTTCAATTCTGTCAAGCCTGGATCATTATGTGGCTCTTTTACAACTTTTATATATATATATTGTGACGCCCCCAAAATAGGTTCAATACTCAACCCATTCTGAGTCGCCAATATATGGTACATAATCCAAATACAATCTTTTATAACACACGGTCGTGTAAAATATGACCACACAAACTATGAGCTTCAATACAAATCATATATAATACGAAATATAAACACTCAAATTCATTTCTTATTCATTACAATTATTGTCCCACTATTTTATAGAATAGTGAGATCTTCTACAGATCTAACTCTGATCATCACACTGTTCTCCGACTAGTCGCCGCGATATTCTCATTTCCTAAAGAGAACAATGGAAAAAAATGGTGAGCTCAACTAACCTAGTAAAGAATATTATGACTAAGATAATGAAAAATAAATTATCGTTAGTCTTCAATAAATCAGATAAAATATTATGGACAACAAGTTTTAGATTAACAACTGCAGCGGAAATAACAATTCATTAGAAGAGTTAAGTAGAGAATGATGTCTACTATCTTCTATGATTTAAAAGTCCATCATCAATATTTTATCCCTGTAACATCAATCAATATATATCTAGAATCAAATATTCATCTTTGCACTACGGGCCAAAGATATTCATTTGTATCACCAGTGGTCATGTTCATCTCAACATCTGTCCATCTTTGCACTACGGGTCAAAGATATTCATCAGGTAATCATCTTTGCACTACATGCCAAAGATATTCATCAAATAATCATTCATCTTTGCGCTACAGGACAAAGATATTCGTTTGTATCACCATTTAAGACTGAGGATGATGAAAAATAATATAAATAATGAATCCAGTGAGATAAAGGACAAAGCTTAGGAATTCGTAAATTAGTTTATCCAAGTTCAAGAATACTCCATAATAATCAACTGTGGAGCAAAAATTTAAGAATGAAGATCAAAACTTGGATACAATTAAAGATAATTTGGGATAAAAAAAAATAATATATTTTTTTATCGTGAATAGTAGCTCTTGAATGTAACTCATGAATAGTAACTCGTCATGAAAAGATGAAAATTTCGTAAAAAGTTCAGATCAATATTCCGGTGAAATGATATTAGATGAAGCGCAAACCTCAAAGAAATTCTGATCATTTCAGGAATTATAGAAGCAATACTTACCGTGGTAAGTTCAAATTTAGGAATATGAAATGAAATATTATTACTTTCATAATATGGAATATGAAAGAAAATAATATTCATTACGAATATTGAAAGGAAATAACATCATTTACGAAAAAAATAACATCCTTTACCTTAACAGGAGAGTAGTTTTGACTAGAATATCGGATATTATGTGGACGAAAACTTGCACTGCTATCAACACTCAAAGTATCTAAATACTCACAAGAAATACGTTCGATATTATAGAGAGAAAATTTTCTGATTCTGGTGTGATTTTCATTTCTAACTAAGCACCCTATTTATAAGAAAATGCCAGAACACCAAAGCTGACAAAATTAACCAACGGATGCATTATTCAAGCCCATCACTTTAGAAAATTTCTCTCCGCACACCACTTTGGAATTCTAATATTCCACATGTTTATATATATAAATATATATATATATATATATATATATTAAAATATTTATTTTTGAAACTTCAATAATTCATAATAAATAGCCCTTTTATCAGAAAAATACGAACCTTATGTCCATTCCATATGAAATTTGATTCTCTACAACTTTGTAGAATAAAGTTTTTCCAAATTCCTAACGAAAAAAATTGACCCAAATTCACATATGGATGATTTTTCCACACTCATCACTTTTGAAAATTTTCAACACACTCAAAATTTCAAAGCCTCCATTTTTGAAATAATGAATTCCACCACATATTTATTCATATATCGTGAATTTGTTGTAAAAAATATCATCACTATTATATTATTATATTATCACATTATACACTTATAATGTAATATTATAATAATATATTTGAATGAATTATTTTATCAGAACAGATAAAATATCAATTCTTAATAATTGTTACTTTTGCTAAAAATTCCTTCGTTTAAATTCACATTGAATAAATATTTACTTATCATTTTTATCAATAATTATTATTCACAAATATTATTACAGAACCACAATAATGACAACCAGGTCGTTCCCAGAAAAGAGGGGGCCTTCCGATAAGGATTTTTCCTTACTGGCGCGCAATTAACCAACCCCTTTTCTAGACAGAAATTCCTTAGACATTGCCAATAATGCTATCTAATAATATTATTCAAATAATATGAATTATTGATTTGATAATTTGAAATACTATGCAATGACAATTATTGAATCACTAATATAAAATATCAACGTAGCAATTATTGATATAAAATATTAACGTAGCAATTATTGAACCAATAAAATATTATGCAATTATTGAATCAATAATATAAAATATTGAACAGTAATTACTGTAACAATAATTGAGTAAGTGCCTTCTTACGTAAGAACCAATAATTCGAAATACTGTGCAATACCGTGTGCTACTGTGTAACAACGCGTATTACTGTATTTTTATCACCGGGTATTTCAACAGTTTAACGGTAATAGTTTTACCATTATTTTTATAAAAAGGTTATTTCTGTCGCTTTCTATATCCGATATTGATTTCGTTGTGGGGGTCCACCAATGACTGCGCCGTCGTACGAATATTCTCCGACAAAAAAAATATTCCTCGACCAAACGAATATTCCCCGACACAACGAATATTTTATAACCACTTGCTTACTTTGTAAAATTTACATATTCCACCCATAACTTACCACATTTATCAAATCAACACCTTACTATTTTAAAATAATATATAGAAGAAATTAAATTTTATTCATAAAAAGTTGGGGTCTTACATTATTCGTCTTTAATTATTAGTTAATATTAATTAAGTAATAATTAATTAATCATTTATCCTTGAATAATAAATAATTGATTTATTAGTCTTTAATTATTCATTACTATTAATAAATGAACAATTAATTAACCATTGTCCTTATTTAATATTAATTAATTTATTATTTATCCTTGAATAATAAATAATTAATTTACTTCATAAGTCTTTAATTATTCTTTCTTATTAACTTAAGAATAATTAATTATCATTTGTTTTTTTATTATTTATTATTATTTATTTATCCTTGAATAATAAATAAATAATTTACTTCATAAGTCTTTAATTATTCTTTCTTATTAACTTAAGAATAATTAATTATCATTTATTCTTATTATTTAATATTAACTAAATAATAAATAATTACTTTATAATTTTATGTCAATGTAAGTAAGTAATTACATTATTACATAATCTTAGGGGTTGTTTGATAAGGTCTGAATAAGGCTGAATGACTCTGAATCTGAGCGATTCAGCCATTCAGACCGTTTGTTTACAAATTTTGAAATCTGAATTGAGCTGAATATATCTGAGCAATTCTTTTAAAAAAATTTGCCTGGATGGGCTGAATAGGGCTGAATAGTCGTGTTTTACTCAAATAACATTGTTTGCTGTTTCTTCTCCTTTTTTAGTTTAAAATTTAAAAAATTATGCATATGTCACCAATAATAATAGACAATTCTTTAGTATTCTCATATATCTCAATTGAATACACAATGCACCATCTAAAGATAAAAATGGTGAAGAAAAAATAGCAAAGAAAATGATAATTTCTAAACATTTCTTATTTTCTATGAAACTTGAGTTAATTTATTATGTAATTTTATTATTATGTTGACATGTTTGTTTAACTCGTTACATTTCTTATTTTCTATGAAACTTGGGTTAAAATTATTTGAATTATTCAATACTTTGTTTGATAATTTATTTGAATTATTTATTTTTATTTGTTGTACAATGAATATTTATATTTAATTTTTTAAAATATGTTCAGACAAAATTATATACTTGTTCAGCATAGTTCAGAGGGATAAAATAGTAAAAGACTGTTATTTAGATATTTCAGACGTATCGATTATCAAACAACTTTTTTCATTCAAATTCAGATTCAGATTCAGCTCATTCAGATTCAGATTCAGATTCATTCATTTTTATCAAACGGCCCCTTACTTAAGCATTAATTAATCATTATTTAATATTAATCAATGGTTTAACCCTATTTATTATTTAATTTTAATTAAATAATCAATAGTTACTTTATTAATACTAACTCTACTTAATTATCATCCAATACTACTTAGATAATAATTAAATAGTTAATTACATCCAAATTTTATGTAATTAGTTTAGTAATCAATTAATTGCATTAAAAATTATAAATTAGTGAGTTTAGAATGATTTTAAATGAGTTTAAACCACTAATTACTTAATAATTAGCTAACTGCCCAGAAAATTTTGGATTAAATATCTTAATATTCTTCAGAATTTTAAAAAAATTTGGGTCCAAGAACCACCACCGGAACCGGCTGGAAAGTGGTAGAACTGGTCGCCGAAAAGTTCTGGCCGGTTCGGTTCTGCTGAACCGGCAGTAGGTTTTCAAGATTTTTGATTTTTTTTCCAGATTTGGGGTCCTTCACTAAAACTTAATAAAATAAAATCTACAACTCCGATTTGGGTCCAATCGGACTCATTGGATTCGTATATTCCCGAACTACAGTTTTCATTCATCAAACATCAATTTTGGTTCTGTTTTGGTCCCGGAAATGAGCACAGAAGTGACTATTCTTTCACATGAGTTCTTAGTTGAGGTGTTTTAGTAATAAATCCATAACTTGCTTATTTTTTTAACATTTTTACATGCTTCCAAAGTGGTTTTGCTCTTAACTCATAGTTCTAGCATACCAAGAAACAAAATCACAAAAATAATTTGTAGATTTCAAAATGAAAAGCATAGATCACCCCTTTAAATTAGGTTTTTCCCAAAAACTACTCTAGCTTCCTTTTTTTTCCTAAAATTTTCCAACATAAACTATATAGATGAGCAAGATAAATATACTATACCCAATATTTACCATTCATATAAGACTCTAACCTATTAGAACTTGCACTTTCATGAATCTCTCACAAGATTACATAGAATATACACAACATAAAAACTAGGGTTTGATTTCTTACCTTGTCTTGTGGGATGCTCTTCTTTTCTTTCCAAAGTAGGTTAGGAACTTGGGATGCATGAACTATATACTCCTCTTCCTCTCTAGAACCGAATCTATCTCTCTCTCTTTTCCTCTCTTTGTGTCTTTGGCTAGTTGAGAGAAAATAGAAGAAGAAGAAGAATGGTGGAGAATGAAATGAAGATGGAGATATAATGTTGGTGAATTGGAGTGGAATGCTAATATCCCCCATGTTTCTTTTGCCCCTTGGACAAAAGGGTTAGCCTTATTCCTTTCTAATCATGCTTAATCATGTCATTAAGGAGGCTAATTAGATTTTCCACCAATGAGAGCATGACACACTTGTCCTTGTGTGTTAGAGTTTCTACTTATGGAACTTGATTAGCACAACCTTTTTGCCCTAAATGGCCTAACATGGTCGGTTTTTTCTTGCCCCATAATCCATTCATTTTGCTTTTATTTTATTACACAAATTTGATTAATCAAAGGTCTAAAATACCCTTAATTAAGTGGCTAAGTATGGGCTTACATTTTTATTTATTTTGAGCTTCTCCTTTAATTATTTTGGGCTATGTAATAAACATAGTCTAACAATTTTAATATGTGTTACCCTAATTGTTTATTTAGGGTTTTCATTCCCAATCTTATAAATTTAATTACTTATGCATGTGACTTTAGCTCATAACCTAATTAGGTTTACTAGAAATAGGTTTAAATTATTAGTCACAAATTATCCACTTAAGTTAGTATACGTACTAAATACTAACCATTCCTTATTACCATAATCCTTAGGTTATTTAATTAGTCTCACCTAATGTATAATTAGGTTATGAAGCTTTCATTTTTAATGAAATCTATAATTGTATATAACCGTAACTATAGTATATATGTTTATTGAGCCATGCACCACTTCACATATGTTATCACATATTAAATCACTACATAGCACAAAGTTTTAAATATCAAAAATGTACATACATATAAGGTGACTTGAAATTCATGGTTATTAAATTAATATTCATTTGATATGAATCGACACTGACATTTCTGCGGGCGAACTAGATTTCTTTAAATCTCGCCAACTCTAGCTTTCAAACAGGTTCAAAATAGGTCCAGACGGAATCGGAAAAGCTAGAATGGCTGAGATTTACTTAAATCTAGCAATTTTTCGAGTTTCATTCTTGAAAGCAACCTCGCGACCCTTAGATCGCTATCTAGTGGGAACAAGACGCTTCGGCTATACGCGAGCCAGGATTTACTGATGAATCCTTAGTTCTGGCGACATCTGGATGTAAATATATATTTTCTGTACATATTTGAGCTGTGCAGGTTTTATTGGCTTCCCTCTGTGAGCCTAGGAATCGTGGGATTAATGATCAAACTGATCAGAATCTGATTCCCACGATGGACAAACTCCATTTTACAAATGTACCCTGCCAGTTTTTCTGTAAAATGTACATCCAAAAGACCTTAAAACGGTTATCCGGGTTTAAGGTCTCAACATAATGAGAATATAGTTTGTCGTGTCAGAGTCACTCTGATGGCTGTCATGCCCATGAGAAGACCGACACTTGTATATATTTTATGGTCGAGGATGCTTCACAGCCCGACAATCACCATTGAAATTGAGCCAAAAGGCTGAAAAGATAAAACTGAAGCATCGATATGTTTCAATTCCTATGTTGGCATAAGGGTTTGAAAACCTGCTTTCAAAACATCATTTTAATAATCTTGTCTAAAAGAGAGACTTTTGCAAATCAAATCAAACCCTTCGTATATAGGTTCAACAAAGAATGTCCATGCTTTCAATCAATTAAACATAGGCCCAATTTCTTCCAGCATTCACACACACACACATTTCAGATTTAAAAGGAAAATATTAAAAAGATACGGTACCGTATTTTCACGGGAGTTGTGGGGGTGCCTAACACCTTCCCCACACTTAACCAAGCCCCCGAACTTAGAACTTCAGTTTCAAAGATCAAGTTTCGACAGTGTCCTAGTAATTAGGGCCTCTTTCAAACAAAACTCGGTTGAGTTGGTACAACCATTTCAAATCTACCAACTGGCGACTCTGTAAAACGATCAAATCGTCAACATGATACATGATGGCCTTTTCCTAAAAAATCCTTCAAAACCTTTTTCATAAAAAAAGAAAAAGGGTAGACAAACATTAGGAAGAGAGAAAGATTCACAATTTTTTCTCGACGTCGACATACCTTAACCTGCAGTAACTGCTATAACTATTATAACCACTTACAACTAAACTAACTCTAGAACGTTGCTTATCAAGATATCTGTGAAGGGGATCTTTAACTTATTCCGCTGTGCTTGAAATGATTCTTATGTTTGTCATATGCTAATTACTTAGCAATACAAAATAAAATGGAAAAGATTTTGAAATTAAAAAGGATCTATTCAACCCTCCCCTTCTAGATTTATTGTATGCCCTCTGGGAACTAACAATTGGTATCAGAGTAGGTTCTCATGCTATATCCTAAAGCTAATGCTTTGAGTCTAGTCCTAGGTACAAATAAAGTTCTAAACTTAGTTTTAGTAGTAAGTCACTTGTGAATGTAGATGAGGTCACACGTTGAAAAATTATACGTATAGGTAAATGTGCATATTCACCTGAAGCTGCTCAGATTGGTCCTTGTCCTTAAATGCTATAGCAGTAAGGCCAATCCTTGTCCACTGTCAATCAGTAGTCTGCAGACCAGTGATGGAAAGTCAAGATGCATCTAGAGTGTCGACGCTGGGAAGAAGCAATCTCTTTTCCTCTGATTTCCCCTTTTTTTGTTTGAAGGAGGAGACTCTTTTTTCTTTGGTTGTGTTTCCCTACCTCTCTTATCCGGGGGAAAAAGAGGAATGCCCATATTTCCTAATTTGAATCTTATTCTACCCTTTCGCTTTTGCTTTGTCTTTGTGGTTCCGTTTAAAGGGTGAATTTTGTAGGAAACTGGTACCGACATATGTGGCGACGATTTTAAAAAGTTTGATTTTATTTTGATAATTGGACCGATTGAGACAGAGTCGCCAGTTGGTATTTTTTAAATGGATATACCAACTCATTCGAGTTTTAATGGTTTTTTTGCAAGATGGTCCAATGCGTGACTCTAAAGATTGGTCTTGAAACTCGAGATTCGTGGAATCCGAGGGCTAGGTTAAGCGGGGGGAAGGTGTTACGCACCCCCCGACTCCCGTGCAAGCACAGTACCGCATCTTATTGATTTTCTATGCAAAAAGTGTGTGTGTGTGTTTGTGTGTGTATGTGTGTGTGTGTCTTGATTTTGAAAGCTTTATTATTTTGTTTCTAAGTCTTTATTCTGGTGACTTGAAAGTAGTGCAGTACCTCTTTTGCGCCTAGGTACGAAGGATTTGATTTAATCAAAAATTCATTTTTAACAAGATATATGAATTGAAATGATGTTTTGGAAAGTAAGGTTTTCAAATCCTTTGCCCGACTAGGAATCGAGGACTTCGATACTTTCCTTTTATTCTTTACGTTATTTACGTGATCTATCCCGAATCGCTTTATTTCATCAAAAGCTCTTTGTGATTTCCTTTGAGAAATCATTTTGATGATATGAATGCAAAAGCGTTAAGAAGGTTCGGATCATCATCGGGCATATTAGCCATCTCGATGAACCGAGCTCCCGTAATGAAAGTTTTCACTATCACAGGATCTTGAATCCGAGCTCTCAAGACTAACCCCTCGAGTTCGTTTTCAAGATCCAAATATTACATGTACATTGATATTTACGTTATTTAAAGCATTTACAACATAAAAATCAGTCCATCGTGGGAATCAAGTCTGATTCATTCGGGGATCTCGACACCGGGATTCCTAGGCTCACATTATTTGCACAATATTACATATACATAACGTCCACGGCTTCGATACTAGATGATTTCATCGGTTGAAATCACCGTTCAACCCGATTCGGCCCCCCTATCACCTCTAAATATAGATTTAGGGCTATACGGGTTATGTAACGACCCCAAAATTCATACAATATAATTCTCATCCTCGATCATTAGCAATACATCTTTAATCTATCTTTACGTCACTATTCGATATTAAAATCACTACAAATGCGGAATATTTAAAATTTTTATAAACTTTCTTTCTATATTGCCCTGAATCGCAACCTTAACATTACAAATATTTGATTCAATTCTATTACATGAATCGCTACAACGAAAGGACTATACAAAGTCTTACATCACTAAGCAATATCCATTATACGTCGGATAGCTCAACTTACAACTTAACAATTAAGTTACAATGAAAACATCAACTACAATTTGAAATTTAACAAAATTAATATTCTTTAACATTGATCTCTATAAATCACTTAACACGTATCTTTACCTTGCATCCTTGACCTGTAAAAATGGTTATTTGCAAGAGTGAGCTCGACAGCTCAGCAAGATCTAACAGTTTTCATGCATCACATAGCACATAATTAACATGCTCAATATTAAAGTAACATGGCATACATGCTTTAATCACATAACAAATATAAAGATTGAGTTCCTTACTCAATCAACATTATTAAATCAATCAATGTAGTCATAAATTGACTTTAACATTTCATGCTTGCAACATATACAACATAGCATACTCTTTGCAATACAATTTAAAACAGTTCATAATATCATCAAGTTCACATAGAAAATAGGAACCGAAAGACTTGCCTGGCTCGTAGATTACCAATTACCGAAAAATAGCTTAATATAATCTGCTTCATGATCCTACATAACGTATTACCATACGCATCAATTATTAGTCACCTAGCAATGCTTATCAAATGTCTAAGTAAATAATACTTTATACTTTCTAAGTCTCTTCTATTTACTCGTTTGACACTAGCTGTCAAACCTTATGTATAATTAACAATATCAGTTAATTATCACATAGCTAATCCTAATATTTAGTTATCCACTTTAGGTTAACTCATTCCTCTTTAACTCATAAGTTAATAATTAATTACCACATAATTAATCACATCACATAGTCATTTTACATTTCTCATGATTAATCAACTAATAATTACATACTCATTTTAAATTATAATTAAACAAATTATGATTTGAACATCCACTTTAATTCAAACTACAATTAAACAATCATAATTTATAATGAATCAACTACATCATGCATTAAATCATAATTTAAGCATACTTAACTTAACCCATTACTTAGATTATAAATACTCAATTTTTATTCATGCCCTCATTAAATTATAATTATATAAATTATAATTTAAATTACACTTTTACCTTGATTATAATTATTCCAAATTATAATCACATATTAAGTTATAATTAAACAAATTATAACTTATAATCAATTAAACTATATCATGCATTATAATTACACAAATTATAATTAATCATGCAATTATCAATTTATAATCCATAATTAAACATGCATTTATTAAATTATAATTACATAAATTATAATTTAAATTAACATCTAATTGATTAAAATAAATCAACTAATATTCATTATAATTTAACAAAAATTATAATTTAATTTAAACATTTACTCTTGATTATAATTATACAAATTATAATTAACCAATTCACCATTAAACAATAATTCAATTAATACTTTAAGGTTTTCAAAACCTCTTTTCTTTTACAATTACACAATTACCAAATTGTCAAATTCATGTTATCAACATGCTATTGCAACTTAAATATATGATCATTATTCTAGCAACAATGTAACTTAGTCATAAAAATAAACTGCACACTTAAATAAAACTCACTGCCTCTGCCCAGGACACGGCGCAGCTGCGCAGCCATAAGCCTTGGCACCGGCGCAGCTGCGTAGGTGACCAGCCTGAGAAAACCCAGTGGCGCAGCTGCGCTGCTTCTGGCTGTGCTCCCGGCGCAGCTGCGCAGGTACGCAGACAGAAGCAGGCAGTGCAGCCTCCCTGTTTCACCGATTAAATCCAACATACCATCAAACGGCAATAACAAGCTACTAGAACAATGTATAGCATATACTTGATACAATACACTCATATAATATATCTCCAAACACAAAAACATTTAAACAACAATAATCAAAAGTTTTAGAAATCAAATTTGATATTTTCATAAAACTTATATATTTTATAAAACCATTCACTGTAAATCACTTTCTCAAGCAATTTAACTCTATATACATGCATTATATACGTAATTGAAGATAACATCAAACAAATTCTTAATAAACATATTAACATATATCAATTTCATCAATTTCTTCAAACTAAAATCAACCATAATACCTAAAACTCATATGAACTCATATGAACATAACTTTTTTATTAAAACATGTTTCTACAATCAATTTGATTTCTGAAAATCATTGTTTATGGCATCTAATTAAATTTATAAACAGTATATTAACAAAATTTCAACATATATTCAACAAAATTACTAACTTTCATGAAAAACGTTTTTATAGAGAAGTTCCACAACATAAAACACATTATTAAAACTAAATTTAGAAGTTATGCCCTTTGATTATGCTTAGGAGAAGAAGATAATGGCTTAGCGAGAATTCTTTCAAGGTCTCTTTCCCCTTTCTTTCTCTTCTTCTTCCCTTCTTTTCTTTTCACTCCATCTTTCTCTGTGTTTTCTCTCTAACACAAACTAACCTTTGTTTTGTTCTTTTCACCAACGTATATATAAAATATACATACAACATATATACATAATATGTAACTTACAATATTAATGTATATAATAAATCCTATACTAATTACAATTAAAATAGAGGTTACACCTTTGATTTTTTTTTTAAAAGCCCTAAGGCTTGTTTGGCAAAACAAGTTATTTTAAAAACAGATTTTTAGTAGTTAAGGTCATGTTTGGGTAAAATAGTTTTAAAACAAAAGTAAGGGCCTTGTTTGGAAAAAATCATTTAAAAACTCTTTTCTTTATTTTAATAAATCCTTTTAACACATACTTTAATGCTACTCTTTAATTAATTAAATCTTAAATTAAAAGTCTAACATCAATTAAGCACATAAAATTGTCACATAATTACAATTAATTGCTAATTATAATTGCATGTAACACTCATCACATTACTCATCTAATTTAATTATCTCAATTAAATTAGAACTATAACATAAAATCATTATATCAATTAAATTAAATACTAAATATTCATTTAATTAATATACTACACTTAATTACATTACTCCATAATAATCACATAATTATTTATTTAACTCAATAAATAATTCAATTAAAATATTTATTTACTCCAATAAATATTAACATTAATATTTAAATTATCTTCACATAGATTCACATATTTCACCATATATGACACGTATTCACATACTTAAACTCAAAACATCAGATCATAAGAATTTTATTTATTAAATTCTCATTTATAAATTCTAAAAATCTGGGATGTCACATTCTTCCCTCTTTATAAGGATTCCGTCATCGGAATCACCGAAACCCTACCTTACTCAAGTTTTCACAAAAATCTCTTTCACAATTTTATTGTTGAATAACTTTAACTCATTATCATAACGACATTTATATAAACTACACATATATCTCTACTAAATTCACATCTTCAACAAGGTTAAGGTTTTATTACTTAACCTTCAATCAAACACAATCGTATATCAAATATAATATATTTTCTTTAACTCATTCCTTCCCTTACTAAAGATCATTACCATATATTCTACTCGTAGAATTAATATACTATATAATTCACCATCTATAATTATTCGGGTTATCACATTCACCCCTTCTTCTAAGAATTTCGTCCTCGAAATTCAAGTCTATCAATCTATATATATCATTCTATCAAAATAGATTTTTACGTTAATCTCTATTCACTGGATTAAAGCGTTCAACAACTACTTATTTCTAAGCAATATCCTTCTCGCTACATTCTCCTTCAGAATAATAAGAATCTTCCACAATTGCTCAATCATTGGGAAGCGATATAAATAACTCAGGAATTTAAAAGATTCCAAATCATGCTGAGTGGTCGCAAGACCTTGAACTTATTTTTAGGTTTATTAGTGCTTCACCCCCGGTACTTCACACTATAAAACCGCATCGGTACTCTAGGTGGCCAGCCTATCGCACCCCTACGTCGGCCCAAATGTAGTACATCGTAACGACTATATGCGTTACACTCGGAACTATTGTCTCCGATAACATGTCTCCTTTTATAGGGTTGTTCACCTCAGCTTCTTAACATCTGAATCCGCACCAAAACAATTTGGTTTGGCATAGTTTGACCAAAAACCCTCGAATTTCATAAACATCTTTCAATATTTGTCTAGCTGAATCAAGTAGCATAGACTTCTAGCAACAATTCGGACATCAATCGAAATATACATATATATATATATATATATATCCTTAACCAACTCAAAATATATATATATATTTTTTCGTTTAAAGAAACTAAAAGTAAATAAATCTCTTTTTTTTTTAAGGAAAGTAAAATAATAAGTAAATCTTTTCAAAATATCCTGATACCGTACCGTAGTAATGATACGTTGAGGATTTCGTCATTACATGACGTCGTCATACTACATCATACCATAGTGGGCTGACGATCATACGATCACATCCAACACTAGGTTTAACTGCATTGATAACTTCCTCGATTATTTTTACACCATATCAAATGATGCATATGAAATACATTTTGAAGATTTAAAATCATTTTGTCCAGCTGAAGCAATTAGCATAGACATGTGAATAATAGCACTATTTTAAAAATTTATTGGTTCCATCATTGATCCAATGTTTTTCACGAAAACAGAAGTGCAACATCAGCACGAAGTCAATAAATTTCGAAAAACTAGCAAAGCTAGGAGATTTAGAATATAAAAACTTTCTCCGTCAATATAAATCTTTACTCTACCATTACTTAATCATTCTATCAATCTTAAATAACCTCAATGCTTTCTATACCATAACCTTTCTATACCCAGTATAGTTCATCGAACTTACCACACTTTGGAAGTTCAGGAACTTGCCACAATAATATGAGTTTAAGAACTTGTCCTAGCAATATGTAGTCAAAGAACTGATCAGAGACTGTCCATATGCTTAGGGGTTCAAAAACGTACATACGACTATGAGTCACGAACTTACCATAAGTATGAGTTTTAAGAACTCGCCTAACCTTAAGATCATCTAATGTAATCTTAATATCATCTAATCTAATCTCTAATGACTCTAACTATCAAATATACTATGAGAAAAGAATCACCTCCTTTTCATATATATATCGATAGCGCGACATCAACCTTCCAATGATTATCAATATGATAAACCAAGTGTAAGCACAAAACCCTGCCCATACAGAAGTTTGTACAACTTAGCCACCACATGAGTCCTCAGTTGAAATCCCACTTAACTTTATCTTACTTATAACTTTTTATCCTATGCTCGATACATACATTCTGTATCCCATCATTTATAACTCCTCGTGAGTTAATCTCGTACTATCTCATAGTACATTCTTGTTATAGTCTCAAACTATAACTATTCAATCATTACAGATCATCTGTCTTTCAACTTATAAGAAATCACGTCGTGATCTTATTCTATAATCATCTCCCTTATGATTATTCCTTATCTCATTATCGTTTTGTTTTAAAACTTCTTATCTATACTTATATCATATTATAACATGATTTCAGTCATGCTTTTAATCTCATAGACTTCGTCTATTCATCGTTATTCGTTAACTATATTATTATTGGAGTTAGACAACTCCTGATTCTCATCTACATATCTTTCCAAGATTCTTCTTTGAATCTTTTTGTTTATTAAACAACTCTTCCTTTAATAACTATATTATTATTTGTTTTGTTCTTTTAACCAACGTATATATAAAATATACATACAACATACAAATATTAATGTAACTTACAATATTAATGTATATAATAAATCCTATACTAATTACAATTAAAATAGAGGTTACACCTTTGAATTTTTTTTTAAAAGCCCTAAGGCTTCTTTGGCAAAATAAGTTATTTTAAAAACAGATTTTTAGTAGTTAAGGTCATGTTTGGGTAAAACAGTTTTAAAACAAAAGTAAGGGCCTTGTTTGGAAAAAATTATTTAAAAACTCTTTTCTTTATTTTAATAAATCCTTTTAACACATACTTTAATGCTACTCTTTAATTAATTAAATCTTAACATTCTAATTTAATTAATTAAAAGTCTAACATCAATTAAGCACATAAAATTATCACATAATTACAATTAATTGCTAATTATAATTGCATGTAACACTCATCACATTACTCATCTAATTTAATTATCTCAATTAAATTAAAACTATAACATAAAATCATTATATCAATTAAATTAAATACTAAATATTCATTTAATTAATATACTACACTTAATTACATTACTCCATAATAATCACATAATTATTTATTTAACTCAATAAATAATTCAATTAAAATATTTATTTACTCCAATAAATATTAACATTAATATTTAAATTATCTTCACATAGATTCACATATTTCACCATATATGACACGTATTCACATACTTAAACTCAAAACATCAGATAATAAGAATTTTATTTATTAAATTCTCATTTATAAATTCTAAAAATCTGGGATGTCACAGGTTAACCGGGATCGTTCAAAGAAATAAACCCATAGACATACCACGGATCTAAGCCGTTATAGTCCCTGAGTTAAAGCTGATAGTAGTGTGCATACAAGCCAATCATGTATGATGATAAAGCACATACTTTGTAAACAATCTTATTTATTTATTAATAAAATATTTATTTATTAAAGACATTTAATTGTCTACATGGTGCTATTTTTATACTATGTAAATAACCCATAGTTTTAAGCAATGCTTTTAGAATCATGATGTTGATCATGCTAATGAGATCTAAATTCTTAGAAAGCTTTAAAACTAAAATAGTTTCCAATCGTGGGATTACTAAAAAGAAGATTAGTAAATCCGGATAGATTGGTACATATGTTGCTTGCTCATTGGATGAGGATGACTGATCTCATGGTTATTTGTGTGGAGACACTAAAGCAAGTATGTAGGTGCTTATTGGAGAATAAGTTCACTGAACGTGACTCGCTATGGAATACCTAATGGAGTTTTACTCGCCTGTCAATAGGAATTCCTAATGTGATAGTAGTACATGTGATCCTTGGACTTGAGATCATCATAGTATCTTGTATGTAACAAATTATACTTTGACTAATTCCTTAAGGCCTTTTAAGGCATATATAGGGTATGCTTGGGTGTAATGAGTTACATATGGAGATAATGAATGATCAATAAAGAATCTACCACCTCTAGTAAAAGAGGAGATATGTCCTATGTGATTCGTTAAATGACAACCCAGGAATCCTTGGCCAAGGTAGAATGAAATTAGAAAGAGGTTTCTAATTTGCATTATTTGGAGTTGTGCATTTTCTAATCGAAATACATATGATTAAATAAATTAAGACTTGACAGTAAATCCATGTCTTATATTTAATTGGGACATTATATGGTGGAAGGATTGAATTGTACGGTAACTATTAACTCACAGGTTCTTTTATGATTAATGTTGAAATCTATATTATCTGGAAAGTCGTTGATCGCTAGGGAGGCTTATCCCTATTGTAGAATAAATGTTATTTATTTAAATAGATTATTAGTTTAATTTGTTTATTTAAATAAGATTAGAATTGTTCTAATTGATTTATTCACAACTGGTTTAATATGGAGAACCTAAAGGGTCACACCATAAAAGGAAGAAGAATTATTTAAGAAGAAAATGGCATGATAGTAATAATGCATTAAGTATAATTAATTTAATCTATGATGATAGAATAAATTAAATAGCTTAATGTTTATTATTTAATATTTTAGAAATATTAAATATAAATTAATAAGAGGAGTCTTATTAATATTATTATTTTAATTCTAAAGGAGTTTAGGAATTAATATAATATCAGTACTCTATCTCAATCCTAATAAAGATTAGGATATAAATTAATTAAATAAAATCCTATTCTAATTGGATTAGGAGGGTTAACCTAATATCTATATAAGAGAGTCTTATATCAGAAATAAGGGACGTGAAATTTTCCAAGAGTTGGGAGTACACATATTCTATAGAGATAGAAACAAGGGTTAAGCCAATAACCCATCTTCTTGAGTTCTTCATCTTCCTTGGTGGATCACCGTTAGAGGCCAAACATTTGGATGGCTGACATTGATCAATGGAAGTAGCCACTACAGAGGAATCAAAGGAATCAAAGGAGTAGAACTTGTACCTAAGGAAGCTTAGATCTTCAAAGGTATAATTCCATGTTCTCTCTTTTCTGTTATTGATAACAAGCACAAAGCATGATCATGGTTATGGGTTTGTATAAATTTTGAAAACCTAGTTTTTACGCTTCCACCCTATTTATGTGATTTGATTGCATGATTGCGTTACGTACAAACCCAACAGTGGTATCAGAGCCTAACTTTGTGCTAATTATCAATTTTATAATTCCATGTATGAATTGATGTGAGAATTGGATCGTTTTTCTGGACAAAAATCATTTTCTGCAAGTTTCTGCGGCGAACGGCGCAGCTGCGCAGCCTCCTAGTTCATTACTGGCGCAGCTGCGCCGGTCTACAAAAACTGCTGCTTCCGTCTACCTGCGCAGCTGCGCAGATGCCCAGTTCATTACTGGCGCAGCTGCGCCGGTACCTAGACAGACCCTGAAAATTGATTTTAATTAATTAAGTAAATTGTTTGTTTAATTGATAAAGTTTTAAAATAAAGAAGTTTATTTTATCTGAAATATGATTTCAGAATGCTAAAATTAAAGGAGTTTAATTTGGATTTATTTTTGATTAAAATAAAAGAGTTTATTTTGTTTCAAAAATAAAATTTAGCAAAACTTTTGTCCATTAAATAACATCGATCCATATATGGAATAACATTGTTATTCATGAGATGAATGGATATTTATTGATGCATATGTTGATGCGTATGATAATAAATGGGGTTGATTATGGACTATGACCAATGTGATTGGATTTTATTTTGGATGAATGCTTGAATGTATGGGTTTTATAAAATGGGGTCTGCGTACCTCGTCTTCTCTAGTTTTATTCTCGATGTAAATTCTATCTCCTTTCTATGTACTTCCCCTTGACTACTGATCAAGGTTTCTATTTAATTTTAAAATAAGTTAATGTAATAGAGATAGTTAGAATTATTTTAAAGAAATTGGAGATCAAGGAGCAAGGAGCGTGTGAAGACCCGTTTGTATGGAGCCCGGGTTTAAATGTAATAGTTACATTTAAAATTTAAATTCTTGCACTCCTAGGTTTGACCTTTTGGTTCACTTGGTGGCTCTAGTGAACCAAACTAGAATAAAAGTCCATAATCAATCCGGGTAGAATATAGTATTCTATATCGCATGCTAAATATTATATATATTATATTTTATACAAACATGCTTCGCATGTTTAATAAAATGACGCGTATTTTATATATATATGTGCATGCGCGCTTAAAATATGAGACAAATAATAACAAACCCCTCAAAGAAATAATATTAAGTCTGAAGCGTTCAAATGATATTTGGAATATCGAACGTCGCCTTCTAGCATGATTAGTTAATAGAGTATTAAATATTTAATATGAGTTTGTTGTGCTATCCACAAGGCGAGTATTGAATATTTAAGATGTTAGTTAATCACATTTGATGCTTATCAAGAAAATTGAACGATCTAGTCTTGTTGTGCTATCCACAAGGACAAAAATTTTTCTTTTTGAATTTATGAAAGTGCTAGGCTGGACTTAACTTAAATCATTTTAGTTCGGATGTGCACACACATGACCATTATGATTTAAGAGGCAAAATAAAAGGAGTTACATGGTGATGTAATTGACAAGAGTTGTCTACCTATTTATTTGTATATCGCTTGTTGTGCTATCCACAAGGTTATATACATTTGAAATGGGATCCTTAATCTCACTAGCAAATCTTTAATTAGATGTTGCCGAACTATATGAGTGAGGGTAATATAGTTTGATGAAAATAGTGGGAGATACCAATTTAAAATAAAGACTTAAATTTATTTTGGTATGCAAAGTTAATAAAATGAATGTTTGCTAAAATGTTGTCTTTTCACATGCAGAATTTTAAAAATGTCAAAATCACTAATCTCACTACGAAGCATACTTGATGCAAATAAGCTTACCGGCCCAAATTATGAGGACTGGCTAAGAAATCTGAGAATTGTTCTCACTGCTGAAAAGATTTCTTATGTCCTAAATTCCACTATCCCTGAATCTGTTTCAGAAACAGCCTCTGAGGAAGAGATTTCCACTTTCAATAAGTGGCAAGATGATGCATCTGTGGCTCAATGCATCATGCTCGCATCCATGAATAACGAGCTTCAGCGTCAGCACGAAAAAATGGATGCTCCTGCTATGCTGCTTCACCTCAAGGAGTTGTATGGTGAACAGAGTAGGACTGCTAGATATGAGATATCTAAGGAGCTCTTCCGATCTCGGATGACCGAGGGCACTACCGTCGAGACTCATGTTCTGAAGGTAATCAATTTGATTGAACGCCTTGGACAGCTTGGGTTCGTCATGGATGGGGAGTGGAGTCAAGACTTGGTCTTGCAGTCACTCCCTGAGACCTTCTCGCAGTTTGTGGTTAATTTTCACATGAATAAGCTAGATGTCAGCTTACCTGAGCTGCTTAACATGCTGAAAACTGCAGAAGGTCACTTCTCATCCAAGAAGAACCATGTCTTGATGGTGGATTCTTCCAATAAAAGGAAGAGGCCCAATGTGTCTTCTGAAAAGAAGAAATCTAAGAAGGCTAAGGGAAAAGGGAAAGAAAAGGAGCAAAAGAAACCTGAACCAGCTAAAGGAATGTGCTTTCATTGTAATGAGCCGGGACATTGGAAGAGGAACTGCAAGAAGTTTCTAGCAGAGAAGAAGCTTGGAGAAGCTTCGACTTCCAATCAAGGTTTGTTTATGATTGAAATTAATTTTTCTGAAAGTCATAATTCTACTTGGGTATTGGATACCGGCTGTGGTTCTCACATATGTAATACTGTGCAGGGACTGGTCAGAAGTAGAAAGCTGAACAAAGATGAGGTGATCCTACGAGTGGGAAATGGAGCAAAAGTTGCTGCATTAGCTGTAGGAACTTATTGTTTAGCAATGCCTTCGGGCAAATCCATTTATCTTAATAATTGTTATTATGTTCCGAATATTATTAAAAATATTATTTCAATTTCTGTATTGGATATGGAAGGTTTTGACGTTATTATAAAGAACAATGGTTGTTCTATTTATAAAGACGATGTTTTATATGGTATTGGAAATTTGCGAAATGGACTTTATACACTTGACTTGCAAGAAAATATATTTCAAATTGAATAAATTAAGAAAAGGAAAAGAGATGATATTAATTATACCTATATGTGGCACTGTAGACTCGGTCATATCAATGAAACAAGATTATCCAAGTTACATAAAGATGGGCTCCTCGAGCTATCTGATTATGAATCATATCCAACTTGTGAATCTTGTCTCATGGGTAAAATGACTAAATCTCCTTTTAGTGGAAAAGGGGAGAGAGTTACAGAGTTGTTGGCATTGATTCACATAGACGTTTGTGGACCTATGACAACAAGTGCACGGGGTGGGTATTCTTATTTTATTACTTTCACTGATGATCACTCAAGATTTGGATATGTGTATTTAATGAAATACAAATCAGAATCATTTGAAAAGTTCAAAGAGTTCAGAAGTGAAGTAGAGAAACAAACGGGCAAGAGTATTAAGATACTTCGATCAGATCGAGGTGGAGAATACTTAAGTAGTGAGTTTCTCAATTGTCTTAGAGAAAATGGTATAATCTCACAATGGACTCCTCCAGGTACACCACAGTTAAATGGAGTATCTGAAAGGAGAAATCGAACACTGTTGGACATGGTTCGATCCATGATGAGTTTTACCGACCTTCCAATTTCCTTCTGGGGATATGCCCTAGAAATGGCTGCATACCTACTTAACAAGGTACCTACCAAATCCGCCCCAAAGACTCCATATGAGATGTGGAAAGGGAGGAAACCAAATCTTAAGCATGTTAAGACTTGGGGTTGTCCAGCTTATGTCAAAATGTTTGAAAATGATAAGCTACAGACTAAATCCGATAAGTGTAGATTTGTGGGATACCCTAAAGAAACCGTAGGGTATTATTTCTATCATCCAACTGATCAAAAGGTGTTTGTTGCGAAACATGCTACCTTCTTGGCGAAAGAGTTTATCCATGAAGGGGTCAGTGGGAGTAAGATATATCTTGAAGAAGTTCAAGAGCCATAAGTTACCACGGACCAAAGTCAGGTACCTAACCAAGTAGAAGAACCTACTGTACCACACCATGTTCGTAAATCTGGAAGAGTACCGAAGATACCTGAGAGGTATGGATTCGTTATAGAGGATGACGATGAGGTACACATTATGAATGATGATGATCCATTGAATTACGAACAGGCTATGAGTAATAAAGACTCAGGGAAATGGCTTGAAGCCATGAAATCCGAAATAGACTCCATGTATGAAAACAAAGTATGGTCTTTGGTTTCACCACCTGAAGGTATTAAACCTATTGGGTGTAAATGGGTTTTTAAGAAAAAGACTGGAGCAGACGGAAAGGTAGAGACCTATAAGGCCCGACTAGTTGCAAAAGGTTTCAAACAAAGACAAGGAGTTGACTATGATGAAACCTTCTCACCAGTAGCCATGCTCAAGTCCATTCGGATTTTGCTTGCGATTGCAGCTACAACGACTATGAGATCTGACAGATGGACGAGAAAACGGCCTTCCTCAATGGGAAACTTGAGGAGGATGTGTATATGACATAGCCAGAGGGATTTATTTCAAAAGTTGGAATAAATCAAGTCTGTAAGCTACAACGATCCATTTATGGGTTGAAGCAAGCTTCTCGTAGATGGAACATTCGTTTTGATGAGACAATCAAAGAGTTTGATTTTATCAAAAACGAGGATGAACCATGTGTATACAAGAGGGTTAGTGGGAGCGCAGTATCATTCCTTGTATTATATGTTGATGATATATTACTGATAGGGAATGACATTCCTATGTTACAATCCATTAAAATCTGGTTATCTAAAAACTTCTCCATGAAGGACTTGGGTGAAGCATCCTATATTTTGGGGATAAAGATCTATAGAGATAGATCTAAAAGGATGCTCGCTTATCCCAAGGAACGTACATTGATACGATGCTAAAGAGGTTTAGCATGGAAGATTCCAAAAGAGGTCTCATGCCGATGAGCCATGGAATAAATCTCTCCAAGAAACAGGCCCCAAAGACACCTGAGGAGAGAGACCGTATGAGTAAGATCCCTTATGCTTCTGCAATAGGATCTATCATGTACGGTATGATATGTACTAGACCGGATGTCGCTCACGCACTTAGTGTAACAAGCAGATACCAGTCGAATCCAGGAGAAGAGCACTGGAAGGCAGTGAAAAATATCCTAAAGTACTTGAGAAGGACTAAAGATATTTTTCTTGTCTACGGTGGGTCTGAATTAAAACTCGAGGGATTCACGGACTCAAGTTTTAAAACAAACCAAGATGACAGTAAATCTGTTTCAGGGTATGTGTTTACCTTGAACGGAGGTGCAGTGAGTTGGAAGAGTTCCAAGCAGCAAACGGTTGCTGATTCAGTGACAGAGGCAGAGTATATAGCTGCAAGTGAAGCTGCAAAGGAAGCTGTTTGGATGAACAAGTTCATAACTGAACTTGGTGTGGTTCCTAGCATTGGAGAAGCAGTTCCCGTATACTGTGACAACACCGGAGCGGTTGCACAGGCTAAGGAACCCAGGTCTCATCAGAAATCTAAACACGTGTTGCGGCGATTTCACTTGATCAGGGAGATCATTGAAAGAGGAGACGTCACCTTAGAGCGTGTAGACTCTCAAGACAATATTGCAGATCCATTTACTAAAGCTTTAACACAACAGCAGTTTGATCGTCACTTAGAGAAGATGGGTATGAGATACCATGGCGATTGGCTTTAGTGCAAGTGGGAGATTGATAGTAGTGTGCATACAAGCCAATCATGTATGATGATAAAGCACATACTTTGTAAACAATCTTATTTATTTATTAATAAAATATTTATTTATTAAAGGCATTTAATTATCTACATGGTGCTATTTTTATAATATGTAAATAACCCATAGTTTTAAGCAATGCTTTTAGAATCATGATGTTGATCATGCTAATGAGATCTAAATTCTTAGAAAGCTTTAAAACTAAAATAGTTCCCAATCGTGGGATTACTAAAAAGAAGATTAGTAAATCCGGATAGATTGGTACATATGTTGCTTGCTCATTGGATGAGGATGACTGATCTCATGGTTATTTGTGTGGAGACACTAAAGCAAGTATGTAGGTGCTTATTGGAGAATAAGTTCACTGAACGTGACTCGCTATGGAATACCTAATGGAGTTTTACTCGCCTGTCAATAGGAATTCCTAATGTGATAGTAGTACATGTGATCCTTGGACTTGAGATCATCATAGTATCTTGTATGTAACAAATTATACTTTGGCTAATTCCTTAAGGCCTTTTAAGGCATATATAGGGTATGCTTGGGTGTAATGAGTTACATATGGAGATAATGAATGATCAATAAAGAATCTACCACCTCTAGTAAAAGAGGAGATATGTCCTATGTGATTCGTTAAATGACAACCCAGGAATCCTTGGCCAAGGTAGAATGAAATTAGAAAGAGGTTTCTAATTTGCATTATTTGGAGTTGTGCATTTTCTAATCGAAATACATATGATTAAATAAATTAAGACTTGACAGTAAATCCATGTCTTATATTTAATTGGGACATTGTATGGTGGAAGGATTGAATTGTACGGTAACTATTAACTCACAGGTTCTTTTATGATTAATGTTGAAATCTATATTATCTGGAAAGTCGTTGATCGCTAGGGAGGCTTATCCCTATTGTAGAATAAATGTTATTTATTTAAATAGATTATTAGTTTAATTTGTTTATTTAAATAAGATTAGAATTGTTCTAATTGATTTATTCACAACCGGTTTAATATGGAGAACCTAAAGGGTCACACCATAAAAGGAAGAAGAATTATTTAAGAAGAAAATGGCATGCTAGTAATAATGCATTAAGTATAATTAATTTAATCTATGATGATAGAATAAATTAAATAGCTTAATGTTTATTATTTAATATTTTAGAAATATTAAATATAAATTAATAAGAGGAGTCTTATTAATATTATTATTTTAATTCTAAGGAGTTTAGGAATTAATATAATATCAGTACTCTCTCTCAATCCTAATAAAGATTAGGATATAAATTAATTAAATAAAACCCTATTCTAATTGGATTAGGAGGGTTAACCTAATATCTATATAAGAGAGTCTTATATCAGAAATAAGGGACGTGAAATTTTCCAAGAGTTGGGAGTACACATATTCTATAGAGATAGAAACAAGGGTTAAGCCAATAACCCATCTTCTTGAGTTCTTCATCTTCCTTGGTGGATCACCGTTAGAGGCCAAACATTTGGGTGGCTGACATTGATCAAGGGAAGGAGCCACTACAGAGGAATCAAAGGAGTAAAACTTGTACCTGAGGAAGCTTAGATCTTCAAAGGTATAATTCCATGTTCTCTCTTTTCTGTTATTGATAACAAGCACAAAGCATGATCATGGTTATGGGTTTGTATAAATTTTGAAAACCTAGTTTATACGCTTCCGCCCTATTTATGTGATTTGATTGCATGATTGCGTTACGTACAAACCCAACAAAAGCTTCATGCTTAATAACCTCTCGGGGACTAGATTAGGCTTAAATCTAGGTATATCTAGCCTCCGAAGTTGATATACAACGTATTAAGCATAATATAGCCGATAAAAACATAAAATCTATCAACTATTACACAATATGCTTAAAATACAACAAGTTTAACTATATTCAAACAAGATACTTCATTAATCTATCATTTGAACCAAGTTTACAAAGAAAACGAAGCTAAAAGTGTGTTATTTCACCTTGGGGGACGCATGAATGAGCGTTTTAACTCCCGAGATAAACTAAGAACACTAAGAGGACTTCAAGTAGATGATAGATGGGAGAAATGAGCTTCAAGTTGGTTGTTTAAGGTTCCACTCGAGCCTCTCTCTCTCTAGAAATATCTATCTCTCTCTAAACATGTCTCTCTCTCTTTAAAATGAACTAAGTTGGATGTTATAAGCTGCTGGAGGCAGTCACAGATGTGGTTGTGGCTGGCCGCAGATGTGGTTAAGGCTGGCCTAAGTGGGTCCCACCTGCTCGGTTATTGGTCCTTCGGTCTCGGTTCGGTAGGAGTTGACATCCATCGCTCGACCTTTCGGACTGTCTTTGACGAGATTAAGGTTCGGGAATTCGATACTAGTAGCCGAGATATATCCACCAGGTCCAGATATCAGTTAGCTGGCTTATCTCCTGATGGCACGTCGTTTGAGGTTTGCTGAGGTGGTTTCCGATGATCACTGTCTCAGCTCTTCGATCTTTGATCGGGTCACAATATGTTTGGACTTCATTGGTCCTCTTTATCATTCCCGGGGTTGTCTCCGAGATGATCGGGATCTTTTTCCCTCCTTCGGGATTATCTCCGAAGTAAAATAACGCTTTTACCCTCCTGCAGGGTTAGTACGACAAAAGAAAATTTTGAGTGTCTACAGATGCCCCTCTTTGTCATGTTTCTGCAATGTAATGGAATGAATACAACAAAGATTAATAGACATGGAAAATACACGACAAGGTATATCTGATGATGCAATGTCATGTATAACATATGTGATGATATGTGAGATTTAGAAAAGGGTTACTTCCTCGGCTAGGGAAGTTAAGGATTACGTTATCAGGGTTGAGTCGACCTGCGTTGAATTATAGTCAACGGATTGCACCATCGGGATCATGCCGATGCCTTCACTGGTTTGTTCCCACTGGATTACATCATCAGGGTTGAACTGACGCCTTCACTGGGTTATAGCCAACGGATTACATCATCAGGGTTGAGCTGACGCCTTCACTGGTTTGTAGCCAACGGATTACATCATCAGGGATTTGCTGACCTGCGTAGAGTTGTAGCCAACGGATTACATCATCAGGGATTTGCTGACCTGCGTAGGGTTGTAACCAACGGATTACATCATTGGGGGTTTGCCAATCTGCGTAGGGTTGTAGCCAATGGATTACATCGTCGGGAATTTACCGACCTGCGTAGGGTTGTAGCCAACAGATTATATCATCAGGGATTTGCCGACCTGCGTAGGGTTGTAGCCAACGGATTACATCATCGGGGATTTGCCGACCTGCATAGGGTTGTAGCCAACGGATTACATCATCAGGGTTGAGCTGATTCCTTCACTGGGTTGTAGCCAACGGATTCCATCATCGGGGATTTGCCGACCTGCGTAGGGTTGTTGCCAACGGATTACATCATCGGGGATTTGCCGACCTACGTAGGGTTGTAGCCAATGAATTACATCATCAGGGTTGAGCTGACGCCTTCACTGATTCGTTGTCGGTGGATTTCATCGTCTGGGGTCGAGCCGATGCCTTCACTGATTTGTTGTCGGTGGATTACATCATCGGGGTAGAGCTGACGCCTTCACTGATTCGTTGTCGGTGGATTACATCGTCGGGGGTTGAGCCGACACCTTCACTTTTTTGTTGTCGGTGGATTACATCGCCGGGGGTCGAGCTGACGCCTTCACTAATTCGTTGTCGGTGGATTTCATAGTCGGGGGTGGAGCCGACGCCTTCACTGATTTACATCGCTGGGGGTCGAGCCGACGCCTTTACTGATTCGTTGTCGGTGGATTACATCGTCGGGGGTCGAGCCGACGCCTTCACTGATTCGTTGTCGGTGGATTACATGGTGTAAGGTTGATCTTGATTGATTTTCTGGTCTTCTGGCGTTCAACGTCGGGATTTCTGATCTTCGCCGAACTTCTGCTATTTTGGAGGATTTTTTAGGGTTTTTGGGGAAAGGTAGCTTCTTGTATAAAGTGACCATTTTGATCCCAAAAGAACACGTTTTGGACATCGTGTACCAAACGGGAGACCACGGGACCCACTTGTGGCAGCCGCATATATGGTTGCAGCTGGAGCAACCATGGTCAAGGCTGCCCCTGATCGGGTTTATACGCTCAGAAGGCCTCATTTCCACCCATTCCATTCGAATTTCTTCTCTTTTCTCTCTACAAAACCGAGCTCTCTTCCATTTCTACTCGATTTCGACTTGATTTGGAGCGATCCGCCACAGTACATTCCTTCTTCGGACTACGGGTAACGTCTAGACTTTGTTCTTTCGTGTTTTCATTGGTGAAAACGCGTATTTCCTTTCTTAAAGGCAATATATCTAATATGTACGCATGTATAGATAGATAAACATGTTTATAATGCAATGCATGCCTACAGATCATCTTATGGACCGTATGGATGCGAGATATTATAATTTATCAGTTAATCTAGACATATATTATATATTTGTGTTAGAATAACAGTTTAAATTGATGTTTACATGCTTGGTTGTGATGGTGTACCCTTATAGGGTGATTTAATACATGCTTCGGGCATGTGGATAGTCTGTTTTACAAAGGAGACTTTGGCAAAAATTTTTCGTGAGCCAAATGTCCGGATCCTAGATACATTATAAATATACTAGGATGCACATAACATACACATTTAATGACACATGTAAAACATACATGATGTGATGATTATATTTTATGGATTTAATTTGAAATTTGCAAATGGTAAGAATATACCTGACTTGGCTTTGATTCCTACGAACTCATTGTTCAGATATGGATTCTGAGGGACTTAATCGTTCAATAGGACGGCCGATCTCATCTAGAGTTCGCCGTCGTAGAGCTCCGTCCGAAGTTCCAGTTCCATGCAATAGCAGACGGGTGCAGCGATTGACAGAGCCCGCTCGCCTGCCTGCTGAGAAGGATCATCCACTTGTGGATAAGGACGGCATTCCCGAGCCTGAGGTTCCGTCTCAGCCCCCTATTGTGCCTAGATTTCTGGATTTACTGGGTACGGATCTGAGCCACCATCCCTCCATTCACTTGCAGGCGAATGAGGTACGTGATTTAATTTATTTTCTTTTCTCCTTTCTGTCAAAGACTGGTTTTCTTAACCTTGATGTCGTGTAGGTTCCGGAGTTTACCCAGCCCAGGGGTAATTGGTTTAGCATCTACGCTCTGTATCACTCGCTGCATCCCGAGTACAGGGCGATTGTGGATTATTGGGGGTTTGCGGCCTTCTTCACCATTGCTCCCCGTCGCTGCTCTTGGGGCTATTTACGAGCTTTAGCCGAGAGATGGTTTCACCAGAGTCAGTCTCTGCATCTGCTGGACTGCGAGGTTATGATGACTCCCCTGGATTGGAGATACATCACTGGCTTGGAGTTCACCGGTGATAGGGTGCCTTTGGAGCCGACTATCACTGCGACTGTGGTGCGCACCCTCCTAGGGTTTTCTTCTCAGGAGCGAGCCTTCAAGGCTCGTAGTATTCGATCGGGATGCTTGGTTATCGATTCCGCTCGAGGCACCTTGTAGCAGGAGTTGCCTGTTGATTTGGCGGAGAGGGATCGCATCTTGCGGCGTCTGTTCCTGACCATCATGAGGGGTTATTTCATAGCGAACAACTCCTCCACTGTGCCCTTCAGCTTAGTAGGAGCCGTTTGAGATGTAGACCGCATTGGGGACTACGATTGGGGATCGTTTACATTCTCTCTTTTCCTGCACGGGATGCGACTGCGATCCGAGGGAGTTATCGACGCCTAGGTTGGATTCTACCCGTTTCTTCTGGTAAGTCTTTTTGACCGTATTTCATTTGTTTGACTTTTGATCGATTTATCTTTTCCCACGACTAATGGAGGGTTCATTTGAATTGGCAGTTCTAGGCTTATGAGAGGCTTCCATGTCGTCGCCCTATCTCTGTCTTGGGTTTGGACACTTATCCCCGGGGATGCAGATGGCATCAATCTACTTTGTCGGAGGTCCCAGTCGCGGAGGGCTTTACCCATGCCCGTCTTCAGTTGGAGATATTGATAGCTCAGGACATAGTATGGACCCCATATTCGGGAGAGCACTTGACTGAGGGATTTGAGGATGGCTTGTCGATAGGGCCAGAGTTTCAGTTATCCTCCCGCCGGATTCCATTCCTTTTTGATGGAGGTTGGGAGCTCTACCTCAGGGAGCGTGCTATTCGATGCATTATTGGGGAGATTCGCCTTCCTTATCTTCCTCCAGCTCAGCCCTTCTGGCCTTTATCTTCATCGATTGCATCGATTCTCACCTTGGGGTATGATGATCTTCACTTGTCCGATGGTCCGATCTCTTTGGTGGACTTTATCGCTTGGTGGGTCCGACGCACGATAGGAGCTCAAACCCGGGCTACCCAGTTCTTGGGAGACATGGTTCCAGGATCCCTTATGATGAAGGACTGGATATCATATTTTCAGAAGCCTTCTCATCAAGATCAGATTGCTGCTTTGAGACTTCAGTTGGAGCAGCTGTCGGCCTATTATAGTTACAATAGCTTGGACCCGTCCTTGGCTAGTACTTTTGCTTCTCAGGGTCATGAGGCTGGACCGTCAGGTGGTGGTGGCTCTCATGGTGCTGGACCCTCTGATTTTGGTTGCTTCCAGGATAGAGATGTTCCCTTCACCGATCACCCGGATGCGCAGGAGACGCCTTATTGCCCAGATCAGCAGGATGTGCCCACTCCCAGTAGACGACCTCAGGTTGATCAGTTTGATGATGTCCTCACCTTCTTGGGTGATTTTGACGAGGTGGCCAGCCCATATGTCATCTGTTAGTCATTGGGCCTTTGTGCCCCAATATCCTGGACTTTTTTATTTTTAGTCTTCATATGTATTATAGGTATTACAGTGATGTTTATGAAACTAATGTACTTGGCGGATATCTATGTATGATGTTTTCTATTTATTCATCTCACATGCTACTTTATCACGCGTTATAATGCATGCTTCAGATATATTTAAATGATTGGATAGAGATTGACCCCTGTATGGTCTTATTGACACAATATTTACAGATGTCGTCCTCTGCTGTGGTGCGTTTGGACCACCTTCCTCCCAGACATGTAGCTACTAGTTTGAGGGTTTGGTATGATCAGTTGCCATATACCGATCATGTTGATGTCAACCGCATGTTAGGCCACTCCATGTCTCTGCTATCATTTCAGATTTCGGAGGGATTTGTTATCGGGATACTCAGGTATTGGATTTCTGAGCGTCATATCTTCTGGTTCGGCTCGGCCGAGTTGACTCCTACGTTGGAGGAGTATAGTCGTATCTCGGGATTGTCGATGGAGGGGCCATGTGCTCGGATGGCTTTGGGCCATATGCTCCGCCAGTTCATGACGATGACTGGACTTAGGAGGGCAGTTGTGATGGCCGAGGTGGGTGGTAGCCACATTATCTCCATGGACTTTATGATTAGGCACTTTGCTTCCGCTGATAACTTTGCTATTTATCACGGAGACTTCGCCATTTCAGAGGAGCGATGGCACGTGGCCCGAGTGGATGCCTTGGTTATGTGCCTCATAGCCTAACTATACATGCCATTTTATACTGATCATCTGGATGTGGCGATGTCGATGGCTGTTAGAGCTCTTCCGAGAGGACTTTACTATATTGCCCCTTATCCTGGCAGAGACATTGATATCAGCCTCTATTTGCCATGATGCTGGTGATCAGGAGTTCAGAGGTAGCCCAGTGCTTCTATACATCTGGTTGATGACGCACCTTCGACCGATAGGGTGGCTTCGCCATCATGGTTTCTATTTTGGACATGGCTTGTCTCAGGTCTATTCATATCGCCCTACTTCTTGCGTCGATGAGGCGTCTTGGACTTCATTTCTGGGTGCCATAGAGGAGCCTTTTGCTATAGTCATGTATTCTGGGTACTGCTCCTTTATGAGTTTCACCACCCATGTGGCCGATCTGGATTTCCTCCCCTTGGCGGGTTTGACGCGTGTGACGACTTATCATCCTCTGGCGGTGATGGGTCAGTTTGATCAGTACCAGGAGGTCCATGCATTTGAGGGGATTGAGGATTATCGCTTCCACATCTGCTCAGTTACCGAGGTTGATTTGGCTCGGGTTTATGGGTTCTGGTCTCATCGACAGACAGCAGAGTTTAGAGATAGCCATCCGGGCCGCTCCGCAGAGTATTCAGCTTGGCTTGAGTCGAATTTGGCACCAGAGACCGCATATCAAGTTGGTATAGGATCTTTATCTGATGACGATGGTTGGTCCACGGATGCGGCGGAATCGATGGAGGATCCTATATCTTCGACTGAGGATGATTTATTTGCAGAGTTGACAGCTTCCCTAGTGAGCACTATTCCGCATTTAGCCTCAATTTCCATGGAGGCGATGGATAGACAGCTTCACCTAGTGACCTTTGAGAGGGATCAGCCTTGGGCCTTGTTGTTGACCACCGTAGCTGGCCGGGATGCTGCTATCACTGAGAGAGATGCAACCCGTGCTTCCAGAGACCAGGCCCTCGTTGAGAGAGATGAGGCCCAGACTTTCTCAGATGGACTCATTGGTCTCGTACAGGGTGTAGTGCAGAGTCAAGAGGAGATTTCTCATATGGCAGCAGAGATGCTGAGGTGGGTTGATATGTTGGAGCACGAGTTCAGAGCTGCTCCCCCGACTACAGAGACTGCTGGATATTTGGCGATGTTAGCTCGTCTTAACACTGATTCATAGCTCTATTTTATTTTCCTGTAGAGACTTTGTTATTATCACTTGTCATAGGTTAGAATCAACTTTTGTATTCTAAACAGTTGTATATATAAAAAGAAGCAAGTTCAGTTCACTTCCCTTATTTGCGCATGTCTAACCATGTCCACGGTTGCCATTTTTGCTTCATGATTTATTGTGTCAACATAGCACTAGTCTCGTCATGTGGCATCAGATTCGACGGGAGTGATGCTGAGATGTCGCTAGGTCATCTCCGCATGAGCCATCGATTGGATGGGCTTATGGATAGGTTTTCTGTATAGGTTAGGATTTTGAATAATAGGAACGTGTTTGGATTTTTGAAGGTTAGACTGCATCATAAATGGCTGCCTACGTACTCCCATAGATAGGAGTTCAAGTCATTCGTAGTTCAGGTTCAGACCTAAAAAGTTTGAAAAGGGGTTTACTTGAGTTTGAGTTTGGATTTGATAGGATTTTGATGTTTTTCAAGGGTTAGACCACACCATAAATGGCTGCCTACGTACTCCCACAGATAGGAGATCAGGTCTTTCGTAGTTCAGGCTCAGACCTAAAAAACTAGACTTGATATATTTTTTCTTTTTCTTTTTTTTTTCTTTTTTTTTTCCTCTTTTTTTATCAAGACATAGCAGTCCAGTTTGAAAGTGAAAAGGGGTCTCAGACATAATACCGTTTCACCGAGTCAGAATTGATTAGTTGCGGGAATTCCTCACCGTTCATCTCTTCCAATTTCAAAGCTCCGCCCGATAAGACTGCTTTGACAAGAAAGGGTTTGGGGCAAATTTTCCCTTAGTTGCATCCTAGCCCGGAATGATCTTCTTCAGTACCAAATCATGCTCTTTGAATTCTCGAGGTCGCACCTTCTTGTTATAAGATCGGGACATTCGCTGTTGATAGAGTTGACTGTGGAATATAGCAGCAGCTCTTCTTTCATCTAACAAGGATAACTGATCGTATCGATCTTGTATCCATTGGCTCTCCTCTATCTGGGCATCTAGCATCACTCTTAGTGATTCCATCTCCACTTCGACAGGAAGTACAACCTCCATACCATATACCAGTGAGTAGGGTGTTGCCCTAGTCGAGGTTCGAGTCGACGTTCGATATGCGAGTAGGGTTAACGGCAATAGCTCAGGCCATCCTCGGTGATTCGCTGACATCTTCATCATTATCTTCTTGATGTTCTTATTAGCCGCTTCCACCTCGCCGTTCATCTTAGGACGATAAATAATCGAATTGAGGTGTTTGATATTGAACTTACTGCACAGTTCCCTCATCATCTTGTTATTCAGGTTCTTCGCGTTGTCTGATATGATAACCTCGGGTTGTCCATACCGACAAATGACGTTGTTTCTAATAAAACCAACGATGACCTCTTTGGTGACCCTGGGGAAAGAAGCTTCTTCCACCCACTTGGTAAAGTAGTCAATCATAGTGAAGATGAATCGATGACCGTTACTGGCTTTAGGCTCAACTGGTCCTATAACGTCCATTCCCCACATGGAAAAAGGCCATGGTGACGTCATGCAACTTAGTTGATTCGGAGGCGCATGAATAATGTTGGCGTGGATCTGGCATTGATAACAACGCTTGATATGATCATCGCAATCCGTTTTGAGGGATATCTAGTAGTGTTCGGTCCTCAGAATCTTCTTGGCAAGCAGAGGTCCACTCATATGTGCTCCGCACACTCCACCATGTACTTCATTCATAAGTCGCTGGGCTTGATCTTTGTCTAGGCATCTCAGAAGTCCTACACCTGGATCTCTCTTATAAAGAGCATCTCCACTTAGGTAGAAATTCATGGCCATTTTCTGTATTCGCTTCTTCGTGGCTTGACTCATCCCTTTAGGGGTTGACTGATCTCGTAAATATTCTTTGATACAGTGGTACCAAGGTGGTCCCGTAGGTGGTATCTCATCTGATATCTCCCTTACATTGTTTCCATACGATGGTGTATTCTGCACAGTGAAAGTGATGACAGGCATTCCCCTTCTAGCTGACAGGTTCACCAGTGAAGCTAATGTGGCCAATGCATCGACAAAATCATTTGGTTCCGGGGGATATGCATGAAGGCAATGTCTTCAAATTCCCTTGTTAATCTGAGGACATGTCGATGATACGGCAATAGATGCAGTTCTTTGGTAGTGTATGCCCCGGTAGACCGTCTGATGACTAGCTCCGAATCTCCAAATACCGCTAAATATTTTACTCCCATGGACTGAGCCAACTTTAACCCCACAATGCACCCTTCATATTCTGTGGTATTATTGGAGTTGTTGAAATGCAACTTGGTGGCCACGGGGTATTGACCTCCCGTGATGGATACTAGGACTGCCCCGGCTCCGGTACCCTCAGCGTTTGATGTGCTGTCAAAATACATTTTCCAGAATTAACCTTGATCCTCCTTATCGATCAGTTGAACAGTCAACACTTCCTCATCTAGGAAATACGTTTCCAGAGGCTCAAAACCCCCTGTTGGTGCAACCGACAGGTGATCCGCAATCCCTTGCCCTTTAATGGACTTTTGGGTGACATAGATGATGTCGAACTGTTGAAGGATTAACTTCCACTTGGATAAGTGACAGTTTAAAATTGGCTTGCTAAAGATGTATTTCAAAGGATCCATCCTCGATATGAGATAAGTTGTATGGCCGTGTAGGTAATGCTGTAACCTCGTTGCTGCCCAAGCTAATGCACAGTAGGTTCTTTCTATCAGAGTATATTTTTGTTCTTCGCTGCTGAAGCGCTTATTGAGATAATAGATAGCTCTTTCTTTCCCCATGTCATCCTTCTGCCCCAGTAGACAACCCATAGCGTTGGAGTTGACAGAGATATACATGAACAACGAAATTCCATCCTTTGGGGGTACCAATATAGGTGCTTCAATCAACCTCTTCTGGATGGTGTGGAAAGCTTTTCGGTAGTCTTTATACCATTTTCCCGAAGAATTCTTCCTTAACAGTTTGAAAATGGGCTCACAGGTTGCTGTCAACTGCGATATGAACCGACTGATGAAGTTGATTCTTCCTAGGAAACCTCGAATTTCCTTCTCGGTCTTTGGCTAAGGCATTTCCGTGATGGCTTGGATTTTGGCAGGATCCAATTCAATGCCCCGGTTGCTCACGAGAAATCCCAGTAGTTTGCCGAATTTCACCCCAAAACACATTTCATTGGGTTTAATTTCAAATTGAACTTGTGAAGTCGTTCAAACAACCTCCGAAGATGGGTGCAATGGTCATCAGCCTGTCGGGACTTTACGATGATATCATCCACATACACTTCGATTTCTTTATGCATCATGTCGTGGAATAAAGTCATCATGGCTCTTTGATAAGTAGTGCCAGCATTGGTAAGGCCAAAAGCTAGTCTTCGATAACAGAAGGTTCCCCAAGGGGTAATGAAGGCGGTCTTTTCCCTGTCTTCTTCAGCAACCATGATCTGGTGATATCCCGTAAAGCAATCAGCGAAAGAATACATCTCGAACTATGCAGTGTTGTTAATTAATACGTGGATGAACGGCACTGGGAAGTCATCCTTAAGGCTAGCTTTGTTGAGAGCTTGATAATCTACACAAACTCGCACCTTTCCTCCAGATTTCGGCACTGGGACTACATTGGACAACCATTCAGGGTACATTGACACCATAATGATTCCCGCTCTGAACTGTTTGATAATTTCTTCTTTGACCTTCAGGCTCCATTCTGGTTTTAACCGTCTCAGTTTCTGCTTGACCGGTTTGAACCCTTCTTTAATTGTTAGTCGATGGACGACGATATCGGTGGATAGACCTATCATGTCTTCACGAGACCAGGCAAAAACATCCTTGAGCTGGGTTAAGAGTTGGATTAGTTCTTTTTCTTGATTAGAGGGAAGGTTAGTTCCTATCTGTATCTCTTTAGGATCGTCAAGGTTTTCAAAATTTATGGTGGTGGTTTGATCGAGGTTGGGTTTAGGTTTATCTTCGGCCCATGCTTTGATTTCCTCGGGCACCTCGTCATCATCCCCTTCCTCTTGCTAGATTCCCATCAAGTCAAAGTCCAGTTCTATGTCAAAATCGTAATCATTACTCAAATTCGGCAAGTCATGGACATGTCTAGGACTACACAAATTTGGAAACCTGAGATAAAAACTTGATTGCTAAATATATACAAGTAGTCGTCAATTACAAAAAGATTCATCAGTTAATATGACAACTAGCAATAACAAGCTACAGATGAAATAAAACAGACATAAATATAGGTAAAGGTAGAGCTCCCTGTTAGCGGTCACTTCCTGGTTTTTACCCTTTCCGGACGTTCTGTGGGGTGATCGTCCAATTGCTGGTCATGAGATCCTGGGGAGTTGCTGAGATAGACGCGCTACTGGAGTCGTCGTCTTCCAAGATGGCCATAATTGGTTTAGAACTGGTCCCTGGATCCTCGCTCGGGATGTTTACATTTCCCTAGTTAAGGACTGGGAGAATAGGTTGATCACTTGACAGATATGCCCCATCAGACTTCTTCAGGTCCTCTTCAGAGTGGCAAAAACTGCTCAGGAATTGCAACTGGATCTTTTCTAGAAACTTCTTGTTTTTGGCATTCCGGGCCAAATCCTGGATAGGCTTTTCATCCCCGTCTGTCTGATGTCCTCTTTGATTGACTTTAGGAATCAGGAGGTTTGAAATAATGAGGTGGATCTTCATGAGTGGCTCTTTAAATCATGTTTCACTGAGGTTTGGCTTGAGGTGAATCAGATGATTAACTGGTTTATGCTTGTGAGGATTCTGATGTTTGGATCCATCAGAGTACCCAAGTCCAGCCTTCCCCAACTGTGTGGGTATACGGATTAGGTTCCTGATTCCTTGGCCATTCTTCCCCAGTCCTCAGCCTAGTCGATGTCCTCGGGACAACATCTCTTGGCCAACCGCCATCACTTCAGAAGATATCCGGGGGATTAAGACCGGCGCCCCCACAGAATGATATCGTGGATTACTGATTTCGAAGGCTTGAAAACTGACGGCTCGATACCTTCATTCACACCTATCAAGGGCTTATCTCCCAAGTCATGAACAGGATAATCAGGTTCTGCACTGACAGTCACCAGATTGCCGTTGACGATATATTTCAGTTGTTGATGAAGAGTTGAAGGAACGGCGCCAGCCATATGGATCCATGGTCGTCCTAACAATAGATTATACCCGGTAGTGATCTTCAGGATCTAAAAAGGTATGTTGAAAGTGAAAGAGACAATTTCCACAGGAAGTTCAATCTCCCCCACGGTATCCCTTCTTGATCCGTCGAAAGCTCGTACCACCACATGGCTTTCCCTAATTCGGTTCGGGTTGATCTTCATCTTCTCCAAAGTATCCTGTGGACAGATGTTTAAAGACGACCCTCCGTCGATTAGCACGCCACCTACCACATATCCTGACGAAACGACAGCGATATGCAATGGTTTGTGATTCCCAGTTCCTTTGGCTGGTATATCGTCGTTAGTGAAGGATATCACATTACTGTCCAGTATATGGCTGATCAAGTGCTGGAATTTCTCAGTATCGATAGTCTTAGGTAAGTGTGCTTCCTCCAATACTTGGATCAGGATTTGACGATGGTCGTCAGAATCTAAAACCAAATCCAAGATGGAGATTTAATGGGGTTCAGCTTCCAACTGCCTCACCGTTCTGGCTTCACCGTGCCCCATCTTGTGGAGGAACTCTGTGATCTTTCCAGTAGATACCTTCCCCAATACCTTGGTTGCCGGTTTTGCCAAACGCCCGGGAGGTAAAATAGATTCTCCTTAGGTATGATGGCGGTACAGTCAGGTGCCAATTTTATACCTTCTCCGTAATTCCACGGTACCTTCTTCAGGCTGAGAATTGGAAGTTGTGGCCAAGGAGCCAACATTAGGGGTTTAGGCACTGATATCTCGAGAGTGGCTTTGTTTCTCTGCTCAGATACTCCTTGGATGATTATGGGTCCGTCGGATGTTCCTTCCATGCAAAGGATAACGACTATTATACCCCTTAAGTTCCTCGGTCCTCGAGGGTAGTTTATCTCTTCCTCGTAGAAGATTTCAGCTTTGTTCATTAATTCCAGTTCCCCTGATTTAATCAAGTTCTGGATTAGATGTCACAGGGCCCAACATTCCTCCGTGGCATGTCCAGGAGCATTTGAATGGTAATGGCAGGATGTGGAAGGATTAAAACACTTTGATCTCGTATCTAGGGGTGGCAGGAATTCTATAATCTTCCCCTCCTCGATCAAGGTGCAGAGAATCTCCTCCCGGGACTGCCTTAACGGGGTGAATTTCTGTTTGGCAGCAAAATCTTGCCGGTTCTGCAGTCTAGCTTCTCGGGCCATCTTTTCAGTCCATTTATCCTGCTCTTGGCAGCGAATCCGATCCCTTCTAGAGGTTGAAATGTCTTGGACAGCTATGGGGTCAGCTGGCTTTGATAAGACCGGGTCTATTAGTTGTTGGGTCAACTGGTGTTGGTATACAACCAATTTTGCCAGCTGATCAACTTGCGCCTTGTTTGAAGCCAATTCTTGCTCTACCCCGTACTTTTTTTAAGGGTATCCCCATATGGCAGGGTCCTGTGCAGAGGGTAACTCTCCCATCTTCCTCAGCTATTTACGGTTTCCCCTGCTTTCGACACTGATCATGTTGACTCCTTCATCCGCATGCTGAGGCAGAGGGTTGTTGTTAACATTCGGTTGCTCAGGGGTTTTGACTATAATCTCCCGGTTGTCAATCAAGTTTTGAATTTTGTGCTTTATAGTCCAACACTCCTGAGTATCATGCCCCGGTGAGTTGGAATGGTAGGCACATTTCTTGCTGGAATCGAATTGCCTTCCATTTAGATCGGAAGGTGGAGCAAGCTCAACGATCTTTTTCTGGGCGATTAGTAGGGCTAATATGTTCTCCAAGGAGTCTCCCAAAGGAGTGAATATCCTTCTTCGTTTGTTTTCCCCGGCCTTCATTATAGTATAATTTTGGGTATTCACTGGATGAGGGTTCTGCCTCTGGATAGATGAATTAGGGCTCTTGTTAGCAGATTGTCCTTGCAATATTAAAAAGACATCTTCTTCCTTTCTCTTCGATCCTCTTTTGGGAGCGCTTGCATAATTTCCCGACTGTATGTGCTCGGCTACGGCTTCTAAAGCAGTGAGGTCTTTGATTTTTCCAGACTTCAAACCCATTTTTGCCATTTCCCCATTCTTAATCATTTTGGAAAAGGAATTTCCTAACCCGGTGAGGACTTTCTCATAGAAAGGGGCTTCTTGTATATCAATGAAGGTTGTCACCATCTCACCCTCATCCATTAGTGGGTTGACTTGGGCTGCCATTCGCCTCCACCTCTGAGAGTATTCTCTGAACGATTCATTGCCCAATTTTTTGACTTTGGTAACCTGGTAGCGATCGGGTGCCATCTGGGATTGGAAACTGTATTGATTGAGGAAATCATGGGCCAAATTTTCCCAACCTCTGACTTTGGAATTGTCTATCCATGCGTACCATGCTCGAGCTTCACCGGTAAGGCTCTTCTAAAACAGCTGCATCTGGAGGTTTTCATCCTCAGCATAAGTTCCAAGTTCACCTATGTAGACTTTCAAGTGAGTGTATGGGTCTCCCAGTCCATTGTATTTCTCAAACTCGAGGACTTGAAACTTATCCGGGTATCTCGCCTTTGGGAAAATACACAGATCCGAGTAATTCACGCTCCCGTGGAATCCTGTCCCCTTCATAAATTGGATAGCGTCTTCCATCTGTCTGACTTTCTTCCTAATGTCTCCAGTGTCTCTGTCCTCCCGGAGGTCTATGATTTCCCGTGTCGTCTTCTGGATCGGGGCCTCCTTGGGTACTTCAACATCGAGGGGAGAGATAGGTGTGGACGTATAGGTATCACCTTCCTTCTCAGGTACTTTCATGTCTCCTTGCACAGAGGATTCAGTCGGACTCTTGTGCTTAGATTCCTGAGATACTTTGCACTGTTCTTTTAACATGGTCGTCATCTCGGTCATCTGTTTCTTAAACTCCTCGAATTCATCCCGAGATACTGGGATGGGTTCTGATGAACTTCCTTCAGCTATTTGGACTGGTGAAAGGGCCTTTTTGGCTTGAGATCGGGTTCTAGGACCAATCTGTATAAAACCGATATCTAGTTTAGAATGGATATTGGTGGATAGGGATGCATGATATGCTATGCATTAGTTTAATGCTTTTTTTAATCTTTTCCTGCAAAATAAAGGGTTAGTCAATTTGATGACAGGATATGAAAGATGTATGTATGACAGTTAAAGATAACGATCATTTATATACGCGAAAGATTAAATAGGGCATGAAGAAGCACACTGCGCATTTGGTTTTGTCAGCGGCTGACCTATCTTAGGGTTACTTTCACGGGCTGTTTGAAATTAGTTCCCAGATCTTTGCAATTTACTTGATGAAAACATCTATGTTTCAATTGGAGCGGATCTGAGTGGTGCTTTTCCTGAGCCTCACAATGGAAACATCCATAGGAGTCCAGTAATAAACAACTGATGGGACTGCCTCCTAATGGAGGTACCACACAACATACATTCACATACATTTACGTCCTCACCGCATGTAAAATGATGACATTGTGCGAAGCACTAATATATTGTGCGAGGCACTAATACAAAATGCTAAAAGATTGACACACACAGAGATCATTCACACAAAATGCATATGCAAAATGAAAATCAAAAAGTTTGATTGCGGCTTAAGCCCTCTTTGGATATCCCCAGCAGAGTTGCCACCTGTCGATGTCGGGAAGAAGCAATCTCTTTTCCTCTGATCTCCCCTTTTCTTATTTGAAGGAGGAGACTCTTTTTTCTTTGGTTGTGTTTCCCTTCCTCTCTTATCCGAGGGAAAAAGAGGAATGCCCATATTTCCTAATTTGAATCTTATTCTACCCTTTCGCTTTGTCTTTGGGGTTCTGTTTAAAGGGTGAATTTTGTAGGAAACTGGTACCGACATATGTGTCGACGATTTTGAAAAGTTTGATTTTATTTTGATGATTGGACCGATTGAGACATAGTCACTAGTTGGTATTTTTTAAATGGATGTACCAACTCATCCGAGTTTTAATGGTTTTTTCGCAAGATGGTCTATGCGTGACTCTAAAGATTGGTCTTGAAACCCGAGATTCATGGAATCCGGGGGCTAGGTTAAGCGGGGGAAAGGTGTTAGGCACCCCCGACTCCCGTGTAAGCACGGTACCGCATCTTATTAATTTTCTATGCAAAAAATGTGTGTGTGTGTGTTTGTGTGTGTATGTGTGTGTGTGTGTCTTGATTTTGAAAGCTTTATTATTTTGTTTCTAAGTCTTTATTCTGTTGATTTGAAAGTAGTGCTGTACCTCTTTTCCGCCTAGGTAAGAAGGATTTAATTTAATCAAAAATTCATTTTTAATAAGATTTATGAATTGAAATGATGTTTTGGAAAGTAAGGTTTTCAAATCCTTTGCCCGATAGGAATCGAGGACTTCGATACTTCCTTTTATTCTTTATGTTATTTACGTGATCTACCCCGAATCACTTTATTTCATCAAAAGCTCTTTGTGGTTTTCTTTGAGAAATCATTTTGATGATATGAATGCAAAAACGTTAAGAAGATTCGGATTATCATCGGGCATATTAGCCATCTCGATGAACCGAGCTCTCGTAATGAAAGTTTTCACTATCACGGGATCTTGAATCCGAGCTCTCGAGACTAACCCCTCGAGTTCGTTTTCAAGATCCAAATATTACATGTACATCGATATTTACGTTATTTAAAGCATTTACAACATAAAAACCGGTCCATCGTGGGAATCAAGTCAGATCCACCGGGATTCCTAGGCTCACGTTATTTGCACAATATTACATTTACATAATGTCCACGGCTTCGATACTAGATGATTTCATCGGTTGAAATCACCGTTCAAGCCGATTCAGCCCCCCTTTTACCTCTAAATATAGATTTAGGGCTATACGGGTTAACCGGGATCGTTCAAAGCTATAAACCCATAGATATACCATGGATCTAAGCTGTTATAGTCCTCGGGTTAAAGCTTCATGCTTAATAACCTCTCGGGGACTAGATTAGGCTTAGATCTAGGTATATCTAGCCTCCAAAATAGATATACAACGTATTAAGCACAATATAACCGATAAAAACGTAAAATCTATCAACTATTACACAATATGCTTAAAATACAACAAGTTTAACTATATTCAAACAAGATACTTCATTAATCTATCATTTGAATCAAGTTTACATAGAAAACGAAGCTAAAAGTGCGTTATTTCACCTTGGGGGACGCGTGAATGAGCGTTTTGACTCCCGGGATGAACTAAGAACACTAAGAGGACTTCAAGTAGATGCTAGATGGGAGAAATGAGCTTCAAGTTGGTTGTTTAAGGTTCCACCCGAGCCTCTCTCTCTCTCTAGAAATGTCTATCTCTCTCTAAACATGTCTCTCTCTCTCTCTCTCTTTAAAATGAACTAAGTGGGATGTTATAAGCTGCCAGAGGCAGCCTTAGATGTGGTTGCAGCTGGCCTCAGATGTGGTCAAGGCTGGCCCAAGTGGGCCCCACCTGCTCGACTATTGGTCCTTCGGTCTCGGTTCGGCAGGAGTTGACGTCCATCGCTCTACCTTTCGGACTGTCTTTGATACGCGTAGAGGGAATAGATCGATTACGACGAGATTAGGGTTCGGGAATTCAATACTCGTAGCCAAGATATATCCACCAGGTCCAGATGTTAGTTAGCTGGCTTATCTTCTGATGGCACGTCGTTTGAGGTTTGCTAAGATGGTTTCCGATGATCACTGCCTCAGCTCGTCGATCTTTGATCGGGTCACAGTATGTTTGGACTTCATTGGTCCTCTTTATCATTCCCGAGGTTGTCTCCGAGATGACCGAGATCTTTTGCCCTCCTTCGGGGTTGTCTCCGAAGTAAAATAATGCTTTTACCCTCCTGTAGGGTTAGTACGACAACAGCGAAATTTCGAGTGTCTACATAGAGCAAAGAATCTGACATCCATTATTCTGATAGATGAAAGGACTATACATAAAATGAAATGTTTATCTAGAGGAGAAAGAAGAATTCTTCTAATATGTATTTGGCTAACTATATGGATCTGAACCTTGAGGTTTAAGGGTGTCAAAGAATTCAAGCTGCCAAGATTTTCCTTTGATTATAACTCCAAGAGTGTGCTTGATTGATCTAAGGCCATATAGAGCAACAAGTTGTCAGCACTAAACACAAAGATATGCACATCAATGCCTAATATCATTGAGCATATAAGCAGGACAAATAACTGTCAAGAAACTGACAGTGTCAAGGTATGTTTCCTTATTAATATACACATACATCATATTGCATCAGCTTATGTACTATAACAGTATTCTATCAAGAGATCATGTTCTTCCTAAAGAGGGAAAGAGAGAAAGTACTTTGAGGATGGAAACCTATTGCTAACAAACTTTCTCTCCACCCATATTTTAGGTTGAAGATAACATTTTGAAAGAAATCTCAAATATGCCACAAGCAAATAATAATTTAAGAAGAATAAGTTGCTCTACCTTTGCTGGTGGGTTAGTATGTATAAAGTCATATAAGCAAATGTTTTATGTTTTTGATAAAACGAAGAGTATGATCAAACACTAAAGGTGTATCTTGAAGGTTCTTAGAAACTGATCATCTCCACGAACCAACCAGATGCAAATAAGTAATAGAGTTGATCCTTACTTTGAGAACATTAAAAATCTATGAACATGACAAAGCAAAGGATGTAACAACCAAAGAAGAAGATTATCATATCAAAATATTTAATCAAACACACACTCACAATCATGCATTATAACTGCCATATCTAAATTTGATATATGCATGAATATGATTGTTGATGCATATATGATATAATTTCAAGAATATGAGGAATTGGGATCTTAAGAAAACTAACCTAGCAGGACTTAAGTAACTATGGGTACCAAAATAGAAATCTGTTTAACTTGCAGGTACATGGTCTATCTGACCTCACTAAGGAATACTGAAGCAGATAACTTCGATCACAAAGATTCAACTGGCTGCAAGTTCAAGACATTTCAGCAATGCTCTTATTCAAATTACCCAATGCCAAAGCCTGCTCCTGAAGATTTGCTGAGTCCCCGTGAATGAAGTTCACATGAACCTAAAGGAATTTCAAAATTTCTTGGTGATCTTCATAAGGAAGCTGGCTATTTATGACAAGATGTAAGAGACCTTCCATGCTCATCCATGCAAAGTATATCATCTCAAAAGGAACACCAAGGAAGGTCATATCAAGGGATCATCAATCAATGGCTATGAAGTATGCATCATAGAAGCATAACTCCACGAGTATAGAAATTGCTGGAGCCTGAATGAGAAAGACTACGTTCGTAGTCTAGTTAACAATCGTGGAGTGACCAGCCCTAAAGATATCACTCTATGATCCAATGAAGTCTATTCAACCATGATGATTCCAGCTAGAAGGAGATGTGCAAGGCTATCTTACTATGCATATAAAGAAGGATAGTCCATATTTCTCTAAGAAGATAACTTTAACTATAGGGGAACAGTGATCTGCTTTGAGCAGCAGCACTAATGGTGTCAAAGGAGCACAATAGAGCAAATCCTTCAAATCTTCCAACAATTGAAGATAGCTACACTTGATGACAAGGGAAGAACAGCTGAAGATATGGAGATGGTGAAGCTCAAGGAGTAAATAAAGAAGTGGGATTCTTACCGGAAGTCCTGAGATCAGCTCAGAGGATAGGTCAACCTCTTTTACGTGACTGTTGACCACTCCACGAAAACCCAGTCCACTTCTGTAAAGTTCATAAAACAGAAATATCCCAATTACAGAGTCCCAAAATTTTGTGGCAGATGAACCACATGAATATTCATCCCTAGTAGTAACGTCCCAAAACATGCTATTGATAATCATATTAATCAACCACTCCAATCTTGAAGTACCTACGATCAAACACCTGATCGTAGTGTAAGAGCTTGCAGACACCACAATTGCAGCCTAAACAAATACCAACATCAAAGAATATCCAGAGTTGGTAAGTGAACTCCTTAGCAGAGAAGCCCAATGTGATGACATTGTTGCCACAATGTCTATGAAGCTCTTTGTCTGATAAGCGCCTCAGGGACAAACCTGGCCCTTAGTTTTGGACTAAGAGGTCCGCCCTTCCTGAGCAACCTTAACCCAAAAAAAGTGTAGTTATTGAATGCATCACAAAAATCTCTACAGAAGCAAGAAGTAACTCCTCAGAAGAATACAAGCTGCTAATGAATCTTGCTACTCTCTTGAATATTAATGAAGAGTTGGCTGTCGGAGCATGGCTACAGACGACGATCATTGAAGTAGAAGCAAATATTGTCGACCAGTCAAAGAAATCGTGGAGTACTAAACCAAGTCATGAGGCTACTCCACGAACTGAAGAAGTCAATGGTCAACTGAAGGAAAGTCAAATCTGATAAACTGTCATGATAGAGGAAGTTACAGATTATGACCTATCAGACTTTTACAACTGTCCCACTAAAACATGGAGGGAACAGTTACAAAAGAAAATTTCAAATCTGTGTCAGTTACACTTTCAAGAGTCCACCAAAAAGCTGCAAGCTTTTGATATATCTTCTCTCTCTCAAACCTTAAACCTAAACACTCTCCAAAAAGCCTAAAACTCTCAAGAAGTTAGCCATTATCAAATTGCTCTAATAAACCTTCTACAATACTCTCAAAAGCAATACCCAGATACTCAGAAACATATAACCCTCAAATGGAAGGGTTGTGTGTCGTTACTGGTATTCAACTCGGTACTAAGAGGTTCAAGAAGTTAGAAAAGAAGTTCAGAGATATTCTTGAACTAGTAAAGAAGGCTGGGTTCTCTGAATGCCTGGAATCAACATCCCGTATCTATACAGATCTGGTGAGAGAGTTCTACTTAAATGCAACTACAAGTTATGGGATTTTATCGACTAAGGTCAAAGGTCTTAACCTGAAGATAAAACCTACAGACATCAATCAATGCTTAGGTTTCCCTGACCTGGGTTTGAAGAGTCTGGAAGAAATCGATATTGAAGAAGAAAAGATGGTTATGCGCTACAAGAGGAACCCTAGTCTGAAGAATATGAAGAAGAAGAAGTTTCCTGATGGGTTCGAGTTCCTTGCTGAGATTGTAGGGAAATGTATACTGAGCAAGGATACTGCTCATGATGCAGTAAGCGATCACCAGTTAAGGATCATGTATGCCATTGCACTGAAGAAGCGAATCAACTTTGGAGTTATACTATTCGACTTAATGTCCGAGTGGATGGACAAGGCTGAGAAGAAGTCGACAGACAAACCGCTCACAAAGGTTTTCCATGGGAGATTCTTGAGTATCATTCTAAGGAAGAAATTGAAGAACAAGATAAAGGATGATGAGGGTGAACCCCTAAATAGTCAAAAGATGTTGTCTCCAAAGCTGTTGGACAACTGGAAAAAGAATCCAATGGAAAACAAAAGACTGATGTCATATAGCAGCAGCAGCAAGAGCAGTACAAGGAAGAGGAAGGCGAGTAATGTGGAGGATGAGCTATCACACTCTGAAGATTCCAAAATTCCAGAGTCCAAGTCTGAAAGGCCATCAGAGAAGAAAGCCAAGGTGGTGAAGAAGTCACAAGAAGTCCCTCAAAGAAGTCTCTCTACTGAAGAAGAGGAAGAAGAATCAGAAGAAGAAAAAGCTACTGAAAGTCCTATGGCTGACCCCTCAAGTAGCCATTCTGTTGATAAGGAGGAATCATGATCTGAAAAAGATAAAGCATCTGGATCTCCTATTACTGATTCTCCAAGAAGTAATAAGGAAAGATCAAAAGCAGAAAGAGATGAAGCACCTGGATCCCTTATTATTGAACCCCCAAGGAGTTTGTCTGCTGATTTAGAGGCTTTAGAATCTAAAGAAGGAGAAAAATCTGAACCTCCTGTTGCTGAACCTTCAAGGAGAAGAAAGAGCAACAGACTTCTTGCTAAATTAGGCCTAAAGAAGAAAGGAGATTCTTCTACAACGATCATTGAGCTCAGTGATGACAATGAGCCTGAGGACATGAAAGTAGATTCTAAAGGGAAAAGGAAGATGTCTGACAGTTCCAGCAGTGATGAAAATGAAAAGATTGCTAACGGATCTGAGTCAGAAGAGGATTATTCTGATGAGTCAGTTGAAGGAAGCTTGCATCAGTCTGGCTCACAATCAGGACATGAAGGAATGGAAGAAGACTCAAGCTCTGAGGATCAGGAGCCAGATAACTATTATGTTCCATCTCCTACAAAGGTTAAAATAGGGATAGTGGTGGAAGTATATGATGAACCACAGAATGTACTACCTGGCAGATGGGTAGATCATGGCAATGAAAGGATAAACGTAGTAAGGATGTCCACAGAAGATTTGCTCAATAATCTTAATGATATGGAACTGGACATTACAACCATGATGAATGATTCAGAGACTAAGAATCATCTGATAAGATGGTTCTATCCTTCAATTCCATGGGTGAAAGCATCCACTACTGGAGATAGAAGTTACCTCAAATGGTGTTTCTCACACTTTCCTAACCTGGAGCTGGTAGCACAAAAATTTCCAAGGATAAAGTCATATGCAACAAAGCTGATAAACGACTAGGCTCACTTCAAAGTCTATAGGCAAGCAAGAAACATCTACATTCCCTATGATCTACGAGCAGACTTAGATGGTAGAAGGATCATATCAAAGCTCATGATCGTGGAGTCTCTACACTCTACCATTGGAGGTGATCGAGCTCAGCCTGGGAAGTCTAATCCTGCAACATCAATGCTATCTGATATCCCCTCGTCCTCTAACAGTGACTGGTACTCAAATATCTATAAGATTCTCACTGCATTTGAAAGCCTCTCCAAGAGTGAAAATCGTGGAGTCCAACTAACTGTTCAGCAGAAGGCTGCTCAACCAAATGACCAAACTCTTCAAGAGCAAGAGTTACTGAAGAACTCTGAAGAATTGGTTAGGAAGTTCTCTCTCGTTGCTGCCGAAGTTAAGATTCTATCAGGAGGAGAAGATAGTGAGATATACAACATGCTTCAGGCCACAATCTCAGACATATCTCTCAAGCTTCAACAGAGAGATCAATTATATTTGAAGTCAATAATGGATCAGAAGGAAGAAGCCCTGCAAGCTCAGAAGCAAAGTGCGAAATCCATTCTATCTCTCTCTGACAAGATAGACTATATGAATCAATCTCTCTCCCTACAGCTGGAGCTCAGCCAACAGGAACTCAAGATTGAGGTTGGCAACTCATCTCACCTGATGGAATAGCTTATGTCTAATGTCCAGCATCTCTCTCAAGTGATTAATGACAAAAAGGAGGAGAAAAAGAGGTATTTATGCAGCCATTCGAAGAAGAGAATGAAGTCTGAGGAGAAGAGTAAAAATAGAAGCAGCAACAAGGCAAAGGATAAGAAGAAGAAGAAGAACAAAGCAGCAGCAGCAGAGTCATCATCTGAGGGGGAGCTGAAAGAAGATGACCCCATGGAGACAAAGACTGAGGGGGAGCCAGTGCAAGATGAAGATAAAGAAACGGAGCATGCATCTGAGGGGGAGCAGAATGAAGAAGAAAAGAAAGAAGAGTAGCTGAATAGAAAGCATCCTGGAAACATACAAGAAGCTGTCATTGAAAAAGAGAAGGTACATTTCTAACTGTAATAGGTATGTTCTGGATCCAGGATGTAGAGTGTCACATCATGTGTAAGTTAAATTTTTCATCAATAACATTCATGATTATCTGTTTTAGTAATACAACTACTCACTGTATATTAAGATTCATTCATCTCATACATATGCGCTTAATGTTTTTGTCATAATCAAATAGGGGGAGATTGTTAGGAATATGCATGAGAATGTTATTCCTATTTATATAAGATTTGATTATGATCTTAAATGAATGAATATGCAAATATGTCTGCATTGATGAAAGTTGTAAAGTCCTTAATAGATAATAGGCATATGTACAAGGACTTAGACTGAAATGATCAATTATGTTAGGTTGATCCTACTTGAATAAACAGCTTTGTAAAGTCCTTCAGAAGATTATAATGTACAAGGACTATAAATAGAAAGATCAAGCTTGTTAGGTTGATCTTATAAAATGTAATAGATAGGTCAGTCTGATCGTCGAGCACTACTGCAGCCTTCGTAGTCTGCCAGGAGAGACAAGGAAGAATCGGAGTTTATCAAGGTAGAATCATAGTTTATAAGAATAGTCACTCCCGAAAGTCGTAGTCTGCTAGGAGAGACGAGGCAGGATCGTGGTGTGTCAAGGAGGACCTTCTCGAAGCTGTAGTCTGTCGAGGAGGTCAAGTTCAGAAGCTTGGAGACAGCCTATCTAAGCGCCTGCCGAGCGCCTGCAGAGCCAAGTCAAGAATTGTAGGCCTCACTCAAAGTCGTGGAGCCTGCAGATCATGATAGAGGTAGAAATTGCAGTCGAGAAGATTAGTCAAGTGACTGCAGTTATCAAAGCAAGATCGTAGTCTGCAGAACCAAAGCTAAATCGCAGTCTGCAGAACCAAAGCTAGATTGCAGTCTGTAGAGCAAAGGCTGAGATAAAGTCAGTCAAGTGCTCAACAACGCCAAGGAAGAATCGTAGAGACTACACGATTCTCAACAACTGAGCACCTCTGAACTATATGCAAAGATCATAGTCTCTGGTAAAAGCAGTCAAGATACATTATACCTAAAGAATACCAGAGAACATTATCTGAATGGCCTGCAAAAAAAATAGAAGATTGAAGCACCAACTCTATCAGTATACTGATTAGGAAGTGAAGCCATTCAGGAGAAGTCTTCCACAAGCAAACGGTAGAAGACAATGAATGAAGTGACTGACTAAAAGAAGACAATGAGTGCAATATCTGTCAAACCAACAGAAGAAAATGATTGGGGTGATAACTACGATTGTGGTGTTTGCCAAATAAATAGCAAGAACTGATGAAGCATATACAGTGAAATTGGCCAACCTATAGAGAACAGACAAAAAGGATTGTTTATGGCTCAGCCTCACCATGGAGAGTGAACGGGAGATCACAGGGCAGAATGTTGAGAGAGCTGAGCATGACTAATCAGAAGAGTCTTGCAAAACCAGAAGAGCCAAAGCATTCAATAAAGTTGTCAGTTCCTGATGCAAGTCAAGGCAAGCAAAATTATTGAAGTACTGCACGAGTGAAGAAGGAGAGGTTCTACATTGTTAATCCAGAGAACACTATCAGAATCGTAGTGTTGTCCAAACCAGTCGACGAGCAACATTCTACAGACAAACTACGATCAAGCACATGATCACCCCAAAATTTATACAATAAAATTCTCATTCTCGATCGTTAACAATACAACTTCAATCTATCTTTACATCATTATTGGATATTAAAATCACTAAAAATGTGGAATAATTAAAACTTTTATAAAATCTTTCTTTATTGCCCTGAATCACAACCTTAACGTTACAAAAATTTGATTCAATTCTATTGCATAAATCTCTACAACGAAAGGACTATACAAAGTCTTACATTACAATTATTATCCATACACATCGGATAACCCAACTTACAACTTAACTATGATGATACAATTAAAACATCAATTACGTTTCTTATAAAACAGTAGTAATCTTTGTGAATATTGATCTCTACAATTCATTAAGCACATATCATTACCTTGCATCCTTGACCTGCAAAAATGGTTATTTGCAAGAGTGAGCTCGACAGCTCAGCAAGAACTAACAGTTTTCATGCATCACATAACACATAATAACATTCTCAACATACATTTCATAATCATTAAAGTAACATAGCATACATGCTTTAACTCACATAACAAATATAAAGATTGAGTTCCTTACCCAATCAACATTATTTAAATAAATCAATGTAGTCATAAATTGACTTTAACATTTCATGCTTATAACATATATAACATATCATGCTCTTTGCAATACAATTTAAAACAGTTCATCATCAAGTTCACATAGAAAATAGGAACTGAAAGACTTGTCTGGCTCGTAGATTACCAATTACCGAAAAATAGCTTAATATAATCTGCTTCATGATCCTACATAACGTATTACCATACACATAAATTATTAGTCTCATAGCGACGTTTAGCAAACGTATAAGTAACTTTTACTTTTTACTTTCTAATTCTCTTTTATTTAGTTGTTTGACACTCACTGTCAAATCATATGTATAATTACACCTGGCAAACGGGCGGGCCATTTTTGGGCCTGGCCAAAACAGCCCGGCTTTTTATGGGCTGAAAAACTACGGCCCGTGGCCCAACCCGGGCCGAGCCGGGCCGGCCCGCGGGCTTTTGCCTTATTTTTTATTTTTATTTTTTTGTAAAATTTATTTTACACAATCTTTTTATGTCATAATTTTGCAAAATTCAAGTTCCCTTAGCTTCATGAGTTAAAGATGTTTGTTAATGCTACAATCAAAACAAATCAAACTCTTTTTTTGGAACAAAAAAAGAGAGGCAAATGGACTCTTTTTTTAGGAGCGGAGGGAGTAGGATTTAACATTTGTAATTTTGTATGAATATGGATTACGCAAGTTGACTTTAAGATGAGGAAATTAGAACAATTCATGAATCTCTATGGTGTAAAATTCAACCGGTGCACCACAAAAAGACATTTTGCCATATTCATGAATCTCATCAAAATTATTATTTTTAATCTCTTATGGGTTCTAAATTTAAAATAAAGTTGTACGAGGAATTTAAAACATGCAAGTTAGCTTGGAAGAGGAAGAAGAGAGAAGGGAAGCTTGAGATAGCATCATCCTCTTAGTTCCAATAAGCAAAGCAAAAAAGTATAATCTCTAATCTTATAATTTAGAGATGTTGTATTGATGTTCTTCGTGATTGAGTCCTCTATAAATTGGGTTATCATGAAAAGTTAGTATAAACATGAAATTCTATATGTGAATTGTGTAAATATATGCTTATAATCGATTTATATGCTTAATTAGGATGATTAATCCATGTGTGTATGTTGAACATGAGGGATTCATGTTCATCAAATAGTCTTAGTGAAATAGCTTTATAATTGGCCTATTTGAAATCAAAAATTGTGATGATTATGTAAATTGAGGTTAGATGATGATAACATGTTTATAAACAAATTCAAATATGTTTTGATTGGGTGTTTTGATTTAAAAATATAATTCAGTGTTCAACTTCGTCAAGAACACTTGTTCATGGTTTTCTTCAAAAATCATGGAATGGGTTGTTTTAAAATATGTGTTTTAAGGATTAAATATGTTGAAATATGTTAGGAGTTTAGAAATTATGTTTTCTATTAATTTGTTATGAATTGTGTTGGCTGGAATTGGAACTTAGTGTGGACAAATTAGTCAAATTGGCTTATTCTCTACACAGTTCACAAGCAAAACTTGAACCCCTAGAGGGGGCCCGCCCCGGCGGGCCTTGCAAGGCCAAGTACCCCCGCCCCGGTGGGGGGTATGCAGAAAATAAAGCTTTGTTTTTTTTTTTTTATGTATTTTGAAAAATTAAGTTTATATGATATTTGTAACACCCCCAAAATAGGTCCAATCCACCCAACCCATTCTGGGTCGCCACGAAATACACTCAACAAAAATTTTAAATACAAATCTTCAAGTTCTAACTTTTTAAACTGTCGTACAAAATACGACCACAATTAAACTGTGAGTTTCAATACAAATACAGTGCCCATACTCCAAATCAAAAATATGTTACAGAAAGGTACAGTCAATAACTGTTTTAGGAATTAAAATCTTTGGAAAATGTTCAAGGAAACCTTCGTACATGGGAGGCCATGCATCCATGTTATAATAGATATCGTAGGACTCGAGAATTATCCTTGGTTGACCCAATAGACCCCAAAGAAAAACGAGAAGATTACTATCTTGTTCATTCCAATGGTGGGTCTTCTCTTGCCATATAATTATCTCTGTTGTCTCAAACTGAGAATTATATTCTAACCGTACTCCAAGATTATATAGGTAGTGTTCATGGATATAATCAGCAAGTGGATGTGCACAACCATGTCTTATGATAACCCGAAATTGTAGGTGATTAGACATCTTGTATGATAGTGGCAAAACACCCTTCCAAAGTTGGGTTCACCTCAGCCTATTTGGTTCACCAAAATCAACTATTAAAATGACGTATAAAATACGACACACACATTTTAAACTCTCAATATAATTCTTCTCATACTGTTTTATGGAAAACCTCAACAGCTATAGACCATCACTCTATTCCCCTGTTATCCCTGCTCGACCCCGTTATACTCTTATTACCTGAAAGGAATTGTGAAGCAAAAGGGTGAGCACAAATAGCCCAGTAAAGAATATCATGACTAAAGATAATTAAATTATCAATAGTCTTCATCAGTAATAAATCAGAGATTTAAACATATGGTAAAACTTTTCAACCATAGCTGCAGCGGAACGAGCAATCCATTAGAAGAGTCAAATAGACTATAATGTCTATTATCTTCTCCATGTTAAAAGTCCATCAATAATATTTTATCCCTGTAACATCAATCAACAATTCCTGTCCACAATCATGTAAGTTCATGATCATAATTATCTTGATGAATTCCTCTTCGCACCCAGGACGAAGATAATTCTCATCACCTGTCTTTACCTGAAACACCAAAGATCATGGTTATACCAAATCACAGTTCCTGTTCATAATCATGCTAATCAATTCATCTTTGCATTACAAGCCAAAGATATTCAACAATTAATCATCCATCTTTGCACTACAGGCCAAAGATATTCACAAATCAACAGCTCATCTTTGCACTACAGGCCAAAGATATTCACAAATCAACCGCTCATCTTTGCACTATAGGCCAAAGATATTTATAAATCAACCGCTCATCTTTGCACTACAGGCCAAAGATATTCATATCTCAAAAAATATCTAATCATTCCAGAATTTATATAACAATAATTATAACCATGTTGATCAATTCGCCTTTGCACTTAAGCTAAAGATATTCAATTGTAAATTCAATGGTCATGAACATACCAGTCAACAATCCATCTTTGCACTACTGGCCAAAGAGAAATCTATAGTCATGATCATACCAATAATCTACCCATCTTTACACTCAAGTCAAAGAGAAATTCATCATCAGGATTATAAAAATGTTATATATGAGAATAAGAACAATACGATCCAATTGTCAACATGATAACCAATTGTGGAGTAAAATTCAAGAATAAAGTTCAAAATATGGATCCGATCAAAGATAGGAACCTTAACAGCCAACTTGGACAAACAGAAGAAAATTTAATTTTTCGGTGAATAGTACCGTATACGTGAATAGTGCCGTATACGTGAATAGTAACCCCGACATGAAAAAGATAGAAATTTCATAAGAAAAATCATACTTCGTGAATAGTATTCGTGAATAGTGCCGTATACGTGAATAGTGCCGTATACGTGAATAGTAATCCCGACGGAAAAAGTAAGAATTTCAACATAAAATCCATGACAATATTTCTGTATAATGATATTGAAAAGAATAACATCATTTACGAAAGAAAATAACATCCCTTACCATCCCTTACCTCAAAAGAATAGTACCTCTGACTGGAATATCGGATATAATATCGAAAGAAACTTGCGCTGAATACTAATACTCAAAGTATTGAAATACTCACAAAAATACGCTCGATATTATAGAGAGAGAAAACTTCTGATTCTGGTGTGATTTTCAATTCTAACCTAAGCACCCTATTTATAGGAAAAGCTTAGGATGCCAAAGGAGACTAAAATAATAAAATAATAATATTATTTTTAAAATTCTCCAGCCGCCGGCTGCTACCAAAAAAATCAGATTTCAACAAAAGTGGGGCCCACCATTTTATAATATATATATTTTCCGAAACTTCAATAATTCATAACAAATAGCCCCTTAGTCAGAAAAATACAAATTCTATGTCCTTCCATAGGAAATTTAATTCTCTACAACTTTGCAGAAGGAAGTTTTTCCAAATTCCAAACATAAATTATCCGAAATCCAAAAACAGATGATTTCTCACACCAAAATATTGATAAAAACTCACCAGCGCCAATTCCTTCTTTAATATCCACAAAATAAATATTTTCTTATCATATAAATCAATAATTAATTATTCACAAATAATATTATAGAACTACAATATTAACAACCAGGTCGTTCCCAGGACAGAGGGGGCCTTCCGATAAGGACTTCTCCTTACTGGCGCGCAATTAAATAACCCCTCCTAGACAGAACTTCCTTAGACATTGTCAATAATGCTATCTAATAATATTATTCAAATAATATGAATTATTGAGTTGATAACGTGAAATACTGTGCAACGACAATTATTGAATCAATACTACAAAATATCAACTGTAGCCATTATTGAATCAATCATAAAAAATAGCAACGTGACAATTATTGAGTCAATAAAATATCAATGTAGCAATTATTGAGTCAATAATATAAAATATCAACGTAGCAATTATTGAGTCAATAATATAAAATATTGAACAGTAATTACTGTAACAATAATTGAGTAATGGCTTCTCACGTAAGACTCAATAATTCGAAATACTGTGCAATACCGTGTGCTACTATGCAACACCGTGTATCACTGTATTTTAACCACCGGGTATTTCAACAGTACTAACGGTAACAACTACGCCGTTATTTTGTAAAAAAGTTATTTCTGTCGCTTTCTATATCCGACAGTTATTCCGTTGTGGGGGCCCACCAATAGCTGTGCCGTCGTACGAATATTCCCCGACAACAAGAATATTCTACGACCAAACGAATATTCCCCGACAACAAGAATATTTTATAACCACTTGCTTATTTTAAAAAATTTACATATATCACCCTTAATTTTAAACTTTTATCAATTTAACCATTTACTAAATAGAAAAATTGAATACTTTTATTTCATAAAATTCGGGGTCTTACAATATTTGATGACATGTTAGCATACCTTATAATGCTAAAATAATGATAATGAGTTATGTTAATATAATTTAATATGTAATTATAATTGAAGGTTTAATTTAAATTATGAATTGTTAAATGAATATAGTTTGATTAATTTTAAATCAAAGTAGATGTTTAACTTGAAGTATAATTTATTTAGTTATAACTTAATATGTGATTATAATTTGAAATAATTATAATTAAGGTAAAAGTGTAATTTAAATTATAATTTATTTAATTATAATTTAATGAGTGCATGAATTAAAATTGATTATTTATAGTCTAAGTAATGGTTTAATTATAATATGTCTAAATTATAATTTAATGCATGATGTAATTTGAATAATTAGAGTAATGGTTTAAAGTAAATTATAAGTGGTGTAATTATAAATTATTTAATTATAATTTGATTAAAGTGGATGTTTAAATTATAATTTATTTAATTATAATTTAAAATGAGTATGTAATTATTAATTGATTAATCATGGGGAATATAATATGATTATGTGATGTGATTAGTTACGTGGTAATTAAGTATTAACGTATTGGTTAATGAGGAATGAGTTAACCTAGATTGGTTAACTAACGATGAGGATTAGCTATGTGATAATTAACTGATATTGTTAATTATACATATGATTTGACAGTGAGTGTCAAACGAGTAAATAGAAGAGAATTAGAAAGTATAAAGTAGAAGTTACTTATACGTTTGCTAAACGTCGCTCTGAGACTAATAATTTATGCGTATGGTAATACGTTATGTAGGATCATGAAGCAAATTATATTAAGCTATTTTTTGATAATTGGTAATCTACGAGCCAGACAAGTCTTTCAGTTCCTATTTTCTATGTGAACTTGATGATGAACTGTTTTAAATTGTATTGCAAAGAGCATGATATGTTATATATGTTATAAGCATGAAATTTTAAAGTCAATTTATGACTACATTGATTTGTTTAAATAATGTTGATTGGGTAAGGAACTCAATCTTTATATTTGTTATGTCAGTTAAAGCATTTATGCTATGTTACTTTAATGATTATGAGATGTATGTTAAGCATGTTATTATGTGCTATGTAATGCATGAAAACTGTTAGTTCTTGCTGAGCTGTCGAGCTCACTCTTGCAAATAACCATTTTTGCAGGTCAAGGATGCAAGGTAATGATATGTGCTTAATGAATTGTAGAGAGCAATATTCACGAAGATTACTAATGTTTTATGAGAAATGTAATTGATGTTTTGATTGTATCATCATAGTTAAGTTGTAAGTTGGGTTATCCGATGTGTATGGATAATAATTGTAATGTAAGACTTTGTATAGTCCTTTCGTTGTAGCGATTCATGTAATAGAATTGAATCAAATTTTTGTAACGTTAAGGTTGCGATTCAGGGCAATAAAGAAAGATTTTATAAAAGTTTTAATTATTCCACATTTATAGTGATTTTAATATTGAATAATGATGTAAAGATAGATTAAAGTTGTATTGTTAACGATCGAGAATGAGAATTTTATTATATGAATTTTGGGGTCGTTACATCATCTGCATCAGAATCGTGGAGATCGGTCATCTGATTATTGAAGCCTTGGCAACGTCTCAATATAAAGACTAACATTCGAATGTTGCTGAGTGAGAGCATCGATGCAAAAGGACAACTCCTTTACCTCTTATCGAGGAAGTAAAAAAAAGAAATTAATGTGTCTACCAACCTAACATCTGAAAAGTGACTGCTTAGAGGTGTCAGGTGAAATAGTAGACTGCTGTGTCAGAAAAGTCAAAAAGGGGCTGTCCTGTCAAGTCAGCAGTCTGCACCAAATAACTCAGAATCTTTAAGGCAACTCAAATAGATTCCAACAGCTATTTTTCAACGGGAAGATGATGGAGGAGTATATAACAGCTGAAGCTTTAAAGATGAAGAGTTGTTGACTCTACGAGTTCTTCAGAGCTTAACAGAATATGTCTTAGTGACAGTAAGACTACCAGAGAAGAAGTGAAGTAGATATGATGAAGGGTATTAACTACTAGAAGCTTCACTCAACACAAATGAGAATGCCAATTACAATGGCATCTGAGCTAAGAGCCGAGAAGGCCAAGAAGACAAGTGGAAGAGTGGCAGACCATATTGATAGTAGTGTGCATACAAGCCAATCATGTATGATGACAAAGCACATACTTTGTAAACAATCTTATTTATTTATTAATAAAATATTCATTTAAGGCATATAATTATCTACATGGTGCTGTTTTTATAATATGTAAATAACCCATAGTTTTAAGCAATGCTTTTAGAATCATGATGAGATCATGATAATGAGATCTAAATTCTTAGAAAGCTTAAAAACTAAAATAGTTCTCAATTGTGGGATTACTAAAATGGGGATTAGTAAATCCGGATAGATTGGTACATATGTTGCTTGCTCATTGGGTGAGGATGACTGATCTCATGGTCATTTGTGTGGAGACACTAAAGCAAGTATGTAGGTGCTTATTGGAGAATAAGTTCACTGAACGTGACTCGCTATGGAATACCTAATGGAGTTTTACTCGCCTGTCAATAGGAATTCCTAATGTGATAGTAGTACATGTGATCCTTGGACTTGAGATCATCATAGTATCTTGTATATAACAAATTATACTTTGACTAATTCCTTAAGGCCTTTTAAGGCATATATAGGGTATGCTTGGGTGTAATGAGTTACATATGGAGATAATGAATGATCAATAAAGAATCTACCACCTCTAGTAAAAGAGGAGATATGTCCTATGTGATTCGTTAAATGACAACCCAGGAATCCTTGGCCAAGGTAGAATGAAATTAGAAAGAGGTTTCTAATTTGCATTATTTGGAGTTGTGCATTTTCTAATCGAAATACATATGATTAAATAAATTAAGACTTGACAGTAAATCCATGTCTTATATTTAATTGGGACATTGTATGGTGGAAGGATTGAATTGTACGGTAACTATTAACTCACAGGTTCTTTTATGATTAATGTTGAAATCTATATTATCTGGAAAGTCGTTGATCGCTAGGGAGGCTTATCCCTATTGTAGAATAAATGTTATTTATTTAAATAGATTATTAGTTTAATTTATTTATTTAAATAAAATTAGAATTGTTCTAATTGATTTATTCACAACCGGTTTAATATAGAGAACCTAAAGGGTCACATCATAAAAGGAAGAAGAATTATTTAAGAACAAAATGGCATGATAGTAATAATGCATTAAGTATAATTAATTTAATCTATGATGATAGAATAAATTAAATAGCTTAATGTTTATTATTTAATATTTTAGAAATATTAAATATAAATTAATAAGAGGAGTCTTATTAATATTATTATTATTATTATTATTTTAATTCTAAAGGAGTTTAGGAATTAATATAATATCAGTACTCTCTCTCAATCCTAATAAAGATTAGGATATAAATTAATTAAAAGTATTTAATTAATTAATTAAATAAAAACCCTATTCTAATTGGATTAGGAGGGTTAACCTAATATCTATATAAGAGAGTCTTATATCAGAAATAAGGTACGTGAATTTTTCAAGAGTTGGGAGTACACATATTCTATAGAGATAGAAACAAGGGTTAAGCCAATAACCCATCTTACTGAGTTCTTCATCTTCCTTGGTGGATCACCGTTAGAGGCCAAACACTTGGGTGGCTGACATTGATCAAGGGAAGGAGCCACTACAGAGAAATCAAAGGAATCAAAGGAGTAGAACTTGTACTTGAGGAAGCTTGTATCTTCAAAGGTATAATTCTGTTTTTCTCCTTCTTCATTCACTGATAATTGATGCACAAGAATGATCATGGTAATGGGTTTGTATAAATTTTGAAAACCTAGTTTTTTACGCTTCCGCCCTATTTATGTGATTTGATTTCATGATTGCATTACGTACAAACCCAACAGTGGTATCAGAGCCAATCTTGTGCTAATTATCAGTCTATGTGATTCCATACATGTATAATATGCAATTGGATCGAGTTCTGGGCAACAAATTTTTTTCTGTTTCTGCGAATCTGCGCAGCTGCGCCGGTTCCTGGCCTTCTTGCTGCGCAGCTGCGCCAGTGTCTTGGCCTGGTTTTCATGCTGCGCAGCTGCGCCGGTTCCCTTTATATTCCTGGCGCAGCTGCGCCACTAACAGAATCTGAATTTTTTTTGTTTTATTTAATTAAATGAATGAAGTCAATAATGGATTAGAAGGAAGAAGCCCTGCAAGCTCATAAGCAAAGTGTTGAATCCATTCTATCTCTCTTTGACAAGATAGACACTCTGAATCAATCTTTCTCCCTACAGCTGGAGCTCAGCCAACAGGAACTCAAGATTGAGGTTGGCAACTCATCTCACCTGATGGAGCAGCTTATGTCTAATGTCCATCATCTCTCTCAAGTGATTAATGACCAAAAGGGGGAGAAAAAGAGGTAATCAAGGAGGCATTTGAAGTCTGAGGAGAAGAGCAAAAGCAAAAGCAAAAGCAGCAACAAGGCAAATGACAAGAAGAAGAAGAAGAACAACAACAACAAAGCAGCAGCAGCAGCAGAGTCACCATCTGAGGGGGAGCCAAAAGAAGATGACCCCATGGATACAAAGACTTAGGGGGAGCCAGTGCAAGATGAAGATGAAGAAACGGAGCATGCATCTGAGGGGGAGCAGAATGAAGAAGAAAAGAAAGAAGAGTAGCTGAACAGAAAGCATCCTAGAAACATACAAGAAGTAGTCATTGAAAAAGAGAAGGTACATTTCTAACTGTAATAGGGATGTTCTGGATCCAGGATGTAGAGTGTCATATCATGTGTAAGTTAAATTTTTCATCAATAACATTCATGATTATCTATTTTAGTAATATAGCTGCTCACTGTATATTAAGATTTATTCATCTTATACATATGCGCTTAATGTTTTTGTCATAATCAAATAGGGGGAGATTGTTAAGAATATGCATGAGAATGTTATTCCTATTTATATAAGATTTGATTATGATCTTAAATGAATGAATATGCAAATATATCTGCATTGATGAAAGCTGTAAAGTTCTTAATAGATAATAGGCATATGTACAAGGACTTAGACTGAAATGATTAAGTATGTTAGGTTAATCCTACATGAATAAACTGCTTTGTAAAGTCCTTCAAAATATTATGATGTATAAGGACTATAAATAGAAATATCAAACTTGTTAGGTTGATTTTATAAAATGTAATAGATAGGTTAGTCTGATCGTCGAGCACTGCACCAGTCTTCGTAGTCTGCCAGGAGAGACGGGGCAGGATCGTGGTGTGTTGAGGAGGACATTCTTGAATCCGTAGTCTATCGAGGAGGTCAAGTTCAGAAGCATGGAGACAACCTATCTAAGCGCCTGCCGAGCCAAGTCAAGAATCGTAGGCCTCACTCGAAGTCGTGGAGCTTGCAGATTATAACAGAGGCAGAAATTACAGTCGAGCAGATTAGTCAAGTGACTTCAGTTGTCAAAGCAAGATCGTAGTCTGCAGAACCAAAGCCAAATCGTAGTCTGCAAAACCAAAGGTAGATCGCAGTTTGCAGAGCAAATGCTTAGATAAAGTCAGTCAAGTGCTCAACAACACCAAGGAAGAATCGTAGAGACTACACGATTATCAACAACTGAGCACTTCTAAAGTATATGCAAAGATCATAGTCTCTAGTAAAAGCAGTCAAGATACATTCTACCTGAAGAATACTAGAGAACATTATCTGAATGGCCTGCAAGAAAATAGAAGATCGAAGCACTAACTCTATCAGCATACTGATTGATAAAAGAAGCCATTCAGGAGAAGTCTTCCACAAGCAAACGTTAGAAGATAATGAATGAAATGACTGACTAAATGTGACGCCCCCCAGAATAGGTCCATTCAACCCAACCCATTCTGAGTCGCCAAATACATGGTACAGAATTCAAATACAACTTTATATCATACGGTCGTGCAAAATACGACCACACAACTGTGAGTCTCAATACAAATATGTAGAAAATATTAAGATTCAAACTAAGTCCTCATTACAATTATTATCACACTATTTATCAGAAATAGTGAGGACTACTACTGCTCTAACTCGGACCATCACTCTGTCCCCCGACTAGTCCCTGCGACATTCTCATTTCCTGAAGAGGGCAACAGATGAAAAGGGTGAGCTCAACTAGCTCAGTAAAGAATATTATGACTAAGATAATGGAAAATAAATTATCGTTAGCCTTCAATAAATCAGATAAAATATAATGGACAACCAATCTTAGATCAATATTCGCAGCGAAAATAACAAATCATTAGAAGAGTTAAGCAGAGAATCAAGTCTACTATCTTCTATGATTTAAAAGTCCATCATCAATATTTTATCCCTGTAACATCAATCAATATACATCTCGAATCAATATTCATCTTTGCACTACAGGCCAAAGATATTCATTTGTATCATCAGTGGTCATATTCATCTCAACACCTGTCATCTTTGCACTACAGGCCAAAGATATTCATCAGGTAATCATTCATCTTTGCTCTACAGGCCAAAGATATTCATCAGGTAATCATTCATCTTTTAGGACTGAGGATGATGAAAAATATTTTAAAGAACGAATTCAGTGAGATAAAAGACAAAGATTAGGGATTCGTCATTTAGTTTATCCAAATTCAAGAATAATCCATAATAATACTTTGTGGAGCAAAATTCAAGAATAAAGCCCAAAACTTGGATACAATTAAAGATAGTAACCTTAACAGACAATTTGGACAAATAGAAGAAAAATAAATTTTCCCGTGAATAGTGCCGTATACGTGAATAGTAACCCCGACGGAAAAAGTAAGAATTTCAACATAAAATCCATGACAATATTTTTGTATAATGATATTGAGAAGAATAACATCATTTACGAAAGAAATAACATCCCTTATCTCAAAAGAACAGTATCTCTGACTGGAATATCGGATATAATACCGACGGAAGCTTGTACTGAATAGTAATACTCAAAGTATTGAAATACTCACAAAAATACGCTTGATATTATAGAGAGAGAAAACTTCTGATTCTGGTGTGATTTTCAATTCTAACCTAAGCACCCTATTTATAGGAAAAGCTTAGGATGCCAAAGGAGACTAAAATAATAAAATAATATTATTATTTTTAAAATTCTCCAGCCGCCGGCTGCTACCAAAAAAATCAGATTTCAACAAAAGTGGGGCCCACCATTTTATAATATATATATTTTCCGAAACTTCAATAATTCATAACAAATAGCCCCTTTGTCAGAAAAATACAAATTCTATGTCCTTCCATAAGAAATTTAATTCTCTACAACTTTGCAGAAGGAAGTTTTTCCAAATTCCAAACATAAATTATCCGAAATCCAAAAACAGATGATTTCTCACACCAAAATATTGATAAAAACTCACCAGCGCCAATTCCTTCTTTAATATCCACAAAATAAATATTTTCTTATCATATAAATCAATAATTAATTATTCACAAATAATATTATAGAACTACAATATTAACAACCAGGTCGTTCCCAGGACAGAGGGGGCCTTCCGATAAGGACTTCTCCTTACTGGCGCGCAATTAAATAACCCCTCCTAGACAGAACTTCCTTAGACATTGTCAATAATGCTATCTAATAATATTATTCAAATAATATGAATTATTGAGTTGATAACGTGAAATACTGTGCAACGACAATTATTGAATCAATACTACAAAATATCAACTGTAGCCATTATTGAATCAATCATAAAAAATAGCAACGTAGCAATTATTGAGTCAATAAAATAAAATATCAACGTAGCAATTATTGAGTCAATAATATAAAATATTGAACAGTAAATACTGTAACAATAATTGAGTAGATTCCTTCTCACGTAAGACTCAATAATTCGAAATACTGTGCAATACCGTGTGCCACTGCGCAACACCGCGTACTGTATTTTAACCACCGGGTATTTCAACAGTACCAACGGTAACAACTACGCCGTTATCTTGTAAAAAAGTTATTTCTGTCGCTTTCTATATCCGACAGTTATTCCGTTGTGGGGGCCCACAAATAGCTGCGCCGTCGTACGAATATTCCCCGACAACAAGAATATTCCACGACCAAACGAATATTCCCCGACAACAAGAATATTTTATAACCACTTGTTCATTTTAAAAATGTTTGCACATTTCACCCATAACTTTCATATTTATCAAATCAACACCTTACTATTTCGAAATAATATATAAAGAAAATTAAATCTTTATTCATAAAAGTTGGGGTCTTACAACCTCCCCTCCTTATGAAATTTCGTCCTCGAAATTGACGTACGTACCTGTTATGTCGAAAAGGTGAGGATACCTCGCTTTCATTTCCGATTCCAACTCCCAGGTCATTTCCTCAATTGCATGGTTTCTCCACAAAACTTTAACTTGAGGTATAATTTTCGAGCGTAGGACATGCTCCTTCCTATCCAAGATCTTGACAGGTACCTCCTCGTACGTTAAATCTTCAGCTATCTCGTCTGGTTCTAACTCAATAATGCGATTTGGATCCTTCACATATTTACGTAACACGGATATGTGAAACACATTATGAACACGAGACATGCTTGGAGGTAAAGCAAGTCTATAGGCCACATTTCCTACTCGGTCAAGAATCTCAAATGGACCAATGAATCGTGGGTTGAGCTTTCCTCTCTTCCCAAACCTTGTAACTCCTTTCCATGGAGCAACACGTAATAACACATGGTCTCCAACCTTAAATTCCACGTCCTTTCGATGAAGATCTGCATAACTCTTTTGTCGATCCTGTGCCGTCTGTATACGTTGTCGGATTATTTGGATCTTTTCTGTAGTCATACGTACTAACTCTGGTCCCAACAATGTTGCTTCACCCACCTCATCCCAACATACTGGAGAACGACACTTTCTCCCATACAACGCTTCGAATGGAGCTACGCCTATACTTGCCTGATAACTGTTGTTGTAGGAGAATTCCACCAATGGTAAGTACTTATCCCAACTCCCTTTGAAGTCTAGAACACAGAGTCTCAATAGATCTTCAAGAGTTTGGATAGTCCTTTCCGATTGTCCGTCTGTTTGAGGATGATAAGCCGAACTGAATCGTAAATTCGTGCCCATAGCTTTCTGCAAACTGATCCAAAACCGTGAAGTAAATCTGGGATCACGATCCGAAACTATGGATACTGGCATGCCATGCAATCTCATAATCTCATTCACGTACATATGAGCAAGACGTTCAAGGGAATAAGTCTCTCGTATCGGCAAGAAATGAGCAGACTTGGTTAATCTATCAACAATAACCCAAATCGCATCTAAGCCTTGAGAAACCTTGGGAAGACCCGTAACGAAATCCATCGTAATGTGTTCCCACTTCCATTTTGGAATCTCCAGTGGTTGCAATGGACCCTTCGGCACTTGATGCTCTGCCTTTACACGTTGACAAGTTAAACATCTTGAGATGAACTCCGCGATCTCTCTCTTCATATTACTCCACCAAAATGTATGTCGAAGATCACGATACATTTTAGTACTCCCAGGATGGATTGCAAATGGTGTGTTATGTGCCTCCATCATGATTCTATACTTCAAGTCAAAATCGTTAGGAACACAAAGTCTGGAGTTGACTCGAAGTATTCCCTCTTCATCGATTCTTGCTTCTGGAATTGCACCTTCTTGCACCTTCTTCTTCATCTTCATCAGTTCCGCATCCGTAGCTTGAGCAGCTTTAACTTTATCAATCAAAGCTGGTTCTATGCGTATACTTGACATCATCGCACTCGTTCCCACATATGATCTTCTACTCAACGCGTCAGCTACCACGTTCGCTTTTCCAGGATGGTATTGGATGGTATGATCGTAATCTTTCAACAACTCAAGCCAACGTCGTTGCCGCATGTTGAGTTCCTTCTGAGTGAAGAAATATTTAAGGCTCTTATGATCCGTATAAATCTCCACTTTCTCTCTGTACAAGTAATGTCTCCAGATCTTCAACGCGAATACGACTGCTGCCAACTCTAGATCATGAGTAGGATAATTCCTCTCATATTCTTTGAGTTGTCGCGAGGCATAGGCTATGACTTTCCCATGTTGCATGAGAACACATCCTAACCCTTTGCCCGAAGCATCGCTGTAAATAACAAATCCATCCGAACCAGATGGTATTGTCAGAACAGGTGCCGAAATAAGTCTCCTCTTGAGCTCTTGGAAGCTCTTCTCGCATTCCTCTCTCCAAACGAATTTCGTATCTTTCCGAGTCAACTGAGTTAATGGAGTAGCGATTCAAGAAAATCCCTCTACGAATCTCCGATAATAACCAGCTAAGCCCAGAAAGCTTCGTACTTCAGTCACCGACTTAGGTTGCTCCCAGCTTTGTATTGCTTCAATCTTCGCCGGGTCCACAGATACTCCACGTTTCGATACCACGTGCCCAAGGAATGCTACTTCCTCAAGCCAGAACTCGCATTTCTTCAGCTTGGCATATAGCTTGTTCTCACGAAGCTTTTGAAGTACCAACTTCAAATGGTGTTCATGATCTTCACGGCTTTTAGACTAGATGAGAATGTCATCAATAAAGACAACAACGAATTGATCCAAATACTCCTTAAATACACGGTTCATCATATCCATGAAAGCAGCAGGAGCATTAGTCAATCCAAAAGACATGACTAAGAACTCATAATGCCCGTACCGTGTTCTGAAAGCAGTCTTTGGAATATCCTTAGTTTTAATCTTCAACTGATGATATCCAGAACGAAGATCGATCTTTGAAAAGAATTGCGCTCCTTGCAACTGGTCGAACAGGTCATCAATACGAGGTAACGGATACCTATTCTTGATGGTGACATGGTTCAACTCCCGATAGTCAATGCAAAGTCGCATACTCCCGTCTTTCTTCTTTACGAATAAAACAGGAGCACCCCAAGGAGACGTACTAGGACGAATAAAACCGATATCTAACAACTCTTGTAATTGGACCTTTAACTCCTGAAGTTCAATAGGAGCCATTCGATATGGGGTTTTAGAAATGGGCTTTGTACCGGGCTCAAGGTCAATAAAGAATTCAACTTCACGTTCTGGGGGTAAACCGGGAAGTTCTTCGGGAAATACATCAGGAAACTCATTAACAACGGAAATATCATTCAAATCTGATGTATTCTGATTTAGATCAGTGACATGAGCTAAGAAAGCTTGACATCCGTTTTTCAATAAACGAATAGCTTTATGACTTGAAATGATATTGACTGATTTTAGTGGTTTGGTGATTTAGATTCGCACAACAGGTTGATTAGGAATTTGAAAACTAACAACCTTACGAAAACAATCAATTTTGGCATGGTAAGTGGTTAACCAGTCAATTCCTAAAATCACGTCAAATGCAAGTATTTTCAAAGATATAAGATCAACAGGTAAGGTAAGGGTACCAATCTGAATCAAGCAAGATTTGTAAACTGTAGATGTAACAAAGGTTTCTCCTAATGGAGTTTCAACAACTAAGTCAAAGTCCAATTTATCAGAAGTCAAGTTCAAACGTTGAGCACAAGCAGGTGAAATAAAGGAATGGGTAGCACCGGTATCTAACAAGGTGTAAACTTCGCAAGAGTTTATGATCAGCTTACCCGTAATCACCTCGTGTGGATTCCTCGCGTTTTGGGCTGTCACGACAAACGCTCTTCCAGGAATCACCGACTTTGACTTGTCTGCAACCGCCTTTGGAATCACCACCCCCGCTGAATTTGGTTTCGCAACAGGACAATCTCGAGCTATATGTCCTTCTTTTCCACAGTTATAGCATCCTTTAAATTGTTGTGGGAAGTTTGGGTTGATATGTCCCTCTTTCCCACATTTATAGCATACGACCGGTGGTCGTTCTCCTCCCCTCGAAACAGTTGATGCTGGTGCTGATGTTGACATCTTCGCGTTCTCATTGTTATACCTTCTCTTTTTGAAATCTCCTCCCGATTCGCTTCTTCTACTATCATGGCCACGATTACCACCGGAATGGTTACCGTTTCTGTCATACTTTCCTCCTCGCTGGTTGTCATTGCTCCGATGACTGCTGCCACCAGTACGACCTTGGTTGTGGTCCCTCGGTTGAACATAATCATTATCTCGTTCTAATAACTGGGCCCTGTTTAATACATCCGAATATAAAGAAAATTTATGAGAAATGAGGTATTGACGTATTTCGGGTTTCAAACCTCTTAGAAACTTCCGCGTCATACGTTCCTCATTCTCCACCAAATGAGGTGCAAACCTGGACAGCTCCGCGAACTTAGCCTAGTACTGGGATACCGTCATGTTGTTTTGCTCGAGTCTGATAAACTCTACTTCCTTCATATGACGAATACTTTCAGGAAAGTACTTGTCATTAAACAGTTTCTGGAACGCTTCCCAAGACATCTGGAGTGCGGCAGGCTGGGTACGCTTCACGGATTCCCACCAGTAATCTGCCTCTCCACGGAACATAAACGTGGCGAATGGAACCTTCTGTTCCTCTGTACATCCCAAGACATCAAATATCTTGGTAATTTGTTTAAGCCACGTCTCCGCCTTGATCGGATCTGGCTTTCCCAGAAACTCTGGTGGTCCCAATTCTTTGAACTGCTTGGCAGTGACAACTCGCGTGTTGTTATTATCGCCACCTATATGTTGCACACGAGCCTCCCTCGTCTGGTTTTGCATGAACTGCAGAAAACTTCTAAACATCTCATCGTTTATCATCTGACCAGCGTTATTTTCAGGATGAACATTGCCTTCTTGTTGCACGTTCTCCTGGTTAGTGATTAAAGGTGTCTCCACGGTCTCATTCACTTCGTTGTTAACATTCTCAGCTGCCATTCTCAAATACTGCCATAAAACAAGGGTTAATTAAACAAGTCAACATATCACATATTAACCCTATGCTCCGACTGACCAATTAAATACCACATAAGCTTAGGTAGGACACACTAGCGAAGGATTTACTCGTCTCTCCCCTTCTAGTTCTATTCCCCGATCTCCGCCAGAGATCATATCCCTAAGCTCTGATACCAACTGTGACGCCCCCCAGAATAGGTCCATTCAACCCAACCCATTCTGAGTCGCCAAATACATGGTACAGAATTCAAATACAACTTTATATCATACGGTCGTGCAAAATACGACCACACAACTGTGAGTCTCAATACAAATATGTAGAAAATATTAAGATTCAAACTAAGTCCTCATTACAATTATTATCACACTATTTATCAGAAATAGTGAGGACTACTACTGCTCTAACTCGGACCATCACTCTGTCCCCCGACTAGTCCCTGCGACATTCTCATTTCCTGAAGAGGGCAACAGATGAAAAGGGTGAGCTCAACTAGCTCAGTAAAGAATATTATGACTAAGATAATGGAAAATAAATTATCGTTAGCCTTCAATAAATCAGATAAAATATAATGGACAACCAATCTTAGATCAATATTCGCAGCGAAAATAACAAATCATTAGAAGAGTTAAGCAGAGAATCAAGTCTACTATCTTCTATGATTTAAAAGTCCATCATCAATATTTTATCCCTGTAACATCAATCAATATACATCTCGAATCAATATTCATCTTTGCACTACAGGCCAAAGATATTCATTTGTATCATCAGTGGTCATATTCATCTCAACACCTGTCATCTTTGCACTACAGGCCAAAGATATTCATCAGGTAATCATTCATCTTTGCTCTACAGGCCAAAGATATTCATCAGGTAATCATTCATCTTTTAGGACTGAGGATGATGAAAAATATTTTAAAGAACGAATTCAGTGAGATAAAAGACAAAGATTAGGGATTCGTCATTTAGTTTATCCAAATTCAAGAATAATCCATAATAATACTTTGTGGAGCAAAATTCAAGAATAAAGCCCAAAACTTGGATACAATCAAAGATAGTAACCTTAACAGACAATTTGGACAAATAGAAGAAAAATAAATTTTCCCGTGAATAGTGCCGTATACGTGAATAGTGCCGTATACGTGAATAGTAACCCCGACGGAAAAAGTAAGAATTTCAACATAAAATCCATGACAATATTTTTGTATAATGATATTGAGAAGAATAACATCATTTACGAAAGAAATAACATCCCTTATCTCAAAAGAACAGTATCTCTGACTGGAATATCGGATATAATACCGACGGAAGCTTGTACTGAATAGTAATACTCAAAGTATTGAAATACTCACAAAAATACGCTCGATATTATAGAGAGAGAAAACTTCTGATTCTGGTGTGATTTTCAATTCTAACCTAAGCACCCTATTTATAGGAAAAGCTTAGGATGCCAAAGGAGACTAAAATAATAAAATAATATTATTATTTTTAAAATTCTCCAGCCGCCGGCTGCTACCAAAAAAATCAGATTTCAACAAAAGTGGGGCCCACCATTTTATAATATATATATTTTCCGAAACTTCAATAATTCATAACAAATAGCCCCTTTGTCAGAAAAATACAAATTCTATGTCCTTCCATAGGAAATTTAATTCTCTACAACTTTGTAGAAGGAAGTTTTTCCAAATTCCAAACATAAATTATCCGAAATCCAAAAACAGATGATTTCTCACACCAAAATATTGATAAAAACTCACCAGCGCCAATTCCTTCTTTAATATCCACAAAATAAATATTTTCTTATCATATAAATCAATAATTAATTATTCACAAATAATATTATAGAACTACAATATTAACAACCAGGTCGTTCCCAGGACAGAGGGGGCCTTCCGATAAGGACTTCTCCTTACTGGCGCGCAATTAAATAACCCCTCCTAGACAGAACTTCCTTAGACATTGTCAATAATGCTATCTAATAATATTATTCAAATAATATGAATTATTGAGTTGATAACGTGAAATACTGTGCAACGACAATTATTGAATCAATACTACAAAATATCAACTGTAGCCATTATTGAATCAATCATAAAAAATAGCAACGTAGCAATTATTGAGTCAATAAAATAAAATATCAACGTAGCAATTATTGAGTCAATAATATAAAATATTGAACAGTAAATACTGTAACAATAATTGAGTAGATTCCTTCTCACGTAAGACTCAATAATTCGAAATACTGTGCAATACCGTGTGCCACTGCGCAACACCGCGTACTGTATTTTAACCACCGGGTATTTCAACAGTACCAACGGTAACAACTACGCCGTTATCTTGTAAAAAAGTTATTTCTGTCGCTTTCTATATCCGACAGTTATTTCGTTGTGGGGGCCCACAAATAGCTGCGCCGTCGTACGAATATTCCCCGACAACAAGAATATTCCACGACCAAACGAATATTCCCCGACAACAAGAATATTTTATAACCACTTGTTCATTTTAAAAATGTTTGCACATTTCACCCATAACTTTCATATTTATCAAATCAACACCTTACTATTTCGAAATAATATATAAAGAAAATTAAATCTTTATTCATAAAAGTTGGGGTCTTACAACCTCCCCTCCTTATGAAATTTCGTCCTCGAAATTGACGTACGTACCTGTTATGTCGAAAAGGTGAGGATACCTCGCTTTCATTTCCGATTCCAACTCCCAGGTCATTTCCTCAATTGCATGGTTTCTCCACAAAACTTTAACTTGAGGTATAATTTTCGAGCGTAGGACATGCTCCTTCCTATCCAAGATCTTGACAGGTACCTCCTCGTACGTTAAATCTTCAGCTATCTCGTCTGGTTCTAACTCAATAATGCGATTTGGATCCTTCACATATTTACGTAACACGGATATGTGAAACACATTATGAACACGAGACATGCTTGGAGGTAAAGCAAGTCTATAGGCCACATTTCCTACTCGGTCAAGAATCTCAAATGGACCAATGAATCGTGGGTTGAGCTTTCCTCTCTTCCCAAACCTTGTAACTCCTTTCCATGGAGCAACACGTAATAACACATGGTCTCCAACCTTAAATTCCACGTCCTTTCGATGAAGATCTGCATAACTCTTTTGTCGATCCTGTGCCGTCTGTATACGTTGTCGGATTATTTGGATCTTTTCTGTAGTCATACGTACTAACTCTGGTCCCAACAATGTTGCTTCACCCACCTCATCCCAACATACTGGAGAACGACACTTTCTCCCATACAACGCTTCGAATGGAGCTACGCCTATACTTGCCTGATAACTGTTGTTGTAGGAGAATTCCACCAATGGTAAGTACTTATCCCAACTCCCTTTGAAGTCTAGAACACAGAGTCTCAATAGATCTTCAAGAGTTTGGATAGTCCTTTCCGATTGTCCGTCTGTTTGAGGATGATAAGCCGAACTGAATCGTAAATTCGTGCCCATAGCTTTCTGCAAACTGATCCAAAACCGTGAAGTAAATCTGGGATCACGATCCGAAACTATGGATACTGGCATGCCATGCAATCTCATAATCTCATTCACGTACATATGAGCAAGACGTTCAAGGGAATAAGTCTCTCGTATCGGCAAGAAATGAGCAGACTTGGTTAATCTATCAACAATAACCCAAATCGCATCTAAGCCTTGAGAAACCTTGGGAAGACCCGTAACGAAATCCATCGTAATGTGTTCCCACTTCCATTTTGGAATCTCCAGTGGTTGCAATGGACCCTTCGGCACTTGATGCTCTGCCTTTACACGTTGACAAGTTAAACATCTTGAGATGAACTCCGCGATCTCTCTCTTCATATTACTCCACCAAAATGTATGTCGAAGATCACGATACATTTTAGTACTCCCAGGATGGATTGCAAATGGTGTGTTATGTGCCTCCATCATGATTCTATACTTCAAGTCAAAATCGTTAGGAACACAAAGTCTGGAGTTGACTCGAAGTATTCCCTCTTCATCGATTCTTGCTTCTGGAATTGCACCTTCTTGCACCTTCTTCTTCATCTTCATCAGTTCCGCATCCGTAGCTTGAGCAGCTTTAACTTTATCAATCAAAGCTGGTTCTATGCGTATACTTGACATCATCGCACTCGTTCCCACATATGATCTTCTACTCAACGCGTCAGCTACCACGTTCGCTTTTCCAGGATGGTATTGGATGGTATGATCGTAATCTTTCAACAACTCAAGCCAACGTCGTTGCCGCATGTTGAGTTCCTTCTGAGTGAAGAAATATTTAAGGCTCTTATGATCCGTATAAATCTCCACTTTCTCTCTGTACAAGTAATGTCTCCAGATCTTCAACGCGAATACGACTGCTGCCAACTCTAGATCATGAGTAGGATAATTCCTCTCATATTCTTTGAGTTGTCGCGAGGCATAGGCTATGACTTTCCCATGTTGCATGAGAACACATCCTAACCCTTTGCCCGAAGCATCGCTGTAAATAACAAATCCATCCGAACCAGATGGTATTGTCAGAACAGGTGCCGAAATAAGTCTCCTCTTGAGCTCTTGGAAGCTCTTCTCGCATTCCTCTCTCCAAACGAATTTCGTATCTTTCCGAGTCAACTGAGTTAATGGAGTAGCGATTCAAGAAAATCCCTCTACGAATCTCCGATAATAACCAGCTAAGCCCAGAAAGCTTCGTACTTCAGTCACCGACTTAGGTTGCTCCCAGCTTTGTATTGCTTCAATCTTCGCCGGGTCCACAGATACTCCACGTTTCGATACCACGTGCCCAAGGAATGCTACTTCCTCAAGCCAGAACTCGCATTTCTTCAGCTTGGCATATAGCTTGTTCTCACGAAGCTTTTGAAGTACCAACTTCAAATGGTGTTCATGATCTTCACGGCTTTTAGAATAGATGAGAATGTCATCAATAAAGACAACAACGAATTGATCCAAATACTCCTTAAATACACGGTTCATCATATCCATGAAAGCAGCAGGAGCATTAGTCAATCCAAAAGACATGACTAAGAACTCATAATGCCCGTACCGTGTTCTGAAAGCAGTCTTTGGAATATCCTTAGTTTTAATCTTCAACTGATGATATCCAGAACGAAGATCGATCTTTGAAAAGAATTGCGCTCCTTGCAACTGGTCGAACAGGTCATCAATACGAGGTAACGGATACCTATTCTTGATGGTGACATGGTTCAACTCCCGATAGTCAATGCAAAGTCGCATACTCCCGTCTTTCTTCTTTACGAATAAAACAGGAGCACCCCAAGGAGACGTACTAGGACGAATAAAACCGATATCTAACAACTCTTGTAATTGGACCTTTAACTCCTGAAGTTCAATAGGAGCCATTCGATATGGGGTTTTAGAAATGGGCTTTGTACCGGGCTCAAGGTCAATAAAGAATTCAACTTCACGTTCTGGGGGTAAACCGGGAAGTTCTTCGGGAAATACATCAGGAAACTCATTAACAACGAAAATATCATTCAAATCTGATGTATTCTGATTTAGATCAGTGACATGAGCTAAGAAAGCTTGACATCCGTTTTTCAATAAACGAATAGCTTTATGACTTGAAATGATATTGACTGATTTTAGTGGTTTGGTGATTTAGATTCGCACAATAGGTTGATTAGGAATTTGAAAACTAACAACCTTATGAAAACAATCAATTTTGGCATGGTAAGTGGTTAACCAGTCAATTCCTAAAATCACGTCAAATGCAAGTATTTTCAAAGATATAAGATCAACAGGTAAGGTAAGGGTACCAATCTGAATCAAGCAAGATTTGTAAACTGTAGATGTAACAAAGGTTTCTCCTAACGGAGTTTCAACAACTAAGTCAAAGTCCAATTTATCAGAAGTCAAGTTCAAACGTTGAGCACAAGCAGGTGAAATAAAGGAATGGGTAGCACCAGTATCTAACAAGGTGTAAACTTCGCAAGAGTTTATGATCAGCTTACCCGTAATCACCTCGTGTGGATTCCTCGCGTTTTGGGCTGTCACGACAAACGCTCTTCCAGGAATCACCGACTTTGACTTGTCTGCAACCGCCTTTGGAATCACCACCCCCGCTGAATTTGGTTTCGCAACAGGACAATCTCGAGCTATATGTCCTTCTTTTCCACAGTTATAGCATCCTTTAAATTGTTGTGGGAAGTTTGGGTTGATATGTCCCTCTTTCCCACATTTATAGCATACGACCGGTGGTCGTTCTCCTCCCCTCGAAACAGTTGATGCTGGTGCTGATGTTGACATCTTCGCGTTCTCATTGTTATACCTTCTCTTTTTGAAATCTCCTCCCGATTCGCTTCTTCTACTATCATGGCCACGATTACCACCGGAATGGTTACCGTTTCTGTCATACTTTCCTCCTCGCTGGTTGTCATTGCTCCGATGACTGCTGCCACCAGTACGACCTTGGTTGTGGTCCCTCGGTTGAACATAATCATTATCTCGTTCTAATAACTGGGCCCTGTTTAATACATCCGAATATAAAGAAAATTTATGAGAAATGAGGTATTGACGTATTTCGGGTTTCAAACCTCTTAGAAACTTCCGCGTCATACGTTCCTCATTCTCCACCAAATGAGGTGCAAACCTGGACAGCTCCGCGAACTTAGCCTAGTACTGGGATACCGTCATGTTGTTTTGCTCGAGTCTGATAAACTCTACTTCCTTCATATGACGAATACTTTCAGGAAAGTACTTGTCATTAAACAGTTTCTGGAACGCTTCCCAAGACATCTGGAGTGCGGCAGGCTGGGTACGCTTCACGGATTCCCACCAGTAATCTGCCTCTCCACGGAACATAAACGTGGCGAATGGAACCTTCTGTTCCTCTGTACATCCCAAGACATCAAATATCTTGGTAATTTGTTTAAGCCACGTCTCCGCCTTGATCGGATCTGGCTTTCCCAGAAACTCTGGTGGTCCCAATTCTTTGAACTGCTTGGCAGTGACAACTCGCGTGTTGTTATTATCGCCACCTATATGTTGCACACGAGCCTCCCTCGTCTGGTTTTGCATGAACTGCAGAAAACTTCTAAACATCTCATCGTTTATCATCTGACCAGCGTTATTTTCAGGATGAACATTGCCTTCTTGTTGCACGTTCTCCTGGTTAGTGATTAAAGGTGTCTCCACGGTCTCATTCACTTCGTTGTTAACATTCTCAGCTGCCATTCTCAAATACTGCCATAAAACAAGGGTTAATTAAACAAGTCAACATATCACATATTAACCCTATGCTCCGACTGACCAATTAAATACCACATAAGCTTAGGTAGGACACACTAGCGAAGGATTTACTCGTCTCTCCCCTTCTAGTTCTATTCCCCGATCTCCGCCAGAGATCATATCCCTAAGCTCTGATACCAACTGTGACGCCCCCCAGAATAGGTCCATTCAACCCAACCCATTCTGAGTCGCCAAATACATGGTACAGAATTCAAATACAACTTTATATCATACGGTCGTGCAAAATACGACCACACAACTGTGAGTCTCAATACAAATATGTAGAAAATATTAAGATTCAAACTAAGTCCTCATTACAATTATTATCACACTATTTATCAGAAATAGTGAGGACTACTACTGCTCTAACTCGGACCATCACTCTGTCCCCCGACTAGTCCCTGCGACATTCTCATTTCCTGAAGAGGGCAACAGATGAAAAGGGTGAGCTCAACTAGCTCAGTAAAGAATATTATGACTAAGATAATGGAAAATAAATTATCGTTAGCCTTCAATAAATCAGATAAAATATAATGGACAACCAATCTTAGATCAATATTCGCAGCGAAAATAACAAATCATTAGAAGAGTTAAGCAGAGAATCAAGTCTACTATCTTCTATGATTTAAAAGTCCATCATCAATATTTTATCCCTGTAACATCAATCAATATACATCTCGAATCAATATTCATCTTTGCACTACAGGCCAAAGATATTCATTTGTATCATCAGTGGTCATATTCATCTCAACACCTGTCATCTTTGCACTACAGGCCAAAGATATTCATCAGGTAATCATTCATCTTTGCTCTACAGGCCAAAGATATTCATCAGGTAATCATTCATCTTTTAGGACTGAGGATGATGAAAAATATTTTAAAGAACGAATTCAGTGAGATAAAAGACAAAGATTAGGGATTCGTCATTTAGTTTATCCAAATTCAAGAATAATCCATAATAATACTTTGTGGAGCAAAATTCAAGAATAAAGCCCAAAACTTGGATACAATCAAAGATAGTAACCTTAACAGACAATTTGGACAAATAGAAGAAAAATAAATTTTCCCGTGAATAGTGCCGTATACGTGAATAGTGCCGTATACGTGAATAGTAACCCCGACGGAAAAAGTAAGAATTTCAACATAAAATCCATGACAATATTTTTGTATAATGATATTGAGAAGAATAACATCATTTACGAAAGAAATAACATCCCTTATCTCAAAAGAACAGTATCTCTGACTGGAATATCGGATATAATACCGACGGAAGCTTGTACTGAATAGTAATACTCAAAGTATTGAAATACTCACAAAAATACGCTCGATATTATAGAGAGAGAAAACTTCTGATTCTGGTGTGATTTTCAATTCTAACCTAAGCACCCTATTTATAGGAAAAGCTTAGGATGCCAAAGGAGACTAAAATAATAAAATAATATTATTATTTTTAAAATTCTCCAGCCGCCGGCTGCTACCAAAAAAATCAGATTTCAACAAAAGTGGGGCCCACCATTTTATAATATATATATTTTCCGAAACTTCAATAATTCATAACAAATAGCCCCTTTGTCAGAAAAATACAAATTCTATGTCCTTCCATAGGAAATTTAATTCTCTACAACTTTGTAGAAGGAAGTTTTTCCAAATTCCAAACATAAATTATCCGAAATCCAAAAACAGATGATTTCTCACACCAAAATATTGATAAAAACTCACCAGCGCCAATTCCTTCTTTAATATCCACAAAATAAATATTTTCTTATCATATAAATCAATAATTAATTATTCACAAATAATATTATAGAACTACAATATTAACAACCAGGTCGTTCCCAGGACAGAGGGGGCCTTCCGATAAGGACTTCTCCTTACTGGCGCGCAATTAAATAACCCCTCCTAGACAGAACTTCCTTAGACATTGTCAATAATGCTATCTAATAATATTATTCAAATAATATGAATTATTGAGTTGATAACGTGAAATACTGTGCAACGACAATTATTGAATCAATACTACAAAATATCAACTGTAGCCATTATTGAATCAATCATAAAAAATAGCAACGTAGCAATTATTGAGTCAATAAAATAAAATATCAACGTAGCAATTATTGAGTCAATAATATAAAATATTGAACAGTAAATACTGTAACAATAATTGAGTAGATTCCTTCTCACGTAAGACTCAATAATTCGAAATACTGTGCAATACCGTGTGCCACTGCGCAACACCGCGTACTGTATTTTAACCACCGGGTATTTCAACAGTACCAACGGTAATAACTACGCCGTTATCTTGTAAAAAAGTTATTTCTGTCGCTTTCTATATCCGACAGTTATTCCGTTGTGGGGGCCCACAAATAGCTGCGCCGTCGTACGAATATTCCCCGACAACAAGAATATTCCACGACCAAACGAATATTCCCCGACAACAAGAATATTTTATAACCACTTGTTCATTTTAAAAATGTTTGCACATTTCACCCATAACTTTCATATTTATCAAATCAACACCTTACTATTTCGAAATAATATATAAAGAAAATTAAATCTTTATTCATAAAAGTTGGGGTCTTACAACCTCCCCTCCTTATGAAATTTCGTCCTCGAAATTGACGTACGTACCTGTTATGTCGAAAAGGTGAGGATACCTCGCTTTCATTTCCGATTCCAACTCCCAGGTCATTTCCTCAATTGCATGGTTTCTCCACAAAACTTTAACTTGAGGTATAATTTTCGAGCGTAGGACATGCTCCTTCCTATCCAAGATCTTGACAGGTACCTCCTCGTACGTTAAATCTTCAGCTATCTCGTCTGGTTCTAACTCAATAATGCGATTTGGATCCTTCACATATTTACGTAACACGGATATGTGAAACACATTATGAACACGAGACATGCTTGGAGGTAAAGCAAGTCTATAGGCCACATTTCCTACTCGGTCAAGAATCTCAAATGGACCAATGAATCGTGGGTTTATTTTTGATTTTATTTCATAAATATGAACTGTTCCTATTTTTTGAGAAGGTGTGCTACTAAATGGCCACTTAGACATGCCTATGTGCAGCGAACAACCCATTTTACAAAGGAGACTGGCAAAAAAAAAATTAAATGCCCGAGCATTTAATAAACATGCAATTTTGACTCTACTGGGGATTTTTGACTGACCCATGCAGGTTTTTAGATTTTAGGTTCTAAAAAACATGCAGTTTTGACATTACTTGGTATTTTTGACTTACCCATGCATGTTTTAAGACTTAGAAATGCATAGAGTACTGATTTAAAATAATAAGCCACAAGTTTTAGGCTTACCACACTATTTCTGAGGTGATTTGGAGACTTCATCCAGGTGATGGACCGAGATAGACCGGGCAGTGCTAGCAGGGTATTTTCAAGCATTAGGCAGAGGCGAGCTTCTGATGTTCCTCTGCCACGTCTAGCTCAGCAGCGTCATAGACTAGCAGAGTCGGTGATTCGTCCTGCACAGGATGAGCAGCTGATTGATATTGATGATCAGCAGGCTCCTTTTGCTGCTCCTACCCCTGCTCAAGCCCCACGTGCGAAGGTTCCTGGAATTATTGTGCCGACCCAGGATTTGCTGGGAGACTTGAGTTGTCATCCATCGACAGTTCTTCACGCCAACGAGGTGACTTGAAGTTTTTTTCTTTCTGGATTCTATTTCTTTCTTTCTTTTACCATTCTCAGGGCACAGGTTTTTGACATGGGTTAGCTTTTAATTCAGGTTCCTGGCTTTACGCAGCCTCGAGGGAACTGGTTCAAAGTGCACTCCATGTACCATACTTTGCACCAGGATTATTTATCGTTGATGGCTGGGGATTTCAGACCTTCTTCTCTATTCTTCCCCGTCGTTGCCCCTAGGGTATATGAGGGCTTTGTCTGAGCGCTGGTTCCACCAGACTCAATCCCTTCATTTGTTGGACTGTGAGGTGATGATGACCCCTATGGACTGGAGGTTCATTACTGGCATCGAGTTCGAGGGTGAGCCAGTGCCTATCGTGGCTGACATCATGCCTACTGCCGTTCGATCCCTACTGGGAGTTCCTATGTCTGTGATCAAGGGTCGGACGGTCTGATCGGGTCCCTTGAGTATAGATGGCCAAAGTGGGGCTTTACTTGAGCCTCTGCCTGATGATCAGAGGGTTAGGGATCGCATCTTGAGGTGAATATTTCTAGTGATCATCAGGGGTTGTTTTGTGGCGGACAACTCATCGACTGTGTCTTTCACCCTAGTTAGCGCTACCCGATATGTAGAGCGCCTCAGTGACTTTGATTGGGGTTCCTATACCTTTGCCTATTTTATCTGGGGCATGCGCATGCTTTCGGAGGGTTTGACGGAGGCTTGGTTAGGGTTTTACCCGTTTTTGCTGGTGAGTACATCTGCCAATTAGGGTTAAGTACAACCTGGATAAGCTAGCGAAGCTATACGTGAAGAAAATTATTTCTCGACATGGTGTTCCGGTGTCGATTGTGTCCGACAGAGATCCGCGTTTTACGTCGAATTTCTGGAAGCGTTTGCAAGAAGGTATGGGAACGCAATTGCGAATGAGTACAGCGTATCATCCTCAGACTGATGGACAAAGCGAAAGAACAATTCAGACACTTGAGGATATGCTAAGAGCTTGTTTGATGGACTTCAAAGGAAGTTGGGAGGATCATCTACCATTGGTATAGTTCGCCTACAACAATAGTTATCATGCGAGTATTGGCATGCCGCCTTACGAAGCATTATACGGCAGAAAATGCAGAACACCTTTGTGCTGGGATGAAGTCGGTGAACGTCAATTGTTGGGACTAGAACTGGTACAACAAACAGCCGAAATTGTGAAGCTGATCAGAACGAGATTAGTTGCTGCTCAAGACAGACAAAAGAAGTATGCCTATCTTAATCGACAGAACCGAGAATTCTTGCCAGGAAGTTTCGTTTTCCTGAAAGTATCTCCCTGGAAGGGGAAAATTCGATTCGGTAAGAAGGGGAAGCTGAGTCCCCGATTCATTGGACCTTTTGAGGTATTACGAAAGGTGGGCGAGGTTGCTTACGAGATTGCATTACCTCCGGAGCTCGAGAATATACATAATGTCTTTCATATTTCTGTATTAAGACCTTACAAGCACGATTACAAACATGTAATAGAATATGAACCTTTTCTATTTGATAAAGACTTAACGTATGAAGAAGTGCCTGTTCAAATAGTTGATAGAAAGGAACAAGTACTTAGGAATAAAGTGATACCTTCTGTTAAGGTAATTTAGATAAAGTTTTGTTCATATTGTTTTATGTATATTGATTGGTTTTAGAATGGAAAATTTAGGAATTTGTATGTGTTAGTATGTCTAATTAGAATTGGTTATGATGTTATATTCAATTATGAAGAGATTTCATGTGTTATAAGTTGAATTACTTGAGAAATTCTATTACAGTAGATTATTTTATGAAAAAATATGAGTTTTCATGAAAATGGCCAAATTGGATTTTTAAAACTATTGATTCTCGTTGTTTAAATGAGTTTATGTTTTGAGTGCATGTTAGATATATGTATTGCAGCGTATATATGATTTACAGTGTCTATGTTACTGTATTTTTGGCTTGTATGGGTTGTCCGGTAAAGCAGGGAGCCGTGGCTGTCTGCATCTAGCCGAGCTGCTACGCAGCTGCGCCGGCAGCAAGGCCAGGAGCAGCGCAGCTGCGTCGCTTACTTTTACCAGAGCCTTTACCTGCGCAGCTGCGCCGGGTTTAAGGCAGCTGGCTGCGTAGCTGCGCCGGGTTCGGTGCAGTGGCAGTGTGTTTTAAACAATTGTGCAGATTATTTTCATGCCTAAGTTATATTATTGCTAAGATAATGAGCATATATCTAGCTTCTATAACATGTGTTAACACGAAGTTGGTAATTTCATAATTTGAGAAAAAAGAAAGTTTTGAAAACCTAATATAATATTTAAATTATAAGCTATAATTGTTTAATTGTAAAATAAGTTACTTAATTATAATTTGATTAATTATAATTAAGAGTAAATGTTTAATTTAAATTATAATTCTGTGAAATTATAATGTATAGAAGTTGATTTATTTTAATCAATTAGATGTTAATTTAAATTATAATTTAATAAATGCATGTTTAATTGTGGATTTTAAATTGATAATTACATGATTTATTATAAATTGTGTAATTGTAATACATGTTATAGTTTAATTAATTATTGATTATAATTGATAAATACATGATTAATTATAAATTGTGTAATTATAAATGCATGAATGTGGTTTAATTGATTTTAAATTATAAATTGTTTATAATTTAAAAGGTAATAATAATTTAAGTAATTATAATTTGATTAAGTGTTTGAATTATAATTGTTTAATTATAATTGAGTTAAATACATAATTAATTTAATTATGTGAATATGTAGGTGATGTAATTAACTATGTGATGGTTGATTATTATTACTATTTAATCAGAATGTGAGTTAACCATGAGGGTTAACCACTTATGTGAATTAGTTACGTGTTAACTAATTTAGGTTATTGTGATTGAATATATTTGTGTAGGAAGTATTAAAGTACGTGAATTGTGTTAAGTAGCTTGCGCTTGAGGCAAGTCTTCTAAACCCTAAACTCGTTAATTTTACGCAAGTTTTCTAAACCCTAATCTTGTATTGATTTTATATGATCTCTTGAATTCATATATTCATTGTTGAGAATGTCCTTTCCATTTCAGTATTGGACAATTGTTTATTTAATTGAAATGGTCTTAACTTATTGTTCAAGTAAGATCCAGTTATTATTTTAAATGCTTTAGGTTTACTTCTAAAGCATATGTTAATTCATAATTCTTTTATTTTGAATTATTGGAAGTCGATTCAACTAATCCTTAGTTGATGAACGTGAATTCTAAATTACCCTTGTAAGCTTATCCAAACCAAACTTTCTTTGGTGCGGACTTGAATTCAAATTACTGAGTTGAACAACCCTATTTACTAGGGGAGGTTACTACGCATAGCGTTAAGATGGTTGTGCACAATACATGGTACGAAGGGCTGATCCCCCTAAGTACGAGTTAAGGTTCATAGTCTTATTGACTGTTAAAGGTTTAAATAGAAATATTTATAACCTAGGACAAGAGTTCAAAGGTCTTATGACCCTCAGATAAATTCTATATCCAAATTTTAATATTGATAGAGAATTATTATTCAATTCTTTATTATTGAAGCAAGCTAAGTTGTTCAGATTTTCTTAAAGATATTCTTTCATGTCTATATTATTGTTAAACTCCAGTGAGTTGTGGTTTGCTCACTCTTGCATTAAATAACAATTTCAGTTAAGGTTGATAACGCTGATGCTCCGTCTACAAGTAAAGGCAAGGGAAAGCAAAGCAAGTGAAGACTTGTTTTTTTTTATTTAATTGAGAATGATTGTAATAATTGAATGTTATGTTTTATTTCCGCACTTTATTATAGTCATGTCAAGGTTAGAGTAACCCTGGGATTGATTTTGAGAAGGTTGTAACCCTTGTTTTAAGGGAGATTTAGTTATTTTAATTTAAGTTGTAGTTTATTTTGCATTATTCATTAGGTAGATATATGTTATATTAGAAAGTGAACACCAAATCATGTGGAAACGAAGTACCCGGATTTGGGGGTGTCACAGTGTCTCAATGGTCTCATATGCTCCATTGTTTATCTCCTGATTTTCAGATGTCATTCTCAAATATTGCCATTAAACAAGGGTTAATTAAAGAAATTGAAACGTCACATATGTTAGGAATATTCATGAGAATGTTATTCCTATTTTTATAAGATTTGATTATGATATAAATGAATGAATATGCAAATATGTCTACATTGATGAAAGCTGTAAAGTCCTTTGATAGATAATAGGAATATATTTAAAAGGACTTAGAATGAATTGATCAAATATGTTAGGTTGATCCTACATAAACAAAACAGCTTTGTGATGTCCTTAAAAAGAAATGATGTACAAGGACTAAATATAGAAAGATTAAGCTAGTTAGGTTGATCTTATAAAATATAATAGATAGGCCTGTCTGATCATCGAGCACTGCACCAGCCATCGTAATCTGCCAGGAGAGACAAGGAAGACTAGAGAACTATCAAGGTGAAATCATAGTCTGCAAGGATAGTAGATCTCGGAGTTCGTAGTCTGCCAAGAGAGACGAGGCAGGATCGTAGTGTGTCGAGAAGAACTTTCTCAAAGTCGTAGTCTACTGAGGAAGTCATGTTCAGAATCGTAGAGACAGCCTGTCCAATAGCCGACCGAGCTCATGCCAAAGCTAAGTCAAGAATCGTAGACCACACTTGAAGTAGTGGAGTCTACTAATCATATCAGAGGCAGAGATCGTAGTCGAGCCAGATCAGACAAGGACAGTAAGTGTTAAGGCAGAAATTGTAGTCTGTCAGTTGATCTGATCTCGGAGTCATAGTGTCTGCAGAACCAAAGCAAGATCATAGTCTGCAGAACTAAGGCCTCAACGAAATGCTCACAACGCCAAGGAAGAATCTTAGTGTCAACACGATTCTCAACAGATGAGCACTCCCAAAATATCCAAAGAATGAAGCCTCTGGTCTAAACTAAAAAGATGCAATCTACTTGAAGGAAGCCAGAGAACAGTCAACAAATGGCCGGCAAGCAAATAGAAGATCTAAGCACCAACTTAATCAACGTCCTGATTGAGAAGTAAAGCCATTCAAGAGAAGTCGTCAACAAGCAAATCCTAAGAAGACTTCAGATGAAGTGACTGACTAAAGAAAGTTAGCTAGTGCAGTAGCTGTCAAGATGAACAGAAGACAATGATCTTGGGAGTAACTAGGATCGTAGTGTTTGCCAAATGAAGCAGGAACTGATGCAGTTTACACTGATATACTGGCCAATATATGAAGAACAAGACTGAAGTGATTAAGCATAAGTTAGACCATTGATGATAGGTGAACAGGAGACCACAAGGAGAAAGAGAGCTGGGTATGCCACAAATCTGATGAGTCTTGCAATTCAGAAGGGCCAAAACAATCAGACAAGTTATCAGTTCTTGAGATAAATCGAGGCAAGCAGAAGTGTTGAAGCACTGCACAAGTGGAAGAAGAGGTGTTCTACATTACAGATCAGAAGAACACTCTTCAGAATCGTAGTGTTGTCTCAACCAGTCAACGAGCAACATTTAACAGACAAACTACGATCAAGATTCAAAGTCATCTACATCAGAATCGTAGAGTTCGGGCATCTGAATATTGAAGCACTGGCAATGTATCAATATAAAATTGACATCCGAACGTTGCTGATTGAGAGCATCGATGCATAAGGATAACTCCTGATGTTCTGATCGAGGAGTCAGAAAGAAGAAATAAAAGTGACTACCAGCCTGACACGAAAAAGTGACATCTCTGAAGTGGTAGGTGAAGTAGCAGACTGCTGTGTCAGAAAATTCAAAAAGAAGCCGTCACGTCAAATTGGCAGTCTGCACCAAATAACTCGAGATCTGCGAAGCAATTCAAAAAGCTTCCAACAGCTATTTTCCAACGGGAAGATCATGGAAGGGTATTTAACAGCTGAAGCTTCAAAGATGAAAGAGTTGCTAAGTTACAGAATCGCTGAGTTGTTGGAATGCTATGTTGTTGACTCTACGAGTTCTACAGAGTTGAAAAGAACATATCTCAGTGGCAGTGAGACTATGAAAGTAGAAGTGAAGCAGATTTGAAGAATGACTTTAACAGACTAAGGCTTCACTCAACAACGATGAGAATGCCATTGAAAATGGCAGCTAAGCTGAGAGTCGAGAAGGCCAAGAAGATAGCATTCAGAAAAGTGGCAGAGCAGAAAGAAGATCCGAAGAGCCACTCTACGAATCACCATAAAGAACCCAAAGCTGAAGGAGAATAGATGCAGAATCATATCTGCATATCATTCAAGAAAGGTTCATGGAATACTAAGGACCAGAAGATGTTGATCAGCAATGACAAGCCTTAGCAGACCCAAATGGTGATGGTGCACAGCTGAGATCAGATGAAGATGAGCAGAACAGAAAGAAGATCAGCTACACCATAGAAGAAGACTGCTAAGAACACAAAGATGTTGAGCTTTATGAAAATCTTAGCAGTCTATTCAGAGGTGGTTCAGACTCGACGCAGAATGCAAAGAGGACCATGCTAAGCTACTAAGTACCAAGAGATGATCAAACTTCAAGACATCTTAGCAGCAAAGCACCAACAACAACTACAACAACAACAAGTAGCCAGGGCCTGAGGGGTCCTTGTCCGGAGGGACTAAATTGAGTTCCAAGGCTGTTGGCCTTGAAGAGTTCTTAGTGAACTAGAGTTCCAAGCCTGCTGGGCTTGAAGAGTTCGTAGAGAACTAAAGTTCCAAGGTTACTGGCCTTGAAGGAATCTTAGTGATTCGGGGTGCTGCCCTTTCCTTAGTGGAATTCCTGCTAGTGAAGCAGAAGAGTGGATTAGGAGCTTGAGTCTCTGAACCACTTAAAATCCCTTGTTTCTTTTACATTCAGTCATTTACTTTCTGTCATTTACATTATGTACTTAACTGCTATAACTTCTATGTATGTAATAACTACTTACAACTAAACTAACTTCATAAACAATGTTTTACAATGTTTATAAATATATCAATGAAGGGTATCTTTAACTTATTCAACCCCCCCCCCCCCTTCTAGATTTATTGTGTGCCTACTGGGAACCAACAATTGGTATCAGAGCAGGTTCTCATGCTATAACCTAAAGCTAATTTCTTTGGTCTGATCCTAGGCACAAACATTGTTCTAAACTTAGTTTAGTAATAAGTCACTTGTAAATGCAGATGAGCTCACACGTTGGAAATTATGTGTATAGGTAAATGTGTATATACATCTGAAGCTGCTCAGATTGGTCTATGTTCTTAAATGCTATAACAACAAGACCAATCCTTGTCCACAGTCAATCGAGTAGTCTGCAAACAAGAGATGGGAAGTCAAGAGGTATCAACAGCAAAGAATCGAGCATCCACCATTCTGAAAGATGAAAGGCCTATACATGCAATCCAAATAAGAAAAAAGTAATTCTTCTAATATGTATTTGGCTAACCAGTTGGATCTGATCCTTAAGGTTTGAGACTATCAAAGAACTAAAGCTGTCAAGACTTTCCTAGCTCACTTCTCCAAGACTATATCTGATTCATCGAAGGTCAAATGGAGCAACAAGTCGTCAGCAATTAATGCAAAGATATGCACATCAATGCCTAACATCATAAGAGGAAGAGAAATGACTATTAAGGAACTGACAGTGTAAAGGTATGATTCCTCATGAATACCTATGTGTATATCATGATGCATCACCTTATGAACTACTACAGTATTCTATCAAGAAACCATACTCTTCCTAAAAAGGGGAAGAGAGAAATACATTAAGGTTGGAAACTTAACTGTCAACAAACTTTCTCTCCACCCACGTTTTAGGTTGAAGATAACATCTTGAAAGAAGTCTGAAATATGTCATAAGCTAATCAAATCTAATTAAGCTTAAAGTGGATTAACCCTTGCTGAAGGGTTGGTATGTATGCATATATATACAAACCTATGTTCTATATTTTTGATAAAACATAGAGTATAATCAACACTAGGAAAGTATCTTGAAGACTCTTAGAAACTGATCATCTCTATGAATCGACCAGATACAATAAGTAATAGAGTTGATTCTTACTCTGTGAACATTCAAAAGCTGTGAACATAACCAAGCAAAGGGTGAAACAATCAAAGAGAAAGAGTGTTCATTAAAATGCTTAAATCATACACACACTCACTATCATGCATTAAACATCATATCTAAATCTGTTATATGCATGAATATGATTGTTGATGCTAATTTGATATATATTTAAAAATATGAGGAATAGGGATTTTTGAGGAAACTAACCTAGCAGGACCCAATCAATCATGGGTACCAAAATAGAAATTATTTAAACCTGCAGGTACTTGGTCTGTCTGACCACATGAAGGAATGTTGAAGCAGATAGCTTCAGTCATGAAGATTCAACCAGCTGGAGGCTCAAGACATTTCAGCAATGTGATTGACAAAATCATCCTATGCCAAAGCCTATTCTAGAAGACTTGCTGAGTTCACATGGTTGCTGATGTCCATATGGAAGTGGGATATTCATGACAAGATGAAGGAGATCTCCTATGCTTATCCATACAAAGCATATCAACTCAGAGGGTACATCAAAGAAGTTCACATCAGAGGATCATCAAGCATTGATCATGAAGAATGCATTATAGAAGCAGAACTCCATGAGTGCAGTCTATCAAGGAGCATAAGAGAAATCGTAGTGTTCTCTACGATCAAGACTGAGTCCAACCTATGCAAGTCAACACACGACGATTATGGTACAATGACCACAATCGTAGTTTTCCTCCAGTCAGCATCAAAGTTCATTTATCTGATGAAGGAGAAAAGGCAACAAACTGAAGAAAAGCTGATAGATGTTGACAATTTATAGTCCCAATGATTATATATTTATCCTTAGTGTATATTGAAGAAACTAAGGAAGGACTACAAGCCTGCTGAAAGCACCTGTTCAGATGTCAGATGAAAAAGACTACATTCGTAGTTTTGTCAACAATCGTGGAGTGATAAAGTCTAAGGAGGATATCTATGATTCAATAAGGATTGTTCAATTATGATGATTCTCAGCCTGAAGAAGGTATACAAGGCCTCCTTATCTGTGCATACAAAGAAGAAGAATTCATCCTTCTCAGATAAGATAGTACCAACAATGGGGGAGCAATGATCTGCTAAGAACAGCTGCACTAATGATGTCAAAGGAGCACAAAGAAGCAAATACTTCTGGTCTTTCTAACATTGAAGATAGCTACTTATTGTATAAGGAAGATCAGGAGAAAAGTTGAAGGCGATGAAGAGTGTGGAAGAACAGCTGAAGATATGGAGATTGTGAAGCTCAAAGAGCAAAATGAAGAAGTGGAATTCTTGCCAGAAGATCTTAGATAGGCTCAGGAGATAGGTCAACCATGGTGCATGTCTGATGACCACACCATGAATATCAAGACCACTTCTGTCAAGATCATAAAGACAGGAGCTTAACCCAAAATAGAAACTTCCAATTACAGAGTCCCAAAACTTTATGACTGATGAACCAAATGAAGATCCATAATCAAGTAGTAACGTCCCAAAACGTGCTACTGATAACTATATCAACTACCCACCTCAAATCGTAGAGTGCCTACGATCAAACATATGATCGTAGTGTAAAAGCAGGAGGACACCACAATTGCGGCCTATACAAAACCAACACCATTGAATATCAAGAGTTGGTGAATGAACTCCCCAGCAAAGAGGTCAAATGTGATGCCAGTACTGACCATGTCTAAAGCTCTTCATCTGGTAAGCGCCTCAGGGACAAACCTAACCCTTAGTCTTGAGCTAAGTGGTTGGCCCTTCCTGAGCTACCTTATTTCAGAAGGAGTGCGAATATTGAATGCATCACAAGAATCTCTGCTGAAGCAAGCAGCACCTCATCAGAAGAATACAAATTGCAAATGAGAATTGCCAATCCCTTAGAGTCTAAATGAAGAAGTTGTCTATTGAAGCATGACCACAGACTACGATCTTCGAAGAAGATGCAAAGGTTGTAGATCAGTTTGGGAAATCGTGGAGTACTGAGCCGAGTCATAAGGACACTCCACGAGCTGAAGAAGTCAATAGTCAACTGAAGAAAAGTCAAATCTGATAAACTAACGTGGTAGAAGAAGTTACAGATTGTGACCTATCAGATTCTTACAACTGTCCCACTAAGAAAAGTGGAGGGAACAGTTAAAAGAGGGAAATTCAAATTATTGGCAGTTATAACTTCGAGAGTTCATCAAAAGCTGCAAGTCTGTCAAATCAATACACACTCTCTCTTAAGCCAAAACCTAAACACCTTCAAACAGCCAAATTCTCTCAAATAGTTATAGATCCTCAAATTGCTTCCTGACATCTTCCAATATTCTCACAAAGTTATAAACTCAGAAAACCCTAACTCTTCAAATGGCAGACTGGCATGTAATCACGGGTATTCAACTTGGAACGAAGAAGTTTGAGAAATCCAAGAAGAAGTTCAGAGACATTCTTGAACTTGTGAAGAAGGCTGGATTCTCAAAATGCCTTGAGTCAAACACTCGAATATATGTTAACTTGGTTAAAGAATTCCACTCCAACGCAACCATGAATTCTAGAACCCTATCTACCAAGGTCAAAGGTTAGATTCTGAAACAGAAATCCACTGACATCAACCAGTGCTTAGGTTTCCCTAACCTAGGTCTGAAAAATCTTGATGAAATCGACACGAAAGAAGCCAAGAAGATTATGATGTACAAGAGAAACCCTAGTCTGAAGGATATGAAGAAAAAGGAGTTTCCTGAAGAATTCGAGTTCCTTGCAGAGATAGTGGGCAAATGTATACTATGCAAGGACACTGCACATGACACTGTGAGTGATCGACAGTTGAAGATCATGGTTGCAATAGTACTGAAGAAACAAATCAATTTTGGAGATGTCCTACTCGACCTAATGTCCAAATGGCTGGACAAGGCGGAGAAGAAGAAGTTAACACAGAAACCGCTCACAAAGGTTTTCCATGGAAGGTTCTTGAGTATCATTCTGAAGAAGAAGCTGAAGAATAAGATTAAGGATGATGAAGGTGTAATCCTAAACAGCCATAAGGTGATGACCCCTACGTTGTTTACAAACTGGAAGAAGAATCCAATGGAGAACAAAAGGCTGATGACACATGGCAGCAGCAGCAAGAGTACTTCGAAGAAGAGGAAGGGAAATGGTATGACAGAGGAGGAACTGTCACACTCTGAGGACTCAATTATCCCAGAGATCAAGTCTGTAAAGCCATCCAAGAAGAAAGCTAAAGTGGTGCAGAAGCCAAAGTCAGTTCCCCGAAGAAGTATATCTACCGAAGAGGAAAACGTAGAGTCAGAAGATAAAAAAGGAACTGAGAGCTTCAAGGAATAATCTTCAAGGAGCAAGTCCACTGATGAAGAAGAAGTTGAATCTAAGAAGGAGAAAGATGAACCTATAAAAGAGGTAGCTAAGTCTGAAGATGAAGAAGAATGTGCAAGTCCTATGGCTAACTCCCAAAGTAGCCATTCTGCTGATAAGGGAGGATCTAAATCTGAAGCAATTAGATCTCCTTCTGCTGAAGTCTCAAGAATTCCTTCTGAGGGTTCTAAAGATGTAGAATCTAGAGAAGAAGCATATACTTATACTAGTGTTTATCATCAAAGAAGGTTGTCTGATGACTCAAAGACTTTAAAGTCTGAAGATGGAGAAGAGTCTGAATCCCCTGAAGCTGAACCCCCAAGAAGAAGGAAGAGCAACAGACTGATTGCTAAATTAGTTTCAAAAAGGGGAGAATCGTCTCCAAAGATAATTGAAGTAAGTAATGATGAGCCAAAATCAAAGGAAGAAGATGCTAAGGGAAAAAGGAGGAAGATGTCTACAAAGCATAGCAGCAAGAGACTGAAGACTACAGAGCAAGAAGTGCTAAGTGAGTCTGCAAATACACGTTCTGCTGATGATGATGAAGATGATGATCAAATGCATAAACAAACTGATGAGTCAGTTGAAGGAAGTATGCATCAGTCTAACTCCAGCTCAGAACATGAAGAAAGTGAAGGAAATTCCAATTCAGAGAATAAAATGCCAGAAGATTTTCACATTCCTTGTCCTGTTCATCGCAAGAGAAGAATAGTGGTGGAAGTTGATGAAGAACCACTAGAAATACTCCCAGGAAAATGGGTTAATCTTGGAAATGAAAGGCTGAACGTGGTGAAGATGACCACATCATATCTGCTGAACAACCTCAAAGCTATGAAGCTGGACACTTCAACTCTGATATATGAGCCTGAAGTCAAGGATCATGTGATAAGGTGGTTCTATCCTCATATGTCCTGGGTGAAGGCATCAATTACCAATGGTAACAGCTACTTTTCATGGTGCTTCTCTCACTTTCCCAACTTGGAGCTAATGGCTCAAAACTTTCCAAGGGTAAAGAAGTTTGCAACTCTGCTGATCAAAGACCAATCTCACTTCAGAGTCTATCGACATACTGGCAATCACTACATTCCCTACAATTGTTGAGTAGGTTCTGATGGCAGACAAATCATATCAAAGACTATGATCGTAGAGTCCTCTCAGTCTACCTCTGAAGATGGTCAAGATGAATTTAAGAAGCTGTATTCTGCTCAAGCAGCATGGTACTCAACTATTTATCAGATTCTCACTACTTTTGAAAGTCTATCTCAGAGTGAGAATCGTAGAGTCCAACCTGATGCTCATAAGGAGGATGACCAATTTGATGCCAGGTCTCTTCAAGAGCAAGAGCTTCAGAAGAACTCAGAAGAATTGGTTGAGAAGATATATCTCACTGCTGTAGAAGCTAAGATCCTGTCAGGAAAAGGAGACAGTGAGTCTCACAACAGACTTCAGGCCATGATATCAGATATATCTCTAAAGTTCAAAGAGAGAGGTCAAATCTATCTGAAGGCTATGAGTGATCAGAAGGAAAAAGCTCTACGAGCTCAGAAGGCTAATGAAGAGCAAATCCTATCTCTCTCTGACAAGATTGACTCTTTGAATCAGACTCTCTCCCTACAGCTAGAGCTAAGCCAACAAGAACTCAAGATTGAGGTTGGCAACTCATCTTATCTGATGGAGCAGCTTATGGCTAATGTCCAACAGATTTCCCAAGTGATTAATGACAAAAAGAGGGAGAAAAAGAGACATTCAAGGAAGAGCAAAGAGAGAAGAATGAAGGCAGAAGAGAAGAGAAAAAGCAGAAGCAGCAGTAGAGCAAAGAGGGACAAGAAAAGGAAGAAGAAGAACAAAGCAGCAGCAGCAGAGAAGGTGTCATCATCTGAGGGGGAGCCAAAAGATGATGACCCTATGAAGATAGAATCTGAGGGGGAGCCATAGAAAGAATAAGACAAATAAGAAGAGTATGCACCTGAACCAGAACTAGAGCAGAATGAAGCAATGGAGCATGCATCTGAGGGGGAGCAGAGGAAAGAAGAAAAAAAAGAAAAGAAAGATGAGTAGCTGAGTAGCTGATCAACAGAGACATCCTGGAGACATACATGGAGTAGAAAATGAAGCAGAAAAGGTAAATTTCTATCTAGTTAGGTATGTTCTGGATCCAGGATGTAGAGTGTCATACATTATGTAGTTTTATATTATAATTAATGACATTCATGATTATCTGCTTTAGAAATACAGCTGCTCACTGTATATTAAGATTCATTCGTCTCATGCATATGCACTGATTATTTTTGTCATAATCAAATAGGGGGAGATTGTTAGGAATATTCATGAGAATGTTATTCCTATTTTTATAAGATTTGATTATGATATAAATGAATGAATATGCAAATATGTCTGCATTGATGAAAGCCGTAAAGTCCTTTGATAGATAAAAGGAATATATGTAAAAGGACTTAGAATGAATTGATCAAATATGTTAAGTTGATCCTACATAAACAAAACATCTTTGTGAAGTCCTTAAAAAGAAATGATGTACAAGGACTAAATATAGAAAGATCAAGCTTGTTAGGTTGATCTTATACAATGTAATAGATAGGTCTGTCTGATCATCGAGCACTGCACCAGCCATCGTAGTCTGCCAGGAGAGACAAGGAAGACTCAAGAACTATCAAGGCAAAATCATAGTCTGCAAGGATAGTAGATCTCGGATTTCGTATTCTGCCAGGAGAGACGAGGCAAGATCGTAGTGTGTCGAGAAGAACTTTCTCAGAGCCATAGTCTGCTGAGGAAATCATGTTCAGAATCGTAGAGACAGCCTGTCTAAGAGCCGACCTAGCGCCTGCCAAAGCTAAGTCAAGAATCATAGACCACACTTGAAGTAGTGGAGTCTACTAATCATATCAGAGGCAGAGATCGTAGTCGAGCCAGATCAGACAACGACAGCAAGTGTTAAGGCAGAAATTATAGTCTGTCAGTTGATCTGATCTCGAACTCGTAGTGTCTGCAGAACCAAAGCAAGATCGTAGTCTGCAGAACTAAGGCCTCAACGAAATGCTCACAACGCCAAGGAAGAATCGTAGTGTCAACACGATTCTCAACAGATGAGCACTCCCAGAATATCCAAAGAATGAAGCCTCTGGTCTAAACTAAAAAGATGCAATCTACTTGAAGAAAGCCAGAGAACACTCAACGAATGGCCGGCAAGCAAATAGAAGATCTAAGCACCAACTTAATCAACGTCTTGATTGAGAAGTAAAGCCATTCAAGAGAAGTCGTCAACAAGCAAATCCAAAGAAGACTTCAGATGAAGTAACTGACTAAAGAAAGTTAGCTAGTGCAGTAGCTGTCAAGATGAACAGAAGACAATGATCTTGGGAGTAACTAGGATTGTAGTGTTTGCCAAATGAAGCAGGAACTGATGCAGTTTACACTAATATACTGGCCAATATATGAAGAACAAGACTGAAGTGATTAAGCATAAGTTAGACCATTGATGATAGGTGAACGGGAGACCACAAGGAGAAAGAGAGCTGGGTATGCCACAAATCTGATGAGTCTTGCAATTCAGAAGGGCCAAAACAATCAGACAAGTTATCAGTTCTTGAGATAAATCGAGGCAAACAGAAGTGTTGAAGCACTGCACAAGTGGAAGAAGAGGTGTTCTACATTGCAGATCAGAAGAACACTCTTCAGAATCGTAGTGTTGTCTCAACCAGTCAACGAGCAACCTTTAATAGAAAAACTACGATCAAGATTCAAAGTCATCTACATCAGAATTGTAGAGTTCGGGCATCTTAATATTGAAGCACTGGTAATGTATCAATATAAAGATTGACATTCGAACGTTGCTGATTGAGAGCAACGATGCAGAAGGACAACTCCTGATGTTCTGATCTAGGAGTCAGAAAGAAGAAATAAAGGTGACTACCAGCCTGACACGAAAAAGTGACATCTCTGAAGTGGTAGGTGAAGTAGCAGACTGCTGTGTTAGAAAAGTCAAAAAGAAGCCGTCACGTCAAATCGATAGTCTATACCAAATAACTCGAGATCTGCGAAGCAATTCAAAAAGCTTCCAACCGCTATTTTCCAACGGGAAGATCATGGAAGGGTATTTAATAGCTGAAGCTTCAAAGATGAAAGAGTTGCTAAGTTACAGAATCGTTGAGTTGTTGAAATGCTATGTTGTTGACTCTACGAGTTCTACAAAGTTGAAAAGAACATGTCTCAGTGGCAGTGAGACTACAAAAGTAGAAGTGAAGCAGATTTGAAGAAGGACTTTAACAGACTAAGGCTTCACTCAACAACGATGAGAATGGCATTGAAAATGGCAGCTAAGCTAAGAGCCGAGAAGGCCAAGAAGATAGCATTCAGAAAAGTGGCAGAGCAAAAAGAAGATCCGAAGAGCCACTCTACGAATCACCATAAAGAACCCAAAGCTGAAGGAGAACAGATGCAAAATCATGTCTGCATATCATTCAAGAAAGGTTCAGGGAATGCTAAGGACCAGAAGAAGTTGATCAACAATGACAAGCCTTAGCAGACCCAAGTGGTGATGGTGCACAGCTGAGATCAGATGAAGATGAGCAGAATAGAAAGATGATCAGCTGCACCATAGAAGAAGACTGCTAAGAACACAAAGATGTTGAGCTTCATGAACATCTTAGCAGTCTATTCAGAGGTGGTCCAGACTCGACGCAAAATGCAAAGAGGACCATGCCAAGCTACTAAGTACCAAGAGATGATCAAGCTTCAAGACATCTTAGCAGCAAAGCACCAACAACAACTACAACAACAACAAGTAGCCAGGGCCTGAGGGGTCCTTGTCCGGAGGGACTAAATTGAGTTCCAAGGCTGTTGGCCTTGAAGAGTTCTTAGTGAACTAGAGTTCCAAGCCTGCTGGGCTTGAAGAGTTCGTAGAGAACTAAAGTTCCAAGGCTGTTGGCCTTGAAGGAATCTTAGTGATTTGGGGTGTTGCCCTTTCCTTAGTTGAATTCCTGCTAGTGAAGCAGAAGAGTGGATTAGGAGCTTGAGTCTCTGAACCACTTAAAATCCCTTGTGTCTTTTACATTCAGTCATTTACTTTCTGTCATTTACATTATGTACTTAACTGCTATAACTGTCATGTATGTAATAACTACTTACAACTAAACAGACTTCACAAATAATGTGTAACAATGTTTATGAATATATCAATGAAGGGGATCTTTAACTTATTCTGTTGTGCTTGAAAAGATTCTTATGTTTGTCATATGCTAATTCATTAGCAATACAAAATAAACTGGAAAAGTATTTGAAATGAAAAAGGATCTATTCAACCCCCCCTTCTAGATCTATTGTGTGCCTACTGGGAACCAACAACATATTATCCCTATATTCCGACCGACCAATTAAATAAAAAATAAGTTTAGGTAGGACACACTTGCAAAGATTTTACTCGTCTCTCCCCTCCTAGTTCTAATCTCAGATCTCCACCAGAGATCATATCCCTAAGCTCTGATACCAACTGTGACGCCCCCAAAATAGGTCCACACAACCCATTTTGAGTAGCCAAAATACATGGTACAGAATTCAAATACAAATCTTCTTATTCCAACTATTACTCTGCCGTGCAAAATACGAACACACATAAACTGTGAGTTTCAATACAAATATTGTACCGTATATGACACGAAAATATTCACGCTCAAATTAAGTCCTCATTACAATTATTGACACACTATTTTACAGAATAGTGAGGACTTCTATCTCGGATCATTACTCCACTCCCCGACTAGTCCCAACTACACTTTCATTTTCTAAAAAGAACAATAGAACCAAAAAAAGGGTTCAACTATCCTAGTAAAGAATATTATGACTAAGATAATGAATAATAAATTATTCTTAGTCCTCAACAGTAAAAAATCTGACAGAATATGATATACAACAAGTTTTAGATCAACAACTGCAGTGAAAATAACAATCTATTAGAAGAGCCAAGTAGAGCATGATGTCTACTATCTTCTATGATTTAAAAGTCCATCATCAATATTTTATCCCTGTAACACCAATCAATAAATATTTCAAATCAATAATTTATCTTTGCACTACGGGCCAAAGATATTAATTTGTATCACCAGTGGTCATGATCATGTCATACACCTGTCCATCTTTGCACTACAGGCCAAAGATATCAATCAACAGTTCATCTTTGCACTACAGGCCTAAGATATCAATCAACAGTTCATCTTTGCACTATAGGCCAAAGATAACTTTCACCACAATTTAAGTCTGAGAATTATGACAATGATATAAAGAATGAATCAAGTGAGATCAAGGATAAATATTAGAGATTTATAATTCATTTTATCCAGAGTTCAATAATGTCCAAATTGTCAACATGAAGATCAAAACATAGATCCGATTTCAAGAATACGATTCATAAAAGATAACTTGGACAAAGAAAAGAAAATTTAATTTCGTTGTGAATAGTACTCACGAATAGTACCGTATGAATAGTACCCCGACATGAAAAGATTAAAATTTACTAAGAAAGTTCAGACCAATATTTTAGTGAAATGATATTAGATGAACTGAAAATCTTAAGCAATTTCTAATCATTTCAGAAATTATAGAAGCAATACTTACCATAGTAAGTTTAGATTTAAGAACATGAAATGAAATAATATACGAAACTGCAAATGGATTTTCACCCGTCACGCGAAAATCCGCGTAGACAAATCATTTCCACAACTTTAATAAAAAATGAATACGAAAGGTTATTCACTGGGTATACGGTAGTCCGCGTAGACAAGTTATTTCCACAGCTTAATAAAGAAGAAATATGAAGGGTTATTCACCATGCATGCGGTAATCCGCGTAGGCAGGTTATTCTCACAGCTTAATAAGGAATAGAATGACAACCCTTACGAGTATTGAAAGAAAATAACATTATTTACCTCAGTAGGAGATTGAATACTGCAATAGTGTAGTAGCAGAATACTTTTCTTTTTTCTCTCTTATTCTCTATCTATAGTTTATCTCTCTATAGCGTTAGCGAATTGGTGAGAAAGAAAGAAGAAATGAGCTTCTATTTATAGAAGAATGGACTAAATAGTAATTGATTCATGGACGGTCCAGATTGATTTACTATTAAAATTTTAATCCGACGGTCCATATTGATTTACTATTAAAACTTCAACCGATGGTCTATATTGATTTACTATTAAAACTTCAACCGACGGTCCATATAATTAACACGTCTCCCCATGAAATAATAAGCCAAACTTACAACAAACACCTCATAACAAACCCCTCTATTTATATCAAAAATTAAATAAATATTTACCACAATTCACTTATCTTTAATCAACACATTTTAACTCTTTCAACAATTATTCATCATTAATATTATAATTCACAATATTAACAACCAGATCGTTCTCAGGAAAGAGAGGGCTTTTCGATAAGAATTTCTCCTTATTAACATGCAATTAAATAACCTAACCCCTTTTCTCGATAGAACTTTATAGACATTGTCAATAATGCAAATAATAATATGAATAATTGTGTTATGTCAATTATTGATTTAATAATATAAAATATTATGCAGATGATACTGTGACAATAATTAAATCAATAATATGAGATATTATGCAGCAACTACTGTGGCAATTATTGAATGAAACTGAGTGACTTCTTACGTAAGCATCAATAATCAGAGATAATGTGCAATACCGTGTGCTACTGTGCAATACCGCGTATTACTGTACTTTTATCACCGATTATTTTAACAGTTTAACAGTAAAAGTCTTGCCATTATTTTTATAAAAAGGTTATTTTTGTCGCTTTCTATATCCGATAATTATTTCGTTGTGGGGTCCACTAATGATTGCGCCGTCGTACGAATATTCTCGACCAAACGAATATTCCCCGACCAAACGAATATTCCCCGATACAACGAATATTTTATGACAACTTGTTTACTCTGTAAAATTTGCACATATCACCCATAACTATAGCATTTATTCAATTATCACCTTACTATTTAGAATAATATTTAGAAAAATTAAATCTTTATTCATAAAAAAATTGGGGTCTTATAACCTCTCCGCCTTATGAAATTTCGTTCTCGAAATTGATGTACGTACCTGGTATTTTGAAGAGGTGAGGATACCTTGCTTTCATTTTAGATTCTAACTCCCAGGTCATTTCCTCAATATCATGGTTTCTCTATAAAACTTTGACTTGAGGTATAACCTTTGAGCGTAGAATATGTTCCTTCTTATCCAAGATCTTGACAGATACCTCCTCATATGTTAAATCTTCAACTATCTCGTCTGGTTCTAATTCAATGATGTGGTTCGGGTCTTTCACATATTACGTAGTATGGATATGTGAAAAACGTTATGAACACGAGACATGCTTGGTGTTAAGGCGAGTCTATAGGCCACATTTCCTACTCGATCAAAGATTTTAAATGGACCAATAAATCGTGAGTTGAGTTTTTCTCTCTTTTCGAATCTCGTAACTCTTTTCCATGGAGCAACATGTAACAATACATGGTCTCCGACATTAAACTCCACGTCCCTTCGATAAAAATCAGCATAACTCTTTTGTCGATATTGTAATGTTTGTATACGTTGCCGGATCATTTGAATCTTTTCCGTAGTCATGCGTACCAACTCTGGTTCCAACAATGTTGCCTCACCCACCTCGTCCCAGCATACTGGAGAACGATACATTCGTCCATGCAATGCCTCGAATGGAGTTATGCCTATACTTGCTTGATAATTATTATTGTAGGAGAATTTCACCAATGGTAAGTACTTGTCCTAACTTTCTTTGAAGTCTAGAACACAGAGTCTCAATAGATCTTCAAGAGTTTGAATAGTCCTTTCCGATTTCCCGTCCATTTGAGGATGATATGCAAAACTAAATCGTAAATCAGTGTCCATTGCTTTCTGCAAGCTGACCCAAAATTGTGAAGTGAATCTTGGGTCTCGATCAGAAACTATGGATACCGACTTACCATGCAGTTTTACAATCTCATTTATGTACATACGAGCAAGACGCTCAAGTGAATAAGTTTCTCGTATAGGCAAAAAATGAGTAGACTTGATTAATCTATCGACAATGACCCAAATTGCATCTATGCTTTGAGAAATCTTGGGAAGACCCGTAACGAAATCCATGTTGATGTGTTCCCACTTCCAATCTGAAATTTCAAGTGGTTGTAATGAACCTTTTGGCACTTGGTGCTCTGCCTTGACACGTTGACACGTTAAACACCTTGAGATAAATTATGCGATCTCGATCTCTTCATGTTGCTCTACCAAAATATATGTCGAAGATCACGATACATTTTAGTACTTCCAAGATGGATTGCAAATAGTGTGTTGTGTGCCTCCATCATTTTATACTTCAAATCAAAGTCATTAGGAACACAAAATCTGGAGTTAACTCGAAGTATTCCTTCTTCGTCAATTCTTGCTTCTGAAATAACACCTTCTTGCACCTTCTTCTTCATATTTATCAGCTCTGGGTCTGTAGCTTGAGCAGCTTTAATGTTATCGATTAATGTCGGTTCCCCTCGTATATTTGACATCATCACTAGGTCATTGGAGTCTTTAACTCTATTTCCATCAATTGTAAGTCATACAAAATGGGCCTTTATGTTGACAATATCGCACTTGTGCCCGCATATGATCTTCTACTCAACGCGTCAGCTATTACAATCGCTTTTTCAGGATGGTATTGGATGGTATGGTCGTAATCTTTCAACAGCTCAAGCCAACGTCGTTGCCTCATGTTGAGTTCTTTTTGAGTGAAAAAATATTTAAGGCTCTTATGATCTGTATAGATCTCCACTTTCTCTATATACAGGTAGTGTCTCCTGATCTTTAGCGCAAAAAACGACTGCTGCCAACTCTAGATCATGAGTAAGATAATTTCTCTCATTTTTTCAGTTGTCGTGAAGCATAGGCTATGACTTTCGCATGTTGCATGAGAACACATCCTAAACTATTGCCTAAAGCATCGCTGTAGATTACAAATCCCTCCGAACCTGATGATATTGTCAGAACAAGTGTTGAAATAAGTCTCCTCTTGAGTTCTTGGAAGCTCTTCTCACACTCTTCGCTCTATCCGAATTTTGTATCTTTTCGAGTCAGCTAAGTTAATGGAGTGGCGATTCGAAAAAATCTTTTCACGAATATTCGATAATAACCAACTAAGCCCAGAAAGCTACGTATTTCGGTTACTGACTTAGGTTGCTCCCAACTTTGTATTGCTCCCAACTTTGTATTGCTTCAAACTTCTCCGAGTCAACTGATATTCCATGTTTCGATACCATGTGCCTAAGAAATGCTACTTCCTCAAGCCAGAACTAGTATTTCTTCAACTTGGCATATAGTTTGTTTTTACGAAGCTTTTGGAGTATCAGCCTCAAGTGTTGCTCATGATCTTCATAGCTTTTGGAGTAAATGAGGATGTCATCAATAAAGACAACCACAAAATGATCCAAATATTCCTTGAATATCCGGTTCATCATATTCATGAAGGCAGCAGGAGCATTAGTCAATCCAAAAGACATGACTAAGAATTCATAATGTCCGTATCGAGTTTTGAAGGCAGTCTTTAGAATGTCATCAGTTTTAATCTTTAACTGATGATATCCAGAACGAAGATCGATCTTTAAGAAGAATTTAGCACTTTGCAACTGGTCAAACAAGTCATCAATACGAGGTAACGGGTACCTATTTTTGATGGTGATATGGTTCAACCAATGATTGTGCCATCGTACGAATATTCTCCGACAATTATTCGGTTGTATGGTCCACCAATGATTGCGCCGTCGTACGAATATTCTCCGACAAAACAAATATTCCCCGACCAAACTAATATTCTCCGACACAACGAATATTTTATGACAAATTGCTTACTTTATAAAATTTACATATATCACCCATAACTATAACATTTATTCAATTATCACCTTACTATTTAAAATAATATTTAGAGAAAATTAAATTTTTATTCATAAAAAGTTGGGGTCTTACACTCTTCATAATGGGTGCCAGCAATTATGTACAATATGATCTCCTCTAAAATTTAGCGCTGGTTTCATTCTTTTAAATTTTCAAATTCTTGACAAGGGTCCTTGTTAACGTCAGATTTTGTACGCCTGACGAAATTACCAAAACAGCAAGCCAAAATCGCGCTAACAAGTGATTGTATTGTTGTAAAATCAAACTCACGAAATACACTCAAATAAACATACAAAGATATAAAATATGAACACAAGAATTTACGTAAAACCCCAATTGAAAAAAAAAACACGAAGAGAGAGATAGAGAATAAATTCACTATAAAATAATATGGGAATACAAATTGTTTATTTGTTTTTTATCTATTGTGTCCTCCAACCTTTGCTTGTTGTTGTATTTATAGAAGTCATGTCCATCCGAATCCAACTAGGAGTAGAAGTTCTTTTTAGAATCACTTTATAACTGCAATTAATAACTGATAGCTTTCTTCCCAAGTTAGATCTTCTTATCCCACCAAATAAGGAAACACAATCTTATTTTAATAAAGACTCTCCCACTATTTGAGCAAACTGTCCAAATAAACGTATATGGGCCAACACCAAATTCGATCCATTAAATAATTTGCAACAATGTTACTATCACATAAAAAATGATCACATAAAACTCATATACACACGTGCATATTTCTGGACCCCGCCTGACACGTGGGGCTCACAATACACATGTGTGTATGTGAGTTTTATGTGATCATTTTATATGATAATAGCATTATTTAATAATTTGAGCTACACCTTAACTAGACTCAAATAATTACATCCCAGCAATCCTCCTTAGTCTTATACAGATGAACTGTCACGCACTGAATGGAGGTTCTGCCCGAGTGTCCTATAGCCATGAATGAGCTGTGGTGATTTTCAAAATTTGTATAGTGGCTTTTTGTCTTGGGCCTATTCAGTTGTTTAAGCCATGCTTATTTTGGGTTTCCCGTTTTTGTAATTTCGAGGGTATCATATATTTTATACACAATAATTTAGCAAAAAAAAAAAGAAGAAGAGGTCTACAGTGAAAATAATAAAAAAATTGCAAGTATAGATAGATCGAAAAATTGATAGAATAATTTATTTCTGAACGAATGGGCTTGACCGGCATGATTTTGGTGAAAAAAACAAATTTAAACTTGAATTTATTAACAAATTTTAAATACTAATTAATTTTAAATTCGCTAATAAATGATCTCAGTAAATATTTTAATTAATATCAAAGACGTACATTAGACTAATCTCCAATTTGAATCTTAAAGTTTAACCTTAAGATCGATTTACACCATAAATTTTATTTTGAGTTAAATGTATCCTAAATTTTGAGTTTTAAAACAATTTGCACCCTCCACATTAAATTATTTGTATCCTAAACTTTAGTGTCGCATTCTCTGGATCAAAATAATTTGCAAGTTTAACTTTAGTGCGGAAGGTGCAAATTGTATTGAAACTCAAAATTTAGAATGCATTTAATTCAAAATAAAATCAGGGTGCAAATTGATTTTAAGGTTAAAGTTTATGGTACAATTTGGAGTTTCGACACATTATTACTACTTACATGGTCTGTTTGGTAACTATTTATGCTTTTAATTTTTTGTTTCTATTTTTATTTTTTTAAATCAGAATGAGAAAATAGTGTTGGTAATTCAAGTTAGAAGCTTTATTTGACCTTATATTTTGAAAGCAAAAATATGCCTTTAGCTATATATATATAAAGATATCCCCCCCCCCCCCCCTTCCCCCCCCCTCAATACGTAATCAAAAGTCTGGATCTGATATTGGTAATATATTATATTATTATTCTATATAATATTACTTATATTATGCAAACTTTTGAAAGTTCTTGCCGCTACATAGTGCAGCGGCTGGCATATTTAGTTAGTCTTATTATTATATTATTATTCGATATAATATAATCTAATATAATACTAATTATTATATTTTATATATATTAATTATAATATTATTATTTTATATAATATAATACTAATTTTGTTCATCATAAGAAATACTTGGTCAATGGTTAGTTGAGATTTAATTGTGTTACATAGTGTTAAATTCGTACAAAAATAATTTTATGTTGTTTTTTTTAAGGTAAAAGATGGAGAATTATGAACCAATTGACTACAGTATTTTTTATGAATCAACAAAATTATATTATACTATATAGATAATAATAGAATAATATTATATCAATAGAATAATCATATTATAATTAATATAATATATAATAATAAATATAATATATTATATTATATAGAATAATAATACTAACTAATATGTCAGCGGCTACACTATGTAGCGGCATGCACTTTCAAAAGTTTGCATAATATAATTAATATTATATAGAATAATAATATAATAATATTACTAATATCAGATCTAGACTTTTTGATTATTTTTTTTTGGGGGAGGGAATGTCAGAATTTGCACTGCCGCTACATGTTGTAGCGGTAAAGAAATTATATTCTTAATCTCTATCGTCTAACATCAAGATCAACGGATATAAACATTGGTTGCTAAAGAAAGAACGTGCGAATCATCAAGTAGAAGCGTCAACTCTTGTCTTATACTCTCTCCGTTCCTAAATAAATGATGTTTTAGAAGAAAAAATTTGTTCTAATTTATTTTCGTTTATAATTTTTTAGGAGAATAAATATTTACTTTTCTATATCATCCCTACCTTATCTCATTGTCCCAAGAAATTCTCTCTTGTATTACTAGTTTCAACTTTTCATAAAGGGGTAGTTGTGACGCCCCCAGAATAGGTCCATTCAACCCAACCCATTCTGAGTCGCCAAATACATGGTACAGAATTCAAATACAAACTTTATATCATACGGTCGTGCAAAATACGACCACACAACTGTGAGTGTCAATACAAATATGTAGAAAATATTAAGATTCAAACTAAGTCCTCATTACAATTATTATCACACTATTTATCAGAAATAGTGAGGACTACTACTGCTCTAACTCGGACCATCACTCTGTCCCCCGACTAGTCCCGCAACATTCTCATTTCCTGAAGAGGACAACAGATGAAAAGGGTGAGCTCAACTAGCTCAGTAAAGAATATTATGACTAAGATAATGAAAATAAATTATCGTTAGCCTTCAAAATCAGATAAAATATAATGGACAACCAATCTTAGATCAATATTCGCAGCGGAAATAACAAATCATTAGAAGAGTTAAGCAGAG